>OX421972.1:0-739000 GCA_949128135.1 Parasteatoda lunata
TAATCAGGCCTATAGCTACGTATGGAAGTGAGTGCTGGACCCTAAACAAAACAGAGGAGGAAAAACTGCTAATTTTTGAAAGAAAAATTTTGAGGAAAATCTTTGGATCTCTTCAAGAGAATAACGTAAGGAGAATTCTTTACAACCACAAAATTTACAATAAATATGACAAATTCGGTGGGACCGACATTGTGAGAACTATTAAAGCATCACGCATTAGGTGGCTGGGCCACCTCTTCAGAAATTCTGATGCCGTCCCTGCAAAAAAAGTGACTTTTTCCACAATTGAGGGGACGAGACGTAGGGGACGACCACCTACAAGGTGGATAGACGACGTTGAAAAGGATCTCAAGCTGTTGGGAGTCAACCGATGGCGGGCCGTCGCACCAGACAGGGCCAGATGGAGGAAAATCTGCGAATCAGCCTTGGCCTGTGAAAGGCTGTTGCGCTTATGAAGAAGAAGAAGAATGCAGAAAAATATTTTTTTTTTTACTTGACTTAATATGCGTTTCAATAAAACCTCTACTTTTTATTAAATCTATTATAAACTAGATTTTACTTTAACCAGAACCGCATACACAAATATTTATGATGAAATACGAACACAAAATTAGAGCAATAAAAGAGAATTAGACTGTTATAATTAAGACATTTTACTCAAAATTCCGTATATTTGGTTCATTTATTTACTTTAAAAGTATGTAAAACAGTATTTACCTGAGTGTTTTTTTTAAAAATAATCTGAATACATAAATAGCAGTCCTGTAAGAATCACAGTAATTAAAATAATATTCAAGGGAGAAAAAAAACTTAAAAGAAAAAGTTTTACCGTAGAGACAAATCAAAATTGCACAGAATTGTTTTGTTTTAAAACTTACAAAATAAATGTTTATGATTTTTTAAAAGTAAATTCTTTGCTTCGTTTACAGAAAATCCAGACACACTAAGTAAATCAAAATAGATAAAAGAAGAATACAAATTAGCAACGACTTATTCGTACATTCCTTAAATTGTGCTTTTTTATACTATTGTACTTCTAGCCATCTCAATAAAAGATGTTCTGCAAGCACTTGTGGGTAGTTTTCCAGGTTGACATTTGGTTATCAGTACACACCCCGTGATCTCAAAGCAAGAATGGTGCTCAACCATACTTGACATCTTCATGGATACTCATGGCGGGTAAATGCTTTAATATCAGCGTGTTGATCGAGGTATCTGCCTTAGGGCACTTGCCTCTTCGTGTCAAACAAATCGATAAGATATAACAATTAATAAGAACAATATACGTAGAAAAAAAAGGCGATCTAGTATACATGCCGTAAGGAGAGAAATTTGGAATAAATATTTAAAATAGCAATGAGTAATCAAAGTTTCTCTCTCTCCCCTCCCCCCCCCCCCGCAGGTGCACAGAGGAATGACTCATCTAAGCATATTAATACTCGCAAATAAGAACGAAAAGGTATCCATAAAATACAACATTATTTACGAAAATGTTTTGGAAGAGTGCCATCCGAGAGGAGATGGCTTATCGACTATCAGTTCAAATTTGAATATGTTGTTGAAATTGTCGGTATCGCAATCAAAAGCTTTGTCATAAAATTTGGCTTTCTTTCTTCGAGATACTAAGGGTTTGCTACTTAAGTCTTTATGTAAATTATCATTTCGTATGCATTAGGGTGCAGCAGTCAGTAATGATAAAAAGTTTCTTGTTAGAAAGTAATAGCTTGGAATAATGGCTTACAAGATGTTTAAATGCTAAAAAGTTTTATTTGCTTTTCTAACGGTGTTGATAATATGCTCTTTCCAGGAGAGTTATACGACTCATAAGTATTTAACCTGATTAACAACTGAAATGTTTTGATTAGATATAATATATCTTCAGTGATAGGGATTGTTCTAAATTTTCTAATAATAAGTTGTTACGACTTTTCCGCTTTTATTTTAATTTTCCAATGGTTTCGCCACTTTTCTATGGTTTTATAACTGATATTGAGGTCTCTAATCGCTTTGTTAGGACATCTTGAAATGATGGCTGTATCATCTGCATAATATGGGGTCATCATAAAAAGATTATGGCGGCCTAACATCCACTGTTTTTGGGTGAAAGCACACATCGACATTACAGGTAACGAGGAGGCAGATCAAGCTGCAAAATCGGCCATCGATCTCCGTCAGGTTGATGTTGAGGTCCCGAGCTCCAAAAAAATAATTAAGACAATCATTAGGGAGATAATTATGAAGAGCTGGAGGTCTGAGTGGCATGGTTCAGAGAGGGGTTGACAAACATTTCAATTTTGTAAAGATCCAAGTACTACTAGACTGCAGGCCAGTTTTTACCTCAATTTTTAACCGGACACAGAGTGTTTGGTGTTTTTCAACAAAAAATGTTTAGGAAAAATCCAAATTGTAGATACTGTGGGGAAATCCTGACAATTGATCATCTTATTAAATTTTGTCCCCACTTCTAAACACTCCGCCAAACGCACTTTATTAATCTAAATCAACAAATATTATCAAAACTGTTATAAAAACCACCCTGGAGGACTTAATGTCAGACCTTTAGGCCCCGATCTGGACCTGACACTCATGTCGTCTGCATGTTGTCGTTTATTCTCTTTTATCTATTTTGACTTATAGTTTTTTGATTATACCTAATTTAGATTGTTCTGTCGGTTTTTACATTTTGACCTTTTATTTATTTAGCTTTGTTCTTATCTTTGGGTTTTTATGTACTTTTGCACTTGGATTTTATCTATTTTCCTTGTTTTTTTTAAATTTTTATGGTGTCTTGACTTTGTTTTAACTTAGTTTTATCTATTTACCATTTTATACTTTTTCTTGGTGTCACAAATACTATTGTTTTTCTTTTTTGCTTTATTATTTTTATAAGGACCAGTTGGTCTGATTTGCCATTACCTTGTGTTTTATTTTTCGTATGAGTTGGATGTGTCACAACTATATTATATAAGCACTTGTTTAATTTTTTTTACTGAATTTTTATAATTCTGTTTTTGTTTCCACATTCTATTCTGATTTTTATATTTGTTGTTTTTAGAGTTTTATGTATGTATAATGTATGTATCTACTCTCGTATGCCCTTAAATAGGGCGGATCGAGATCCAAATAAACATAATATGCGGTCATTTGGTGTACTTCATTGTCTTCTTTTGGGAAAATATATTAAATTTGCAGAATGGGCCCCGGAATACTCCCTTAGGATACCCCTGCCCATTTTAAAATTTGACTTGAAAGTTCCTGTTTGTAAGATATGAATTTATGAGTAGAATGTAGTCGATTGGTAAATTTAATTTTTGTAGTTTGAAAGTTAGCCCTTTGTGCCAAACTTTATCGAACACTTTGCTAACGTCTAGCATTGGCAAAGCTCTTTTTTATAGAAGCTTTTGCTGATTTACTCAATAAATAGTAGAAGCTGTTTTTCGGTGTAAAATTTCGCCATAAAACCATTATTGCTGATTCGGAATCTCAGTTTAAAAATTTTTTTATCCCTATAATAGAATAGTTTTTCAAAGATTTTTGCCACAGAGGGAAGTAGACTTATCGGTTTAAAGTTCTCAGGTTTTAGAAGATCTTTTTCCGGTTTTGGGAAGAGTATACCTGTTGCTAATTTCCAGGGTTATGGAAAGTAATTATATTTGAGGCAGGCAATAAAAATTTAAGCTAGTCTATGAAGATAATTCAGTTGGAGATTTTTTAACATGTCTATGACGGGGGATTTCTTGTTCTTCAGTCTTCCGATAATTTGAGAATTTTCTGCACTGTCGTATGGTCGTCGATATTTAAGCTATTTTGGTTGATAATATTATCGTATTCTTCCTCAATTGTTTTTGTGAAGTCTGGAAAGTTATTGCCATTATCTGAGAACTGGTCTTCTAATGAATAAGCAAAAATTTTGATCTTTTTCTTGGTCGAAAAAAATATTCTGTAAACTCGTCAAGTACACCGAACTATAAGGTTTTATCGCCCTTCTGCAGTGGCGCCGCAGGCTTAAATTTTTGGAAGGGGGAAATTCTCATTTTGCCGAATGAAATTTCCTATCTGACCGAATTTGGAAAAAGTGCTTGCAATGATCCTTTTAATATAATAAATAAGCTTTTACAGTAAAAGTAAAATAGCATAGCGGTCACTTTTCTTATTTCACTTAGAACATTTTATTTTCATCTTTAAATTTGAAGCGTAATGTATACTTTGGTATCAAAATGTTCTTGATAATCATTATACATTATTAATATAATCATGAATAAACTATCTGATAATTAGTGATGTGGTCTAAGGTGCTGATGAAATTTAAGTACTCTCTTTTTGCAGTTATTGTTATCATTTTTATTTTATTACCACTCGAAAAAATTTAATAAAAAAAAACTAAAGTTTTTGCTAAGTATATTCATTTAAATTTTTCAACCATCAGCAAACATGGAAAGAATTAGTGGTTTAGCTTTTATACGTACACAAAAAACAGTATTATTTTTTATCGCTTAGTGTATACATTGTTAATTTTTTTTAACAATTACTGTTATTTCTAAAATTGTGACTAATAATAGAGTTCAGAAAAAAATGTTTCCCTTCTTTATTTGAGAAAAGGAAACATTAATGAATTTTTTTTAAAAATGTATCGTAAGTATATTAAAAATATCACGAGACATCGTTCAATATCGATATTATTGATGATATATCGCGATATCGAAAATTCCGATGTCTCCCAGCACTACATACAATAAAAGTATATCTTGAACAATTCTAAAAAAATTAAATTGCATCAAAGATGCAAAATCATCTAAAAATGAATATGTCATTGTCATTTAGTGAGACAATTTTCTTTTTGGTTATATTGATGAACTTTACTGCTTTACCCAACAATGATCCGAACAGTTTATAACTGGGGGGGAAGGGCTATCGAAGTTAACCTAAGCTTCATTTTGTGATTTTTCGACTACAACTCCACTCTTGATAGTATCACCCTTAACAAATTCCCATTCCTTAGACAATCTCAGCACTAGGACTGGGCGATAAATCCGTGTATCGCGAAATATCGATTTAGCGCATATATCGGCAGGCTGATATAGTAACTTTCGTTTTAGGCAATGCATCAAAAATCTGATTTAAGCCACTGGTATAAGACGACGCTCGCGGTTTAACGATATAACGATTTAACATGCGAGGATCCTTATTTAAGCTAACGTTGTCACCACGCTGACGAAGACGATTTTCATTTCATCTAGATACGAAGATATTGATTGCGTCTAGTTGCGGAGACGATGTTTTAAGTTTCGTGATGTCGAATGAGGAAGAGCTAATTGAATCAGAACTTCCGGTTCAAGATAACAGATTCGCCATTGCTTGAGTCTGTGCTGTCGAGTAACCCAGTGAGAAAGTATAAATTTTGACGAATCGTAATGATTTGTTCATGTAATTTGAGATTGTTATCGCCTTGTTCGAATTTAACTGAGTTTCCGATAAAATTTTATGCAATTTTTAAAAAGCGACTTGAAGGCGCTTAAGATCTCGGTTTTGATCCGTTTCGGAATCAGAAATATCTTGATAAGAATCGTTATATGCAATGTCGGACATAATAATACAAAATTAAAAATCAGTGCAATAATAGTAGGGAAAAAACCGAGACTAAAGAAATCGATTAAAAGTCAAACAAGTCAGTAATTAATTGAAAAAAGGGATACCGGAGTAAAAGAGGCCTAATTCATCCTATTAGTACCTGACGGGACCTAACAGGAGTCAAGCAAACCCCGGACCCGTCTGGAAGAAAACAAACGGCGGCACGTGGCTCGTTGACACCGGGCAGCAATTTAAGCTTAAGGTTTCCACCACGTACCAACCAATACGTTACCAGAGGTGAATACTCAAAAAATAAACAGGAACAGAAAGCGGCCACAGCACACCACCGTATCGCCTCTTACGGAAGCCGCACAACATCGCTTCGGGAGCTCTTCTTACGAAAGTCAGCTGATCCTTCCCTCGTGACGTCCAAGGCTCGAATTGAAAAGTATTTTAGATACAAGGATTAAGAGTGTTTTTTTTTTTTTTTTTTTTTAACTAAGCTGATTGTTTATGTATTTTGATTTCAAGTATTTTTACAAATGAACTGATTGGATAAAATTCAATTTTACACATTTTTATATATAATTTTCCACGCAAAAGTTTTAGTTGTTGATAGTGATTGTCAAATGAAAAGTTTAGTATCAAAATAATCGATAACTGAACATAATTGAAAATAATTGATTGATCATTTATAATTTCATACGTATGTTTATTAATAAAGATGTTTTATTAACTTTAGCTAATAATTATCCTCACACTAAAATTTTGGGTTTTTGACACTTGTCAAAATGTTAAAAAGAGTTTTTTGACGTGACAAATAAAACCCACGGTTAAAACCAAATAAAACTGTCAATTGTCAATAACTTGCCAACACTGATTTCAAGACATACAATTTATCAGGAGTATTTTGTATTTAAGTAATTTATACTTTCTTATAAACAGTTAGTTTTTTTAAAAAATTTATTTGCACGTCTAATAATTTGATAGAATTTGATTACTTTTAAATAAATAAATCTTCAGTCGCTTTTAATTATAAAAAATTAAAAATTAAGTTCATGTTTTAAAAAAAGTTTGCGTGTTCACGCATTAAAGCGACTAAATATTTTTAATTAAAAAAAGTTAAGAAATATTTTCACGTTTTTTAATAATTTAACAATAGTACCTACAATATTTTTTTTTCTTAAAAGTTTTTCAATGCGTGTTCGTTTGATAATTTTCTAGATAATCAGTATAATTTTTAAACCAAAAAATCTTCAGTCGATTTCATTTTCAAAAAAGAAAATAATATTAAAAAAATGAGAAAGTAAATTTATAACAAAAAAATTGTGATCACTTTATTACGATCACTGGTTGCCCACTGGTCAAAAGCTTTTTTTTCTGGTTTGACTCCGATAAACGCCACAACATTTCAAATCTTTGGTTGCAAAAATTGTCGCAAGCAATGTTTGAAGACGGATTGGTAGTCTATATACGTGTTTCAAGACGTCACAAAATACTTTTCATTCTTCAGTATTCATATTTATATTAAAATCACCGTCAAGACAGTAATTACAAGTTAATAAAAAAAAGAATATATAAATACTTTAAATTATTATTATGTAAATACATTAGGAATGACTGCTGGTGAAAATAAAAAGAAAAAAGAATTCTAAAAAAATTATCAAAAAGCAGCGGTCGCCATAGCAACGCACGCAATGACGACGCATGTGCACTATTTACTATTACTCTTGAACACAGTTGAAAAGTGTGATGACGTCCAAATAAAGTGCGCACGCCATAAAACCCAAAACAAGATCCATTTTGCCAATGGGTAATAAACAAAAAAGCTTACATTTATTTTTACTATTTTTAAGTATAGAATTTGGCTATTAGTCAATTTAACTTTATTAATTTAAATAGATAAATAAAAAAGGTAAAACGATGTTTCAAATGCACGTTTTTTCTTCAGAAAATACAGTAAAACCTCTTTTTGTGTGGTTCTTTTTTATGCGATTTTGTTTTTGTGCGATTGGTTTTGTGCGATTTTTTTTTATGCGGTATATGAGTCTTAGCGGCGTTAGCACCAGTTTATGTTTACTATCAATGTACATATACATGTTGTGGACGAACTCTGATTACGTGGTCTCCTTGACAACGATGTATCTGGACTTCGCGATGCTCTGTTCATTTATTTTAAACAATCTCCTTAGAAGGCAGAGTCAGTTACGCACATATTGTCGCTCGACGCGAGAACAGTATACGCTTCGTATTCAGAGTTTTATACACGATTCACGTGATTAAGGATTCATTTTATAGTGACATTAAAGATAAATAAATTAGTTATTTTTGTTTCTATTTATATGTAGTTTTAATGATTTTTATTGTATTTTTAGACATAAGTACTCCCTTAAAATGAATAATTATAGCCAAACGAAAGTAAAAAGGCAGACAATTCCACTATTTAATGTATAATTTGAAAACTTCTCCAGGTATATGTACAATGAAGAATTAAATATTTTTTAAATTTCTTTAGGTCTAATTTAATTATTTCATTCAATTGAAAGCATTCTCTCATCTATTTCATAAATCATTGATGTATTTTCTAAGTCCGACTTTTTTTTATGCGGTCCCTATCAACCGCATAAAAAAGTTTTAGGTAGTATATCTTATTTTATTTTATAACCGTCGTTGAACAGCCGACCCAATTTCATGGGTTTACGACTACTAATGTTCAACTCCGTAGCCTTGTAATTTTGAACCAATCCAGAAGACAAGGAAACTCCTGGATCAGTACCCCCAGAGGTTTTGATTTGTTATGGGAACATGGAGGACTTTGAGACTCGACAGATTTAACGTGCATCAGTCACCATTTACTACACGGGAAGTCTTCGGCCGGCGAGGATCGAACCCACAACCTCTTGGACATGGGCCCAGCGCCCTACCGACCAGGCTATCCCGGCCCCTTAGGTAGTATATCGTACAAACTTGTTTATTGCATGTAAGAATTTATAAAAAAATTTTCGAATTTTTTTTTTGTGTGATTTCTTTTATGCGGTCCCTATCCACCGCACAAAAAAAGGTTTTACTGTAATTTAAAAAATGTTTTACTAAAGTGAACATTTCTTTGGTTTGTTTTTTCCATTTTTTTTTTTTTTTTTCCTTTTAATTTTTAATGCATGTATGTAAAATATTTTGTTACAGTTTTATTATTATTATTTTTAAACCAATAATTCTTAAGTCATTTTTGTTTAAAAAAAAATTAAAATAAAGCTTATGATTGTTTTTACTTTAAAACGTCGGTTTTAAGTCAATCTATATTCGTTATTTTAAGCGAAAAAATTATGCGATGCTTTTGGATGTTATGGAAGCATTTTTTGGAATTAACATTTTGTAATTGATTTATTCCTTTTTATTAACTTTTGATTGATTTACAGACTTGAGATAGATAATTTTCGAACATATGTTAAATCGCTATCCATCGCTATGTCTTACTGACGATGTATAACGATAAAGAATTTCTTACATCACCCAGTCTTACTCAACACCCGTTGATTTATACTTGAATTTTGATTTACACTGAAATCACCTAATTTTTAAGATTAAATTCAAATAAACGAATCACTTTCGCATAAAACAAAATTTTACTTTCAATTCAATTTTTAAAATTATGACATTCATCAAATAAAAGTTTTCTTTTTAAAAAGTTAGCTTTAATTTCAAATATGAAATATTTGATATGCATGTTTCTTGCATTAAAAAAATTGGAAGTGAGATCTGACACATGCATGGATCAGACACATTTTATTTTTTTTAATATTTTATAACCTTCGTTGAACAGCCACCAAATTTTTGAGTTTACGACCACTAATATTCAACTCCGTAGCCTTGTAATTAGGAATCGGAATCCGATCCAGAAGATGAGGGAACTCCTGAATCAAGTACTGCGAGAAATTTGCCTTTGCAGAGGACTTTTTGATCGAACTAACTCTCATTTGCGTGGCATGCAGAGGAAAACCACGAAAACCTCCCATGACTAGTCTAACGGCAAGGGGAACCCATGATCTGACTACCACTGAGGATATTTTACGTCAGCACTGTGGTCGGTGCAAGCCAGATGCGGATTTGTATCGACCGGCCATTGCCGGGATTCGAAGCTGGTTCATCTCTTTGGAAGACGAACTCTCTATCCCCTGAGCCACCACGGCTTTCACACCTATAATTAAACGTATTTAATCTTATTCAACTAATAGAACTTACTTTGTCAAGGTCGATAAATCTCGTCAAATACCCACAATATATAATACCAATAATATAAAGGCAGCAAGCCTTGTGCCACGCAGCGCTTAGAAGTTCGTATCGACCAGCCATCGCTGGGTTTCGTACCCTGTTCACCTCATTCGATGTCTATCACCTGACCCATAACGGCTCTGGTCATACACAGTGGGAGGGGGAAAAATTAAAATTTTTGAGTTGCAAACCCCTCAGCCTTTACGAGCTTGCATAATATTTGAACGAACCCTTGGAAAATTTTTACACTTAGAAATTGGTGTATTTTGAGAAATTTTAATTTTGTTTCATAACATTCCAAAGTAAGAAAGAAAAAAAAAGGTAAAAATAGCTAAAAGTAATAAAATGTAATTTATCGTTCCGGTTAGCATATACATTAAATTTTTTTTTAAAAATTACACAAGAAATATCCAAGTAGAAAAAACTACATTATATATCGATAAAACTCACCCATAAAAATTTCAGATGAATTCAATAAATACAATATAAAATAATACATCACATTTGATAACAGCTAATAGTTTCTTTCATTTGAATTCCCTCCTAAAACGATTTTCTAGAATAATTTATAATAATTTTTTTTCTCCATAAAAACGATCAAAACTTATTGTGTTTAATCCATGTTTAGTAAAACTGTTAGTGAGAAAAATTAAAAAAGAATTAAAATGACAAAAAAATATTTATTAAAACTAAAATGAGTTTTTCAGTAGTTATTATCACTAAGTATAGTAAAGACTCATTATAAAGACGTCAAATTCAGCTCCAAAAAAATAAACTATGAACACTAGGAAGAAAAAAATATATAATTTTGATTATTATTCGGTAGCATATATATATATTTTATTTTACCTAAACTCCAACAGAATTCGAAAATGGCGTGGTACGTTTAAACAAATCTAAAATAAGGAAGTCCGTGTTTAAAAAAAAATGAAACTCAAGTGCATTTCGATTAAGTACCTGAATTAAAGGCACTTTCAACAGAGCCAAGATCTGTAAATAACGAAACGAA
Organism: Parasteatoda lunata; assembly: GCA_949128135.1. Taxonomy (NCBI): domain Eukaryota; kingdom Metazoa; phylum Arthropoda; class Arachnida; order Araneae; family Theridiidae; genus Parasteatoda; species Parasteatoda lunata. Next base: position 10,847 of record OX421972.1, read on the forward strand.
ACTAAAAAGGAAGTGCACGTGAATAAAAAATGAGAACATTTTAAACTCTGTCAATTCAATTTGTTCACATATTAAGACTAACTCTAATTGCTATTCTTAATTACTGAAATACTACTGTAGAAGTCTGGAAACTTATTACTGTTATTAAAATACAAATGAATTTCAACAAAATTAAAATTCTGCAATGAAATAAATTTATACAAAAGAGTATTTGAAACTCCTTAATATTTTGATATAAATACATATGTAATGCTAATTTAAGAAAGAATAGTGATTTTAGCACAATTCTAAAAATGAAAATAATGCAACGAAATGAAACTAAAAATAATACACACTTGCACTTATTAATGCTGACAGGGTGTGGAGCCAAATTTTTCAACAGAAAATAAACACTTTTTAATCACTTTTCAAGTACTCAAAATATTTTTAAGCACTTTAAAAAAATAACATAATTGGAGGGTTCGCGAGTTTTTGGCAATTGATGGTTTTATCTGGTTTTAACCGTCATGTTAAAAAAAAACCTTTTGACATGGTTTTTGACAATTGTCAAAAACTCACAATTTTGGCGTAAGGATAATTATTTGCAATTATAAATATGAAGTATTTTTAAATTATCATACATGTAAAATTACAAGTGTTCCATCAATTATGTTCTTGAATTTTATTTAAACATAAAACTCTTTTGTTTTGAAAATTACTGCCAGAACCCCAAATTTTGGTGCATAAAATATTAAATAATTATAAATAAAAATATGTCAAATTGCAATTTATCCAATCCTTTAATTTGTTTAACTATTGAAAATAAAAGTACAAAAGCAATTACCTTATAAAAAATTTAAATAACTGTACTAAATATTGATAGTAAATCAACTAACTAAACTCTTATATTGATTGATTTAAAAAAATATTAACTCATTTTGTCTAACATTTATATATTTTGTAAATTATAATTAGTTTACTTATCAGGAAATATATAATATTCATGATTTACAGGATATATTCATGCACATAAAAGCAGGAGTGCAGAAAATCTCAGCCCCTAATATTTCTTTAGAAAGTTTTTTTTTTTTCTATCGAAATTTACCCAAAAATTTTAACATTTCCTTTTCTTTTAGTACAATAACTTTTTTTAAATATTTTTCGAAAGTAAAATTATAGAAGAAAAGAAATTTGTTAGATTTTACACAATTCTTGAATAAAGGAGCATGTGTTCAAAATTATTAGAAATCAAAATATACTGAAATAGTAATAGTTTATTAAATTAAAGGTCACACTCATAAACTAATACGAATTTAAATTAATAAATACACAAATTGACATTTTATGTTTTTTAACAAGGAAAAATTTGCAAAGTGACACATTTTTTAGCAATAAAAAATCTTGTAGGAGCTTTTTTCGCATGATTAGACATATTCTTCTAACCTGCACATAAGTAGTAACAACAAACATTAAAAACAAAGAAATTTTTTTTTTAATAAATTTAGATCAGATAATTATTGGCGACTACTTTAGTTTTACGTAGTCTTAAAAATCTGCTTAAACTATGGCATAAAATACTTAAAATCAATATTTATATTAATAATGATTAACAACTCATAGTTATTACCTATATTAAGAGTACCATGTTATTGGAAAATCCAATTAATAATTTAAAGATTTTTGCTATTTTTTAATAAATTATATATAATATAAATGTTCATTATATAATATAAATGTTAATTATAGTAGTATATAATGCAAGTATTGTGCATGTTTTAATGTATATTAAAAGGTCCCCAATGCTAAAAAAGAAACTTGTTCCAGACTTTTGTCAGATTTTGACAATTCTTGCAATTTTTCGACAGATTTTTGACATGACTAATCAAATGCCAGTTTTTGACGTCAAAATACAACCCTGTAATTAGGATATACGCACTAATGAAATTTTTCTTCTTTTTCCTATTGTTGAAAGTTCTTTATAAAAACATTTTCAAAGTTCATGATAAAATATCTAGTGTCTGACAAAGAACTATTTTCTTGATAATATTAGGCCCCTCAGCCTTTCATCCCTTCAGTGGGTCGATAAATGAGTACCAAGCATGCTTGGGAACTAAACACTGGGGGTTCTGCGTTAGGCTGACCACCTGACCGGAACATCTGCTCTTGCACCCCAGAGTCCAAGGTCAAGAAAACTGAGATGGGCACAGTAGGCCTTGGCCCTCTATGGGCTGTCGCGCCACTGAGTTTAGTTTAGTTTTTTAGTTTAATATTAGGCCCCACATAAACAATTCATACACAATTTTAAAGATATTCAATATTAAGTAGCTCATTCAATTTTTAAATTTCATTAATAATTACTTTATTTAATTATGTGAAAAAATTAATTCAAAATTAAAATTTAACTATTCATTAAAAAGGTTATAGAGTGTATTTTTTAGATTTAAACAAAACTTATTTATAAAAGCATGTTCACCAAAACGTTAACAAGATTAATATTATTGATCATACCAAATTTATAAAGATATATAAAGAATTAAGCAAGCTAATAAAACTCACATTACAACTGTAAATTTGTGAATGGCCCCTAAAATCTTTATTATTATTCTTATTATTATTTGTTACTTGGTTCAATATTTCTTTAACGAAATGATTATAATGAAAAATTTTATTGATAATTTTGAAATGTAAATACAATGAGTTTGGGAGCTAAACATTTTTGTCAGAAGTAAATTATTACATGGTCCCTACATTCATAATTTTTAACAAATCTGAGATAATTGAGTTTTTCGATTTCAATTGTTTACAAATAAAATCACTAAGAGATTAATTAAAGTTTTTTAGAATAACAAATCTGAATTTTTTTACATAACTTAACATAAGATTTTTGCTGATTTTAAAATATTACTTCATACTTTTTAAGAGATAGCAAATCATAAAACAACTTATAAGTACTGAAAATTTTAAAAGTAATAATACCATAATTAATAAAAAGTAATTAAGTACAGTAAAAATGTATAAAAAAATTTATGCAATTGGTCCCTCAAGTAAAAATATTAATCTTTAAAATTCTCAATTTATTCTTAAATTTAATGAATAAAAGAAAGATGGAAATTTTGAGGTGATGAAGCTTCGGGATTCTTCACTACTCAGGAAACCCACATGAAAATACGTAATTAGTGAATAATCCCCAAGTCAAGTTCAAAGATTCCTCTATGATAATGGTACTGAACTATAAATAGAAGTTCGCGAGAAGGCCATTTACTTGCCAATGACGAAGAGGATGGCTAGTCACCAGAGATGAAATTAAAAAGAGAAATAAAATTTTTAATCGCTATGAGGGAAAAAAATTTGAAAATATTAAGTTGGTCCCCGTATACAACGAAAATTCGAGAGATTTTTGCAGTTTGATTACAGAGGGCGGAAATTGAAGTTTGAAATTGATAATCTTTAACGAATTGCAGCATATTTGCACACGAGAGTGCAAAAATCCTTCCCAATAAATCCAGCTCAATTTACGCACATGCGGACCCGAAGGTATTTCATCAAACATATAAAACAAATGGTGTTTTCATACTCTACGGAACAAAAGTACGCCGGGGTTGAATTAATTGTGAAAACGACAATGGGACAATATTTTTTTTGCATAATTCGTGGCGAAAATCAACATGGTAAAGAAAAAATATCTTATTTTGGAAAATGGAAAATTAAACACTTTTTAAAAACACCCATTGAAAAAAGCAGCTTTAACGGCTTCTAAAAAACAGAAATCGAAAATAAGTACCTTTTAAAAACTCTACGTGTTGATTACCCAAAATAGAACTATAAAATAAAGTGAAATAGAAAATTGAAAACAAACATTTATCAAATACAGAAAACAAAAATAAATAAGTTTAGATAAAAAAAATCTCAATCAAATTATATTTAAATTCGAGGAATAGAAAAATTACCTTTCAAACTATAGCGTCTCTCCACCACCTTGAAAAAGAGACTAAAACTTCCCGCCACGAGTGAAAGGAAAATAAAATAAAAAAATATATATAAAACAAAAATAAAAAATGCTGGAACGAATCACAGGAAAAATAAAAAAATGTATCGATATTTTCAAGTCATCATTTGAGAAGATGTTTTTCACTGCGACATTTATTATCGAAAAAGGAATCGGCGTCAACAGATTTTTGTAAAAAAGGAAGTAAAAAATGTAACTTAGAAAGAATTTTAAGTTGAAAACTTTAAAAACAGAAGTGGATGATAAGACGAATTTAAATGAATCATACTTTGAAAAATTATTACTTTTTAAATATCTAAACGAAAGGGAAATCATAAGCTTACTAGGGCATGAATTACACAAATCATTTTTTTAAAAGTGTAATTGATTTTCTTAATAAACTTTTGGAATTGTTAAACACTTTAATTAATTAAGGTGAGAATTGTTCCTTTAAATCTCTGAAATCAACTCTAAGAATACCCATACAAGAATGAATACTAACTATCTAGCAATACTGGACACCTGCGGCTATTTGCTAATCCTCCTAAACGTAATCATCGTGTCGCTGCTTAACATAGTTCCTTTACGTGCACAAACTCACTGCTTTCATTTTAGCATCTCCTCTAATCCGTATTTTAATTTACAGCATAAATAACCGGTGAATTCGAAATTTTTGATGAACTTTTTTATTTGCAGTGGCTGAAACTGGAACTGCACCGGGGTGCTTATCTCCGGTAGAAAAGTTGTTATTGCCCAAAAATGTAAAATGCCTGGAAGTAAGTAGTTATATCGGCGATGATCGGCGAGATAAATAGAAAGATAAAGCTAAATCTTATTCTAAGTAATTAAGTAAAAAAAGAAAGAAAGAAGTTTAAAGATCCTGGTGTCGAACTATCTGGCCATAAGTTAGGTCATATGAGTTGGCGAAAGAATTCTTATAGCAGGGCACAGGAAGTTAATGCCTGCCTCACCCACGGTTTATTTGCAATTGAGGAAGGAAATATTTACATGGGTTATTTACAAAAGTAAATTAACAAGGCAAATTTACAGGGAATATTTACATGTGAGTATTAACATAAAAAGTTTATGTGAGAATTTTTACGAGGGGATATTTGTATAAAAAAAATTACTTATGAAGAAATTAAGAATAATAAAAGATTAACACATATTTCCTTGAAAAACATGTAACAAGACGGCATTTCAAATAGCATTTCTCGTTAAAGAACTCCATCTTATTTTTTCTTCATCAGAAACCCTATATTAGACGAGCGACTAGATCGAGCGGTGCACCTGACACGCCCACCGCTACGTTTCATGACGTCATCAGGATTATGTGTAGTGCTGCTATCTAGGAAGTTTTGTTTATACTAAATATTTAAATAATGTTAAGTAAAACCTTGACCACCAGTATTCCTTGTTTGCCATGAGTAAAACATTATCCTTGAATGCATTCATGTTTCACATGATTTTAAATTTATTTACAGTTAAATAGGAATCTTTTTATGTAGCTTTATCTTTTTAAAATTAAAATAAAGAAATGTAAGATCTATATATTTATTTACTATTAGACTAAGTATATATATTAAGAAATTAGTAAATTTAAAATTTTTTTTTCTTCTTAGTTCAACTTTTTCTTCCTTTTAATATGTTTTCAAAAAAATTCAGTATTCTTATTTAAATTAAACATTTCTTCAAATATGTATCTTTATAATTATATGAAGATAAATTGTTATAAATTATCAATATAATTGCTTGAACTTTACTCTGAATGTTTTAAAAATTAAGAAATTTCCAACTAGTTATCTTTTTAGTTCAGTCTGGACATTTCACAGAAACTCTTTGTTTAGATTAAAATTAAAAATACTTTGTAACATACTATACTTTTTTAAAAGATAATTTTTGTTTTTTATAATTTTAAGAATATTTGCTAGAAATATTCCTTAAACATATATGGAGTTTGGAACTTATTATAAAAAAATAAAAAAAAATCTTGTACATAGTTCAAATTTACTGAAATACATATATGTTTATTCAACATTGTGTTATAATAAACCTTAAATTTTTTTATCTTATTCCAAATAAAAAAAAAATTTATATCATAATGGAATACAACTTATTTTGAATTAAAAATATTCTTAATTAAAAGTTTTTAAAATAAATAATACTTTTATATAATTTTTTTCCTAATTTTAAAACTGTTGTGAAAATAAAGTCTAAGTTCTAAATGGAATTCTCTTTAATTGTTATAGATAAAATTAGTTCTGTAGTTTTAGCTTTAAGGTGTCATAAAAATAAAAAAGTGAAGTAAGTGTAAAACAATATATTAAATCCTTTTAATAAAATAGAACATTAGTAATACAGTCATATAAAATCTAAATAGTTACAAAACACAGATTTCTTCAGTTGTATTCTATGACTAATATATAGTCATTAATTCAAATTGTATCAGTTTTATATTCATTATAAAATGTAAATGAATCCTAAAAAAATATGTACAACAGTAACATGTACACAATAATGCAAGTACATTTAACAAAATTGCTAACTAAACCAACTATTATGTTTAATTTAAATCTTTATAATAATTATTTTTCTAATAAAAAATTTAACTCTTTCCAATTAGTTCACAATCAAACTCTAGAATTAAAAACATCATTAACCATTGATTTTTTCAATCTCAATTTCCTCAACAAAATAATTTTATCATAATTCATAACCATCATGTTACAAGTTTGGAATAATAATTATGGATGGTTGGATGGTCTTCCATCAACGACATTCCAACATGCTCTCCAAGTAACTGCTTTTTTATTTTTTTCCCCCAATCTTTCGTCAAGTTTTACATTTTTCAGCTTAGCTTTCAACTTTCTTTTAGTAGAATGAAAATTTCTTATTGAAGGTATATTTGCTTTTGATGGTCTGTTGCTTTCGTTTTTGAGTACAAACGGCTTTTTAGGCTGTTGATTACTCAATTCCAAAAGCCTACAAACTTTGGAGAGCTTTAAATTTACTTCATCTAATAGAGATTCATCATCACAATTTTTAATTCTATCTTGAAGAACATTGAGGAAACCTGTAGCTTTTTGTTTTTTAGAAGTTACAGAATCTTTAAAATTAGATTTTTTCTGCAAACTATTTAAAACTTGCGGAATTGAAACGTTCTTTTCTAATTCTGCACTTTCATCATCAAGGTATTGATAATTTTGTTCTTGGCTTTCACACAGCTGCTCAAACAAATGTGGAAAACTAGCACGAACAGTTAAATGAATGTGTTTACATAAATGCCTTCTTAAGATATAATCAGGACAAGAGCATCTTGAAGAGTGAATACATATATTACAAGTTTTACACTTTAACTGGCAGGACAAATTACAGTTTTCAGATTTAAGTTCAACAGTGTAAGTTACATCATTGTTATTCACTTCAAAAAGTCCCTCGCCTACATTTTTCACTAACGATTCTGGCATTGTCAAACTGATATCGTGTCTTTTCCAATTTTCTGCATTCCTTTTAGAGCTTTTACCTTTCTCTAATTTTGTTAGACGTTCTACTGATTTATCTTTCAGCAGAGAGAGAAGCATATGAATACATCTATCTAGACGTTTGTTGATTTTACCTTTCAAATATATATGATTAAGAACTTTGTGGTGTGCTTCCAGATACATATTTGTTGTGATAAAAGCACACTTTCTGTAGCATAAAGCGCACTTCCCAGGTAGCAAAAAGATATGATCTAATACTGGCAAGATGCAATATAATACTGCCGTGCTAGAAACGGCAATACTCTTGAATCCTATCTTCTAATGTTAGAACTAATTTGATATAAGATTACCTAGTATTCGATCTAACATCTGAAATTTCAAAATAATCATCTATTTCATTACTTTTGGTACAGCGCCAAATTTTTGTGAAAGGTTATCCCATATTATTAATAAATAAACATTTATTTATGAAAGAAAACAATAAATTAAATATTACTTAAAATATCATTTTTAGCCACTTCAAACTTATGCCGGAAAACATAATGATAATATTAGCAGAAATAAGCTGTTTCCGCCAGTGCAATTGTTGAGTTGTAACTTCCTAAGGAATGTTTACATCGCCGCCGCCATTGATCGTGGTAATCAGCTACAATGACATTTTTAACTTCAAAGGTATTTATAATTTAGTAATTTTTTAGTAAACTTTATAAATTTCAATGATAGATACATAAAACTTTAAAGTAGTATCGTAGGTAGTGTTTTTCCAGTAGAAAAATTCAGTGCACTTAATAATCTTGGCCGCTTCTTCAAAACATTCAAGAATTAGTTTAATGATTTAATAAATCTCTCAATAAATATTATGATTGTGCTCATTTTTAATAATGTTTGCTTGTAGTAGTTGACTACTCTGTTAAAACGTATTGTCCGACTATAAATTACAAGTATATTGTAGTTAGTTTAGAATAGGCCCGTAAAAACAATGTTTACATGGTAATTCGCATCTGACAGAATTTCACTGCAACAATGATAAAGATAAAAAGTAATATTTAGTAAAGAAGTTTGCCATGTTAAAATAATTATTAATTAATCGGTTACTTTTTAGTTAAAACCATTAGGTACACTTTAGAATGTTTGAAATTTTATTTACAAGAAGAACACTATTGTTACATTGTTTAAATTTCCTGTTTAATATATTGTAAAATAATTAGTTAAACATTTTGATATTCATTTCTTGAGTATAGACAGATTTGCACGTTTTACATGATTAATTATATTAATTTATAAATGATAGCAAATGGTTAAGAAATTAGCAACAATATGGTTTATTCAAAGTTGTGTTTACGTTAAATGAAGAGCAGTGCTGAAAAGGTATTAAAATTTTTATTTAGGAAGTTCTTAGTCAAAGTGTGAATATTTCCTATTAGCTCTATGAACTTATATAATGCACAAAAATATTTTGATAGTTAAGTATCATTGTACTTTATCTTTAAAAAAAAAAAATTAAAACGCATTGAATTTGATATATTTTTGTATCTATATATATACTTGAATATTCACTACAATTAAAAAGGGCTTAAGGGTTTTGAACTACAATTTCATATTTTTTTTAAAATAAAAAATAATTAAGAATGAATAAAATTATTACTTGAGAGCGGTTATAAATAAAATGTTTTTCGATTCTTGCGCAGTGATACTAAGATTTTTTGGTGCAGGTATTGTTACTGAATTCTACCTATTAAATTTTAGATCTATTAAAATTTATTTTAAATGATTTAAGTTTTAAAGAAATATTCAATGCTTAATAGTTTTAAATTTACTAATTTTTTCAATGTAAAGTAATGTAGAGTTTTAAATTCAGTGTTTTCAATGTAAAGTTTAACTCTTCTTCTCTAATAATTTTAGCTTCGTCTGAGGCTGCTGGATAATTCAAATGGAGAATGACATACTGGTAGAAGACGAGGGCCCGTAACTTCGATCCTGACCGAAAACAAAACAAACTGCTGTGTATATGCTGTTCGATTTTCATTAAATTTGCTGGAGCTGAAATTCCTCTTGTTGTTGTGTAGAAGTTTGACGAAAGATGTATCTCTGTGTGATTTATTGCTGCTGTGTGTTACACGTTGTTTACTGTTGCTGATAATTTTATAAAATCTTTCAATCAAGCAACGATTTATCAGTTTATTGGTCTGAAATATAGTTGCACATAAGCAAAAAGTTGCAAGTGAAGGGAAAAGAACTTTGAACTGCATGAAATAAATGACTGTAAAGTTTTGGAATTCATTCTATTTAAAAATAATAATTAAAATGATTACACATAGTCGGAACTGTTGCTTTTTGCATTAAAAATAAAAATTATTTTATTTAATGACAAATATGTGTTTTTAAGGATTATGTTTATATTAAACAATGACGGTAAGAATATATTGCTTTTATAGCTGAGTGAAGTTTATATTGTGTTTTGTTTTAAAATAATATAATTAAATAGTGAAATAATGTTTGTCATGATTTGGTTTGATTAATTTTTTTATTCTTAACTACTGCATCTTTGTAATAAATCTTCGAAATTTTAGAAAATGGGATAGGCAGATATGTGTTCATTAATAAAACTTAATAAGATATAATGTTAGAAATTTTTTTATAGTCATGATAGTAATGTTTAAGCATTTTGAAATTAGATGTAGATAAAATTCGGTTTCTTTTAAATTTTCAAAAATCGGAAACAATTTTATTTGAACTTCATTGTTAAACAGTAACTCTAAGCTTATGGGCATTTATACTACTAGCTTTGTATTTTTACTTTAATTTTGAATTATTTAGTTCAAATATGAGATAAGAAGTATATAAATATATATATTTTTATGATGTTTAAAATAATGATAATAGTAAAAATTTCTTTGGCTTAATATTAAAAATTTAGTTGAACATTTATTTACATTACTGTTAAAGCAAAAAATTTAAACCAACGTAGAGTAGAATCTTGTTTAAGTTTTCATCAGTAAGGTTCTTTGCAAAGCAGGTTTTGAAATACATAATTTTTTTAATTTTTTTTTTTTATGGCTAATTGATCAATACCAAAAAATTGACTCTAGCGTCTGCTTAATTTTTTAAAATTTATTTTCTGAAAAGCTCTGTTTAAAATGTTCACATATTACACCTACTTTTTTCTAAATCTATTTATGTCATAACGCATAATCTATAATCAGCGAAATGAAAGCAATGGAATTGTTTTAAACAAAAATTATTATTTTTATAGCAACGTTCTCAAAAGAGTAATAGATTGTAGTCAAATTTTGTTCATTGATACCAAAGGCAACTTTTAAAAGATGCTGTTAAAAAAGTTATTATTTTTTCGTCTCGTTCTTGATTGCTATTATATGTTTGTGCAAATTTAATTTAGATTAAACATAATATTTACTGACAGTTTTGAAATTAAAATATTATGTTAATTGTTTGCAAAGATTGTTGGTTTAGTACATAACACCTTTAAATAATTATCGAATTGATGATAATTTCTGATGTGCCCCTAAAAGTAGTTTTTACATTACAAAAAATAATAGCAATTTTCATAATATTAGTTGCTTTCCTGGTTTCACTCCCTGGAAAAATTTCCACGTTGTGTTTGGGTTTTGTTTTAGGTGTTTCGTTCAATAAAATTTCAGATACTTAAAGAATAAAGCTACGTAAGTATTTCTCCATTTAATTTCTATGATGATATCGGAAGCAATTTTTTTTTAAATGCTGATTTTAAAGTATAACTCAAATTCTTCAGGATTTTCATTATCAACATTGTGTTTATTACTTTAATTTTGGAAATTTTCACATAATTATTCATTTAAAATTTGAGACAAAAATTTCTGCTTTTTTATTTTTATCATGTTTAAAATAATATAATTGTAAAATAATTATAGTCGTAAAAAGTTCTTTTGACTGAACAACATTTATAATATGATAAAAATTCCTAATCAATTTAGAAAAGAATTTTGCTTATATTATAAAGAATATTATTAAAGAATATTTTGTGATAGCAAGGTTTTTCAAAAGTAACTGATGGTAGTCAAATTTGGATCAATATAAAAGCTACTTATAGTAAAAAAGTATTATGTTTTTTCGTCTCATTCTTGTATGCAATTAAATGTTTGTGCAAATTTAATTCTGAAACAATACAATATTTACTAATTTTTTTTTTGGTTTTGACATTTAAATGTTATCTAAACTTTAAGTAAATAAAAGTACATAGTATTTTAACTAATTATTGAATCGCTAAAAATTTCTGATGTCTCAATGTAAAATTATTTTTACATTACAAAAAATAATTGCAAATTTTTTTAATAGAAATTCATAAAGGCTTTTTTTTGTTTCCACTCCCTGAAAATATTTCTACAGGTGCCTTTAGGTTTTGTTTCAAGTGTTTTGTAAGTAAAATTTCAGATTCTAAAAGGATAAAGTTACGTAAGTAGTTCTCTCTTTAATTTAGTGATAGAAGTGAAATAATTTATGCAAGTAAATAATTTGAATATTTTTTCATTTTCTTTATTGTTTCAGTTATTAAAAAAAATTACAGTTTAAAAATTCGAGATATAATTTTATTGTAATATTTTTGTTAATGAATGACTTAGTTATAGTAGAAAAAAAAGTTAAGCTAAATTTTCGACTCAATTCAAATGTAAATTTAATTTAGCAAATTATGTAGTGTGGGTTTCTTAATTTACAATTTCAGAATATAAATAATGCATGATAATTGTGAAATTACAAATGGCTTAAATTACACATTTTAAAATATATATATTACAAACTAACAAATTCAATTGAGATTTTGATAAAAAAAGATAATTTTTTTAAAAAAAAATTAAGAGTCCATTTTAAAATTAAAAACTTGAAAATTATTAATGATATAAAATTTGTCAGAAAACCCATTGCATGAAGAAAGGAAAAAAATATCAATAAAAGTTGTGATATAGTATTATTTCTTAAATAAATTTGAAATATTCAAAAATATCAGCAGAACATAAGATATACTTTGGAGTAAGAGCGAGGAAAATGGATGGTAGCAGAGTTCGCTAAAATAATTTTATTTAGTATTTCTGCATTGCTATGTAATAATGCATGGAATGACATTATAAAACTATTGTTCTATGTTTTACTGCTTCACAGCAAAACAGAAAATTAAGTAAAATTATATAGCCGAATTATTCTACAGCCATCCAAATCCTCCTCTTGCTTACTCCAAAAATAAAGAGCAAAGCAAGATAATATCAGAAAATACAAAATCTAATACTATAAAGCGCTAAAACTAATGCAAAATAATACTATGGCGAACGCTAGATAATCTTAGTTTGCATAGAATCTAATATTATATAATATTACAGCGAACGCATTACAGTTTGCATTGAATCTAATGTTATACGATCTAGACAAACAGCGACCTCTTGTATCTTTCTAATCTTAGGTGTTGTGCAAGATAACGTTAGATTTTACCGATTTTCTGATAATATCTAATATCAGGTGCTACTTGGGTCTTCGCATCGTTTTATGTAATATTTTTCAAAATATAAAGAAAAGGTTTGGAGAGCTTCCACATCTTTACAGTCACTTTTTATTTCCTCCAGCAGTATTTGAAATTTTTCTTCACAATTTTCATTGCGCAACATGCACAGTTTACTGTAGAGTTCAGCTCGTATTTTTATATCTTTAATGGTGTTTAGCTTTTGGCACCATGCTCGATCAACATGCCATATGCATAATAGTTTTTTAGGTTTATGTGCAAACGCAGATATCCACCCACTGTAAAATTGTTCAGCATCATCACTCATAAAAAATTTAGCACTAATATCTCCAGTTTTACTTTTGATAGTCATTAAGAAACTTTCTATGACACTTTCAGTCTCATGGTTACATATTAGAAATGCCACAGGGAATCCTTCTCCAAATTCATCAACAACCATCAGCGTTATTAAATTAAAATCATAACCATTTGTTCCATGAGATGAATCAATGCAAACAAGATGTTCTCCAAATTTTTTAAGCATTGCCACTTGAAGAGAATTCATTAGAACAATAAAAATATCATCTTCTTTAACACCTTTGATATTCGGTGGCACTTTTTCTCCTTGTAATTTGCAAATTAGAAAAGGATTTTCTGGTAAATCATTATATTCTTTATGCATTAGATGCACACTAGTAGCATCATTTGAATGTCTTTCAATTCCTTTTAACCCAAAACTAGATTGGATATTATTTATATCTTTTTTGGTTAAAAGATGAGATCTATTATACGTAGCTTCAATGCCATTACGTATAAACTCCAGCACTTTCTCTGACGATACTCCATCTTTAATTTTACTGGCTATTTCAATTTTCAACGAAGTAGGTAATCGCGAAAATTTTAATTCTTCAGTATGACCGACATGAGTATTCATGAGTATGGCATGAACTTCACCAGAGACACGACAAAATGTAACATTCAGATATGCAGGACATACTGATCCAATTTTACAAGAGTCTATAGGTACACGCTTTCCAGTGCTCTTTGATAAATAATGTCCTGATCTGTTACAAACATAATATTGTTTGCAAGACCCTTGGGATTGTTCATCACCTCTAACTTTTTTGAAACTTACTCTATTTTCAATTTCTAAATCTTCCATCCACTTTTCAAAATCCATAGAATTCTTTAATGTTTTATTTTCTTCACAAAATGTGAAGCCGTGGTGTTCAATCAGATGCAATCTTATGTCTCGTGCAGTTGTATATTTAACTGAACATTCCTTTATTGGACAAGCAAGAGAAGTTACTACTTTTGTTTTATTATCTACCCAGGTAGCAAAAAAGATATGCTCTAATGCTGGCAAGATGCAATATAATACTGCCGTGCTAGAAAACGCAATACTCTTGAATCCTATCTTCGAATATTAGAGCTATTATTATGTAAAATTAACCAGTATTCGATCTGATATTCGAACTTTAAAAATTATCATCTATTTCATTACTTTTGGTGCTGCGCTACTTTTTTGTGGCACGGCACATCAAATTATTAATAAATAAATATTTATTTCTAAAAGAAAACAAGTATTTCAATTTTTCACGAAAAATCCTGTTTACGAATGCGAATTTTATGCTACCAAACGCAAAGGAGTATAAGTTTCGTTTTCGCGAATGATACAGTCGATTGTTGAGTTGTTCTCTTTTGCTGATGTTGTTTACAAGCCGTCCGCCATATTTGTGATTTGTTAAGTACATCTGCTCGACAACTACTTCTTATACTTCTCGTTTCTGTTTCGGAAATTTATTACCTAGGAAATGTCAGGTAAAAAGAAAAATCATTTATCTATTAAAAGGAAAGCCAAGAACCATGTAAAATTGGCTGAAAAACAGTTGATTTTAGACTCTCTTGTTAGTAAGGCAAGACGAAATTATTTACTATCTTCTTGCTCCTCGCCTGAAAGGTACATATATTCTGATCATTAAAAGACTTTATGTTTTGATTTTCGATCTACATTTTCTTTCTTTTAAAATATTACTCTTGAAGTGTAATCTGTAAAATTATTTTAAAGATGAAAATGTTCATATTCAAATTTAAGCAATAGTTTTCAACTCTTTTTATTTTTAATTTACGTTATTTAAGAGGCCAAGTGAAAGAAAATTAATCTGCCTTTTAACATTCTTTAAAGCTAGATTGCTATATTTCGAGTTAATATGAATTGTGTTAATGTAACTAAATATTAAGAACAAATTAATTTTTGTCTTAAGAAAATGCCTAGCAATGTTAAAATTTTGCATTAGGATACTTAAAATCATTTGTTTTGATAAAAACAATTATTTCCAAATTTTGTTTTACTTTAGTTAAAGTATATATTAAATATCATCTAAATTTTAAGTATTTTTATTTTATCAAAGTAAATTATTTGCAGATTTAATTATTATTAAAGGAATTTTCCTTGTACCGGTAATTTATTTGCATTTTTATCTAAATTAACAAAATATTTCCTGAATCATGAGCTGTTTGCAATCTACTGTTATATTAAATTATGTTTTACTTTTTAAATGTGTAGTTAAAAAATCAGTATAAGGTACAAAAAATTTAAAATTAGAATTTTTGTATGTATCTCATTTTTGTAAGATGTTTTGGTACAATAATAAATATAAATTTTTAATATTAATTTTTCAAATATAAATTTTTTTTAAATTGTTTTTTTAAATTCTGTTTTAACATTGAGAGTGTTAGCAACGGAAAGAGAAGTTATAATAAATGATTTTTTTTTTTCTATTCAAAACATTTATCCTTATTTTTACACACTTTCTAAACAATTTTGGGAAGAATGTCACCATCTTTTTTTCTTTTTGTCTTTGAACTTAACAGCTTGCAGAGCTGAAATTGTTCAGCTCTGCAAATACAAAATCAGAAAATACAAAATCTAATATTATAGAGCATCAAAACTAATGCAAAACAATATTACGGCGAACGCTAGATAATATTACTTTTCATAGAATCTAATATTATATGATATTACAGCGAACGCTAGATAATATTAGTTTGCATTGAATTTAATATTATACGATGCTGAGCAAACAGTGACCTCTTGTATCTTTCTAATCTTAGAAGTTGTGCAAGATAACGTCCGATTTTACACGAGCGACTAGATCGAGTCGCTCGTCTATATTAGTCAATGTCAGAAACATACTATTTTTCCACAGAATAATAGGCTAAATAGTGCTGCTATCTAGCGGTTAATTATTCAATTAGCAAAACTTTTCTTTTGTTCAGGAATTAGAAGCGTATAGTGCTTTCATCTAGTGGGCAAAAGGTTTCTTTTTAACAATTCTGTTTCCTTCAAAAATGTAGCCAGAAAGCATTTTCATCTGGCGGATTTAAT
Source organism: Parasteatoda lunata (assembly GCA_949128135.1). Classification (NCBI taxonomy): domain Eukaryota; kingdom Metazoa; phylum Arthropoda; class Arachnida; order Araneae; family Theridiidae; genus Parasteatoda; species Parasteatoda lunata. The sequence goes on from OX421972.1 coordinate 27,163, forward strand.
TTAAAGTTTGTGATTCTGTCTTCAGTTAGGAATAGATTCAAGATGATGTTTAATCTATTGAAAGAGAAAAGAAGATTAGAAATATAAAATTTTTTAAAAATAAAATGAAATAAAACTTTCTTGAGACTCAAGAAGTTAGCTGATAGTCTTCTTGAGAACTATGCTTGAAGCAAAAAAAAGTATAAATATTATCAATATTTTAGAGCAAAAGACAGTGTAAAAATTGTCATGAAGATTGTCAAATTTATTTGTTGTCAATTCTTAAAATCGTTCTTGGTCTGTATTTATTATTGCTGCTATAATTGTCATATATCGGTACCCCAAATAGCACTCAATATCGATTGATCTCGAAAAAAATTCGCTTACGACGTCGCTTTCGCTTCTAAAACATCGATCTATGTAAAAACGTCAGATTTTTTTTATATTGTACGACATTGTAAAATTGATATAGATCGATATCTCAATAACGCCGTAGAATGTCGAGTTTGAAAAAACCATATTCCATGACGTTTACAGATACAGTAGAATGTCGATGAATATTTTCATCACGTTATTCGTACAACAAATATTAATAAGCATTTAAAGATGCGGCAGAACGCCGATCGATAATTTTAATACGTTATTCAAGAAATTTTTTTCACTGGATATTGTAGGATATAGGTACATGTCTGTTAATTACTTTATATGGTTTTGCACTTCAGATTTTATTTCGCTAATTGCACTCCAGGCTGTACAGTTGCAGATTCAATTAATTTGATTTATAATGAGTTAAAAAAAATCCTTCGATTTGTACAGGATATCTTGAAAAGAGCTACATGCTCTGCCTATTTAACAGAAAATTAATCATTTCCTTGCATGCTAGACAATAAGCATTCTGCAAACTAGTGAGCAAAGATTTAATATTGTTATTAATATTGCCTTAGAATAAAATGCCATACTTTCAAAGTTCAAGGTGTGTAGCCAGATTTTTCAAAAAAAAAAAAAAAAAAAAAGCACCCAAAAATATTTTTAATCAGTTTCTAAATATATATATATATAATTAGGATTTGAGCAGTAGTAAGCTCAAAAATTAATTAAGTGTAAAATAGGCGAATAGGAATAAGTGTGAGCACTGTAGATGGAATGTAAGAAGTGAATATTAATTTAAGTCATGACATTTATTTTCAGCTCAACTATGATTTATAAATCAAAATCAAAGACAATTTGCTTGTTTAAAAATAACCACATTTTACATGTATGTAAATTAGTTTTCTTATTTTTTAGCATTTGCAATGTACATTTGATCTTTAGACAGGATTCAGTCACTGAAAATTAGTAATTTAATATATTGCACAATAGCACTAAAAACTCAAAAAATATTACAATTTTATGGGTTTAATAAAATTTACCCTTCTGATATGAACGAGCTTTGTAATATAGAAGGTGTGAATGCAGAGGAATGAAACAAAAAGTAGCTATGAATATTTTATTTAAATAAACATTTAAAAATTTAGTAAAACAAATTGGCACATTCTTAGGTCTCCAAGTCCAAAGAATTGGTCACGTCAATTATCTTAGGTTTTCGTCCTTCCCAATCAGTGGCTGTCGCAGACCTTCCCAAATTTTTCCGCAAGGCCTCAAAGCGTTCGAGAACTGTAGCTGCAAGCAAAACATTGAGTAATATTATAACATTTAAAAAATAAAAACTGAAAGACTAACAAAACACAATTTATTAATGAGTATATAACGAAACTTAGAGAATTAAATTGAATAAGGGCTTTGAGCAATGATTCATTTTTTTTGTTTTGTTTTTTTGTTACGGCACACTTTTAACCATTTCGAAATTTGACGGCACACAATGAAAAAAAATTAGTTTAAAAGTTGTTTACTTAGCTATAATACACTGTGTTAAATAGTTTGTGATAATAATATGTACTACAAAAGCACGTTTATTAAGGGATTAATTATTTCTTTCGACTGATTTTTTATTAGTTAGTAACAGTTATTTTTTTCTTCTTTTTGCTAGTTATTAATTGTTAGCTTGTTTTCTATAGTTATTAACTGTTATTTTTGTGATTTCCTGTTAACTAGTTTTTTGCTAATTATTAATTGTTAGCTTAGTTTTTTTGTTAGTTATCCTTTCCTAATTTGTTTTTTATATATTTGTTTTTTTTTTAGTTATCCTTTGTTAATTTGTTTATTAATTGCATAGCTTACTTTAATGATTAAGTTTTATTTCCATTTGTAAGTTAATATTTAGCTTGCTTTCCTTTGTTAATTAATCATTTTAATAGTCATTAAATTTCCTACTTATTTCAAAAATTTTTTAAAACTGTGTGTCAAAGACAATTTTAATTCTCTCATCTATTTTAAGATTGTCAGAGACAAGGCAATCGCCGACAAAGTTGCTCATGCGGTTAAAGCGTAGAAAAATTATAAAAAGTATATATATATACTTTTTATGAACATTCCAAGAATTTGGCAGCACAAAAAAGTACCGCGGCACAGCGGTTGAGAATCACTGGCTTAGAGAATCGACACACGGATCAAAAAAGGGCATGCTGCATTAGACACTGTTTTGTAAAACTGTCTGAATATTCAAGCGGCAATGCTGTATCTTTGATTAAATAATAAATTCTTTAACAACAAAAAAAAAAAAAATACTATAATAAAAAGCTTATCAGTTCAGCTTTAATTGTATTTCTAAATATTCAATCTTACTTCTATGGATTAAAGAAAATTCTCTTAAACTAATGTGAATACACAAAAAGTATTGAAGTTGAAAATAGGATTTATTTTTAAAATTTAGATCTGATATTGATTACTTATGATTGTACATACTTAGAAGTATAATTAAACAAAAGCTCAAACTTATTATAAATACACTGCACTTCCAAATGCATTCAAATCCTTAATGTAATCCCTTTTTTTTTCTTCCTTCTACAAAATTACTTTTTTTTGTGATCAGATCCAAAAACTATTGACGTACAACTGTGTTAGACTTAGAAAATTAAGTTTTTCAAGCCTCTCTCTCTCACTCACTCTTTTGGTTTGGATTTCTGAAACTTTTTTGCAATATTTGGTTTCCTTTACATGGGAACAAATTTTTATTTTGTATTTTTCAAATAGAGAGAATATCTTCCTAGCATAATTTTTAGATTAAATTTAATTATAATGCTGTCTTTAACTACAGCTTACAAAGATAAAAATCGACTCATGATACATATTAATACATATTAAAAAAATGTGAGTATACACGAAAAATTCTGAATAATCTTAGAAATGTTAAGGATTAACTGCAGATTAATGTTTGTAAAATTCAATACAAAAAGAGAGGAATTCTAAATATTTTGATTTATTATTAGCAATTGGAATTGTTATTCAGATTTAAAAATTTTTTAATATTTTTTCTTAAAGCATTTAAAAACTGGAAGGAAAAAAATATCACATATATATATATTAATAAAAATAAATAATATTTTAATAAACAATTTTACCCAAATGACATTAGTGATGGCAGGCACACTTTCAAATGACTTTTTTTTCTTTTCGCCTCAGTCAAAATACCGGCATATGCTGTCAAAATACCGAATCTGAAAACAAAAGTTTGTTAATTTATTCAAACAGCTACAAGACAATACAAATTATGTTAAAATTTAATCTAAAAGAGTATTGAAATATTTATATTTGCTAGCCCATTTTCAAGTATTATTTAATATATACACTTGTTAAAAATAAGTAAAATAGATGCTATCAACAACTCCGCAGCTGATACATCGCTTAAAATGAAAGTCACTATCAGTTGCTTAAATCAGATTTTTGATGCATCATCTAAAAACAAAAACCATTATATCGGCCTGCCGATATATGTGTTACGTAGATATTTTGAGATACATAGATTTATTGCCCAGTCCTATATAGAATAATCATTTAAACTCTCTCCATACACCCTTAAGTACAGAACAAATAAGATGGTGAAAGTCTTTTCTGCTTTTTAAGGGGACAGCAAGGTTTGAAAAGGTTAAGATTCACTGGTCTATACTTTAGAGCAAAGTTTCCTTTGCCAAAGAATCCAATGAGCAATTGTAATTTTTTTGATCATAATAATAATAGCTCCATTTTTAATAAAATGCTTTCTATGGAAAAAAAATTTAGGGAATGATTATAATACCATTGCATGACTAAATCATAAAAATAATTACAATAAGTTCACCTCCAAGCAAACTGTAAATTCTTATCTTCTTTCAACTTTTCCTCTAATTGATTAAGATCACCATCCGAAGAAAGCGGAAGCTCAATACCTCTTGGTAATTTTAAAAGAACAGATGTTGAATTATCTTTCTCTTTTTTCAGAGAGCTGAATTTGATGAGCCTTCATTTCTTTAATTTCCTTTCTTTACTATTTAATCTCCTTTTGATTTTCTAACACACAGTTAAACATCTTAGTCACTAAAATAACAAATACAAGAGATTCAGTATGTGCAGTTTTATAAATGTGCTCTTAATGCTAATAAAATGATTAAGAATTTTATAAAAACACCAAGCTAAGTTAATTAACAAAAAAATTAATGTAATTGTGAAAACTATATACATTTAGTAATACATAAACTAAATACATTTTTGTAAATATTATAACATGCAAATTTTTCATGAAAAATAAATTAGGAAAAAATATTGAAAAAACAAAATGTTACTTGAGGCTCCTAAATTTATACTAGTTTTCTCATCTTGCAATTGCTCTGTGCAGTGACAACAAAATAAAATAGTCTGATGTCATAATTTATTTACTTATTTAAAACAGCTAAACTCAGCTAAAAGGCTGAGTAGAGCGAATTATACACCTATGTTGGTGAAATCGCAACACAATGAAAGAACTGTCTGACATTTATTCATCAAATTACTGATAGTGGTATAAATAAACAAGTGCACTCATTTTCTAAATAAATTCTAATCATTTACGAGAAGGCATTGAGAATAAGATAAACAGTAACAAACTGAAAGATAAAACGGTAACAAATTATCACATCAAAATATAAAATTTCTACTTGATATATATTGTAAATAGATATCAATATAAGATTAGACATTACAAAATTAATTTTTACACATTAATTTTAGAATGAATCACAGCTAAGTTATAATCTTATTTAATAAGAATCACACATAGACCTGTTGAGTTATATATATTTATATATACTTATATCATGTATATTTATATATATATACCATGTTTATATATATATACCTGGTCTGTCTAGGTTTTTCTGAGAGGTACCCCTTTTGTGAGAAATTTAGACATAATTTGTGAAAATTAAAAAATCAACACAAATATATGGATTTATCATTTCTTACGAGACACAACAAAAATAAAATTTTAAGAAAAAGTATTTGCTGAAACTATATATAATTTTATTCAATTATATGTAATTTTAATTTCACTTTCTATTAATTTTATTGTAAAAACATGGAAGATCATTGAGTATTTATTTCAGTTTTTTATTAAAGTCAATTGAAATTTTAGTTTTTACTGATTATAAATATTTACTGATTATAACTTTATAATAGGTAAGATATATATATTTATATATGTTTAGTAAATATATGTGCGTGAAAACGAAAAAATTAATAAACTTGTTCCTTTTATATTACTGTATTTATATTTTATAATGCTTGGGTTAAAAATTGTGAAACGTTATGTATTTAACAGTAAAGAAGATTCAAATATGTATTAGTGATAATGTGTTATTTAAACATAATAAAAAAATACATATAATAAAATTAAAATAATTTTTCAGATTTATTTTTATTTTTAAGCTTATACAACACTTTTTAATAAATAAAAATATTTATACAGTAAAACTTAAAGTTTATGACCACAAAATGAAAAAACCCAATTCCCCCCGGGTTTTTTCAATAAAACCCAGACTGGTTGGGTTTTTTCAAAGCCTGAAAAACAATAAAATATTTAATTAGAAAAGCTTTGATCAATATTTTCTAATCATAATCTTAGAAACTTATAAGTTTTAGTCGCCGAAGATTATCTGGAAGCAAATGATATAACTCCAAGATCTCGAGTAAGAGACTGGAAAGAAACAAATGCCAGTGAAATTAGAGTGATGTTTGCACTAATACTTCTGATGGGGGTGATTAGGGAACCGGTACAGAGATGGTATTGGTCGACTCGACTACTTTTGGCCACACCATACATTGGACAGATAAAGTCTGAAAAGAGATTTTCTCTTTTGATGAAATTTCTCCATTTTACTAACAACTCTAACTACAATTCTGACTCACACCCACAACCAGGCTTATGGAAACTTTATGAGGTATACAACCATATAAATGATAAATTTAGAACAGTCTATGTGCCACAAAGAGACATTTCAGTAGACGAGTCATTGCTTCTCTATAAAGGAAGACTTGTTTACAAAACTTACCTGCCAAAAAAAAGAGCTAGATTTGGAGTCAAGTTTTACCAGCTATGTGAAGCCAATAGTGGATATATATGCAACAGCATTATATACACTGGGAAGACGACTCCCTTTTCTTCGGATAATGCCTCGTTCAAATCAACCACGAAGATTGTTTTGACTTTGATAAAGGATCTACTCGATCAAGGATATTGTGTTACACTGGACAATTACTACACGTCAGTTGAACTTGCTGAATACCTCCTGACTAGGCGTACCGACATATATGGAACACTAAGGATAAATAGAGTTGGATTTCCTGAGAAAGTGAAATCTCACAAATTCAAGAAAGGCGAAATTATAGGCTTCCATCTCGGTAAAATTTGTGTATTTAAGTGCCTGGATAAAAAGCCTATACTGATGCTCAGCACGATTCACACTATAGATTTTGTAGACCAAGAAAAAATCAGGAAAAAAAAACAATGGGGAAGTTGAGAGGAAGTCTTTAAAAAAACCCAAGGCAATCATTGATTACAACTCGACGATTGGAGGTGTTGATATGGCTGATCAATGCATGTCTTACTACCCCACAGTTCGAAACGAGCAAAAAAAGTATTACAAAAAGATTTTTCGCCAAATATTGAATCAATGTGTTTGGAATGCCTATGTTTTATATAAAAAAAATGTCGGTGTCCTCACTCATTTGAATTTTCGTCTTGAACTGATTGAGGACCTACTAAAAACATATGGAGACCTGAAGTCAGCTCCCAATCCAAATTATGTTGACCGCCTTACAGGCAGACATTTTCCAACATATATTGATGCTACAGAAAAGAAAAAAAGTCCAACTCGTGTATGTGTTATGTATGTGTAGCAAAAATTTTGATTCAAACGGTAAACGTATCAGAAAGGAGTCCCGCTTTCAATGCAAGCACTGTAATGTGTCAGAGGAAATGCTTAAAACATGAAAAGAAAAAAAAAAAAAAACAGAATTTTATTTATTTGTTATTTATTTATTTATTTATTGTTATTATTATTATTATTTTTTTTTTTTTCATTTCCATCTTTGCCTGAATATTTGTAAAATAATGTGAAGAAAAAAATGACTCAGATGAAAATAATGTTTGCAAAGTAAAACTTTAACATTTCAAAATTAGTGAACTTAACTGTAAGGTGTACTTTCTGGCAGTTTGAAAGAAATAAAATAAGTCAAAATCAAAACTAAGTTAAAATCTCTTCCAATTAAGTTCAAAAATAAAATTCATTTAATGAATATTATCAAAATATCAAATTTACAGTAATTAAAATGAAACTGCAGAACATTTTTAAAAGAGATATTTTAAAATTCATTAAAAAAAAAACAAATATTTCATAATAAAAAAATTATAAGTAATTTGCGATAGTTTACCCCCCCCCCCCAATTTCTCTAATTTCACCAAGAAAAACTTCAATTAAAAAAAAACAAATAATAATAAAGATTAAACAGCAATGAAAGCTTGATTTGTTGTTTGAAAAAATGTTTACGAAATGTTTGATTTGGTATTAGCAAAAGAAAAAAAAAAATTAAAATAAAGCATACAAATAATTTTTCCCCTTCACCAAAAAATTTTGCTATCAGTACAATTTAACTTCTAACATACTACGAGCTCTAAAATAAACTCACAACTCCTCTGTTATAGTGATTAATGATGACAGCTATCCCCACCTCTCAATTATTCCGATAATAATATTTAAAATTAGCGAAAAGTTAAAAACTACTTACTTAATTATAAATCAAAACCAGTTACATATGATCTTTTAAAATGGAATGTTCTTTCGGTAATGTAGGCTTAACCTAAATATAAAAGTGAAACATTGCAATTAGAAATGAAGACCTGACACAATATTAATAGAGTTTATATAAGTAAATAGAAGATGAATAAACTTTGGTTACCTAAATTAAATCAGTAAGGTGACTTTTGACGACAATATTAGGAGATATAACACGCTAAAAATTCATCACAGCATACATCAGACATCACAAACCTAGAGCCCCTAATTAGACAGGCCGACTTATCATCTATTTTTAGAGCAAAGTGCTAGCATAAGCACAATACTAACATAACGTAAAACCTGCGAACTTGGAGCAAATATTGCTTGATAGGTCAGCTCTGATAGTATAGGAGCCTTACACAAACCAACTGAAACATGGATCGTAAAGCGTGACGTCAGAGCTGAAGACCACGTGACAAGCGTTCATATGGATAAATTTTGTTGATAACAATATTGAGTTCGCTTCACCTTCCAATCCCGTTCCATATCGTTTTCACGGCATTCTAATTTTTACTTTCACTAATATGAGCAAGTATAAAGAAATTTTACTCATTTTTATCTTTCTAACAAATATTTTGAACTTTGGAACTAAAATATATTTAATATAGAGTGTTTTAAGAAAAATACTTTTAAAGTTTCATTGACAGAATTCATTCAATAACTTGCTCACAGTATCTATATTCCTCCGCTTTCAAATATTGATAGGAACCATTTTAATACTGCAGTGCTAGAAAACGCAAGCCTCTTGAATCCTATCTTCTAATATTAGAACTAATATTACATAAGATTAAATAGTATTCGATATAACATTCGAACTTTCAAAATTATCATCTATTTCATTAATTTTGGTACAGGGCCACATTTTTGCGAAAGGTTATCCCATATTATTAATAAATAAATATTTATTTATGAAAGAAAACAATAAATTAAATATTACTTAAAATATGAATTTTAGGCCAGAAAATGCAAGATAATATCAATGGTAGTTCGCGAACGATTGAACTCGAAAAACTTTTTCAACTGTTGAGTTGAATGCAACTTCTTCACGTTTGTTTACGACGCCATATTGTTCGAGCTTGGCAGCTTTCTTTTCAATTACATAAGGTGTTTATAATTTAGTAATTATTTGGAAACTTTATAAATTTCAATGATAGTTACATGAAACGTTAAAGAAGTATTGTAAGTAATTGTATCTAATAAAGTCAGTTAATATTGTGAATTGTGATCATTATTTTCCGCACATAATAGTTGACTTCTCTGTTAACTTATTGTCCAGCTATAAAGAATAAGTAATGTAATTAGTTCAAAATACACTTGTAAAACAACGCTTGTAATTAATAATTCGACTGTGACAAAGTTTTTCTGAAACAATGAAAAAGATAAAATAAATTGTCTGTAAACAAATTAGCCAAGTTAAAACAATTAGAAAATTAATGATCTGCTACTTTTAGCTCAGTTTAAACCGTTACATTCTAGAATGTTTAATGTTCAATACAAACAATATTGTTACCGTATTAAAATTTCATGTCTAAAATATTGTAAAACAAAGAATTAAACATTTTTATTTAAATTTCTTGGGGATATTTCGGTATCGGGATGCGTCCCGCCAACTGCAATCGCCAAATAGATTTTAAACTTTTAATATACGAGATACATAAAATTAATATACATAATATACATAAAATTTTTTTAAAAAAAAATGTATATGTTTGCCAATCGTTATTCCTTTCGAGTTTGTTCTATTCTGTAAAGTTTCTTTTAATTTAATAAATATTTATTAAATAATTATTATAATAATAATTAGTCTAATAAATAATTATTGTTTAATAAAGTTTCTAAATAAATTTCTATATGATATAATAATCTCAGACTAAAAATTTAATTAAACAATAAAAAAAAATATAATGCATACTGACTTTCAAAGAACGTAATAAACATATTTGGGGGGAGGGGCAAAATGTATTTATATATATATTATAACTTTGAAATATGTGAATTGTTAAAGAATTCTCCTTCTAAATGGTTTTTTCAACCATAAATTGATCATTTTGAATTCTCATAGTATCTTTTTACATTGATGTACTTATACGATTTTTAAAATAAGCATTTGTTTATTTAATATTTTTGGGCACTCTTTTTGTTGACTTGCCACATAGCGAGTAGTTATTTTCTATCTAATAAAAGAAGTTGAAAGGTTTTGCAATTTGATTTTTTTTAAAATATGTGATAGTTTGTTTGGGAGTACTTATTCTTTTAGTTGATCTCCTTCCCACTGTGTTATTTTTTGTGTGACACTAACGAAATTTTTTTGACGCTATCGGTACCGGAATTTACCAATTGAATTTCGTTGTAAGGGATATTACAATTTCTAAAAAACATTTTCAAATTAAATAAAGTTTGAAATAAATATTCCACGCTTAATAGTTTTAAATTTGTTTTTTTTTCATTGCAAAATCTAATTAATTTTCTTTTTTAATTTCTAAAAGTATAGCTTTAAAGTATAGCTTTAAGTATAGCTAAAAGTATAAAGTATAGCTTTTCATCTTCAAGGAAATCTACTATCAAGACACTACAAATGGAAATTGCACACTCTGACGGAATTCTAAGTTCGATCCTGATTGCGAATGATTTAACCAGTGTGGATATTCAGCAAAGATCACTTTAAATCTGCTGTGGCAGAAAGTCCTCATGTTGAAGAAAGATATTGTCATGTTGAAGTTTGGAGAAAGAGGAAAACTTGTGATGCTCATCCCTGTTTTTTTGTGGTGCATACAATATAAACTGTAGCTGAATTTTTCATGAAAGCATTTAACACATTTAAGCATTAACGCTTGGAAATATATTTTCAAGTAAAATAAAGACTAACAATTGGAACTCAAACTGTATCAAACAGTTTAAAGTTATGAAAAAAATCATTTTATTTACTAATGTGACAATCGAAACCCCCTGCCAACGCCATCTATGAGCACTAAAGAGACTCAAATAGAACAGTTCTAAGTTAGTTTAACTCCATCTCTCGAACAGCAAACATGTAGGTTTCGAATTCCCCCCACTTAAGTTTTGTTTTCTCCCTAATTGTATTAATTCTTTATTTTGTGATGTTTTGTGACTTGTAACTTACCATTTTATGTCCTTTGTCCCATTAAAATTCTTAAATCCCACCGTTGATTAGAATTCTTTGAGTCGCATGGCACCACAATAATAATTAAGTATTTTTAACTTTTGTTTTACCGAAACAATGAAGGTAATGTATTGCATTTACAATTGGATGAAATTTATATTACAGCGTGTTTTGAATAAAATAAAAGTATTATACTATTATACTACTTTAAATAAAAGTATTATACTGTGAAATAGTTATATTTATTATGGATTTCCTTTTTCTTAATTAGTGTAGCGTGTAATTTCTTTTACAACTTTGTCACCAACAATCTTCAAAATTTAAAAATTTTTTTATTTGTCATGTACAATATTTGCATTGATAAAGTTTTATAAAATTTGGCGTTAAAAAATATTTTTAGTCGATAGTGCTTAGGTATCATGAAAACAGTTGAATATTTAAAATTTGGTTATTTGTAATTTTTCGGTATGATATCGGAAGCAATTTCTTTTAAACGCTGATTTTAAAGTATAACTGAAACTCTTGACGATTTTCATTATCAATATTGTGTTTATTATTTTAATTTTGGAAACTTTCACATAATTATTCATGTGAAATTTGAGACAAAAATTTGTGCTTTTTTATTTTTATCATGTTTAAAATCATATAATTGTAAAATAATTATAATCGTAAAATGTTATTTTGACTGAATAACATTTATATTATGATAAAAATTCCTAATCAATTTAGAAAAGAATATTGTTTAAACTTTCATCTTAAAGGTCTTGTATATTCTTTGTGAAAACATGTACAATTGCATCTTCTTTTTCTTTTTTTTTTTAAAAAGTCCCATTCAAGACATTTGCCTATAATGTTATGTTTGTTTTTACCATGTTCATAATGTATAAACTCTTATCAGCGAAATACAAATAATGAATTGATTGATTTTAAAGAAAAATTTTGTAATAGCAAAGGTTTTTCAAGGTAACTGATGGTAGTCAAATTTGTATCAATGCAAAAGCAACTTATAGTAAAAAAGTATGTTCTGTTTTTTCGTCTCATTCTTGTATGCAATTAAATGTTTGTGCAAATTTAATTCTGATAAAATACAATATTTAAAATTTTTTTTTTCGTTTTGACATTGTTATCTAAATTTTAAGTAAATAAAAGTACATAGTACCTTTAACTAATTATTGAATCGTTTAAAATTTCTGATTTCCCAATGTAAAACTATTTTTACATTCCAAAAAATAATTGCAAATTTTTTTAATTAAAATTCATAAAGGCTTTTTTTCTTGTTTCCACTCGCTGAAAATATTTCTACAGGTGCCTTTAAGTTTTGTTTCCAGTGTTTTGTAAGTAAAATTTCAGATTCTAAAGGGATAAAACTACGTAAGTATTTCTCTATTTAATTTCATTGATAGAGGTGAAATAATTTATGCAAGTAATTTGAATATTTTTCAATTTTTTTTATTGTCTCAGTTATTATAAAAAGTAACAATTTAAAAGTTCGATATATAATTTTATTTTAATATTTTTGGAAATGAATGATTTAGTTATGTAGTAGAAAAAAAGTTAAGGTTAAATTTCAACTCAATTCAAATGCAAATTTAACTTAGCAATTATGTAGTGTGGGTTTCTTAATTTACAATTTCAGAATATAAATAATGCATGATAATTGTGAAATTACAAATGGCTTAAATTACACATTTTAAAATATATATATATATATATATATATATTACAAACTAACAAATTCAATTGAGATTTTGATAAAATAAGCTCTTTTTAAAAAAAAAAAATTAAGAGTATATTTTAAAATTAAAGATTTGAAAATTATTACTGATATAAAATTTGTCGGAAAACCCATTGCATGAAGAAAAGAACAAAAATGTCAATAAAAGTTGTGATATAGTATTATTTCTTAAATAAATTAGAAATATTCAAAAAAATCAGCAGAACATAAGATATACTTTGGAGAAAGAGGGAGGAAAATGGAAGGTAGCAGAGTTCGCTAAAATAATTTTATTTAGCATTTCTGTATTGCTATGTAAATAATGCATGCAATGACATTATAAAACTATTGTTCTATGTTTTACTGCTTCACAGCAATACAGAAAATTAAGTAAAATTATATTGCCGAATTATTTTACTACCATCCAAATCCTCCTCTTACTTATTCCAAAAATAAAGAGCAAAGCAAGATAATGTCAGAAAATACAAAATCTAATATTATATAGCGCTAAAACTAATGCAAAATAATATTACGGCGAACGCTAGATAATATTAGTTTGCATAGAATTATTATATAATGCAGAGCAACCTCTTGTATCTTTCTAATATTAGAAGTTGCGCAAGATAACGCTAGATTTTACCGATTTTTTGATGTTAGCTAATATTAGGTGCTACTTGGGTAGGTTTCGAATTTCAATATTATTGATGTAGATTAAGTTATTATAGAATTTTAGAGCAACTTTTTTGAAAAAGTGTATTAATGCTCTTAATTTTGAGGTCTCTGCATATGTATACATTCTGATTATACCATGTAGCGTTCACAATATTTTTAAGTGGTGTTTTGTAGAGTTTGGAGAAGAGTTTGGTACACCACCATAAATCGGGCTTCCGTAACTAACTATAAGTCTTAAAATCATTTTGTAATGGAGAAGTTTGTTTTTGACACTTAATTTTGATCCTTTTTTAAAAAAAGGTATAAAATTGCTCTGTCGGCTTTATATTTTTTTAGTTATATTTAAGATATGTTTCTTAAAAGTTAATATTTTATCTAGTTCCGTATCAAGGTATGCTTCGACAATTTCCGCGTTGTCGAGTGTAACTTGATCAAAGGGTGGGAACGTGCTTTAAGAGAACATTATGACTTATGTTTTATCTATGTTGACTGATAATATCCAGTCTATGAACCCTTTTTTGATATCTAATAGATAATAATTTAAAGTATTGACTGCTGATCTTGTTATGATCTTGCGTGAGTACGGCAGAATCGTCTGCGAAAAGAGCCAATATTACGTTTTGATGCTTGGGAACATCGATAATAAGAAGAGTCAGGGCTGGATGAAGCGTACGCGGGGCCCTAGGCCATCCAAATTTTTGTGGCCCTTAGATTTAATTTTTTTTCTCGTATATTAATTAATTTTTCAAATATTAAAGTATTTATATATCTTTTCGTTTAAGAAAGCATATTTAATATTAAAATAAACAATAATAAATTGAATTTTACTTTATTTTGTTAAATTAGAGCTAAAAAAATTATCGTATTTTATTAATAAATATTTGAGATTGATTTTTTTTAAAAAATTATTGTTTTTCTCAATTTCTTTAAATTTATTTTCAATTTTTTTTTAAGGGGACCTCTAATCATTGGGGGCCCCAGGCCATGGCCTAGTCTGGCCTAATGGGTAATCTAGCCCTGAGCAGAGTACTGGTCTTAGCTTGCTGCCTTGTGCCACGCAGCTTTTTATACTATAAGTATTTGACGAGAAATTATCGACCTTGACAAAGTAAGTTCTATTAGTTGAATAAGATCAAATAAGTTTAATTAAAGGTGTGAAAGCCGTGATGGCTCAGGGAATAGAGAGTTCGTCTTCCAAAGAGATGAACCGGGTATCCTCAGTGGAAGACAGATCGGAGGTTAGAGTCCCTTTGGGGCCAGGCTAACCGTGTCAGGTTCTCGTGGTTTTCCTCATCATGTAACGTAAATGCGGGTTAGTTCCATCAAAAAGTCCTTCATAAAGGCAAATTTCTTCCAATACCAGATCCAGAATTTCCCCCAATAGCTGATCCAGGAGTTCCCTTGTCTTCTTGATTTGGTGGGTTCAAATGTACGGCTACGGAGTTGAACATTAGAAGTCGGAACGATAGTTATAAAATATAAAATAAAATTAAAGATGTGGGAGCCGTGGGGGCTCAGGGGATAGAGCTTTCGCCTTCCAATGAGGTGAACCGGGTTCGAATCTGAGCGATGGCAGGTCGATACGAGTTTCGCACCCGGCTCGCAAGACCACAGTGCTGACGCAAAATATCCTCAGTGGTAGACGAATCATGGGTTAGTGTCTCCTTGCCATCAGGCTGCCCGTGGGAGGTTTTCGTGGTTTTCCTCTTGAAGTAACACAAATTGCGTTAGTTCCTTCATAAAGTGCTTCCACGAAGGCAAGTTTCTCCCAATACTTGGTCCAAGAGTTTCCTTGGATCTTTTGGAGTTGAACCTTGGTAGTCGCAAACTGAAAAATTCGGTCTGCGGTTCAACGATGGTTATAAAAAAAATTAAAGTAAAATTAAATTAAATTACGAAAATAATTTGTGTCGATTCATACTTTATCGAATGCTTTTCTGAGGTCCAGAAATATTGTGTTTTTTTTATTTAAGAAGCCGTTGTGGACGAGTTCCGTTATTCTGAATATTTGGTGGGTATTTGATAATTTTGGTTGGAATCCGAATTGTTGGGGGGGGGGGGAGTGATGATATTATTTTCTGTGAAGTGATTTCCGCTAATGGAATTTAATTTGCTAATGGAAGATAGCAAGCTTATGGGTCTGTAGTTTATTTCTGATCTTTTCCAGGTCTGGGTGAGGGTCAGCGATTTCCCAGGCTTTTGGGAAATAACATAAATTGAACATTTCATTTATTATACGCGTAGGGAGGAAACTAACAGGAGTTTTTTAACCATATTATTGTTCTTAGCGTCTTTTTCCAAGAACTTTTTTATTTTTTAATGTTCATTATAATGTCGTTGGGCATTATATCATCGGGCGGGTGATCAGTGGGGGGGGGGTATTATTAATAAGTTCATTGGTCGTTTGGACAACAGAGTTAGTCTTCTGTGTCCCTTCTTTATTCTTGCTTAGTTGATCTGTTAGGTTATCTGCAATAACGTTAACCTTGTCTTGACTGATGATTTGGTTATTACGTTTTTGGTCTATTAGTGGGGCTAGCTTTTATTTTAATAGCTTTTCTTTTTCTTAAATGTATTAACAGCTCGCCATGGGTTTATCCTCTCCCATCCAAAAGATAACTATTGTAGTACTCAAGACAGTACCCCCTTAAGAACACAATGATGGTCAGTCGCAGAGAGGGAGGAAGAACTCCGAGAAAGCTTAGGAGTTACACAATGAGATTGGTATTGGCGTATTTTAGTACCTTCGAATCCTGCTAAAATTCTTGAAGACTAGAAACTCGGCAATTCTCTCAAAAGAAGTTGCATACTAGTATCTTAGAAGTATTTTAAATGAAGCTATGCACTAGGTATTTTTCATGTTATTACTGAAATTAACTTTTATATATATATATATAATATTGGGATTAAATAAAAATAAGAATGAATCTAATTTACACAAAGTAGAAAAACACACATACAGAAAATTTTAAATTCATATTATTTTTATAAGTTATAACTGTTAGTTTCTGTACGTTTCTTGCGGTCAATGATAACTATCGTAATGCTTAATGAATTGATTCTCGGTTTAATTAATGTGTCTTAAATTAGTTTTCTCGTTCCAGACGCATAAATATTTTCAAATGAGAGTAGATAACCATGTAGTTACGTTTTTTAGGTTAAGTCAAAATTAGACAGATGTCTGAGAAATAAATTTGGTAATTATGAAAATTCATTTCCGCATAAGTATCTAACGAGGAGAAATTTCTGCATTAATAATGAAAAAAAAATCTGTTTATTGGAAATTAAAAAAAAGTTTTCTTAAGAAGACAATTTATGAATTTTCTTTTTAAATTATTTTCACGTGTATTTTGAAAGAAAAATAAATAAATTCTGATATCATGAAATGTTTTTTCTTTTTTAAATTTATTTTTCGGAGAAATGGATTATTAGTAAAGTTAAAAAAAAAGAGACTGTTTATTTTCTTGCAGAAATTTAACATATAATTTTTTAATTATTTATTTATTAGTAAATTAGTTTAAATTACGTTGTAGGTATTTTTCCTAATAAATTTTAAAAAAATATTTTACCCTGGAAACTAACTTGAAATTGTTCAGAAAAAATAAATTTAATAAACAGTTTTCAAAACTACTTGATAAACAGATCTATAAAACTATTTGATTAAAAAAAAAAGGAAAAAGAAAATATATTATTTCGTTGCTGTTATTTTCTTTCTTACATACTAATTATTATTATTATTATTATTTTACAATGAAACAAAAATTTTCTTAATTTAGCTTTTAATATCGTATTTGCATACAAATATTCTCTATTTCAAATGCAATGAAAATAAATATTTGAAAAAAAAAAATAATTTTTATTAAAAGATCAGAATAAAACTTTATTTACTTGCGTTTTATAGTATTGTTAACAGATTCAATTTTACCTTTGATTTTTACAACATTATTTATTTTATAGTATTTTTACAAGATTAAATTTTACCTTTGATTTTTTAACATCATCTATTTTACTGATTACTTAAAAAAATTGAATGAGAATTATAAATAGCAATGAATTTTAAACTATTTTTAGAGAAGCTTTTTGAAGTAAATTTTTTTTCATTTTATTCCGAAACATCTGCTTAATAAGCCCTTGATAAATTAACGCTTGTGCATAAGTGTGAAAGCCGCATAAGAATTTTGTGCGTCTCTATTTAATTTCTTTTAAAAATAGTTTAATGACACAAACCTTAATAACTATAGAACTCCGAGATCTAGAATCAGTCTGAAGTTGAGACGATATAAAATAGTTCTGTTTGAAACATTCATTTTGGAACAAATTAATGATTTTCTCTTACTTCTAAAATTGAAATTTATTTCTTGTAATCAATAAAATGTAAGACTTAAAATAATAAGGAAAAAACTATTTGGCAGAATTTATTAAAAATTAATATAATACTTTCGAGATCCTTGCAAATATGTTACTGTACTGATATTTTGTTGAGATGTGTAAGATAAACTTTTTTTGTTAATAAAATAATGATTTTTTAATAAAATTAGATTCAGTATCATTCAAAAAACTAAAGTTTTAATTCCTGCTTTTGTAAAATATATCATAACTTTTTTTAAAATTACCGTTACATTCATGTAAACATTTTTTTATCATAAATTGCTATAGATAGAAATATTCTAATTTGTTTAATTTAATTTTATAAATTCTTAAATTAAAATTAAACAAAAGTAAGATCTAAATTATTCAAAAAATGTAGTCTTTTAATTCTTAAATTAAAATGTCTATGTGTATAAATGAAATTTAGGCCAAATATCGAACACCACTCTTCACTAGTTTTAAAATTTTTGTTATAAGGTAAATATTTGAAAAGGTAATTAAGATTCATAAAAGTTTATCCTGATTCATCCCAGCAGAATTAAATAATTAATATACGATTTTATTATTGTAAGTGAAAAATGGTATGGAACGAAAAGCGAAAACTTTTAAAATGTGTTAAAAAGGAATTGCTTTTAAATATTTTTATGCTACATTTACTGTAATTAATGGATTGCGTCAATCTTTAATAATTTTATTTCTTAAAATGTTACTTTAAGACTACCTATGTGTAATTTTTCTACCTTGTCCAGAATTCTAAAAAAAAATTGTCGATCTCGAAATTATGGAACAACCTATTTACAATTAAATTGCCAATAAATTAATATTAAAAAATGAGTGTGACGAAAAGAATGCTGTTTCTCGTCCTGTTTAGTTCATAGCATGTGGCTGCATTAAATCACACTAATTTACTATTATTGCTGTAAGTAATCAATTAATAAATTTTAATAGTAAACAAACACTAAAATAAATGAAGAATTATGTTTTATAAAAAGCTGTGCGCAAAAGGGATCAAAAATATTACAAAATAACTCTACAATACTGATATTTTAATTACAATAAATAAATTTTTAAAAATAATCTCGCGGAAAAGAAAGCAGTCTTTAAAAATTCTGAATTTTATTCTTTTTGTTTTGTAAAATCATAACATTTTGTAAATAATAAATATTAAGGAATCGAAATTAACGAAATGGCACCAATCAGAGATAAACACATCATGACTATCAACCCCTATGGAAAGAAAGATTATGTCAAGTACGATGGAATAGCGTCGACTCCAAACCTGTGATTGTAAAGGGAAGGGGGAAAACTTTGAGCGATGAACACGTGTGATTTTGGATGGGAAAGGATCTTCCCGCTCGCCATATTGACCCGTCTTCTGAGTTGAGGGTTTTGATAAATTTTCCCATTTTTCCTGCTGTAATTTATTAATTTGTGTCTTCACTTTGCTGTTGAGTGCGCTGAAGGTTCCTCGGTCTTCCGGGTGCCGGTTGCGCTGCCTATTTTTGATGCCTATTATTCCTATTTTTGATATCGATTTTATTAATAATACCTATTTTTCCGGACCCTGCTTCTATTTTTAATTATAGCTGTTATTTTTTTCGGTATGAGTTTGTTTCTTGCATTACTAATTTCTTTTCAGTATTTACGGTGGGCATCATTAATTGCGGTGGGGAGATCTTTTACTTTGATATCAATTTCTTCTGTTTTGTTCATAGGGTTAAAATCTATTTCTGTATTAATTAGGATTTCCTGGAAGTTTTCCCAGCCCGTTATATTTTTATTTTCGGGCTGAAATTGAAGGTGTATTATGACAGGTCAGATGCTAGTTCATTAATTGCTTTTGAATGGACTTTTAAATTTAGATTTCTATGGATTCCGAAATCAATGGTGTTTGCTAGATTTGGACCAAACCTGGTTGAGGTAACAAGATAAACCATGTCAAGCTTTACTTTGGCTATAAAGTCTTGGAATCTTTTACCATTTCTGTTTGCTAATGGACTATACCAGTCACGGTGCTTGAAGTTGAAGTTACCGGCTATTAGAATATTGCTATTGAGACTTAAAAGGTTTTTTATATCTAATTTGAATGTGATATCGGCATTTGGGTTTATAGAATTTGAAGTTATGAGGTAGTTTAAATTAATTTCGATTGCAGTGGCGTCGCACTGCCTGAGTAAGGGAGGGGTGAAACTCCTGTTTGGGATGAAGTTTTTAATAAACATACCGGTACCGCCTTATTGTCCTCTTTTGCAATGGTTTCTGGGGGTATGATACAAATAATATTAACTAATTTTAATTGAATCATTAGTCTTAAGTTTTGCTTCTTGTATTAAAATAATATCCGGACTGTATTGTTGCGAAATTTTTTTTAGAACATTAATTTTTGGTTTGATGCCATCAGCATATAGTTAGGTTATTCATCTGGTTTTGCTGCATCCTTATCGTTTATTTGGTTTACTTGATTACTTAGTGAGAGAAAATTGATTCATTATGGAGAATAGCTGGTTCAGGAGATTTTCTGCTTTTTTCTATATTATCATTTATGGTTTATAAGTCTTGACTAAATATATTTTCAGAGTTTTTAACAAACCTTACTAATTCGGATATTTGCTCTATGGCTTTATTGCTTTGCTCTTCGCTTAGTCCTTTACTATTTGTTTCTTTTATCAAGTCGTGTCTTACGGTAGTCCTACTGCTGCCTGAACTAATTGAGTTGGGTTTGTCATTTTGGCGGAGAACTGTTCTTTGATGATTTCATTATTTTTAGCTGGTTGTTTGTTCAGTCTCTTGGACATTTAGATTAATTTGCTGTGCGCAGGCCACCACAGTTAGCACACTTGGCTGGTTCTTCATAACTTTTTATGTAGTCTTTTGTGGTGCGTTACCCTGTGCACATTTTACGCACCTTGTTTCTACATGGCAATTGGCAGAGCTGTGTTTTTTTCAGCCCTAAGAAATGTAACGGGGTTTATCCCTTGCTTTGAACAACTTGAACACAGCATAGTTCAGTTACTTTATATATATATATATATATATATATATATATTTCGTGCTCTTCTCTCTTCAGCATAACTTTCGAGCCGAGTTTAATTTAATCAGAATAGATTAAAATAGCAGTCTATAGTGTTTGCAGTCATTTTTTTAATTTCCTTTTTTATAAGGAGGATTACATACTAAATTTTTTAGTGTTTTATTGATGAAAAGAATAAGGTAATCTATTTACAATTTATACAGATGGAGCAGAGCTCCGGGACACAAGTTCACTGTATCATTTCCAAACTCTAAGTGTATACTTTTCTTGTATTCGTTAATGTTACGTGATCTATAATATCCAGACCCTTTTTTCCCTCTTCTTTGTTAGGAATGGTGCTGTAAGATCTTAAGACCAGATGGAGATGAATTAATATCTCAACACAGTGCTTGATTTTAATGGGAATTCGGCTTCTTTAAGATATTTCGGCTAGATCTTAAGATATTTCGATTTCTTTACGATTTTTTATTGTGCGGCACGGACTTATTTTATAAATAAAGATTTCATCGCAAATTCAATGAACTTAAGATGTACGCGAAGGGCTGAGTTAAGTACGTGATAGAGATTATTTAATGTTCTCATAAACCAGATAAGCTTATCTACAGATAGATATAATTCTTTTTAAGTTTAGTCTCAAAAGACCTTTTTAATTTTATAAAGCTATTATTTTAGATGTTACATATATTTATATATATATATATATATATATATATATATATATATATATATATATATATATATATATATATATATATATATATATATATATATATATATATATATATATATATATATATATATATATATATTCTCTATGTTTTCTGTTTTGTCAATATGTATCTGGAAGGTAGGTAGAGGAGATTGATCTGAGGATCTGACTAAAAGAGTTGAAATCGATTATATTCATTAACCAACTTCAGTTTACAATCAATAATTAAAATAATTATACTGATTAACGACCTAAGTTGATTGACCAACAAAGTTGAAGTTAGTTAAGTCTTCCTGGGGGATGGTGTTTATCGGAACACTTTGACGACCACTTTAAATGCTCTCTCATCGAATTGCGGAATCAGCACATAATCAATTTTGTTTTCAGACAAGAACTTTGTAAATGTTCTATGCTCTGTGGTTTTTACATAGGCTTTTATGTCATCTCCTGACATTTTGAACTAAATATTGTCCTTATTGACCACCTTGTAGATTGACCACCATTGCAAAGTGTTCTAATGTTTATATTAGTTTTAAGTATCACTGGGTCTACTTTGTCATTTACATAAGTAGTGGGATTGTTGAGGGGGTTAAGGTCAGCTACTCTCTCTGTCCTTTTTGTTTTCTAAGAAGTTTTGACCTATGTTCTAGGTTTCTGTTCTGGGCCACAGAACTTTTTTGGTTACCATTTTCTGAGTGTTGACTACTGAATTCATGTTCTTCGTAAACATTGTTAGTCATATCCATTTCGCTCCCTGACTCAGAGCTGGAAATTGTTTGAGTAACAACAGGTGGAATTTTTCGACTTTGTTTTTCTTTTTTGGTGTTTCTAGACTTGCACTTTTGAGCGGTACTGGTAGATTTAGTTTTTAAGCTAGGTTTCGAGTTCGCCTTTTTTTTAATTTTCATTTTCGGGAGTTTCAGCATTGACATATTTTGTCGGTACATCTAGGAAACTGGATTCAGCTGTCTCTATTACTATATGTATACAGAAAACTTTAATAGTTTCCTCAACAAAATTTTTATAAGTCTTGCATCTGCTTAGGACAAGCGCTTCGTTGCATGAATCATCTGTGTCATTTTCAAATGAGTTATCATAATTAGCACATTAATTGATATCATGCATATCTGTGTTTTCCGAGGGTGTTTTACATAAAGGGGATGGTTAACATTAAAGACAGTATCAAAATTTTGACTTATAGTGAAGGTAAATAAACTTTGCATTGCGCTTGAAAAGTTTTGTTGTTATTTTCAGTATTTCTATGTCGTCTATGCCGCTCTGTCATTTTGAAACTTCATCAATTTTTCGGAATATTGTACTTTGTCAGCATCTGATGGATTTCGCTTTTTGAATATAATGAAATTTCGCATCTTTTAAGGTGTTGACATCCATCTTGGTTACATCACAAATAGGGCGGGGGAGCATAATGTTCTTATCTTGATAGGAATATCATCGTAAACCCATTTGGAGTCACTGCATTCACCCATTTTGGAAGTTGGTTATTTGGTTGAATGGCCGAAAGAAAGGCCCACTTTTTAAATGTAAAAACACAATGAGGAGGATTTTTTCAGAAGGAAAGTCACTAAAGAATAGTGACGCAGCACTCCAGGCGGGTTTACATCGTCATTGCAGTATTCTACAAAAGATATGAGCACTGGATGTCGCAAAAACACAATGGCTATTAAAATACTGAAAAATTTGCAATTTCACTATTTGCAATAAGAAATAACATGATTTAAGTGTTAAAACTAAGAATAATATGATAAGTCGATAAGTCCAGGCTGGAATACGTGTCTAAAACAAAAGTGCAAATGAAACGATAATGAAGTGGTGGCTGTTTAGACCACTTTCATGTAACAAACACTTTACAATTCTAAAATGGCACCAGCAGCTTTCGGCAGCATAACTTTTAATCAGTTATCGAAACATCATAAATTGAAATCAGTTGATTAGAAATCATTTATGTACACATCCGTGATGGGCATTTGAAATCGTCACTCATCTCTTCCACGTTGGAACATGTTGCCTTCGGCAGCATTGTTCTCTGAACAAGCGGCATTAATATTTTAAGTGCAAACTGGAGCCGTTGAAACTTTATATGGAGTAGCCACTTTAAAGTTCCCTAAAATATTATGCAGACAAAGTGAATAGAGCACGAACTCGATGCTTTGGGGTTCCTTAAGATAATATATAGATGAAGTGCAATCCAGCCAACAACACAAACTCACTACTTTTTGGGTCCACCTGCTACTTCTCCGCACGTCAATAAAGCGGAAAAAGAGCAAAATTGAAAACCGTCTTTTACGCACCAGTTTAAACCTTTAAAATTAAAAATGCTTTAAAATTTAACTACTTATATTCATTTGTGTAGTATGGATTTCATCTAATAATCCTAATATATTTATATGTTGATTACTTTTTAAAAAGAAATTAGTATCTTATGAAATAAAGAAGGCACAGTGCGCCAAAAAAAAAAAAAAAAAAAAATGTGCCACCCTGAATAATTTTGGATTTAAAGATCGGATCATCACGGTGATAGCGGATTGCTCTAATGGTTTTCTAAAACCTAGTGAACTGCGCTGATAACATCTTATCGTCCGTTTAGAAGGGTTGGTGAAATGCACTCAAAAAGCCATTGTAACCATCATGCAGTAAAATATTTTCTCGTCAATAAAGTTCGCCAGATGCAAGTGTGCAAGAAGGGGAGGGGGTGCCAATTAGTGTTTCTCCAATTTTTGGTCAATTATGCAATTTTAAATTACTAAAAATTATAAAAAATTTTTAGTAATACGCTTGAAATTTCTTTTTTAATTCTGAAATTTTAAAATACAAACTATATTTAAACAGTGAAAAAAATTGTTTATTTTAAAGTGACAACGAGTTTTCAATGTTTTGAAATTTTTTTAAAATTTTATTTAGACTAATGTGATTTTTCAAGAATATTGGCAAAAAAGTAAAAAAGCAAACAAAAAAATGTTTGATACCCTCTTGTCGCCTTAAGTTGGTTAAAAATTAAAAGTTCTGGGTCAAATACCGAATTGAAAAAAAAAACTTGCTTTAAGGGGGTTATATTTTAGTGAATTTTAAACCAATTTTAACCAATCTATATTAACCAAATTTCTGCATATTATTTAAAAAAAAAGATGCACACAAAATGTTTGAATTTTCAGCGTTCATCTACTGAGAAATTAATAACGGAACAGAAGCCACTGTTGGCAAAAACCATGATCTTTTAATCACTAAATCGTATATATATGATTTAAATCAGATTTTTTGGATTATTTTAAATTTACCATCCAAAGTATCTGATAAAAGATTTCAATAATGCATAATATTGTTTAAAAATAATATAACTAAAATAGTAAATATTTCTTACTGAAATGGATAAAATTATTATAATATTACTAGCTGAATACCAGTTCTTCGTAAGAAATTCATCAACTAATCAGTATTGAACATCATTGCAAAGTCATTCACAAAACTTTCAGACCGACGCAAATAATAAAGTTAAAATGATTTTTTTATTTATTATTCTTTGTTGCTCTTCTCGGTTGCTTCACTTTACTGGATAGAGTAAAAACACATTTTTAGAAGTCCATTCTATCAAATAAAGATTTATTAATTTTGATTTTTAGTTCATAGCTTATGTTTTTATTTCAATTGGTACTTATTACCAAAATTAATTACGCATCATTGACGTCAATAATAGTTTACCTATTTATAACGTTCGCTTTAACGAATTGGTGAAATTTTCTTATTACTTTTGCCTTTTAGTGCATTGCTTAGTTTTCGTAATTATTACCCAATTAATTTATTAATCATGGACGTCATGAATAATATTGGTGTTTTGTTACGTTTCTCATCAACGAATTAGTACCATTTCTTCCTTAATTTTGTTTTAATTTAAAAAATATTTTTATTTCAATCACCATTGATTTTAAATTACTTAGCTTTATAGTAACACGTTTTAAAAGCATAACCATGAACAAAATAAATACGTGGTTTCAGATAACCTTGAAAATATTAATTGGGTGACGTTGTCTGCTTATGCTAGCGCGATCACTTTGATTTTTCAGCCAAGCACGACTAATAAAAAATAATTAAGTATTACAGAACGCGCAATAAACAACCTTTCTGACTAGAGCTATAAGCTAACAAACACCACTGGAGTTATCTTTAAAATATTTGATAAAACTGAATCGTTTACTGCTTATTCGCGATCGCTACGCTCGAGTACGCCATCTAGCGGGAGCCTGAAAATATCAGACATTAATTTATTTAGTTCCATCAAAATCATTGGCAGAATCAGACGCCATTTTCTTAGCAGCAAATACGAAGCAAAATTTCCCTAAGAAAAAGGCCGAAGAACTTGAAAAAATTCTCCAGAATATTGGTAAATCTTTCAGAAACAGAACACGCCAAACATTTGAAGAAAAATTCCTCAATTTTTTACTTCTATGTTCAACAAACTTGCAACTGATAACTTCCGACTTCGGTATTGCATACTGTTCAGATGTGTGTATTACGGTAAAATACATTCCTTCTGTCTTCAATTCATTGCAAATTAAAGGGAAGTCAACATTGCTTTCTTCATTCCAATGAATAAATGTGAACGTACAGAACTGTAATAGTTATAGAATATTCTTCTTCTTTATAGAATAGTATGTATCTACATAATTCAGAAAACAAGAATAAAGTATCATCCGCATTACATGAAATAGTATCATTTGTGCTGATTATTAATACATTTTTATCGTTTTCTTGGTAAGCATTGTTTTAGATTTGAAAGAATAATTTCAACTAGAATTCAGCTATTCTGTTTTAAAGCTACATATTAAAATTCATATCGAGATCTTACAATTATAAAATTTTGCTGTGTAGTATGTTCTCTAAAAGTAATGAAGAGATAATCTATGTATATATTATTTGAAAATAAAATTTTGAAACGAAGAACATTTCATTTTGGGATTCTCTAGATTTATAAATCAGGTAAGTGTTATAATTTTTACAATAAAAAAATTTTCTTGTAAAAAATTTTTTTCCTTCTTATTTGATGATAGTTCTCTACAGAATGGCTTTTTAGGTCTGATTAAGAACTATAAGAATAAAAAAAGAAACAATATGGAAGTTTTTTATTTCAATAAGAGGAATTTTTAAAATTGTTTTTTTTTTATCCTAAAAATTCTTTATTTTACGTTTTTTACTTTATAATTTTTTGATAAAAATTGTTGTCAAAATACTTTTTTTGAAAATTTTAATGGTATAACATTAGAAGTTTATGTATACTTATTGCATATTCTAATGTTTGAAGTAATATGATTCAGAAAAGTATGGAATAAAACTTCGGTACTTATGTATTAACGCCACGACCGCAACTACAGATTTGGCGGTTTTTAAGTGCCGCCAATCTACACCTTAAATTTTTGCGACAAATTATAAAATAAAACACTTTATTTAAAGTCAAAGTAGTTAATCGAAACTTCGGTGGAAAATAGGCTGATATAGAGTTTAACATTGATTCAAAACAATCTCCATTTTCTTTCGTCGCCATATGAACTCTAATAAATAAGATTCCAAATGAAATATTTCGCTTCTGAAAAAATAAAATTGCATCTTGTTCTATTTTTGGCAAATCCCAATCTTGTTCTATTTTTCTATTTTTGGCATTTTCGTAGCACTAAAAAATGGCGACAAAAATCAGCAAACAACAAGGCAAGAAAGAATCCAAAAGATGATATCCAGGATTATTTGATGATAATTTTCTATAGAATGGTTTTCTACTTCCGATTATGAATAAAAACAAAAAACATGAAAGTTTTTATTTAAATGTTAGGAATTTTTAGAATTGTGTTTTTTTTTTTTTTTTTTCGTAAGCATTCTTTAATTTACTTTTTTAGTTTCTAAATAATGATTTTTATTGAAACTTAATATTTTAAAAAATTGTTGTCAAAAAACTTTTTTTACAAAAT
Organism: Parasteatoda lunata; assembly: GCA_949128135.1. Lineage (NCBI taxonomy): Eukaryota > Metazoa > Arthropoda > Arachnida > Araneae > Theridiidae > Parasteatoda > Parasteatoda lunata. The sequence goes on from OX421972.1 coordinate 54,948, forward strand.
TAAATTATATAAATTTATGACACTTATGTATACTTTTTGCTTATTTTAATGTTTGAAGTAGTATGATTCTTAAAACCATGGAATGTAAAATTTAAATCGGTCTTTTATGTTATATCATTAAATTTACTAAAACTATTTCTCAGGCATTAGGTATTAATTCCAATAAGAAGATACATTTTTTTTCTGTTTATTTACAAATATTTTTCTGATGTGTTTTGGATGTTCCTTCTCTAAAAAAAAGAGATACCATTTTGTTTTCGTTTGCATAGAAAAAATATCAAACATTTTTCTTTTTTAAATTTAATAAGTCACAATAAAGAAGGAACGCTACAATGCTACACGCTACATTAAAGACGTCTCCAGAGTAACTGAATGACTGTTCATATAGAAGTCGCAGATATTCGCCTCATACAACAACGCTTCCTATAGTTCGTTGCGATCGCGAATTTTGAAACAACAGCCTCCACTAAGCCAATGAGAAAATTCCATATCTTATATGTCCATATATTCCATATCTTATATCTCTCTCTCTGTATGTATATATATATATATATATATATATATATATATATATATATATATATATATATATATATATATATATATATATATCAATAGCCCATTGTGCAGCTCTAGTGCGACGTAAATTAACTGCATCAACTACATATATATATATATATATATATATATATATATATGTAATACAAAAATTATAATACTTTTGTATTAATAAAAGAATTAAATCTCTTTCGTTTTAATAAAATGTCTTTGTTAAAGAATAAGCGTAGAGAGATTCTATTTTGGGAAGTCAAGGCTAATAACATACGATTGAGTTATTTTTAGAATCTCTCCCCCTTTCACTTCCATATAAGGAAGCATGAAATGATTTTCCTTAATGCGTAAAGATACAAGTATGTCAACGACTGTGCCTGTTTACTCAAATCTGTGTTAGTATAAAAGCGAGAGCAATGCTTTTCGCATGGCTTTTTCATCATGTTCTGAGCCTAATAAGTTGTTCCGGAATTGTCCAAAGTCTTGTCCACCCCCTCCCTTGCGGAGTGTGGATGTGAAGTGTTATCGATACCAGCCTACTACCATTAATAAAGATTTTTTGTGTGTAACATGGCTTACGACTGCATTATTTAAGCTATCTATATACAAAATAAAAGGGATTTTAACCCTTTTATTACAAGTTTAACAGGTTTATGACATATATATATATATATATATATATATATATATGTCGCGTAATAACGTTTGTAATGATGTCATCGATCATAATCTGTAATATTTTATTCATTAGTTTAATACTTATATGAATTCGAATGGCAACGGTTCATCAGTTTATGTTTTTATGGAGAATGTTAAGAATAGAAGTGGATCACTTTATAACTTGTAAATATTGTAATAAAGTTTTATAGAAAATTAGTAAGAGTTTTATGATGCATCTGATATTTTGGTGAAGCCCGGACGTGATCGTTTGCATTTGATTGACATTTCAGTCAGATATTTTTATACTCTAATTTGAAATTTTTTCAAGTTTGGAATTCTAAATGAATCTGCTCATAGTGAAAAGAAAGTAGGTAAGAGCTTCTTTTACTCGTTCATATAATATTTTAATTGCGGCTCTCGATAAACCTGAATAAAATTTTGAAGATTTAGAAAGTAAATTATCGTCTTTGGAAAGAATTTCTATTGATTTATCGAAATTAGATGAAGATATATGTAACGCCATTTTGATAGAAGTTGCCAAATCAGACGATTTTGAAAAGGAATACTGTATCATTGAAGAATACAGAGGAAAGTTAGGTTCTGTTCGTGTTCGTGTAAAAAGAATTCTTAATTCTCGTGAACTGAAAGATAAGAAAGATAATTTGGTTAAAAATGAAAAAACTAAATTAAAACTTCCTAAAATAGAACTTGTTGTGCCGTTACCCCCCAAGCTGTGATCTCTTAATTTAACTTTAGTAACGGTTACCCAGGTTATACAATAGACAAATACCTAATGAATTACAGGAAACTCTAAACATTAAAACTCATTTTTATTGTAACTCTAAATCTTCAAAAAACATAACTCCACACATTTCCAAATGCTAACATGGGAATAAACACTTCCCTTTATACATTAATTAAAATAACATGCAACTTTAAAACTCTCAAGCATAACATTCAATGTATACAGTTCAAAAAAGATATTTAAGAAATAAAAACTAAATTTATCACTACTAAAAGCACTTAAAACTTGGTTTATGATATCTAGAAATCACACTTATATACCCCTGGTTCTCCTAAACATAAAAACACAACATAAACAGCTCAAAGTTTACGGTAAATGATTCCTCTAAAATGTTAACGAAATAAATTTAAAAGTAATATAAGTACCAAAAAAAATTTACTGTTCACCTTCTGGAACCGCCCACCGGAATTGCAGATGAGACGAAACAAACTCCTCGTCTAAGATATCAAAATTTCTCCAGTTATTCTAACTTCTCTAGGCTTAGGCAGGCATACGGAGAACACCGGACTTCCAGCATGGGTACATTCGGATTTGGCCCACAGTCTCGAATATATCAGCCTTCGGCTAATCACGGTCGTTCATCCTGCTAGAGACTTCAGTTTAGCTTTTTTCAAGATAACGATCCACCATCTACGCGGTGCTGCCACGGATCAACTATCAACTATCCCCGTCCTCTCCGTGGTACTGCCTTTTCAGCCACTCTTCACGTCTCTTTTATCCTCCTTTCAGCAAGGCGAAAGAATCTAGATTGACCTGTTTACCAACTCCAGAGCCATCCCGCATCCGGCGGACGTCAGAACCAAAAAAAAAAGATCCCTGAGAAAAAACAGTCATAAACCCACTAATACACTATAGAAGGGATAATACCATCCTCATTAAATCTTAATAAATTTAACTACCCAGATTTCACCCCAAAAATCTCATTTTTAAAAGACTAATTCAAAATTTCTAAAAAAAAATATCATTATTATGATTGAATTTAAACTTTATCATAGTGGTGCCATTTATAGAAAAATAACCTATCTTTAAAAGTATTGACAAAAAAAAACTATAATAAATTTCTATTTATTATAATACCATCGCCTCACCGAAAAAAAATTAAAATACTTTTAATTTTTTGAAACATTATAGCACTATTTGTTAAAATGACCTGGAACATTATCAAGAAACCAAGAAAACTAAATTACTGATTTTACACAAAAATTTTTGGTCTTCTCCTTTCCCTAAGCTGTTCATAAAAAAATTCCTACTTAAAGTTAAAAATCTCCAAAAGCATCACGCGGCTTTATACCTACTTTTAGATCTTTATCACTGAAATCAGATCTGCCCCTAACAATGCGTGCCTTGCAAGGAAACAGAAAAGAGGAATCAAATATGAGCCGAAGAAGTTTAAACTACACTTAATTTTAAAAAACATTACAACTCAGATTTACACTTAGCAATACCTTTTCAAGCGGCCCACAGGGGGTCAGGAAAAGATTATACAGCAACGTTATCAATCTTCAACTTTCACTCAATTTTAAACATCCAAACATTCATAACCCTTATGAAAAAAATCGAGGTATAAATGAGGTATAAACGAGGTATATTTGAAAGGTATATAGGATGTTGTTATTTAAATACGTCGTTAAGGTTGAAAAGGGTGCAAATGAATACCTCAAAATCAACCTCAAATATACCTTAAATATACCTCCAGAGGTATATGTTTCAACCTGAGGTGTTTAATTTTTCATCTGTGGAGAGGTAGATATTTATTACTTGAAAGTGTTTTATTTTCAACCTTAGGTTATTACTTATCAGCCTGAAGTATATTTTTTTACACTTGTGGAAGTATTTTTTCAACAACCTAAGGTGTGTCATTTTACACTTCAGGTTATTATAAATCAACCTCCGGTGTATTTTGTTCTACCTCAGGTAATTATTTTTCAACCTCAGGTATATAATTTCATGCTTGTAGAGGTATATATTTATCAACCAGTGGTGTGTCGTTTTACACTTCTGGTTGTTATAAATCAACCTCAGGTGTATTTTGTTCTACCTCAGGTAATTATTTTTCAACCTCAGGTATATAATTTTATGCTTGTAGAGGTATATATTTATCAACCTGTGGTGCGTCGTTTTACACTTCTGGTTGTTATAAATCAAACTGAAGGTTATTTTCAACACTTGGAAAGGTTATTTGTTTATTAACGTCATGTGTTCCATGTTCTACCTTAAGTTATTATTTCGTAACCTGAAGTATATATTTTTGTATTTTTAGAAGTATTAATTTATCAACCAAAGATGCGACATTTTACACTTCAGGCTTATGTAGCTCAACCTAAAGCTGTTTTTTCAGTACTTACGAATGTGAGGTGTTCAGCTAGTTGATTAATTTGTAACCCCACTGTATAAAAAATATAATATATATATATAAAGATATTATCTATATTATAAGAAGAATAATGTATGTCATTACATTTTTTTACTAGTAGAGATCTTCATTTATCAATCTGAAGTTTTTAATATTAAACCTTCGGTAGTAATTGCTTCTTTTGTAAAGTTATAAAAGAAGGTTTCAAATGCATAATTCTTCTGTAATTTTAATAGATTGAATTATACACTTATATAATACTTATATAATACACTTATATAATACTTATATTATATAATACTTATATAATACTTATATAATAAGTATATATACTTATATATATACTTATATACACTTATATAATACACTTAAATAACACTTATCCAAATTCTACAATTAGTAAAAACTATTTATGGGAACTCATATTTTTAGAAAATAGTTGTCTAATGTGCTTGAATTTCTTAAGCTATAAAACTATAAATTTAAATAATTAGTCAGCTGAAATTCAAATACTTTTATTTAAAACTAAAATGTAATTTTTTTACAAATCAACAAAATTATTTTAAATACTGTTACCGTCTACCTGTTGAAACTTGTAATTATTGGAACCTAAAAGAAAAAAAAAAGGAATTAGTAAGTAAGTCATATTTACAATAATAGTGGCAGGTTTTAAACTATTAAAATATTAGAAATTATTTTTTTATGATTTAAATTAACTGGATGAAGTTAAATTTATTTTCCAGATAAATAGTAGTACTCTTCTGCCATTTCTATTCAATCCTCATAGCTAAAAAGCATGACAGGTATCACAGATACAAAATAAAGTACACTGAAATTAGTACTACCATTAACAACATTAACATTAACAAAGATATAATTCCAATCTTAATATGCAATTTTTATACTTTGTATTTTTCTATTCATTTGGTATCATTATGGTACTTGTAAGTTTGATAATTACATTTTCTTTCTTTTTTTTCTTACAAATATTTGAACTCAATAAACCTAGTCTATATATTTTTAAACTTTTTGTCCGACTTTATGAAAATAATAGCTTTTTTATAAATTTTAAACGCTGATTCTGAAAAGGACTTCCGTTATTGTCAATCACATAAGAGTTTCCTAAAAAAAAAATATTTTAATATTTTTTAATAAATGTAATCAAGAATCAACAATCGTCTAATAAATTAAATTTTAAAGTTATGTACCAATTTTTATTCTTTTTTTACACTCAATCGAATAGAACAAATTACAAGTTGATAAGGAGCATTTATTTTAAAGTTGTGGGTAGTTTTATGTGAGGAAAATGTCTAAGCGAGAATGATTTGAAATAATACTTTTAAAATAAGTTGAGTACAATATCTCCTATATAATTTATAATACCAAGCAGAATAAAACTAATAGCTAGTCGTTACAAACATTTGTTTAAATATGAAAACACATCCCATAAGATGAAATTCAAAAAATTGCATAATACTTTTAACAATAAATGTCTTTATGTGCAATTGATATTATTCAATTCAGCATTAAAATTGCATAAGAAACTATACTGGCTTATTTCTAAAACATTTAAGATTTCCGAAAGTCGCTAACTATAAACAGCTGCATAAAAATGCTCATAACCTTGAAACAAATTGTCATATAAACTTGAAATTGGGTTAAATTTAATTCTATTCAATATATTAATAAGTAATAACAATCTGCTTAGTAAATAATTAACGTGGGTAAATTGACAAAAAATAACACGTAGAGAAAATAGCAGTGTGATCAAACATAAAAAAGTGAGCTAGTACAGTTACTAGTTTTCAATTATCAAATATCTAACAAACTCTTGTTATCAACAATTGAATAAATGCTGTAGTTTATTAGGAGAGATTATTTTTTCTTTATGGTATAAATTCAGAACTATTTCCTAGGGGAAGGCAGAGCAGTAACTTGCTAGTCACTTCTTCATCGCTGCTGCACATGTGCTATTTACAGCCTAGGTCATCTCAGAAATATCAGGGAACAGTGGATAAGCTCTGTATATATATATATATATATATATATATATATATATATATATATATATATATATATATATATATATATATATATATATATATATATATATATATATATATATATATATATATATATATATATATATATATATATATATATATATATATATATATATATATATATATGTAAGAAAAAGAAATTGCACGTTAATCAGATTTAAAAAAAAACAGATTTAAAATGCAGTGTTATTATACATATTTTGACTCATAAACAACAATAAAAACTTTGCAACAGATATCCAAGCAAACGATAAGCATACAGCTATAGTAGAATTTCAAAGCAAAATTGCTATTTTAAAAATCTTTCAATTTTTTTTTTTTTTTATAAGAAAAGTTATGAACATTTTACTCAATTAATCAGCTTGCAAACTGCTATCTTAAAACATATACATTTAAGCAAAATAAAAAGAATAGTTATATTTGAATAAATTACAAACAATAAAATATACTGTGCATAACTTGCTGTAACGATTCATCAGTAAAGTTACCCTAAACAGCGACGAGAAATATTTCGATTGTTCTCTGTTATTGCTAAGCCTACACTAATAGCTTCTAAGAATATCCTCCAATTTAAATTATTTAAGATCAGGAGGTATCTTTAAAACAAAAATAATAAAATTTAAGTTTGAAAATTGAAGCATATTTGATTAAAAGTGATATAACTAAATTAATAAATGTCAGCACACTTACCGAATTTCGAATACACTTTCGATTGTCAACACACACGCCATTTGCCGGCTCGCACGGAACTCTGGGAATTGAGCTAGTTAATATGAAGTGTACTTTAAACAACCTTAAAACAAGCTTAGGTATAATTAAATGACTTCATACACCTCAATAAATACCTCACTCTCTTTAGTTGAAATAAGGTATATTTTTTTATACCTCATAAATACCTCTTTTGTTACAAGTGTAAAAAAAACAACCTGGTATACCTTGGAAAGTACCTCATCAGTCTGGTTGATATGAAGTGATTTTAAAATAACCTCAAAATAAGCTTACCCAAGTAGCACAGAAACATCGATCTATACCGTGGCCGTTCCTATCAATATTTTGAAAGCGGAGGAATATAGATACTGTGAGCAAGTTGTTGAATGAATTCCGTCAATAAAACTTTAAAAGTATTTTTCTTAAAACACTCGATATTAAATATATTTTAGTTCCATAGTTCAAAATATTTGCTAGAAAGATAAAAATGAGTAAAATTTCTTTATACTTGCTCGTATTAGTGAAAGTAAAAAATAGAATGCCGTGATAACGATATGGAATGGGATTGGAAGGTGAAGCGATCTCAATATTGTTATCAACAAAGTTTATCCGCTTTTCACGTGATCTTCAGCTCTGACGTCACGCTTTACGATCCATGTTTTTACCATGATTCATGAATTACGATCCATGAATTTTTAGCGTGTTATATCTCCTAATATTGTCGTCAAAAGTCACCTTACTGATTTAATTTAGGTAAGCAAAGTTTATTCATCTTCTATTTACTTATATAAACTCTATTAATATTGTGTCAGGTCTTCATTTCTAATTGCAATGTTTCACTTTTATATTTAGGTTAAGCCTACATTACCGAAAGAACATTCCATTTTAAAAGATCATATGTAACTGGTTTTGATTTATAATTAAGTAAGTAGTTTTTAACTTTTCGCTAATTTTAAATATTATTATCGGAATAATTGAGAGGTGGGGATAGCTGTCATCATTAATCACTATAACAGAGGAGTTGTGAGTTTATTTTAGAGCTCGTAGTATGTTAGAAGTTAAATTGTACTGATAGCAAAATTTTTTGGTGAAGGGGAAAAATTATTTGTATGCTTTATTTTAATTTTTTTTTTTCTTTTGCTAATACCAAATCAAACATTTCGTAAACATTTTTTCAAACAACAAATCAAGCTTTCATTGCTGTTTAATCTTTATTATTATTTGTTTTTTTTTAATTGAAGTTTTTCTTGGTGAAATTAGAGAAATTGGGGGGGGGGTAAACTATCGCAAATTACTTATAATTTTTTTATTATGAAATATTTGTTTTTTTTTTAATGAATTTTAAAATATCTCTTTTAAAAATGTTCTGCAGTTTCATTTTAATTACTGTAAATTTGATATTTTGATAATATTCATTAAATGAATTTTATTTTTGAACTTAATTGGAAGAGATTTTAACTTAGTTTTGATTTTGACTTATTTTATTTCTTTCAAACTGCCAGAAAGTACACCTTACAGTTAAGTTCACTAATTTTGAAATGTTAAAGTTTTACTTTGCAAACATTATTTTCATCTGAGTCATTTTTTTCTTCACATTATTTTACAAATATTCAGGCAAAGATGGAAATGAAAAAAAAAATAATAATAATAATAATAACAATAAATAAATAAATAAATAACAAATAAATAAAATTCTGTTTTTTTTTTTTTTTTCTTTTCATGTTTTAAGCATTTCCTCTGACACATTACAGTGCTTGCATTGAAAGCGGGACTCCTTTCTGATACGTTTACCGTTTGAATCAAAATTTTTGCTACACATACATAACACATACACGAGTTGGACTTTTTTTCTTTTCTGTAGCATCAATATATGTTGGAAAATGTCTGCCTGTAAGGCGGTCAACATAATTTGGATTGGGAGCTGACTTCAGGTCTCCATATGTTTTTAGTAGGTCCTCAATCAGTTCAAGACGAAAATTCAAATGAGTGAGGACACCGACATTTTTTTTATATAAAACATAGGCATTCCAAACACATTGATTCAATATTTGGCGAAAAATCTTTTTGTAATACTTTTTTTGCTCGTTTCGAACTGTGGGGTAGTAAGACATGCATTGATCAGCCATATCAACACCTCCAATCGTCGAGTTGTAATCAATGATTGCCTTGGGTTTTTTTAAAGACTTCCTCTCAACTTCCCCATTGTTTTTTTTTCCTGATTTTTTCTTGGTCTACAAAATCTATAGTGTGAATCGTGCTGAGCATCAGTATAGGCTTTTTATCCAGGCACTTAAATACACAAATTTTACCGAGATGGAAGCCTATAATTTCGCCTTTCTTGAATTTGTGAGATTTCACTTTCTCAGGAAATCCAACTCTATTTATCCTTAGTGTTCCATATATGTCGGTACGCCTAGTCAGGAGGTATTCAGCAAGTTCAACTGACGTGTAGTAATTGTCCAGTGTAACACAATATCCTTGATCGAGTAGATCCTTTATCAAAGTCAAAACAATCTTCGTGGTTGATTTGAACGAGGCATTATCCGAAGAAAAGGGAGTCGTCTTCCCAGTGTATATAATGCTGTTGCATATATATCCACTATTGGCTTCACATAGCTGGTAAAACTTGACTCCAAATCTAGCTCTTTTTTTTGGCAGGTAAGTTTTGTAAACAAGTCTTCCTTTATAGAGAAGCAATGACTCGTCTACTGAAATGTCTCTTTGTGGCACATAGACTGTTCTAAATTTATCATTTATATGGTTGTATACCTCATAAAGTTTCCATAAGCCTGGTTGTGGGTGTGAGTCAGAATTGTAGTTAGAGTTGTTAGTAAAATGGAGAAATTTCATCAAAAGAGAAAATCTCTTTTCAGACTTTATCTGTCCAATGTATGGTGTGGCCAAAAGTAGTCGAGTCGACCAATACCATCTCTGTACCGGTTCCCTAATCACCCCCATCAGAAGTATTAGTGCAAACATCACTCTAATTTCACTGGCATTTGTTTCTTTCCAGTCTCTTACTCGAGATCTTGGAGTTATATCATTTGCTTCCAGATAATCTTCGGCGACTAAAACTTATAAGTTTCTAAGATTATGATTAGAAAATATTGATCAAAGCTTTTCTAATTAAATATTTTATTGTTTTTCAGGCTTTGAAAAAACCCAACCAGTCTGGGTTTTATTGAAAAAACCCGGGGGGAATTGGGTTTTTTCATTTTGTGGTCATAAACTTTAAGTTTTACTGTATAAATATTTTTATTTATTAAAAAGTGTTGTATAAGCTTAAAAATAAAAATAAATCTGAAAAATTATTTTAATTTTATTATATGTATTTTTTTATTATGTTTAAATAACACATTATCACTAATACATATTTGAATCTTCTTTACTGTTAAATACATAACGTTTCACAATTTTTAACCCAAGCATTATAAAATATAAATACAGTAATATAAAAGGAACAAGTTTATTAATTTTTTCGTTTTCACGCACATATATTTACTAAACATATATAAATATATATATCTTACCTATTATAAAGTTATAATCAGTAAATATTTATAATCAGTAAAAACTAAAATTTCAATTGACTTTAATAAAAAACTGAAATAAATACTCAATGATCTTCCATGTTTTTACAATAAAATTAATAGAAAGTGAAATTAAAATTACATATAATTGAATAAAATTATATATAGTTTCAGCAAATACTTTTTCTTAAAATTTTATTTTTGTTGTGTCTCGTAAGAAATGATAAATCCATATATTTGTGTTGATTTTTTAATTTTCACAAATTATGTCTAAATTTCTCTTTAAAAAAATAATTAAATAAATATTATTAAATAAATTAAATTTTAGGTCATAAATATCGCTAAGTAAAATGTTACGTATTAAAGACTATTAAATAATCGAAACATAAGCAGTGAAAATAATAAAAAGATCAAATATTGTAAAATATTTTTTTAACGAAAAATCAAATTTGAATGATTAAATAATTTAAATAATTATTATTGCAGAAAATATAAACACGAGATATTAGAAAAAATTATGTTATAAAAAAAGTCTTCTTAATCATTAAGTAAATAAAATAAAATATTTACAGATAATAAAAAGGAAACAGATAATATAATTTTTTTAAACGTTATATCACAGAAAATTAAGTTTTGAAAATTAATAAATAACTAAATAGTTTTTAGTAAAAATAATTATATAAATTAAATATTATGTATTAAATATTAGTAAAATAATAAAATTTAAAGAAGGTTTAAAATTTTAAAAACTAAATTTTAAATATTATTAGTTAGTTAAAATATTAAGTGTTAGGAAAATTAAATAACTAAAAAATTAAGTCTTAAAGATTGTTAAATAATTAAAATAATGAGTCTTGAAAAAGACTGTTTCAAAATATATATGCTGTAGCGCTCGTGAAAAAACCAGGACGTTAAAGGAACAGAAATGGTTAAAGAAGTTGGAGCGTGTTTGTATTTATATGAGTTTTATGTCCATTCATTCCCACACTATACATTTCCAAGAACTAGGCGCAAGTTCTATCATGTCCCATTAGATGTCTGACTGGAGTAATTTTTCCAGACTTATGATTTACCCTGATTACCTATTTACTCAGTATACCTAATTACCTAGTATTACTGAAGTCTCCGCTATTGGACATCCCATTGCTATCTCCTAGTCGACTTAGCTTCCTTTAGAACATGAAGGTTGAATAGGTTTCGGAAAAATCTAATTATGCCAGTTTGATGGTTACAAATGTGCTTTAGATATAAGAAAAAGAAATATATCCTGTTTCTGAAAAGTTTGTACAATTTTTCTACGTCTGATGTTAAGATAATACTTTTATTTTTGTTCGAGATCAGATCACGATTTATCAGTTCACAGTTTTGTTTTAGAAGCCCTCTGTAGTATTTATCTAGTAATTAAAAATTTTTTTAATGAAAAATAGGATAAGTAAACATTTTAATTTATTATTATAAGATTCTTTTTTTATTTGTCACGAAATAAAGTATTTAAAATATATTTCGTTTGTAGCGCTCGTTGTTGCTACACGAAATTCGAGAAGACTCAAAGAATAACAGCACTAAATAAAATAACTTCCATTTCAACTTTACAAATACTAATACGTGTTGCCAGTGAATGGTAAAATGCCGTCATTAGTTACAAATATTACGCAACGTCAAAATGAAGTAAAGTATAATTATTGTTTACACTAAATCATAGTAACCATTTAAGACTGAATAAAAATACTGAAATTATGCGAAATGAAACATTTACGGAGAAAAAGATAATGCAGATTCATTTAAACTAAAACTAAACTAAGAACATATTTCCTTTCCCGAACTAATAATTAAGAAAAGTAAAAAAAAATTAACTTAAGTTTCATATCTAAATGTAACAACTTATAATAATACATTATAATAGCAAAAAACACTATTTAGCGTATGCGAAACAAGTAAAATTAAAACATAATCAGCTACTCAAAAAACTGAAAATACGAAGCAAAACTGAGATCAATGAATAAATTCTTTTACGAAGAAAATTTTTTATGTGAATTATTTTTTCTATGCGACTAAGCGATGACAAAATACAGTTGTTTAGACAGAAAAAAATTGGAAGGAGAAATGTTATGAACTCATATTTCTCAGGCTCATGAATGACATTTTCTGCACATATTATCCCAGAAGCAATTAGCCATATATATATATATATATATATGTAATATATATATGTAAAAGGGCTAAAATCCCTTTTATCAGTGTTATAGTTAGCTTAAATAATGCAGTCGTAAGCCATCATACGTTCTAAAATGGTTTATTAACGGCAGGGCAGGTTGGTATTGATAACAGTTCCACATCCGCTCTCCACAAGGGAGAGAGTGGACCAGACTTCTGACAATTCTGGAACAACATATCAGGATCACAACATCATGGAAAAGCCATGCGAAAAGCATTGCTCTCGCTATTATACTAACACATTTTGGAGTAAAAAGGCACAGTCTTTGAAATACTTGTATCCTTACGCATTAAGGAAAATCATTTCATGCTTCCTTATATGGAAGTGAAAGGGGGAGAGATTCTAAAAATAACACAATCGTATGTTTATCAGCCTTGAATTCCCAAAATAGAATCTCTTTACGCTTATTCTTTAACAAAGACATTTTATGAAAACGAAAGAGTTTTAATTCTTTTATTAATACAAAAGTATTATAATTTTTGTATTACATCCCCCCCCCCCAAAAAAAAAAAAATTTTGGTAAGCCAAAATAAAAATAATTTACTCTTTTTTTTTTTTTTTAATTTAAAAAATTTAGGTTGGTACGACTGTTCCTTTTCACTACTACAAATAACATTTTTTCAATTATCTGTAAAAAAAACAACTATATACAATGATAACAATAAAAACATGATAATACAATTTATCTGTTTAGGCAACTAAACAGAAAGAAAAATGAAACATATTTTTATAACTAATCTACTAAAATTTTCACAAATTTTTCACACAAAAATATACATAATTTTTATGGAAACGAACTGGACAACAAGTGTCTTTAATCAGAATTTAAGATTCTGTATGGTTAAAGAAAATATTCACAATTTTTATGTGAAAGAGGTGGACAACTATTCATGATTTAATTTCAACATTTGTTGGTTGTTTTATTTCCTAAGATTTGATACATGTACTATTTCAAAAGTTTGTTTGCTTAAATTTTTCTTTCTATTTCCTATTTTTTCGTCGATGTTAACCTGATAATGTATGCACCCATTACCTAGTTCTATCTTCGAATCATTTGAAATGTTTGGCCTATCTTTCTTTTTCCTATTTTTCCTGTACTTTTTGTTATTAACTTCTTGGTCATTCTTTCTTTTTCCTATTTTTCCTGTTCTTTTTATTTCTGTTACCCCTCACATTATTTTTTTTTTCAAAATGTTTACTTTTACTGAAACATCTTAAACTTTTACTTTTTTCAAAAAGTTTACTTTTATTGAAACATCTTAAACTTCTATTTTTTCAAAATGTTTACTTTTGTTGAAACATCTTAAACTTCTATTTTTTTTCCCACAATTTTTGACCTTAACATTATGAGAATTCTGTTGTCTAATGTGCAAGGATAAGTTGTCATTGTTAGAATTAGCAGAGATGATCAGTCTCTTACCAACTTGAGTAACAACTGGCCCGACACAATCAAAAAACAAACAAAAATCTTTGTAAGTCTGCAACCCTACTAAAGCCTATGATAAATCAGTCTCAAGTATAAAACTTAGCTGAATTAACAATTTCGCCTATCGTAATAAGGGGAAACTCACACAATTTGTTAAGTGTGAAATGTCCTTTTGTTTGGGTAACATTTAATTTTTCACATTTTTAATAGGAATATTTAGTTTTGACCAAGTCCGAAGAAGAAAAAGCATTACAAATTTCTTTTAGTTTTTTGTTTGAAATTCTGAAACATTTTGAATTTTGTTTGCCGTCACAAATTTAATTGACGTTTGAATCACATTCATTTCTTTCAAAAACATTTTAAATGCACTAAAAAGAACAATATTATATCATAATTTTAAAGAAAAGCAATCTAAACACAAGAAATGCAATCTAACTATTCATAATATAATATACTCAGTTATTCATAATGAAAATTTTAAAGCACTACTCATCTCCGATATCGATAAACTATTTAATCATGCTAGTGAGAAAGAAAAATAAGAGGATAAAAAAAATATATATCTACAATACTTTATTTCGGCCTTCATGACTTTTTATGTTGAAGAGAAAAAAAAATATATATAAATAGAAACTTCTCTCTTTTTTTTTTTTTTCACTCGCCAAATTTTCCGCCGACCTTCACGTGAAAGAAATTTTTAAAAAAGAAGCAAAAAGCTTCTCTCTAAATTTAATATATCATAATTATTTTTTTTAACGCGCACATTCACTTTTGTTTTCACATAAGTCTTCGGGAGTTCAAACACGCGCACATATCACTGGTGTAAACAGCAGCTTTTTAATTAAAGGAACTTTTAATAAAGGATCAAAAGCTCCTCTATAAATTCAAAATCACTTTCTTGGTCACTCGGTTGCGAATCACTTCCATGGATGATGTTTCTTCCAACGTATAGGCACTAATCTAAGACATCAAACGCTTTCCTAGCTGTGACAAGCTCGAGCGATGAGGTACAGGTAGTTCAAGCGATCGCGTGGTAAAATCAATCCTTCCTTCATTCTTTTTTCACTGCGGAATAAGCAACTTTTTTCTTTCGTCCACCGGGATGAGGTTTTCGAATTTACAGGCGCTTCCTCAAAAGATTTTCGAAACACTGAAGCAAATATCCTGCAAGACTTATAATAACAGGGCGACATCCCTGTTATCAGTGGTGTATTTAGCTTTAATAATGCAGTCGTAAGCCATGATACACTCCAAAAAGCTTTATTAATGGTAGTAGGCTGGTATCGATAACACTTCACATCCACACTCCGCAAGGGAGGGGATGGACAAGACTTCTGTCAATTCTGGAACAACTTATCAGGATCACAACATCATGGAAAAGCCATGCGAAAAGCATTGCTCTCGCTTTTATACTAACACATTTTGGAGTAAAAAGGCACAGTCTTTGAAATACTTGTATTCTTACGCATTAAGGAAAATCATTTCATGCTTCCTTATATGGAAGTGAAAGGGGGAGAGATTCTAAAAACAAATTAATCTTATGTTTATCAGCCTTGAATTCCCAAAATAGAATCTCTCTACGCTTATTCTTTAACAAAGACATTTTATGAAAACGAAAGAGTTTTAATTCTTTTATTAATACAAAAGTATTATAATTTTTGTATTACATATATACATTATATATATATATATATATATATATATATATATATATATATATATATATATATATATATATATATATATATATATATATATATATATATATATATATATATATATATATATATAATTTCAAGATTCATATTATATTTTTTTATTATATTAATTTTTTATTTTTATTTTAAACTGGAATGAAATTTGTCTAACAATCTTTATCAATGAAACTGTCATTCCCTTGGCTGACCCTGCCATCCAAAAGCTGACCACATAGAGCGTAAATAATTCCCTTAACAGCAAACGGAAAAGAAGGGGGGGGAGGCACACTTTTGTCTGACCCTTGCCGTTTCACGGAGAACTCTGTTAAATATGTTCGCCCTTCTAAAAGTAAAACTATTTCAAAAAAGCGCCATCAAGAGGGTTAATATTATAAGAAAAAAAATTAAGTTTAAATTTCCACTCAGTTCAAATGTAAATATATAACTTTATAATTGTGTAGTGTGGTTTTTATTATATAATTTCAGAATATAAATAATGAATGACAGTTGTGAAATTACAGATGGCTTAAGTTACGACTTTAATGAAGCATGTGTTACAAACTAACAAATACAATTAAAATTTTGATTGGTTAGGCTCATTTCTAAAAAAATTGAGAGTACATATTTATATTAATGATTTAAAAATTATTAATGATTTAAAATTCATCAGAAAGCCCATTGTATGAAGAAAAGAAAAAAATATCAATAAAAGTTGCTATATAGTATTATTTCCTAATTAAGTTTGAAATATATTACATATTACAAACTGACAAATTCAATTGAGATTTTGATAAAATAAGCTCATTTTAAAAAAAAAAAATAATTAAGAGTACATTTTAAAATTAAAAACTTGAAAATTATTAATTATATAAAATTTGTTAGAAAACCCATTGCATAAAGAAAGGAAAAAATATCAATAAAAGTTGTGATATAGTATTATTTCTTAAATAAATTTGAAATATTCAAAAAAAAATCAGCTGATCATAAGATATACTTTGGTGTAAGAAGGAGGAAAATGAAAGATAGAAGAATTCGCTAATATAAGTTTATTTAGTATTTCTGTATTGCTAAGTAAATAATGCATGGAATGACATTATAAAACTATTGTTCTATTTTTTACTGCTTCACAACAATACAGAAAATTAAGTAAAATTATATCGCCGAATTAATCTACTACCCGAATTATTCTACTAATGCAAAATAATGTTACAGCGAACGCTAGATAATATTAGTCTGCATAGAATCTAATATTATATAATGCAGAGCAAACAGCGACCTCTTGTATCTTTCTAATATTAGAAGTTGTACAAGATAACGTTAGATTTTACAAAATTTCCGATATTATCTAATATTAGGTGTTACTTGGGTCCCGCCGGTATTGCAGCCAAATCTCGTGGAACAAGTCAATAATCCAGTTTCTGATAGACAGCACTGTAGCACTCTTTTCGGGCTTCCTTCTACTATGGCAGTTAGCACATGTGGAACCGCAGACTTTCAGCAATGGAACGCCGAGATGGGTCTCAAACAGATTCGGAGTTAGCGGCTCCGGCCTAACTTCGCTCACCATTTCCGTTCATCCACTCAGCGGCTCTGGCCTTAGCTCATTCACCTCTCAGCCATTCTCCACCACCCCAGGTAGTAAAAAGATATGATCTAATACTGGCAAAATACTGCGAGCCGCGATGGCTCAGGGGATAGAGCGTTCGCCTTCCAATGAGGCGAACCGGGTTCGAATCCCAGTCGATACGAATTCCGCATCCGGCTTGCACTGACCACAGTGCTGACGTGAAATATCCTCAGTGGTAGACGGATCATGGGTTAGAGTCCCCTTGCCGTCAGGTTAACCGTGGGAGGTTCTCGTGGTCTTCCTCTCCATGTAACGCAAATGCGGGTTAGCTCCATCAAAAAGTCCTCCACGAAGGCAAATTTCCCCCAATACTCGATCCAGGAGTTCCCTTGTCTTCTGGATTGGGTTCAAAATTACAAGGCTACGGAGTTGAACATTAGTAGCCGTAAACCCATTAAGTTGGGTCGGCTGTTCAACGACGGTTATAAAATAAAAAATATAATACTGCCGGCCGGGATAGCCTGGTCGGTAGGAAGAATACCGTCAGATTTTACCGATTTTCTGATGTTATCTAATATTAAGTGCTACTTGGATACTTCTCAAGAACTTACCATATCGTTGTCGATTAATACACGGTGTCTGTTTTACTATGTATCAACTCTCTGTTTTCAAGCTCTCTCCTTATGGTCACGTATAATGAATTATTTTATTATGCTAAAGATTCATACCCTAAAAAACAACATCCTTTGTAATAAATAAGAATTTATTACATTTGTTTTTTGATAAATACTTTTATAGATGGGTTTAATTTTCCAGCGGAAATAGTTCACTTATTTCTTCTTTAGAGGGCAGCACTGGTGGGCTCTGCTTATTTTCGAATTCTTTGCCTCTAGGTGGCAGCACTATTATAAGTTTTAAATTGAATCACAATAGTGATATTTATCGTAAATTTGAATTGTCTTTTTAAGTCAGTTCGAGATTCATTAAGTCAGTTCGAGATCAGTTCGAGATTCATTAGCCTTGCTGACACGAGGATAAAAGGTCCCAAGTAGCACCTGATATTAGATATTATCAGAAAATCGGTAAAATCTAACGTTATCTTGCACAACTTCTAAGATTAGAAAGATACAAGAGGTCGCTGTTTGCTCAGCATCGTATAATATTAGATTCAATGCAAACTAAGATTATCTAGTGTTCGCTGTAATATTATATAATATTAGATTCTATGCAAACTAAGATTACCTAGCGTTCGCCATAGTATTATTTTGCATTAGTTTTAACGCTTTATAATGTCAGATTTTGTATTTTCTGATATTATCTTGCTTTGCTCTTTATTTTTGGAGTAAGCAAGAGGAGGATTTGGATGGTAGTAGAATAATTCAGCGATATAATTTTACTTAATTTTCTGTATTGCTGTGAAGCAGTAAAACATAGAGCAATAGTTTTATAATGTCATTCCATGCATTATTACATAGCAATGCAGAAATACTAAATAAAATTATTTTAGCGAACTCTGCTACCATCCATTTTCCTCTCTCTCCAAAGTATATCTTATGTTCTGCTGATTTTTTTTTTTAATATTTCAAATTTATTTAAGAAATAATACTATATCACAACTTTTATTGATATTTTTTCCTTTCTTTATGCAATGGGTTTTCTGACAAATTTTATATAATTAATAATTTTCAAGTTTTTAATTTTAAAATGTACTCTTAATTTTTTTTTTAAAAAATGAGCTTATTTTATCAAAATCTCAATTGAATTTGTCAGTTTGTAATATATATACATATTTTTTTTTTAAATGTGTAACTTAAGCCATTTGCAATTTCAAAATTATCATTCATTATTTATATTCTGAAATTGTAAATTAAGAAAACAACACCACATAATTCCTAAGTTAAATTAACATTTGAATTGAGTCGAAAATTTAACTTAACTTTTTTTTCTACTATATAACTAAGTCATTCATTTCCAAAAATATAACAATAAAATTATATCACGAATTTTTAAATTGTTATTCTTTGTAATAACTGAAACAATAAAGAAAATGAAAAAATATTCAAATTACTTACTTGCATAAATTATTTCACTTCTATCACTAAAATTAAAGAGAGAACTACTTATGTAACTTTATCCTTTTAGAATCTAAAATTTTACTTACAAAACACTTGAAACAAAACCTAGAGGCACCTGTAGAAATATTTTCAGGGAGTGGAAACAGAAAAAGCCTTTATGAATTTCTATTAAGAAAATTTGCAATTATTTTTTGTAATAATAATTTTACATTGGGACATCAGAAATTTTTAGCGATTCAATAATTAGTTAAAGTACTATGTACTTTTATTTACTTAAAGTTTAAATAACATTAAAATGTCAAAACCAAAGCAAATTAGTAAATATTGTATTTTATCTGAATTAAATTTGCACAAACATTTAATTGCATACAAGAATGAGACGAAAAAACATAATACTTTTTTACTATAAGTTGCTTTTATAATGATCCAAATTTGACTACCATCAGTTACTTTTGAAAAACCTTGCTATCACAAAATAGTCTTTATAATATAAGCAATATTCTTTTCTAAATTGATTAGGAATTTTTATCATAATATAAATGTTATTCAGTCAAAAGAACTTTTTACGACTATAATTATTTTACAATTATATTATTTTAAACATGATAAAAATAAAAAAGCAGAAATTTTTGTCTCAAATTTTAAATGAAAAATTATGTGAAAATTTCCAAAATTAAAATAATAAACACAATATTGATAATGAAAATCCTCAAGAGTTTGAGAATTACTTTAAAATCAGCATTAAAAAAAATTGCTTCCGATATCATCACAGAAATTAAATGGAAAAATAGTTACGCAGCTTTATTGTTTAAGTATCTGAAATTTTATTGAACAAAACACCTAAAACAAAACCCAAACACAACGTTGAAATTTTTCCAGGGAGTTAAACCAGGAAAGCAACTAATATTATGAAAATTGCTATTATTTTTTGGAATGTAAAAACTACTTTTAGGGGCACATCAGAAATTATCATCAATTCGATAATTATTTAAAGGTGTTATGTACTAAACCAACAATCTTTGCAAACAATTGACAGGTTGAGTAAAAAGTTTTCTGCCAAGGGGAGATACCTCCGTGCCAGTAGCAGTCATTCCCGTGGTAGTTAACTTTTTTTTAAACGGGCTTTTGCATTTTAAAGCTGAAAGTTAGAACTACACAACTGTGTAATTTTTTTGTCAAAACTTTATCATCCTGTGCATCAAAAAAGTGTTTAAAATGGAGCTATCACGTAAACAGATCAGAACGATTATGTACTATGAGTTCCGAAATAAACTCAGTGCGACTGAATGCCACAAGAAAATGTGTGCAAGTTTAGGTTTCGATACTGTTTCGTATGATACAGTAAAAGTTTGGTTTCGAAAGTTTAATACTGGGAATTTCAACATTAAAGATAAACCACGTTCTGGCTGTCCTGTAGAGGTTGATTGGGACCAGTTAAAGCAAATTATTGATCAAGACAGCTATGTTTCAACACGAATCATTGCGTTAGAGCTTGACGTTTGCCAAAAAACAATGGAAAATGCTCTCAAACGCATAAATCTAACATTTAAGTTTAACCGCTGGGTGCCTCACGAATTGACGAAAGACAAGAGCAAGAGAAAAGCGGCCTGTTTGGTTCTGCTCAGAGATCAAAGAAAAGATAACATTTTAGACAGAATTGTGACCTGTGATGAAAAACGGGTATACTACAACAACACTAGCCGCAAAGGAGGGTGGTCAGCACCCGGGGAAACAGCAGGTTCGGTTGCAAGACGAACGCTCACTAACAAGAAGGTCCTTCTCTGTATCTGGTGGGATTGTCGTGGAATTATCTACAAGGAGTACCTGAAAAGCGGGCAGGCTATCAACAGTACAATATACAGCAATATACTAATCAAAGTTAGCGATGTCATGCGCGAAAAACGAAAAAAGGAGTTCAGAAGGAAGGTGGTTCTCTTTCATCAAGATAACGCTCGGCCATATGTTAGTGCAATGACCGGCTGGACGCTCTACACGCTGGAGTGGGATTTGATGCAACATCCACCAAACAGCCCAGACATGGCGCTTTCGGATTACTATCTGTTTTCGCATCTGCAGCTGCATCTTGATGGCACAATCTTCCGTTCAAATGACGAGGATATAAATGAGGTCGATCGCTTTCTGGACTCGCGCACCCCCCCCCCCACCCCAGTTCTTCGCAGAAAGGATTGAAAAATTTGCCGAAACGTTGGCAGACTATTGTTGATTTGAATGGAGAATACTATCCTCGTTAGCTTTGCTGAATTTGCATGTATTAATCATTTTTAAAGGATTGTTTTTTTTCGGCGGAAAACTTTTTACTCAACCCGATATTTTAATTTCAAAACTGTCAGTAAATATTATGTTTAATCTAAATTAAATTTGCACAAACATACAATAGCAATCAAGAACGAGACGAAAAAATAATAACATTTTTAACAGTATCTTTTAAAAGTTGCCTTTGGTATGAATGATCAAAATTTGACTACAATCTATTACTCTTTTGAGAACGTTGCTATAAAAATAATGATTTTTGTTTAAAACAATTCCATTGCTTTCATTTCGCTGATTATAGATAGAATATGCGTTTTGACATAAATGGGTTTAGAAAAAAGTAGGTATAATTTGCAAACATTATAAACAGAGCTTTTCAGAAAATAAATTTTAAAAAATTAAGCAGACGCTAGAGTCAATTTTCTGGTATTGATCAATTAGCCATAAAAAAAAATTAAAAAAAACTTTGTATTTAAAAACCTGCTTTGCAAAGAACCTTACTGATGAAAACTTAAACAAGATTCTACTCTACGTTGGTTTAAATTTTTTGCTTTAACAATAATGTAAATAAATGTTCAGCTAAATTTTTAATATTAAGCAAAAGAAATTTTTACTATTATCATTATTTTAAACATCATAAATATATATATATATACACTTCTTATCTCAAATTTTAACTAAATAATTTAAAATTAAAGTAAAAATACAATGCTAGTAGTATAAATGCCCATAATCTAGAGTTACTGTTTAACAATGATGTTAAAATAAAATTGTTTCCGATTTTTGAAAATTTAAAAGAAACTGAATTTTATCTACATCCAGTTTCAAAATGCTTAAACATTACTATCATGACTATAAAAAAATTTCCAACATTATATCTTATTAAGTTTTATTAATGAACACATATCTGCCTATCCCATTTTCTAAAATTTCGAAGATTTATTACAAAGATGCAGTAGTTAAGAATAAAAAAATTAATCAAACCAAATCATGACAAGCATTATTTCACAATTTAATTATATTATTTTAAAACAAAACACAATATAAACTTCACTCAACTTTAAAAGCAATATATTCTTACCGTCATTGTTTAATATAAACATAATCCTTAAGAACACATATTTGTCATTAAATAAAATAATTTTTATTTTTAATGCAAAAAGCAACAGTTCGACTATGTGTTATCATTTTAATTATTATTTTTAAATTGAAAAAATTCCAAAACTTTACAGTCATTTATTTCATGCAGTTCAAAGTTCTTTTCCCTTCACTTGCAACTTTTTGCTTATGTGCAACTATATTTCAGAGCAATAAACTGATGAATTGTTGCTTGGTTGAAAGATTTTATAAAATTGTCAGCAACAGTAAACAACGTGTAAAAAGCACAGCAGGGATGAATCACACAGAGATACACCTTTCGTCAAACTTCTACACAACAAGAGGAATTTCAACTCCAGCAGATTTAATGAAAATCGAACAGCATATAAACAGCAGTCTGTTTTGTTTTCTGTCAGGATCGAAGTTACGGGCCCTCGTCTTCTACCAGTATGTCATTCTCCATTTGCATTATCCAGCAGCCTCAGACGAAGCTAAAATTATTAGAGAAGAAGAGTTAAACTTTACATTGAAAACACTAAATTTAAAACTCTACATTACTTTACATTGAAAAAATTAGTAAATTTAAAACTATTAAGCATTGAATATTTCTTTAAAACTTAAATCATTTAAAATAAATTTTAATAGGTCTAAAATTTAGTAGGTAGAATTCAGTAACAATACCTGCACCAAAAAATCTTAGTATCACTGCGCAAGAATCGAAAAACATTTCATTTATAACCGCTCTCAAGTAATAATTTTATTCATTCTTAATTATTTTTTATTTTAAAAAAAATATGAAATTGTAGTTCAAAACCCTTAAGCCCTTTTTAATTGAAGTGTATATTCAAGTATATATATAGATACAAAAACATATCAAATTCAATGCTTTTTAATTTTTTTTTAAAGATAAAGTACAATGATACTTAACTATCAAAATATTTTTGTACATTATATAAGCTCATAGAGCCAATAGGAAATATTCACACTTTTCTTAAGAACTTCCTAAATAAAAATTTTAATACCTTTTCAGCGCTGCTTTTCATTTAACGTAAACACAACTTTGAATAAACCATATTGTTGCTAATTTTTTAACCATTTGCTATCATTTATAAATTAATATAATTAATCATGTATAAAAAAACATGCAAATCTGTCTATGTTTAAGAAATGAAAATAAAGATGTTTAACTAATTATTTTACAATATATTAAACAGGAAAATTAAATAATGTAACAATAGTGCTCTTCTTGTGAATAAAATTTCAAACATTCTAAAGTGTACCTAATGGTTTTAACTAAAAAGTAGCCCGTTCATTAATAATTATTTTAACATGGAAAACTTTTTTACTAAATATTATTTTTTATCTTTATCATTGTTGCAGTGAAATTCTGTCAGATGCGAATTACCATGTAAACATTGTTTTTACGAGCCTATTCTAAACTAACTACAATACTTGTAATTTATAGTCGGACAATACGTTTTAACAGAGTAGTCAACTACTACGAGCGAACATTATTAAAAATAAGCACTATCATAGTATCGACTAAGAGATTTATTAAATCATTAAATTAATTCTTGAATGTTTTGATGAAGCGGCCAAGATTATTAAGTACACTGAATGTTTCTACAGGAAAACACTATCTACCATACTACTTTAAAGTTTTATGTATCTATCATTGAAATTTATAAAGTTTACTAAAAAATTACTAAATTATAAATACCTTTGAAGTTAAAAACGTCATTCCAGCTGATTACCACGATCAATGGCGGCGGCGGAACAATGGCGATGTTGTTGTTGTTGTTGCACACCCCCATTGGCCAACAGCAGTGCTAGACCAGGTCCTTGATGTTATACACCCACAAAAAATCCAACACCGTCAATGGATCATCTGCTAAATCCTGTTTTGTGACCCCCAGGCACGCGAGTATGTGGTGAGGCGAAGCCTGGTCTGAGGAACAGTTGGTACAAATTTCAAAGTTCTTGGATCCTTCCGAAAATTACATTGATTTAAGGTGACTACTTCGATATATTTATAAAGTTTACTAAAAAATTACCAAATTAGAAATACTTTTGAAGTTAAAAATTCCATTCAAACTGATTACCACAATCAATGGCGGCGACGTATGTAAACATTCGTGAAGACACTATGGAAAAACACTACCTACGATACTACTTTAAAGTTTTATGTGTCTATCATTGGAATTTATAGAGTTTACTAAAAGATTACTAAATTATAAATACCTTTGAAGTTAAAAATTTCATTAAAACTGATTACCACAATCAATGGCGGCGACGTATGTAAACATTCGTGAAGACACTATGGAAAAACACTACCTACGATACTACCTTAAAGTTTTATGTATCGTTCATTGAAAATTATAAAGTTTACTAAAAAATTACTAAATTATAAATACCTTTGAATTTAAAAATGTCATTCTAGCTGATTACCCCGATCAATGGCGGCAACGATGTAACCATTCCCATTTCTAAGGAAGTTACAATTCAACAATTGCACTGGCGGAAACAGCTTATTTCTGCTAATATTATCTTTATGTTTTCTGGCATAAGTTTGAAGTGGCTAAAAATGATATTTTAAGTAATATTTAATTTATTGTTTTCTTTCATAAATAAATGTTTATTTATTAATAATATGGGATAACCTTTCACAAAGATGTGGCGCTGTACCAAAAGTAATGAAATAGAAGATTATTTTGAAATTTCGGATGTTAGATCGAATACTAAATAATCTTATATCAAATTAGTTCTAACATTAGAAGATAGGATTCAAGAGTATTGCGTTTTCTAGCACGGCAGTATTATATTTTATTTTATAACCGTCGTTGAAAAGCCGACCCAATTTCATGGGTTTACGACTACTAATGTTCAACTCCGTAGCCTTGTAATTTTGAACCAATCCAGAAGACAAGGAAACTTCTGGATCAGTACAAACAAAACAGTCTGGATCAGTTTAACAAAACATCCAAATCAAATCCCAAAAGCAACGTAGAAATTTTTTCAGGGTGTGAAACCAGGAAAGCAGCTAATTTTATGAAAATTGCTATTATTTTTTTATAATGTAAAAATAACTTTTTTGGGAACATCAGAAATTTTCATCAATTCGATAATAATTTAAAGGTGTTATGTACTAAACCAACTATCTTTGCAAACAATTTACATAATATTTTAATTTCAAAACTGTCAGCAAATATTATGTTTAATCTAAATTAAATTTGCACAAACATATAATTGCATACAAGAATAAGACGAAAAAATTAAGATCAAAATTTGACTACTATCCATTACTCTTTTGAGAACGTTGCTATAAAAAAAATAGTTTTTGTTTAAAACAATTCCATAGCTTTTATTTCGCTGATTATAGATTATGTGTTATGACATAAATAGGTTTAGAAAAAAGCAGGTGTAATATGTAAACATTTTAACAAAGCTTTTCAGAAAATAAATTTTTAAAAATTAAGCAAACGCTAGAGTCAATTTTCTAGTTTTGATCAATTAGCCATAAAAAAAACTATATTATGCATATAAAAACTTGTTTTGCAAAGAACCTTACTGATGAAAATTTAAGCAAGATTTTACTCTACGTTAGTTTAAATTTTTTGCTTTAACAATAATGTAAATACATGTTCAGCTAAATTTTAAATATTAAGCTAAAGAAATTTTTACTATTATCATTATTTTAAACATCATAAAAATATATATATACACTTCTTATCTCAAATTTGAACTAAATAATTCAAAATTAAAGTAAAAATGCATTGCTAGTAGTATAAATGCTCATAAGCTAGAGTTAATGTTTAACAATGATAATAAAATAAAATTGTTTCCTATATGTTTAAAATTTGGAAGAAACCGAATTTCAACTACATCTACACTACTGTGCAAATTAATTGGGACAAACAAATTTTTTCAGAAAATTGTTTTTTTTCTCGGAGATTTCCAGCCCAAACTGGTTTGAACTGCATTTTCTTATAGCACGGGGTTGCTTTTGGCTGGTTTAAACCGGTTTGACAACGTGATCATCTTGTGTCGAAAATTTACTCCTTTATTCGCGCTTCAGTTGCTGTCAGGAGCGGTCGATTGTGTGAATTGTTTGTTTCTGACGTGTATTAAAAAAATTGATATCAGTCCCAGGAAAAGAATTCGAATTGTTACGCTTAGTCAGCGTACATCTATGACTGTAAGGGATATTGCTGCAACAGTTGGAGTTGGAAAATCAAGTGTTTCGAGGATTATTCATATGCAAAAGAATTTGGGTACAGTGTCTCCGAAACGAAGGAATAAATGTGGACGCAAACGCAAGACGACACCTCGAACAGGCCAATTTCTATTACGAAATAGTAAAATGCATCCTCGCAGAACAAGTACAGACCTTCAGAGAGATTTATCAGCTACTGGTGTAAGCATCGGTACATCGACAATCCGACGAAGGCTTATGAAGCTGGGAGAATTGCATGAAAACCAATAAAAAAAAAGCTATTGACACCTGTAATGAAGAGAAAACGTTTGATTTGGGCCAGGAAATATAAATCCTAGACTGCACAAGACTAGAAAAAAGTTTTATTCAGCGACGAAACGCATTTTTTGGTGCAAGGGTTTCGACCAAGATTTGTCAGGCGAAGTGCTGGAGAACCCATAAGGAAACAACATATTATTCAGACAGTTAAGCACTCCCAAAAGCAGATGTTTTGGGGTTGTTTTACCTCTAGAGGACCTGGCAGCTTAGTACCGATTGAAGGAATGATGAACTCTCAAAAGTACATTCCAATAATAGAAAAAAAAAAGTTGTGTCTTTGATGCAAACGTTCGCTGGGGGTGCTAGCGTCTTTCAACAAGGTCTCGCTCCTTGCCACAATTCTAAGATGATAAAGAAATTTTTTCAAGAACAGAAATTAACGGTTTTGGATTAGCCAGGTAATTCTCCTGATCTCAATCCCATCCAAAATTTTTGGAGTATAGTGAAGAGACGTGTGAGTCAAATGGACTGCTCAACCAAGAAATCAATGATTGGGAATGTTATAAAAGTTTGGTTTCACGATGATGAGATCAAAAATTTATGTTCGAATTTAGTAGAATTCATGCCAAACCGAGTACAGGATCTATATCGAGCTAAAGGAGGACATATTTCATATTAGATGGCTATACCATGCATGTAAGTTAACTTATAGTGATTAAACAACATTTGTGAAAAATTTTGAGCTTGTCCCAATTAATTTGCACAGTAGTGTAATTTCAAAATACTTAAACATTACTATCGACTATAAAAACATTTCCAAGATTATATCTTATTAAGTTTTAATAATGAACACATATCTGCTTACTACATTTTCTAAAATTTCGAAGATTTATTACAAAGTTTCAGTATAAATTACACAATGCAGTAGTTAAGAATAAAAAAATTAATCAAACCAAATCATGACAAACATTATTTCACAATTTAATTATTTTATTTTAAAACGAAACACAATATAAACTTCAGTCAACTATAAAAGCAGTATATTCTTACCGTCATTGTTTAAAATAAACATATCGATAATCCTAAAGAACACATATTTGTCATTAAATAAAATAATTTTTATTTTTATTGCAAAAAGCAACAGTTGGACTATGTGTTATCAGTTTAATTATTATTTTTAAATAAAAAGAATTCCAGAACTTTACAGTAATTTATTTCGTGCAGTTCAAAGTTCTTCTCCCTTCAATTGCAATTTTTTGTTTATGTGCAACTATATTTCAGAGCAATAAACTGATGAATCTTTGCTTTATTGAGAGATTTTATAAAATGGTCAGCAACTGTAAACAATGTGTAAACTACACGAACACACAACAGGGATGAATCACACTGAGATACGCCATTCTTCAAACTTCTACACAACAACAAGAGGACTTTCAGCTCCGACAGATTTAAAGAGAATCTAACAGCATATACACACCTGTTGTTTTGTTTTCTGTCAGAATCAAACTTACGGGCCCTCGTCTTCTACCAGAATCTCATTTTCCATTTGCATTATCCAGCAGCCTCAGACGAAGTTAAAATTATACGAGAAAAAAAGTTCAACTTTACATTGAAAACACTAAATTTAAATCTCTACATTACTTTACATTGAAAACATAAAATTAGTTTTAGTAAATTTAAAACTATTAAGTATTGAATATTTCCTTAAAACTTAAATCATTTAAAATAAATTTTAATAGGTCTAAAATTTAACAGGTAGATTTCCGTATTAATACATGCACCAAAAAATCTCAGTATCACTGCACAAGAATCGAAAAATATTTCATTTATAACCGCTCTCAAGTAATAATTTTATTCTTTCTTAATTATTTTTTTTAAAAGAAGAAATTATAGTTCAAAGCCCTTATGCCCCATTCAATTGAAGTGAAAATTCAAGTATATATTAAAGATGAAAAATTACATATAATTCAATGCTTTTTAATTTTTTCCTTTAAGATTAAGTACAATGGCACTTAACTATCAAAATATATTTGTACGTTGTATAAGCTCATAGAGCCAATAGTAAATATTCACACTTTTCTTAAAAACCTTGCTAAATAAAAATTTTAACACCTTTTCAGCACTGCTCTTCATTTAACATAAACACATTTTGAATAAACCATATTATTGCTTATTTTTTTAACCATTTGCTATCATTTATAAATTAATATAATTAATCATGTATCAAAAACATGCAAATCTGTCTATGTTTAAGAAATGAAAATAAAGATGTTTAACTAATTATTTTACTATATATTAAACAGGAAATTTAAATAATGTAACAATAGTGTTCTTCTTGTGAATAAAATTTCAAACATTCTAAAGTGTACCTAATAGTTTTAACTAAAAAGTAGCTAATTAATTAATAATTATTTTAACATGGTAAACTTCTTTATTAAAAATTATTTTTTATCACTATCATTGTTGCAGCGAAATTCTGTTAGATGCGAATTAACATGTAAACTTAGTTTTTACGTGTCTATTCTAAACTAACTACTATACTTGTAATTTATAGTCGGACAATACGTTTTAACAGAGTAGTCAACTACTACGAGTGAACATTATTAAAAATGAGCACTATCATAGTATCTACTAAGAGATTTATTAAATCATTAAATTAATTCTTGAATGTTTTGATGAAGCGGCCAAGATTATTAAGTACACTGAATGTTTCTACAGGAAAAACACTATCTACCATATTACTTTAAAGTTTTATGTATCTATCATAGAAATTTATAAAGTTTACTAAAAAATTACTAAATTATAAATACCTTTGAAGTTAAAAACGTCATTCCAGCTGATTACCACGATCAATGGCGGCAGCGGAACAATGGCGATGTTGTTGTTGCACACCCTCATTGGCAAGCAGTGCTAGACCAGGTCCATGATGTCATACACCCTCAAAAAATCCAACACCGTCAATGAATCATCTGCTAAATCCTGTTTTGTGACCCCCAAGCACGCGAGTATGTGGTGAGGCGAAGCCTGGTCTGAGGAACAGTTGGTACAAATTTCAAAGTTCTTGGATCCTTCCGAAAATTTCATTGATTTAAGGTGACTACTTCGAAAGCGGGCAAGAATAGTTTGTTCCCGTCTATTCCTCTACCTATTCTTTTAGGTGCTCTGGTCCCAGGGACTAACAGAGGCTGCAATTTTTCCCGATCCATGAATAGTACGATGTAAACAATCCTAAGGTAGTTACAACTCAACAATTGCACTGGCGAACACAGCTTATTTCTGCTAATATTATCTTTTATTTTCTGACATAAGATTGCATTGGCTAAAAATTATATTTTATGTAATATCTAATTTATCGTTTTCTTTCATAAATAAATGTTTATTTATTTATAACTAGCCGCTTAAGGCGGCCAGCTGTCCGCCACGCTAAAGGTTTTCACAAATAAAGTTTTTTAAAACATAGCAGGATATCTGAAGATTAGTGGACAATTCTTCTCCCGCGTTCTTCAGATGTTTCTTGGGCCCTAGCACTGCTAGTGTAGACACGATCCTCTTCCAATCTTCTTTGACGTTTCTCAGGTGTTTCTCGGTTCCTAGCACTGCTAATTGAGACACGAACCTCTTCTAATCTTCTTTGACGTTCCTCAGGTGTTTCTCGGGCCCTAACACTGCTAGTTGAGACACGATCCTCTTCTAATCTTCTTTGACGTTTCTCTGATACTTCTTGGGCTCTAGAATTGCTTGTCGAATTTTGGTCATGTTCCATCCCTCTTTGACGTTCCACAGACGTTTCTTGGGCCCTTCTTCTTCTTTGAGAATATCTTAATATCTTTTTCTTTGACAAAATACAAAGCTTTTTTTTGGAAGGCAGTTCTGCTATGTCAGTAATCGGGTTTTTAAGAAGTCAACGAATACTTTAGAACAACAAGTACTATGAAAGCAAATCATGAAACTTCAGTATTAAAATCTAAGTGCTTACCTGCAAACTGAAACTTTCTGAAAATAACTAATTACATTTAATAAAAACTTGTTAAAATAAAGAATAGAAAAACCAAAGAGATCCAAGGTAAGTGTGATCATTCCTTCAAAAACAATTAAATTCCTATTTTATATATTATATAGCTAAAACGCTTCAGAAAAAAAAAACTAAAATGCTAAATACATGAAAAGAACACGAAAACGAATTAATTTTAGTAAAAATATACTTGAGGGTGCCTCTTGGTGAAATTGGCGACTTATGTTTGGCGCCATTCCTGTTAGCGCGGAACACTGTGGTAACTGGAATGGCGGCCAAAACTGTATAAAATTGTAATGAACCCAATATAAGCAAAATTAATTAACGCAATAAAGTGAATTTTGAATCGAAACAAAAAATAATTGAGTAAGTACAGAAAGAAAAGGAAAAAAAAACTCACTTCTTCATTAAGCTTGAATATTCTCAGATTTAGGTGCACAGAATTCTCTAATAGCAGTTAGATACTGTCTAAATTTATTAGGAATGGAATTTGTGTACCTCCATCGCCAAATAAGTTCAGCGAAATACGAATCGAAAATGGCGTCCGTGGTACCGTACTGGCGGTGAAATTTTTTTTTTTTATAGTCCCTTTTTATGATTGCCCACAAACCTTCGATCTTATGAACCATAAACAAAAGTAACCTTTCCAGCCGGTATCCAACACAGAACTAACGGACCTCTGAAATTACATATACAGTTGAACATTTAAAAATAAAGCTTAAATCTAAATCTATCAGAATCACGATTGGGTTTCAACATCGCCCAGCTTGGCGATCAACTGTGAACACAACTTGGCGAGAATCAAGTGGCACCCTCAAATATAGTCTACCCCAAAAATTATCGTCTTCGCTTAAGAAAAAAAAATTAGAGCGTGGAAAGAAGAAGAAAAACTTATTATAACAATTATGAGCAGCGACAAATATATCAAAGCGAAGCGTTTTATTTTCGTATCGAATATCTTGCCACATTTTTAATTCGCGATCGCAACGAACTATAGGGGGCGTTGTTGTATGTGCTGAATCCCTGCGATTTCCATATGAACAGTCATTCAGTTACACTGGAGACGTCTTTAATGTAGCATGTAGCATTGTAACGTTCCATCTTTATTGTGGCTGATTAAATTTAAAAAAGAAAAATGTTTGTTTTCTTTCTTATGCAAACGAAAACAAAATGGTATCTCTTTTTTTTTAGAGAAGGAACATCCAGAACACATCGGAAAAATATTTGTAAATAAAGAGAAAAAAATAGGTATATTCTTAAAAGAGTTCAAACCTAATGCCTGAGAAATAGTTTTACTAAATTTAATGGTATAACATGAAAGGTCCATTTAAATTTTAACGTAAAATAAAGAATGCTTACGAAACAAAAAAAAAAAAAAAAAAAAGAACAATTCTTTTTTTGTCGCCATTTTTTAGTGTTACGAAAATGCGTCTTTGGGACTTGCCAAAAACAAAACAAGATGCAATTTTATTTTTTTAGAAGCGAAATATTTTATGGAGTGAAATATAACGAAAATGTACAAATGTCCATAACATGAAACTTTATCTTAGTAAACGTCCGTTTTGGAAATGTTATTTCATTTTGAATCTTATTTATTAGAGTTCATAATGGCTATAGAATCAGGTGAGAGAAAAATTTGTTTTGAATCTATGCTAAACTCTATATCGGCCCATTTTCCACCGAAATCCGATTGACTACTTTGATTTTAAACAAAGTGTTTCATTTTAAGATTTTTTCCAAAAATTTTAAGTGCAGATTGGCGGCACTTAAAAATTTGCCAAATCTGTAGCTGTGGTTAATACGTAAGTACCGAATTTTTCTTCCATACTTTTCTGAATCATATTACTTCAAATATTAGAATATGCAAGAAGTATACATAAACACATAATTTAATACCATTTAATTTTTCAAAAAAAGTATTTTGACAACAATTTTATCAAAAAATTATAAACTAAAAAACGTAAAATAAAGAATTCTTAGGATAAAAACGATTTTAAAAATTCCTCATTTTTCAATAAAAACTTTCGTATTGTTTCTTTTTCTTAATTCTTATAGTATTTAATCTGACGTAAAAAAAAAACATTTTGTAGCGAACGATCATCAAGTAAGAAAAAAAATTATTTACAAGCAAATTTTTTATTATAAAAATCATTACACTTACCTGATTTATAAGTCCGGAGAATTCCAAAATGATATGTTCTTTGTTTGAAAACTTTATTCTCAAATAATATATACATAGTTTATCCCTTCATTACTTTTAGGTAACATACCACACATCAAAAGTTTATGATTGTAAGATCTCGATATGAATTTTAATATGTAGCTTAAAAACAGAATAGCTGAATTCTAGTTGAAATTCTTTCAAAACTAAAAAACACTTACCAAGAAAACGATAAAAAATGTATTTATAATCAGCACAAAAGATACTTTTTCAAGTAATTTGGATTATTCTTTATTGTTGTTTTCTGAATTATGTAGATACAGAAATATATACTATTCTATGAAGAAGAAGAATATTCTATAACTATTACAGTTCTGTATGGAATTCATTGGAACACATTTATTCATTGGAATGACGAAAGCAATGTTGACTTCATTTTAACTGGTAATGAATTAAAGACAGAAAAATTATTTTACCGCAATACACACATCTGTAACAGCAAGTGATCATGAAATCATGTTATGTTGTTGGTAATAGAAAGGTAAAAATTATTGAGAAGTTGTTCTTCAAATGCTTGGCGTGTTCTGCTTCAATGTTTGGCATGTTCTGATTAGTTTTTTCAAGAAGTTTTACCTTTTCTTTAGGGAAATTTTGCTTCTTTTTTGATGCTAAGAAAATGGCGTCCGTCATTGCCAATAGTTATGTGGGAACTAATGCCCGATATTTACAGTCTCCCGCTAGATGGCGTATCGAGTGTTGCGATCGCGAATACATAAGTTAAACTTTTCTCCTCTTTAATAAATGTAAACTAATGCGAACCTTACAATTAAATTATTAATTCCTTCGTATATTATTGGTTTAAGTTGTCAAAAATTTATATTTCAATTGTAAGGTTCGCATTAGCATACATTTATAAAAGTGGAGAAAAGTACATGCATTTTTATGGCTCTTTGAAGACGAAAAAGCAAAGATTCTCTTACAAAATGACTGATAACTAAAAAACTAATCCAAATTTTTGAAAAAGAAAAAAAATACTTCTTCATTATGTCAAAACACAATTATGTGCCGAGTTTCGTGCCTGGGCGAGGCTTCTGGGGCGATGTATTGTGATTCTAGACAGCGGATAATATGCAATTGCATACGTGCATATGCAATTGCATATTTTAGCACTTTTTGCCATTTGTGCATATAAATGCATAAAAAGGTATATTTGCTCTTATAAATGCATATTTTCAGCATTTTATGGCTTTTCTTTCCTAAAACCATATCACTATTCTTTTTATGTTAGCATAAGGAACGCTTTAAATTTTGTTTCGTCGTTCTTTATCACCTGAAAGGGTCAGCTGGATTGATGTTGCTGGGGGGTGATTGCAATCACGTGAAAGAGATGTAGAAATGAGGTGTGTGTCGGGAAGGGGGGTACAAAGGGCCCACCCAAACAGACATTCGTTATAGAAACCTCAGAAAGGGATGGTCAGATATTCTATGAAGGGATGTCTTTTCCTGGAATAAATAATTGAAAATCTGTGTGGGAAAAATAAGGCTTATGTGGTAGGTAGAAAATGACCTCCCTTTCCTGTGATTGATTAGTTAAAAGGTGGAGTGAATACATTTTCGGAGAGAGCTGCTATTCTAACATATTTCGATAGTCCATCCGATAGATAGATAGTTTCGACATCCATCAGTTGAATACGTAGTTAGTGAAGCTTCGAACGTGATTTTTGACTGCTGAAATTCATAATATGCCAAAATTTAAGTCGATTAAATCAAATTTAATGAAGACATGTATTTTGGACTATGGGAAGGACTTTACGACCGATGGGGAAATAGTATTTTGTGTGATTTGTCAAAAACACATTTCTTGTGAAAAAAAAGTACCAAATCGATCAACATATAAAGACTAATGCTCACTCCGCGAAGAAAAAGCAGAATACAAAAGGATTTGTTCAAAGTTTATTAACTATTCCTGTTCAAGCAGCTAAAAAGGAAAGTGATTTTTCTAGTGATTTATGCAAAGCCTTAGTAAGCAGCAATATTCCTTTAAAAAAGTTAAATAATCCAAACTTAAGACAGTTTTTAAAAAAATATTGTACCAATCAGATCATTCCCGATGAATCGACTTTAAGAAAGAACTACCTTCAACCGATATATAACGAAGTACTGGATGATATTCGACGAGATATTGGAGATGGCCCTATATGGATTGAAGTCGATGAGACGACAGATAAGTGCGGTCGCTATATTGCTCATTTTATTTGTGGAAAAATTGATAATATGCCTACTCGACCACATCTTCTAGCAAGCAAAGCCCTTGAAACAGTCAATCATTCAACCATAGCAAGGTTTGTCAATGATTTTATCAGATTATTATGGCCTGATAGAGATGGTTCTGAAGATGTTTTGATTTTTGTCAGTGATGCCGCTCCGTATATGGTCAAATCTGCAGCAGCACTGGAAATTTTTTATCCCAGAATGCTTCATATTACATGTTTGGCTCATGCTGTTCGCAGACTGGCTGAGACTGTTCGAGAAGCATTCTCCTCTGTGAATGATTTAATTTCTAGTATCAAGAAAGTTTTTCTCAAGGCACCTGTGCGCATAAAATTGTATAAAGAAATGTATCCTGATTTGCCCTTACCTCCACAGCCTGTGATAACTAGGTGGGGTACATGGATTGAAGCTGCACGTTTTTTTCGCTAATAATTTTGATGCAATAAAGTCAGTTGTAGATGCAATTGACAGTTCCTGTGCTTCTTCAGTTTATGTCACAAAAGAATTACGACAGGATATCTCTTTGCAGAAGGACTTGGCCATAATTGACACTCACTTTTCTTTCTTAAGTGGAGCAATAACAAAGCTCGAAACACGAGGTCTTCCCCTGGCTGAGGCCATATCCGAAATTGAAAAAATTCAACAGTGCATCAATGCTCTTGCAGACTCAGTTGGGAAGAAAGTAAAAGAAAAATGGTGTTTCGTTCAAAACAAAAATTCGGGTTTTGCAGCAGTGAAGAAGATAAATTATTTTTCTTAATGGAAACGGAACTGAACTTCCAGCGAAAGTAAAACCAATGAGTACGAAATTGTACCAGTTTTGTCCAATAACATCGGTTGACGTGGAGAGGTCATTTTCTGCTTTCAAAATGATCTTTGATGACCGACGACATCAATTCACCCTTGAAAATTTGGAAAAACACTTAGTTGTGTATTGCAACAAAAATTATTCAGTTTAATAAAATCTTTCCGGAAAATGCGATGATTTTTCTTCTCTCATTTATCATACTTCAGTTTTAGGCTTTTTCTTCAGAAATGTGTAGATTCAAGTAAGAAATATTTTGATTTTCTTCCTTTTAACAAAAAAATGTTTTAGCTGTGTTTGTTGGAAAAAGTAAGTAGTAGTATTTAAATAAGTTGAACTTTTAATTTCTATTTTAAATGCATATTTCTAGTTTTAAGAGCATATATTCAAGTTTTTTAGTGCATATTTGCATGCATATTTTGTCCGTTTTTTAGTGCATATAATCCGCTGTCTAGTGATTACAAACACACACACAGCCGCGTTTATTATTATGTATAGATATAGCATGCCCTTTCGCAAAAATGTGGCGCTTTACCAAAAGTAATGAAATAGATGATAATTTTGAAAGTTCGAATGTTAGATCGAATACTATTTAATCTTATGTAATATCAGTTCTAATATTAGAAGATAGGATTCAAGAATCTTGCGTTTTCTAGCAAGGCAGTATTATATTGCATCTTTCAATATTAGATCATTCTTTTTGCTACCTGGGGAGTTCAAGGAATTTGGTCTGCAACTTGGATTGAAGTAAAAAAAACTCTAAATTTGATTTTAGTATTGTTTTAAAAGAATAATTTCTCTTGACTTTTAATTGCTTCTACTATATTTTAAGATAAATGCGCCTTTTATTTTTAGTTGTTTTTAGTGGATTTGGAACATTAGAATATTGAGCCTTATATTTTTAATTGCATTTTATTGAAAATATAATTTCGCATTGCTAAATTTTGAATTTGAAGTAACTAATAAATTTGATGTCTCATTTGAAAACGATTTGCGTTTGTTTCTGTTTGGAAATATTTAGTATCAATAAAAGTGTTTGTAAATGTTTAATGTTACAAATAATTCCTTGATTGAGTTTTTTTAACCTGGGAAACACTGTTACCAAAGTTACTAAACTCATGTTTGTGAAGATTGCAACACCATGAAGGACTTACGCGAGTGAGCTGAAATTTTTAGGAAATGCAAAATAGAGCATGATATGCAAATGTTTCAGATCCGTAGCGCATGCGTATGCTGAGCAGCACCCTCTGAACGGCGGAGGGATCCGAATAAATAGACGGCTGTAGCGAGGTGTGTATGGTTATCGGTGGTTATGAGCTAGTGGTAAATGTTATCTCAGTCGTTACTTATGTCTCTTCAACAAAAGAGAGTGAGATTTCAACAATTTACGGAGTTTGAACGGGGGAGAATCATCGGCCTTCGTGAAGCTGGATTGTCTTATCGTGCAGTAGCCGATCGTGTGCAGCGTAACAGCAGCACAGTGATGCGTGCTTGGAAGCAGTGGACGGACGAGTGTCGGACAACTCGGAAATCCGGGAGTGGAACCCGAAATGTCATGTCAGATCGTGATGATAGACGCATGGTGCTGACGGATCGTACGACTCCCTCTACACAACTGGCAGCACAGTGGTCAATAGCTACAGGTGTTTCATTGTGTGCTTCCTCAATTCCTAGACGTCTGCTGAAACGCGAACTGCGCGCAAGGACTCCTTTATACAGGATCCCCTCACGCTAAACCATCGCAGCTTGCTGTTACAATGAGCAAATCAGCATGGGGACTGGCGTGCTGATTCACAGCGTGTCGTGTTTTCTGACGAATCCCGATTTAATTTGTGGTACCATGAAGGCCGCATTCGTGTTAGACGCTATGCCGGTGAACGCCACCTTCCGGAGTGCATTATTGAACGTCACAGTAGACGAACACCCGGAGTTATGGTCTGGGGTGCCATAGCATATCATGGACGATCTCAATTGCTACGAATTGTGGGTAATCTGAACAGCAACCGGTACACCAGTGAAGTTCTTCAGCCCCAGCTGTCCCCTTCCTTCAAGCCTTGCCAGGCGCTGTATTTCAGCATGACAATGCTCGCTCTCATATTGCCAGGACTGTGCATCCTTCCTTGCATCGCGGCAGGTACAGCTTCTTCCTTGGCCTGCGTATTCTCCGGATATGTCATCGATTGAACATGTGTGGGATTTCTTTGGTCGGCGTCTCGCTCAAGATCCTCGTCCTGTTGCTTCCACAGACGAATTTTGGGTACGCATACGAACAATATGGAATGCTCTTCCTCAGACAGACACTCAAAATTTGCTTGACTCCATGCCACGTCGTGTAGCAGCACTTATTGGGGCGCGTGGTGGCTACACAAAATACTGATTTAGATCTCTTGTTTTTGTTTGTTTGCTTTGAAAGTTTAATCATTTATTTGTACCACTACCCCTCAACTGTGTATTAAATTTTATTCAATTATGACGATTCCTTCATGGTGCTGCAAATTTCACAAACATCAGTTTATATTGATCACTGGATAGCGTAAATCTAAATTTGAGAGGTAACAGCACACCTTATCTGTTCTGTTACATTTTGTTAACCTCGGTCCCTTGATTTGTGTAGAGTTGGAGTGAATGAGAAAGAACATCCAAGGCTGAACAAAAGACAAAATTTATTGCGGGCTCCATTCCAAAGCCAAAAAAGCCTTATTTTGTAATATTTTTGAAAACATTTTACGCAAAATTATAGTTTTTGCATAGATATAAGGAAACTGTCTGCCAATTCCTTTAAAAAGAAAAAAAAAAAAAAAAAACACTATATTTTTGAACGAAATTTTGGTCGGGCAATCAGCAGTTCCGAGCCCAAGGGCAACCGTCCACCCCCACCCCCCTGAGTACGGCCTTGACAACACCACATGAAAATTATATTAATATTTTTCTCAAATTGTCATATAAAATAGTTTTTACTGAAATTCTAGTATTTCAACGCTTATCTTACTTCTTTTTGACAAGAATTCTAAAAATATACGATGATTATGATATTTCAATTAAATCTGGTGTGAATCATTGCACAGCTCATGTTCATGTATACTTGATAAAATCCTGCAGACTTGCATCTTAAAAGGTTGCCTTGAAATTTTTTATAGTCTATATTTTTTGTGTTCTGCAACGAAGTATATGAAAGTTTTACACGAAAAATGGAGTCTTTATTATATTATGCTGTATTTCTTAATTAAAGAATCTGTTAGGATTATTACAATTCCAATAATAATTTGAGGATATTTAAAGTTTCATCGTTTGAATAATTAGTATATAATTACTGGTATTCCAATACTAATGTAAATTGGAAATATTCTTGGTTCGGGACCAAAATTTAGATGCAAAACCTCGCTAAACTTTACCTTAGTAGAACTTGGCAGGCTAAACTGTAGATATAAAGTTTTTTTTTTTTCGGGGGGGGGGGGGAGTTACTTTTTAATGATCAACGATTTCCCGGAAATGTTTAAACAAATCATTTTTTCCAAGGAGTTCAAATTATATTAAATTTAAAAATTTATAAAAAAAAATGAAATAATTATAGAAACGGAATCCAAGCTGAAAACAAAAAATACTTCACAATGTAAATTTTAAATGTGTATAAAAAAATATTATCCGAACTTCAATTGCTAGTTAAAATCAATATTGCACTTTTGGAACATGGGGAAAAATGATATAATAAAAATAATTAAATATAAAATAATGTTTAATATGATATTTTTATTTTATTATACTTAAATTAGTAATTAATTTTAAGCTCTAAAACATTGATTTCTTTTCTAAATTAATATTAAGTATTCTATTCTATTCTTTAAATTAAAGTAATAAAATAAAAAAAAAATTTTTAATTTAATATATTTACTTTTAGTAAAATTGAATTATTTATGAATTTTAAATCATAAACTAAGATTAATTTAAAAAATTACTTTAAAACATTCAATTTTTAAAATTGAAATTATGAAAAAAAATATTAATTAAGAACTTGAATTTATTAAAACTATATTATATATAAAATATTTTTATTAAAATTAATGCATAAAGTAATTAAAATTTAATGTTAATATATTATTTTTAGAATTCGTCCCCGCGAAGTTTTGTACGCGCTAAATATTGTCCACAAGAAGTTTTATCCACGCAAAGTTATGTCCGCGATGTTTTGAACAGCGAAGTTTCAGTCACGAAGGTTTGACACATAACGATATTTTTATCATGGTAACTGTAGCTGTTATTTTTTTTCTTTCTATTTTCAGGTGATATATTATATTTTTTATAGAATTTTGAGCTATCTATTTTAAAATAGTTGTTGTGATATTAGAATTTGTCTACTTTAATGTGACACTTTGTAAAAAAGTAATGAAGCGCTTGTAAATTATTAGCAAAAATTAGTACTTTCTTTTTTATTTATTCTTGTGGTATTTTTAAGTTACAAATTTTAGTTACTTTTCCAAAAAAATTTTAACTGTTTCTTTTTTTTTTTTTTTGTTAGAGAATAAATGGTTAAAGATCAAAAATGGTTTTTTAAAACATCCACATAGAAATGCAACAGAAGAAGGAAATTTCACAAATGTATAGTAAAATTTTAATGTACTGTTTTCTAAATATTTATTTAATTTAATACAATGTACGTTATTTATAAAATTTAATGGTACATTTGCATTTTTTAAACCAAAATTTAAATAATGTATTTAGAAACAAGTTGAGTTTTGTGATACTTTTTTGCAATAAAATCTAAAATTTAAAATGAAAATATGTGAACCTCGAGAAATAACTGTTAAAATATGACTTATGAAACAAGCATTTAAAAATTATTTTTCCAATTAGTTTTTGTGACGTGACTGAAAACGCAAAATTTATAAGCAATATATAGCAGTTTTCCTATAATCTTTAGAAAAAATATAAATGATAAATTTAAGGTTAAAATTTTATAGCTTTAACTACTGTTTAAATTTTGAAATATCAAATAATTGACCTTTAGAATTGTCACCTACTAGCTTAATGCGAATTCTTTAAATTGATCTAAAGTTATTGGTTGCATTTTGAAGGGTTATTTTTTATTGAAATGAAACCCACTTGTAATGGAAATTTCAACATGACGATTACCTGTTTGTGAAATGAAAGTTTCATATTTAAAATAATAGAGTAGTTAACTAATATGAAAACTACCGCAAATTAATTAAATAATTTGTAAGAACTACATCATAAAAAAATTGAATTTTATTTCAAATAAAATCCAAACATTTTCAGCTGTTTTAAACAGATTCCAATGAAATTTTGGAAATTGACCTTTAGAATATCTATCTTTAATCAGATGTAAAATATCATAAACATTACATTTGAAAACTGTTTAGGATCATTAAATAAAATTATAAATTTAATTTTCACTGATAATTTAATTAATTTAATTTTCCATGATCCTTTGGATAAACTAAATATATTATAATAAAGACCAACAATGTTTTGATTCACTGACATAGTGTCAGAGAAATTGCAAAATAAGCAAAAGGAAAATAATAAACAAAAGGAACAAACTTTAGATCGCCCTGGTGTCAAAACTATTAGAACTTTATTTTCATTCATATTTCCAAAGGGTGCTTC
The DNA here is from genome assembly GCA_949128135.1 of Parasteatoda lunata. Classification (NCBI taxonomy): domain Eukaryota; kingdom Metazoa; phylum Arthropoda; class Arachnida; order Araneae; family Theridiidae; genus Parasteatoda; species Parasteatoda lunata. The sequence goes on from OX421972.1 coordinate 97,310, forward strand.
CCGAGCTTAATATTTTTATTTTATTTTTGGAAGATCAAAAATCAGAATCCATCGAAAAACTGATTATATTTATTAAAAATAAAAAATATATTGTGCGTGATTTCATAACTTGAAATATCACTTGAACAAATTAATTTAAGTTGTTTGAATTAGAAATTTCATTTTTCGTGTTGTCACGAAAAAGGATTTTCTTATATTCTTTTTCTTCTCGTAATGACAAGATATTTTTTCTTACCGCATCCAATGTGGGAGTTAACCACATGCGAATCTCCGGCAGCCATTTTTATTGTTAACTCATCTCACCCCTCAACCCTTTCTGGATTTTCAAGATCATGGTTCGCTTAGCCAACGTTTTTTATATGAAAAAAGGATTATTAATCAACTCTGTTTTTTACTTAAAATATCTCAAAATTATAGACTCCAAACGTTAACAATACACTATGGACAATCCACAGTTCTGTGTGTTCTAGAAGGATTAAGTACTTTCCCGATCTCGTCTCTATAGCTTATCACGAATACCTTGTATTTGGGTTTTGCTGCACTAAGTAAATTGATACTACTACTAAATTATTATTATTATTTTTTGGAGCTAATTTGAATGTCCCATGCTTTCATTGTTTGCTTCTTTTTGTTCGGTTGTTTTAAATTATTATTCCTTATTTTTTAAAAAAGAATCAACTGAAAAAATTTTATTTAATCACTTTGTGACATGACTTGATTATCTTTGATGTGCACATCATATCGTAAAATCTTCTATGGTACTCTCACCTTGGTGCATCTTTAACATTAAAAATCTCTTTAGCTACGATATTTTAAATTAAACAAATTTTTTTAATCATAATATTGTTTATATTTTCTGCAACCTTAATACAACTTGATAACATATTTTTATGGTTCATCTTAAAAGAAAACATGGTTTATTAAGCACCTTATTAAAGACTAACAGCAAATTTGCAAAGTATTGCGGCTCAAGGTATAAATATTATGGTTCAACTTTGAAAGGCTTTTCTGAGATTGCACAAAATCAGTACTAGTATTTATTTTAATTAGTGAAAAATCCTGTCTTATTAATAGGGCATGCGACGGAAAGCAAACGTTTAACCACGTTTTAATGTAAATATGGAATATGTATATATTTGAAATATATTTGCTTTAATTTGCCTAAAATAATGATTAAATTTAAATATTAAAAAAATCTAACTGATTTTGTTATTTTTTTTTAAAAAAAAAAGTCTAATCTAATCACTGATCTGCTACTGCATACGCGTTAAAACTTTGACCCCCAAAGACTTTGGAAACTGACCAATGAAGTATTTATAATATGCAACTACATAAACTTCAAACATTCATTTTTTCAAAACAAAGCAGGTTGTTTAAAATAGAAGAGCTATTATCTGCAATATATCTTCTCTATTGATATAACCAATTTAATATTACTTAGTATTAATTTATTTTTTGTTAATCATGCACTAATAGTTTGATAGTTTATTACAAGAATTTACAGAACTGGCACCTTTTAATTTCTTCTTTTAATTCTTATTTTTTTTAAAAAAATATTTTTTTGTAAATTTCACTATTCATGCAATGAAGCATTAAATAATCAAAATATTGCACAAAATTCTTTTAAGTTAAACAGGTTTATTTGTTTTCTAATCATTTGGGTAAATTTTTCTTTGATAACCATAAAAGTTATTAACTATGAATTTATAAAGAAAGGAAAAAAAATTTAATAAGGAGACCTAACATTTGGTTTTATATTTATTGTTTTGATTTTAATTACAAAATATTATTGAATAAAATCTTCAAAGGAATTTTGTTCATGTATTTATTGAATGTGAAAATCCCCCTTCCCGTGGTTTTTGTGTTAAAATATTTGAGAAGTGTCTTTAGATTCAGGACTTTGCCGTTAGTAGTGTAGAGATTAGTATATTTGGTATAATCCCCACTTGAACTCTGAAGAAGAAATCTGACTCAACTCCAGTACAACTTTCAACGTGAAACCGTTCATGAGAAAGAACCATAGATTTGCTTCGTGTTACTTTACAAACAACTCATTAAGTCCAAACAAATAACTATCTTTATTAACATTTAAGAACTTGATAAATTTAACTAAGCATTTTAACATAAATAAAATATAACAACTTTGAAATTCAAGCAGCATAGAAAAAGCTGCAAATGAGTAACCGGCAAGTACATGACTAAGTGCTAGCTAGTTACTCACGAACCGACGGAGAGAGAGCGAGCAAGCTGTGGAGAGGCGGTCAAGCTTATATCTAAATGCATCCTGTGCACGTTTCGCCGATTTCGTACTTCACGCATATACTCCGAGGAAATCTCCATCCAGGTGTGAAGTCTACGTCATACAACAATTATCGGCTGCAAGCGACGTAATCCAACGTCAGAGAGTCGTAGGTTCGGACTTTGCAATTCAGACCGCAACGCCACAGGTACTCCCCCTCCAGTCTGAAAGACGAAAAAAACAATTACAAACAATGTAACAGTAACAATGTATGCAATTATAAACATAAAATTGTGCATACAAACATAATACGGTATACAAGCATTAAGGTAATAAAAAATGGACAGTGCGTTTTGAACGGAGTTCTCTTGCATTGTCAACTCCACTCAAAATGTAAGCAGGATTTAGGCGGTTAATACCTATGTTGACTTCTTTACCTTTAATTTTGAGCTTATAAATTTTTTCATTACGCTGCAATACCTCATAAGGTCCATCGTACGGTTGCTGTAAAGGCTTGCGCACGCAGTCTTGTCTAACAAAAACATGACTTGTCGATAATAAATCCTTATGCTCAAAAATGTCTTTGTGGCAATGGCGAGATGTTGGAGCAGGACGTAATCTGTTCATATGTTCCCGTAAAACCTTTAGGAAATCATGATACTGTGGTAAATCAGTTGTATCAGTTGTATCTAAAAAATTCTCCAGGCAGTCTTAAAGAACAGCCGTAAACTAACTCTGCAACTGAAACGCCGATATCAGGCTTCAAACTGGAACGAATGCCCAAAAGAATTACTGGCAGAACTTCACTCCAGCGGTCAGTAGCGTGACATTTGATAGCGTTCTTGAGTTGCCGGTGAAATCGTTCTACGATTCCGTTTGATGAGGGATTGTATGCTGTAGTCCGTCTCTTTTCACACCCAAGAAATCGAGCCAAATATTGGAACAGATTGCCTTCGAACTGTGTGCCTTGATCGGACACTATTACATCTGGTACTCCAAAGCGAGCTATCCACTGAGAAAAGAAAATCTCAGACACGGTATTTGCCGTCTGGTCTGGCATTGGAAATGCTTCTGGCCATCGGCTATATCTGTCAACACATGTCAGACAATACCTGTATCCTTTAGATGGAGGTAGGGGACCTACTATGTCTATGTGGATATGGCTGAACCGACATCGTGGAAGAGGATAAATGCCAGGTTCAGACTTTGTGTGTTGCTGAACCTTAGATTTCTGACACTGCAAGCAGGATTTTGTCCATTCCGAGACGTCTTTTTTTAAGGAATGCCAGACAAATCTTTGACGGATCAAGTCAACAGTTGCCTGCACTCCTGGATGAGATAAATTATGAAGACTTTCGAAAACTACTTTTCGAAAAGCTTGAGGTACGTAAGGGCGTACCTTGCCAGTGGACGTGTCACACCAGTCTTCTAAACCATCTGACGTGAATACGAAAGGTTTGAGCTTCAAAACCTCTGATCTCCTAGCCTCATGCAACTCATCCACAGAAGACTGTGCACGTGCCATTTCCTCATATTTATTATTATCAGATATATGAATTTCAGAAACTCTGGAAAGTGCGTCTGCCACTAAATTTTCGTTTCCCGAAATGAAACGTATATCTGTAGTAAATTGAGAAATGTATTCGAGATGTCTTACTTGTCGAGGCGAGTTATTACAATTATTTTTACAAAACGCGTACGTCAATGGCTTGTGATCAGTATAAACGCAAAATTTTCGTCCTTCTAACATATGTTTAAAATGCCTTACAGAGCTATAAATAGCAAGTAACTCACGATCATATGTACTATAGTTACGTTCGCTAAATGTAAGTTTGCGTGAAAAAAACGCTAATGGTTGTACAACATCGTTATCAATCTGTTGCAAAACTGCTCCAATGCCAATATCTGAAGCGTCTACCATTAATGTAATTTCCGCATTGACTATCGGATGCGCTAATGTTACCGCATTCGCAAAGGATTCTTTACAAGCGTCGAAAGCTTTAATGTTTGCCTCTGACCAAGTGATAGGAGTTTTATCCCTTTTTTTCTTAGTTTTACAAAGATCATGTAGGGGGGCCTGAATAGTAGCAGCGTTTTTTAAAAATCTATGATAGAAATTTAATATAGCTAATAAACGGCGCAATTCCTCAACAGTCTTTGGCAAGGGAAAATTTTGAATAACAGTTACTTTATCAGGTAGAGGTGAAATACCTTGAGCATTAACAAGAAATCCCAAGAATTGTAACTCCTTTTGGCCGAACACGCATTTTTCGACATTTAAAACAATACCGAACGAGTTCAACCGCTCGAAAATTTGTTCCAACTGCCTCATATGCTCACTTTCAGTTTCGGAAGCGATTAACACGTCATCTAAATATGCGTAACAAAAATCTAATCCGCGTAGAATTTGATCAGTAAACATTTGAAAAGTTTGCGCTGCGTTTGATAATCCAAATCACATGCAATTATATTCGTAAAGACCAAAAGGTGTTATTACTGCACTTTTAGATTTTGAATCCTCGTCTAATGGGATCAGGGGGTAAGCTTTTACTAGGTCAATTTTTGAGAATATAGTTTTACCAGCTAAACCAGATGCAAAATCCTGAATATGCGGTATGGAATAACGATCCTCTAAAGTGACCGAAATTAACTTTCGATAGTCGCCGCATACACGCCATTCAACATTCTTTTTTTTAACTAAATGAATGGGACTAGACCATGGGCTATTTGAAGGAGAAACTATACCCTATTCTAAAAGAATGTCAAACTCTTTTTTAGCTTTGTCTGGGGCTAAACGTCGAGCCTTTGCACAAACCGGCGGACCTCTTGTATTGATAAAATGAGTAACATTGTGCTTTTTAGGACTTTTTAGAAAAGATTGATTTGTAATACCGGGAATTTTGCCAAAAGATTATGATACTCAGTATTTCCGCAAATCGTAGTTAAACCTAACGATTTTCCACGAACCCGTGTACCCTTAGCTGAAAATCTCGAAGTACTATCAATCAATTTGCGATTTTTTATGTCAACCAATAAACCAAAAGATTCTAAAAAATCTGCACCCAAGATAGGTCGCTCTACATCAGCAATAACAAAATTCCATATGAATTGCCTTTTTAAACCAAAATCTAACGTTAATCTACGAAAACCATTTGTGTTTATTTTGGTTCCGTTCGCAGCGAAGATTGCTATCTCCGTAGTCGGTTGCTTATGAATGTGTGGGTCACGTAGAAAAACTGAAATTGACGCGCCAGTATCAACTAGAAAATTAAAACCTAATTTTCGGTCAATTATGTAGAGGCGACTGAACCACCGAAACAGAAGCGGAATTCAGTTTTCCGATCATGAACATTTACCGATACATTTTTACCAAATTTAAAATGGTACCAACAATATTGCTTTTCCGAAGTTTTATTGACATTATTCGAATTCGAACGAGGCCTTGAACCAGACCGTTGACGAAATTTACTTCTATTGTAACTTTTTTGTCGAAAAGTCAATATTTCAACTTTCTCAGAAAGTTCAGAAATTTGAGATTGTAACCCTTTTAAATCAACGGAAGAAATATTATGTTCTGTACTTGAAGTACCGAAACAAGAAACTTCGTTTATTTTATCCGCGATTTGAGCCAAATCATCAAGTTTGTCTTTACTAATTGACAATATTTGTTGGATATTAATAGGAAGTCGCTGAATAAACAATGTTTTTAAAACATCATCAGATATTTGACTACCGGCTAAAGATCTAATTTCGTGTAATAATTGTGTCTGTTTTTTCTCACCTAAATACAATTCCTGTAACAAAGTCCTCAATCGCAAACATTCGGACTGTGTAAAATGTTTTACAATACGCTCCTTAAGAACCGTGTATGGATTATCTGTAGGTGGAACCTCAACGATATCTTTTACATAGGAAAGAACTTCCATATCTAACGCTGCAACAACGCAGTGAAATTTTGTTACTTCTTTTTCAATTCCCGACATCACAAAATTTGATTCTACTTGAAGAAACCATAAATTTATTTCGGTTTTCCAAACGGGTGGAGCTCGAAATGCAACTCTGGCTATTTCGTTTTCGGCCATTATGCTACAAGTTAACGATTTAAATGCCTTTGAAAATGTATTAAAAACTGGTACATTATTCAAGAAAAAATATGAATAGTTTACGTAAGCATTAATTCAATTTTACATTGCACTTTATGAATTCAAATTGTATTGATTAACTCAATTGTTTACAAGTCCATAAGAATTTAATTAAATTCAATACGTTTAAATTCAAATTGCACTAGTGCATAGAAACATTAAAATCTATAAAAATGGCACATGCACAGCTCTGAAAAAAAGAGAAACATTTACCAGGAAATAACTACTCACTGCGTACCAGGTAGCCAGCCAAGTTCAATAAAAATAGTAATCCATAAATAGACATTTTCTTTCATTCAGAAGGGAGTCACTACTTCTACGTCCGGGTCACCACTTGTAGAGATTAGTATATTTAGTATAATCCCCACTTGAACTCTGAAGAAGAAATCTGACTCAACTCCAGTACAACTTTCAACGTGAAACCGTTCATGAGAAAGAGCCATAGATTTGCTTCGTGTTACTTTACAAACAACTCATCAAGTCCAAACAAATAACTATCTTTATTAACATTTAAGAACTTAGTAAATTTAACTAAGCATTTTAACATAAATAAAATATAACAACTTTGAAATTCAAGCAGCATAGAAAAAGCTGCAAATGAGTAACCGGCAAGTACATGCCTAACTGCTAGCGAGTTACTCACGAACCGACGGAGAGAGAGAGAGAGCGAGCAAGCTGTGGAGAGGCGGTCAAGCTTATATCCAAATGCATCCCCAACAAGCACACAACTTTTGGGCTAGTGAAGGGACATTGTCGATTCTCCAAAAATGCCATTACGGCGGGCTTTTCATCGCCGTATCGGTTCCGTTAATAAAGTGAAATCTGGGCCAAAATGAGAACTGTGCATGGCAGTTCAGGCAAACTTCTGGCAATCGTTAAAGGACCGGAACTACTTTGTTGCCTCTGGAGTGCTTTGCCATTTTTGCCTTTTAAATACCGGGGAAAAAAATTTATTTCACAGAATAAAGAGAAAATTGCCATAAAGGCTTTTATTGTACCTTTACGATATCTCTTTTGCCTTTTTATCAAAAACTGAATACGTTCACTGGCACACGTCGTTGCCTCGCTTGCCATAAAACCACCTTAACTGTAGGTTGATTAGAAAACGTCTATGCCGCCATTATCGCACCTTTATTTCAAGTGCTTAGGCGAACTTCTTTGCATTATTTGCCGATGTAACACCCTTAACTCACCTCAAACTCGGTTTAATATAAAGTTATAATGCCGTCCTTGCCGGTATAACACCTTTATTTTAGGTGTCTCGGCAATTGTTTTTGTCACTTACTTGCTTTTATTAGAACTTTTCGTAACTTTTAATTTCAAAGTTTTTTTGCTGCATGTTGTTGATAACAATTCTTATTTAGGGAACATAAATTGTTTCGTCTTACTCTGCTGATATTAGCGATAGTAATTTACTGTGTTTTAGCTGCTTATATTGTTATAAAACAATAACTATCATTTTATGCAAAAAAATTTATGACGATATAAAAAGCAGAATGATGGGTAAAAAGTTTAATTCATATTCAATTATCATCCAATGAATCTTCTGACAAAATAAAATAGATTTTTTTAGATCATTTTAATCAATTATAGATGCAATAAGTTAAAAGTAGAATCATATAAAAACATTGTGTGTTTAATTGAGTGTTCGCATTTTTTTACACATTATGAGGTAAAATTAAATAAAAATTTTATTCGAAGATAAAACATATTGCGACTTAATGTATAAGTTATGAAAAAAAAATGAAAATAATGCTTATATATATTAAACTTACAATTAGCTTTTCTTTATCGAAACAAAGCCACAACTCAGTCATTATTTTTATTTTCAATAATATTCATATTAAATATTGGATAACATTTTATTCAATGTTATTCATAATCAATAATAGATAAACAAGACATATCATAAATATTTTTTTAAAAAAATACTGGTTACCTGAAATAACACACCAATTTCTATGATTTTTAAATAAATAAAGCTGGAATTTTAACAAGAATAAAATGCTTAAAATTTAAAATAAAATATGACCTTAAGAAAAGAATATTATTTTATTTCAATATAACAAATCAAAAATCAAACAAATACATAAAAACTGTACAATAACTTCTTTATAAGCATCCAATTCCATAATGAATCTAGTTTTCCTGTAAAAAAAGCAACCAATTTATTTTACTACAAATATATAAATAATATGTACAGAAACAAAATATCCAATTAATTTCTGACGCATTTTAATTCTGGGTTAAGTTATACTATCAATTATTTCTAACTATTCAAAATACTTTTATTGATCCCAGGGAAATATTCGAACAAAAATTCTATCCAATAATTTTTAACAATTTAGTTTTTCTCTTTTAAATATCCTACGTTATAGAATTTAATGAAGTTGCTCAAACCACCTGGATTTTTTTATTATTTGCTAGCGAGCATTAATTGTCACAAAAATAAATTTTAACTGATTGTAACAAAAGGTAATAATAGCACAAAATGAATATTCAAGCTTGTAATAAAACTAAGTATTAATTTTATAAAATTCCATTGTACTTTGTAATATCTATTGCAAATGTGTAAAATAGCGGATTCATTTGGATGGAAAAAATTGCAGCATCAAATATTAAAACAGCTACGAATAATATCCTATGAATTAACGAAACAATCTGGCTAAAACTTCTCTTTACAGTATTATGAAACAATTAATTAGTTTAAAAATAGAGAGAACTATGATTGACTTTAAAAAAGTTAAAAGTGGTGACCAAATCTTATGAATTAACGAAACAACCTGGCTAAAACTTCTCTTTACAGTATTATGAAACAATTAATTAGTTTAAAAATAGAGAGAACTATGATTGACTTTAAAAAAGTTAAAAGTGGTGACCAAATCCTATGAATGAACGAAATAACCTGGCTAAAACATCTCTTTACAGTATTATGAAACAATTAATTAGTTTAAAAATAGAGAGAACTATGATTGACTTTATAAAAGTTAAAAGTGGTGACCAAACTTCCTTACTTTAAACTCAGCTGTTATAAACTATTAACTTTTAAAATGCTTCCATAAGTTAGAAAACTAAGTGAAGCGGTACATATCACTTAACACTGTTTATATATTGCATTTTGTAACCACAGATCAATCTATTTAATAATTGAACATATAAATGCATTTTAAATAAAAAATTTGATAGAAAAGCTTTAATATTTTTTAAATGAGAACGAATACATTCTCACCAAAATAGTTTGTAGCTATTAATATGTTATGTAATGTTAATATGTTTCGCAGCTATCTTGTACATGCGCAATGCTTATCTTAAATTATTTTTAACTATTGAAGATCTTTCTTTTAAAATAATTACCATAGGCAAATACTATAAAATATATTTCAGAATTGAAATAGGAAATTTAGATTACTTAATTTAGAATTAGGTAAAATTAGATGAGTTAGGATAAAATTAAATCATTTGACTAAAAAAATGTTGTAGTATGCTTGTTAGTCTAGTATGTGGTCAAATTTTATAAAAGTCAAAATTTTTTTAGGAAAGTACTTTTGCTAATCAGAAATGAGAATTTTGATTAAAAATTTTTTTACTGATTTTAAAAAATATTTTCTTTAAAATTATAAACAATTATTTACTAATAATCATAAAATATTTAAATAATACAAAGAATACCACAAATTATAGAATGTAAAATGGATGCCACGAAGTTAAAATGTAGTTTTAATATTTTCTTACCTTCTTTTCTGTTGATGGCTATTTTCAGTCTCTCCAGTCAGAATCACCAGACATTCCATGAAAGAAAAAAATGATGATCATAGCAAAAACAGTCAAAAATCAACAAAGTAAAAACAATGAATTGAGAAAAAAGAAGAAAAACTGCTTCTAAAATATTTTCTATAGGTATATCTGACAATAAGTTTAATGTTTACCATCTATCTTGTATATGCTCAATGATTATAGTAAATTAGTATTTACTGATGATTTTGCTTTTAAAATATTTACACTAGGCAAATGCTGTAAAATATAGTTCAGAATTGAAAGGGTAAATTTAGAGGACAAGTGTATATCTAAAGTAAAGCATAGAATTTAAAGTCTTAACTTATTATGCATCTTTTTTTAAAATGGGGTAAAATGTGAGTTTTGCTAAATGCTGCCTAATACTTATAATAGAATTACTTTATCAAATCAATCAAATATTATAAATGACAATTATTAAGAAAATAATAAGTTATAATGACGTACATTATACATACATGACGTACTAGTATTAAAGTGAAAAATTTTCTTTTTTAAATTTTGTTTTCTGATTCAAATTTTGAAAAAGAATAAGATATGAATGAAAAAAAATCAGGCATAACAGACATAGAAGTCTATTTGAATTATTGGTACTAAAATAGTCCAATATATTACTTTTGTCCGGGTTACCCTTAATTTTCGAAATAAAATTCCTTGCGTTTTCCATTATAATTTCAAAAAATATTTAGATTAATTTTTTGCACTACATAGTAATCATTAGAAATATATATAAATTCAACCATCAATTAAAGTTACTTTTTTTAACGGAAAATATGTCAAGTATAAAAATAAAATTTATTTTTATACTTGACAACAGGTGAAACGCGCCGTCAATACATAGTCCTGGTAAAAAAAAATGACTACCGATTTTTTTAATAAATTAAATAAAGTAATTAAACTAAGTAAGTAAATTGATTTAAATAATTATTAAATTAATTACTTTTTAAAAAAATAAAGAAGCATTTGATTTAAATAGCTAAAAAAATCTTTTTTCTCTTGTCAGAATTAATGGAACTTGTTATTCATTTTAAAACTAAAATGGTAACTTACAAGCTAATCATACGACGAAACATTCTTGAAGAATGTAACGATTATGAAATTACTAAATAAACAAACTATTTGTGAATTAATGAATAAATAAAAGTGCACTGAAAATATAACAAGAATAAAAGCTTGTCCTTACTTACTTGTCCTTAGGCTGTTGTGGATCGCATTCCTGCAATAAAACAGAAAGGAGACCCCTTTTGAAGATGACCATTTTCCTCATTTATCCCTTTTCATTTCAAATTTTTTGGCGACCATTGAGTCTTTTGGCCTCTAACGAGTAACGACCACCTGCCTGAAGAGAATATTTCTTAGAATCAGGGGAAGGGGGGCTTTAAAGTGCATAGCGTTCGCTTTCCCTCCTCTGTTCCCCTTAACTTGAGGGAATGGAAACAAGGTCACTTAAATGATTCTTTTTAAAAATACGTGTCCTGTGATTTCAGACAGTAAGATGTCGTCAAATTAAGATCAATATTTATTTTTAAATTATTAAAAACAATTTCTGGTGTTATAAAGGAAAAATAAATTAAATAACAAAAACATTTAGTTAACCACCAACGATAAGCGATCTCTCGAAATTAAATAATTGCATTAAGTCAAAACTTATTTGTGTGCTTTTTTTAGAAAAACTTTTATACTTCTACACTTAGAAATAATGCTTACATAAATGTTTTGATTTGCTGTGCAGAAAAATAAAATCCTGTTTCTCTATAAGATTAATATGTATTATTAATATATATTATTAACTCTTTCTGTTAAGGAATTGTTCCATGCGAAAATTAAAAAAAAGAAAACAGGGAGTCTCTGACTCCCCCCGCTTCCGATCACCTACCCGCATAATTGTTTCTCTTAAATACTTGTTTTATTTTTTCTTCCCTTAAAAAACAATATTTTAAACTGAAACACAGAGCATTTTTCTTTTAAAATGTGCAAGTGAAGAAGCGTTATGTAGGAATGCTTTGTTGAATGCAACTTGAAAATTATCATCAGCACTTTAAAAAAAATTTAACCTAAAGAATACAGATTGTGTATTACAACAATCAAACAAGAAAAATTGCTGAGAAATTTTATTTGCTGACGAGAATTTTAACATTTTAAACTGAGAACACTTTTTATCGTGTAAGTTTATTTATTTATTTATTTTTAAAAGTGTCAATATAACTGTTAAGATTTATATCTTGCAACATGCAAATTCCTCTCTCTCTCTCTCTTTCGCTACTCTTAATTGACAATTCAGTGCGAGCTTACAAAATTAAAAAAGACAAAGATCTCCTCACGAAAAAATAAATTTTCTACAAGAATGAATAAACAGTCAATATTTAAAATATACATGAAAAAAATCACGAATGAACACTTAAATTAACAATAACTTTCAAAAAAATTGGAATTAAAAAGAAAATTCGTTTTAGGTTTACATATAAAAATGGCTTTTTTAGCTCATCGAATTTTAACTGCATAATTACATTTAAGTGGACAATACGAAGAAAAAAATTCGGTAAAATTACCGAACTGTATAGTATTGACATTTCTGGTTTAGTATTGACATTTCTGATTTTCCTTCTGAACATTTTTGCTAATTTAAGAAATGAAATACGGTTAGAAGTTTCTGAGTTAACTCATAAAAATTAAGACACTAAAAAATTGAAATGCATGAATTACAAAAGATCTAACTTTTAATGCATTTGTGTCCAGCTGAGAGAATTGAATTTTACTAATTTATGAAGATGCGAAATAAGAAGATTTAACAATTGCATTACCCTTAATTTTTCTTTTATAGTTTTCTTTTTATATTTTAGCCTTCTTCATTATTGCACGAACCACGAAATATAGTTAATTAAGTAAGCTACCGATTTAATATATCAATTGTTAAAATTATGAACTGATTTCTTAAAACTGATTTCTTGCTTTATAATGTTTTTTTTCCTACACACAAATATATCTATTTATAATTTTAAAACACATGCATGAGAATGAATTTGATTTATTTGAATCATTTACAAACTCTTGACTGTTCGGATACAAGGAGTTTAAAAATCCAAAAATGTGCAAAAAGTTATGATGCCTTGTTGTACCTATAAAACATAAAAAGAGAGAGTCTCTCCATTTTTAACAAGTTATATTACTAATCAGATAAGACTTTAATATTGATTTAAAAAATATTTTTTAAAAATTGGAGTTTTATTTATGTATTTATTTTTTATTTACTTTTGTAATTTTCCACATCCGGTTGAAAGATTTTTGTTAGATACACAAGAAATAGAATTTTGATCTGTAAAAGATTTTTACTGTGTATTGCTTTTCGCGATCTACGAAATATGAGAATTTTGCGTTTTTCTGTTATATTTTTGCTTATTTATTTTTTTAGAAAAAGTAAACTGCTAAATTAAAAGCTTATCACAAACAATTGAAAACTAAATTGGTTTTATGAAAATGTTAACTAATTATAATCATCAGCAATATAAGGAAAGAAATAAAAACTGAAATTGATGATAGTGGAGATCGATTCAAAAAAAAAAAAAAAAAAATGTCGGAAAAGTCTAAAGTTCCTCAAGAATTCAGACCCCCAACAGGGTGGGATGAGGGATGCATAACCGGACATCGTTAACTTTTCAATTTACCATACACTAATAAAGAGAGGAAAAGGATCTTTTTATGAAACAGCTGCATTCCTTCACCTACTCGTTCCCCTCAAAGCAAACTGTAATTTAATTCTAAAATAAAGGTCTTTACTTCTTTCAGCAACAAATATTTTAATATCATGAAGGGCAAACAAATACACTTACAAACTCCTTTTTATTGCTGAAATTCTATTGCATAAAATTGACCATTAAAATTCTTATGATTCTTCTTTTGATTCTGACATTACATTTAATATATGCAGTAAGAAATCGCTTGTTCTTACCACGTACAAAAGTGCTTGCATTACAAACTACTAATTTTAGTGCAATCATTACTAATAATAATTCAAATTATTATAATTTTTTCGAACTCTATTTAAAACTGCACTAATTTGAGGAATTAATTATTATGATGGTTCGCTCCTGGGAGAACTACCCCCCTGTGTAAAGAAGGGACAGTTAGTAAACTTTATTTTTACGAAAATAATTCGAAATAATAGTTTCATTTAAGGTTTGTCATAGTAGTGTAAAGATTAAAGTTTTAAAATTCTGAGTAGGAAACATAAATCCTTTAATTTTCTATTAAGATATGTTTGCTGGACTGTTCTAAATTGATTACATGGGGAAATTTATTTGAGCTAAGTCAAATAAAGAATGAATAAGTCAATACGGCAAAAGAATTACTCAGCGCAAATTACTCAACGTTGTGTTGAATAATAAGTTCTTCAAAATACATATTTTACAAAAAATATGCGTATAAAAACATTTTTTTCTTTTTTTTTTTACAAAATAAAGAGTAAAAATTTAACTTAACTATGTCGTATTTGTTAAACCTCTTTATTCCTACAATAATTACGCAATTTATTATATTTAACTGTAAATAAACTAAGAATAAGTTACAAGATATCAGATATTATTTATATAAAACTTTATTGAAAGGTTGATTTGAACTGTTTTCTAAAAACAGAATTAATCCAAAAATGATTATTAAAATGAAAAATTAAAAAAAGAATGTGTTATTAAGAGAAAAAAATATACTATACAATTACAATTTTATTCGTTAATAAAAAGATTAATGAAAGTTAAAGAATACTATTTGTTTAATAACATGAGAGAATTGTGATTGCTCTATTCCGATCACTGGATACCCATTGGTCATTTTTTTTTCTTGGATAGATTTTTTATAAGGTCGTCATAAAATTACAAAAAGTCTCTAAATTAATTTTTGTCCTTTTGTCAGCCAATTGGCTAAATTGATTTTTAATTCCAACCAATATACGTTTCGTAGAACAATACAAAATTCTTTTCTTTCTTCAGTATTAATATTTATATCATATTTGCAGCCCAAAAGGAGAACAATAGTTGTCTATAAGTTAAATATAAAAAGAATATAAAATTGCCATAAAGTAATTTAATCTAACACTATTAAAAATACGCTCTGGTGAAAATATAAAGAAAAAACTCAGTCTGTAAAACAATGAATTCCAAGAATTTAAAAAATTATCTTCTTTATTTTTTATTATATCATTTCAAGATGCTTTTTTATTAATGCTTATATTATCATGATTTTTTTCATGACTCTCAGAATTCCTTACTTAAGATAATAGTGTTGAAGTTAATCTAATCGAATAAGTTGGTCTAATCCAGGGATGGGCGAACTACGGCCCGCGGGCCAACTGTAGCCCGCCGGAAGGTTTTATACGGCCCGCGGATAGAATTTTAACTTGCCGATCCGTGGCGAATATAAACAATATACATTATACACCCATTTTCTTGTCTACTTTGTTTAAAGCTATTTTTGTTCTTTCTTTTTTATCAAAGTACAGATGACCTTTTTACTTTCTCTATTTTTGTTCTACAAAACATAAATTGATGGAAATATTTATCACAGACAGCTTCAATTGGTAAAATGTTGAAATCAGAAGTTCTTTATTATAGAATAGCCGTAGATTGGCTCCAACGAGCTTTTGTCTTTCTCGAGGAGCAGACATATGGAATCTAATATAGGTGAACTTCACACGTGGCAGACTGCGCATTTTAAGCTCCAACGAGCGGATTTTTCTACCATGCGCTCAATGATGAATGGACTTTATTTTATTTTAGAAGTTAGAATTTTTAATTTAGAAGTTTTTACTTGGCCCACCAAACTTTTTTTTTCCTCGATTTTTGGCCCTCGATTTTTGGCCCAAAAAAGTTTGCCCATCCCTGGTCTAATCAAAAAGTGCGAAATGAGAACCTAGAATAATAACATTAACAATGACCTATCCTAAAAATTTCTTTTTATATGGAGTTGGAAAAATAAACTGCATTGTTATTTTAACGTGAAACGAGCAGATATTAATAAATTTCCTTCTCTGCCAGAAAACTGAAAAGGTCACTGACACCGCCACTGTTTTGGGGTTTTCAACTTAACCTTACATTTTGTCAAACACTGTTGGATTTAGAAACTTCACATTACGAAGATATGTAGGAAATTGAACGGAGATTACAATGGAATTAAAAAATAATTCTAAAATTAAGTCAAGATTATTTTTACTCTTAAACTTGTTGGAAAAATAACACGTGGGCTCTATGGCCGCAAGAATTCAGCTGCAGAAGTAAAATTTGGTATGCTGAAAGAGCCAAATTTGTTTATAAACGTAACATAGAGTCTTTATTTCCTTTTAGAAACTCTTATTCGTTTGAAAGTTATTACAATTTAAAAGGTTCTTTTTAATTTTTTCTTTAACTAATAAATATTTATCGATTGTTGTAGAAAAACTTTGTTGTAGAAAAACTTATCATGTACGCGATTTTCATTATATCCCTCTTGACTTAATATTAAAAATAACAAAAATAAAGAAAAAAATATTATATTGAAAAAGATTAGGTGTTGCCAAATATAAAACTTCGACATTTCATTCCGACATTTGAAAATATATGTAGAATAAAGAGAAATAAGAATTGTTTCCTATATGATCTGTTAACAAGAAAAAATTACTTCTAATTTATTAATTCTTCTTATTGTGTCGCACATTCTGCCTTTCTAAATGTAATTTTTTTAAGCACAGTTATTTATTATTCAAATCCAGCTATCCTTTTTATTTTGTTACAATAAACAAATTAATATAAATTACTTAAATAAAAGTATAATAGTTTTATATTTTATAAACAAAATGATTTTTAATCGACTTTTCAGGAAAAAAAACTTTTAAGAACAATGTTGAAGAACGGTTTGGGCCCAATGCCACTAGTTCTGAGAGAAAAAAAAAAAAAAAAACGAATTTGCGCGCGGGCATAAACTGCTTTTTCCATAGAACATCTTCAATGCGTAATAACTCTCGGCGAGACCGTTTTTCCTTGTTTTTCATTTGTCAAAACTTAGTAATCCTTAAAATGCAACTGCTGGCAATCCAATCATAATTTTTATTAAAAAAAGTGGAAGAAAACGATTCGTACTTGGTCTTCAATAATTTCAAACTTGATGAATGGGAATCAACTAAAGGAATTATTGAGCGTAGCGAGCAGGTGACGGAGCCTCCATGTAGAAAACAAGGATGCATAAAAATAAATTGTGTCGAACAACTATTATCAGTAAGCGTATGATTAATATTTAAAATCGTCTCTAAAAAGGGACAGTAGAAGCTAATAAATGATAAAAATTTTTCAGCTGCAGTCAAGATATAAATTATCGTCACTATCTAAAAAACATTTAATATATTTAAATATTTGCATGTTTACGAACTATGGACTGTTGAAATTTTTTTTAAAATTAACGTTAAACTTTAACCGGATTTTAATAAATTAATTCTAATAGTGCACTCTTTAAAAAGGAGGAACTGCACTCTTTAAAAAGGAGGTATGAAGATGATTGATTGGATTCGTTTTGTACTATGAAAATTGCCAAGTCGATTCGGCAGCATGAACTTAGTTCTAATTACAGCTCCACTTAGTTCTAATTACAAAATCATTCAATTTCGTCTAAATAGTTATGCCATATTTCTGCTATTTTCTATCTTGCCATAATTCATATTTCAGCCATATTTCTGCTATTATTTCCTAAGATTTAAAACAAAGCACAATTTTAAAATTTGTTAACCTAAAACCCCTTGTGAGAAGAAACAATGTTTTTAGTTCATGTATATAGGAAACATTTTTCAAATGACATTTGAAAATGATTAAATGTGTATTTATTATTATGTTTCTTTCATTTTCCTACAGCTAGGGAACATTACTGGAGAATGAGTAATTTTTCACACAATGCATTTTCATTTAAATCTTATATCGACTTCGTAGAGGAAAAAACCGGTAACTTTTTTTAAATCATGCTGAAACTTTTGTATTTTTTCCAGCTTTAAATACGATGCTATTTTTATTAACACTTGAATTGAAGTATGTGATGAATGTAAGTGTAAAAAAATTATTCAAGCAGAGAAATTTAATGTTTAATTTTGTCTAATTTGCTATTAAAAGAATTGAGTTTTAAAATAAAACTCAATGATGCAATTCTGGTTTTAAATAACTATTCCGCTATTTAATTGGTTAAGGCAATATGCGGTAGAACATTTTTGTATTTGTGTCACATTTTATACTAGAATAAATACCCTTGCCATGCATGAATGATAGATTTGCTGAACTATAGTAAGCAGAAACTTTTGTTGGAGGGTTGTCTTTGGGAGGGGGGGGATATTATCTACCACATTGAAATAAGGATACTCCCCGCAGTGTCTGACAAAAGCAGTACCGACTGTTAATTGGCGAAATTCTATCAAAGTTAAAAGAAAGGCAACCCTACAAGACCCTGCACTTTATATTTTCTGCCATCTATTGGCAGGACTCGTAAACACGTCTAAAATAAAAAGTAAAAAAACAGCGCCCTCTATGTATTGCATTCAAAATAGTTTTTTTCTTTAATGTATATAAACTATTTTAAAAATAAATATAATGCTGCACATAAAAAAATATTTTTGTTATGCAAATAAAAAATAAATATATTGAACATTTTGAAAGTAAAATTCTTATTTTTATTTATATTCTGTATCATAAGTTTTAAAAAAAATTTTATTTGCTTAATATTTTGAAGTTTAATTAATAAAAATATCCAAAATGTATTTTTATTATTTAAAAACGTATTTTTAAGAATAAAATTTCTTAGACAATTAATACTTTCAAATATTGCTTAAAAGTTTAGGAAAAAAAAGTTATTTACTTTATTAGACTAGACATTTGCTATAACCAATCAGAAAATTTAAACACGATATTTTTAAAATTCAAAATTCTTAAGACCATTTAAACTATTTTGAATCCAGTTTTTAAAAAGTAAGTGATTAAACAAAGAGATTAAGTTTAAAATGAACATTAAAATAAAAATAAAACACAGTTTATAAAAATAAAAAGTTTACTATTTAAAATGGTAAACATTCATTATTACAAAATACCTAAATTGTAATAAAAGTTAGTAAATTAATGTAATAAAAAAGCATATTTCATTAAAACTCCTTGCTCTAAATTCAAGATATTTTTAATTTCAAGGAGGATTTAAGCAATTTACAATATTTTTTTTCTATTTATTTTCTATAAATAGATTTTTTTATTTGCATGAATTTTGAACTTACCAATTCATTTTTGTTTTAAAGAAGGTTTAAAAAAGGAATCATAGTCTGGAAAAAATTTATGTTAATTTCATTTGGGGCTTACAGTAATAATTTTTAAGCAACCAAAACATAACCAATGGGAAAAGTTTCCATATCGCTTCTTCCTAAAATGCCAAAATACAAACTATAACGGACCTTAGCCTTTTACTGCTATCATATAAAATTACTACTAGATTTTTTTTTACCATTAATTATAAAAATAATAGATTTTTTACTGAATCCTTTAACGTTAAAAATAAATGTATCCCTTATTCAATAAAAAAAAATAATAATAAGTCTTCAATAAGTATTCAATTTAGTAAGTCTCTCTTAAGTACACGTTTAATACAATAAATTAAACAGAATTTTATAATAAACAATCGACAAAATAAAAACTTTTTCTCAATGAACAAAGGAATTGTTCTAGTAATAAGTATTAATATGTATTCTTATTTTTAGGGGAATATGTATTAAATTTTTCTAGAAAGTAAGAATATATTATATTTCAAGTTAAAAATTATACTTCAGAAAATGATTTCAAAAAGAAAAAATAAAAATAAAAAATAACTATATAAATTTATTTAAAAATTGTAATAAAATTTAAAATGATTATTTTTTAATGAAATTATTATTTTTAAATATAATTGGTAATGCCACAGAAATTATATTTAGATTATAGTAAAATAATAAAATTCTAGTTTTTAATATTCTATGTAAAAAATTAGCAATTTTCAAAGAATAATAAAAGTTGCTTTTTTCCTCTCAAAAAATACGGTTAATGTTTTATGGATTTTTTTCCTTTCTCTCCTGATTTTTTTCAAATTTTTGAGTTAAAAGCACATTTTTTACCAACTCTGCATCTATTCATTATTAATCTATTGTAACATTACAATTAATTAACGGTATACAATAAAGGTCCTGTAACTAATTAAGTGGAAGAGGCCAAACAACGGTATACAATAAAGGTCCTGTAACTAATTAAGTGAAAGAGGCCAAACGACGGTTTTATTTTTCGGGCCTGTATAAGTGAAGAGTTATTCTGCCTCTTCCTGAAATGCCTCAAAACAAACGATAAAGGACCCTAGTGTACTTGCCTTTTGCCGTTATCCTACCTAGAGTGCCAGCTTACGGCCTTACGTTTGCCGTGAGGTGTGTGTTTACTGGGATCCTGTGCGCGTTTCGCCGATTTCGTACTTCACGCATATACTCCGAGGAAATCTCCATCCAGGTGTGAAGTCTACGCCATACAACAATTATCGGCTGCAAGCGACGTAATCCAACGTCAGAGAGTCGTAGGTTCGTAGATTCGGACTTTGCAATTCAGACCGCAACGCCACAGTAGTATGATTTTATACACAGCGCAAAAGAAACGAATTAGGCCACTAATTCGCTTAAACAATAAAAAAATTTTCGTTTATTATTATTATGATTAGATTCTTATATATGTGCAAAATCTAAGAATATAAACCAAAAAGAAAGAAAAAATGCCCTGAAATATCTGTTGAATAAAATTTCATACAGAATATAAAAACGTTAACAAAATGTTGCGGCTTAAACACATTCTAGGAAAGAAATTTTATCAAAAATAAATAAAATTATTTTTTTAAAAAAAAACTATTTAATCTGTTTGTTTGTTTTCGGAAGTAGGTTAAATATCAGAATCCTGTTATTAACGTTTATATTTGCAGGTTAAATTTATTAGGAACATATTTTTTTTAAAGTAAAGTGTAAGGTGAAATAATAAAGCTATTTCTGAATCTCTAGAGTTATTTTCAGTTAAGTAAGTCTTAATAAATACTTAAATTTGTATGTGTATTAAAATTTATTTCCGTGATTTCATATTCAGTGTTGTTAAACTTCAATGTCGTTAAGATAATTTTGAGACTTTCTGCATTGGTCTATTCATAGAATTACGTTTGCTACACTAGGGGACGCTGCATGCTCTGTACCTCCCATTCTTACAGTTATACTTTTAGTGCAATGTTACAACTGCTCCCTTAATTTAAATTTTTTCTTTATATTATTCAAAAACTTTCTTTACCCTTAGTTTTAAAACAACTTTTGTTTATTCTATATGAAATGTTCAAGTAATTGTTTTTAAAGTATGGAAATTTTCTTGATTTAAATCAATTTTATCTTATGATGCAAGATAATATTTATGAAAAACCCCTTATAATTTTGAGTTTCTTTTAAAAAGTACAAAAACTACTTAGAAAACTGCCTGAAACCTTATTAAGATATTCAAATCAGACCTTTTTCATTAGTTGCCAATTACGATTTATCACAAAATGAAAAAATTTTTTTTTAAATTTTTTACGCGAATGCGCAATATAAAAGAACTACTTTAATTACTCATATCTTGGGCAGTTTTATACTAATTTTTTTCAAGTCTTAAAGTAAAAATTTCGTAATATATTTCAAATTTTTCTAAATTTTGTTTAATTTTATTACATATTTTTAAAGTTTTAGCGAGAACACCCAAGACTAAAAAAATTGTTTTTTATTAAAAAATTTTTTTTAAAAAAAATTAAAATATTTAATTAAAAAAAATTAAGCTAAGTTAACGAAATTTTGTGAAATCATTGCATATAGTAACCAAAACAATTGTTACAAGCTTCAAAATTATTGCTACATGTTTTGGTGTTTACACTATTTTGCGTTTATAATTTATTGATGGTCCCTCAATCCTCTAAAAGTTAAAACGTAAGATCTAAACACTTTTGAAAATCGCATTATCTAAAGACTTCTGAACTTATAAAATGATTCTTTAAGTCAGCGGTTCTCAACCTGTGGGGCGCGACCCCCTAGGGGGGCGCGAGCTCACTTGAGGTGTGGCGCGAGAATATTCAAGAGAAAATATTATTTAAAAAAATTGATTAACTGGATGAAAGAAAAGTGCACATACACATAGAAAACAAAATACATTTCGACATATTTAATAACTTAAAGTGAAACAACTTATTAAATCAAAACCTAAGGTGGGGAGCCAAAGGTGGCTTTGTTTTTGAGGATTTTTCATAATTTTCTGATTAAGTCTGTTTGGCTGAATTTTTTTCTGTAACATCTTACACCTACCTCTAATATATACCACGTATACTTTTAATTCTAAAATAAAATTTCATTTATTTTGTAGTACAATTTAAAAATTGTAGCTTCTGCACCTAAGTTTTCCCACAGGTTCCAAAGGTGAGCCACATATTGAAATCACTTTTTCACTTACTCAAATTATCTTTAGAAAAAACACTTGGACTGGCAAACGTCTTTTAAAAAGGCACTTTAAGTGTCTTGCTGGTAGGAACAAGTTTCCCGACTTTAAAAGAAATATTTGTTTTTAGAGTGTATAATTTGTTTATCGATTTCACATCGATAGTGTACTAGTGATTCTTTTGAGTTAACTCTAGAATTAATCAAGATTTACTGAGTCAATTTTTTTAAAAGGATTAACTAACAAGTGATAGTTAAATAACCATACTAGAGTTAACTAACCTAACCCATAACTAGTATAAAAATACCCAAATTTACAAGAAAATACCAGAATCGACCACAAAAACACTCATAGCTACCACAAAAATAAAAATAATACCTGAAAAATTACTTTAAAATGCAAACAAAACAAAAAACTTGAAACAATATATCGCAAACTCTACTAAAGTGTATAATTTGACAAAATATTATAAAAATGTAAAAAATACCAAAGTTCCACATTTGCTTAAAATGAAATAAATCAATTGGCATTCAATTCAATCATTCCTTTTTGAGAAATAATATGCTACGTAATGATGTATAATTAACTCTTTTATACATTTCACGTTTGTTTCCGAAGGTGGCCAACGTGTCCCCGAGGTGGCACCGGTGTCGGGCCACCTTGGGAACATGCATATGATCTTTTTCACCATTTGCACGACTTAAAACTATTGATCTGATAGATTATAATTCGAATTAAAGTAATGTGGTTGAAGAAAAAGAAATAAACTTTCAGAAATCATATCATAACCTAAAGTTCTAAGAATTTAAACATATAAAAATTACAATATCTTCTCACCCGGAAATTAGAACGACAACTGCAAAAAATTAAATCATTTCATAAACGGAGGCCATTCAATGGAATATCTTCCAATTTAGCCTCGTGCACCTCAGATACAAGATTTACAATGCAGCAGGGACATCATATGATTCAAAATAAATTTAATTTTACTTGGGGGGGGGGGTGAGCTACGTTAGGATCACTGGCCACCTTTGGCTTACCCACCTTACTTAATCAAGACAAAATAATTTTTTTTTTTTTTAAATTAATAATTTTTAGAGATTTCCTTGGGTTTGTTTTGCAGAACTAAGTTTTTTGAGGTGAGGCTTAATATTAGAAATAGCCACTCTCAGTTCTGTTTCTATATTTAGCCGTGATCTATATTTTGTCTTCAAAGAAACCACAGCAGAAAATCCAGTTTCACAAAGGTAGAATGATGAAAATGGTAATAGATTGCGAAATGCTTTTGTTTTGAGTGCAGAAAAATCATCCTCCTGCCCAAAATTCAAATAGTGATTTATTACTAAATTGTATTTTGGTTTTTTCCACTTGTCGTGAACTCTATGAATTTTTCTTCCTCATCAATCGAGAGTCCTTCTGAAGTCTTATGAAATGGATTCCTAACCCACTCGTAACGTGCTATCAGTTTGTCGTCATCAGGAAAATACTTTTTTAAATTCTTTGCCAGCATGGCTAAATGATTTCCAATGGTTACAAAAACAACTTTTACATGTTCTTCTTCAACCTTATAAGTTTTAGTACAATTATCCACATTTGCAAACGTAGTTAAGTTTCTTTGCTTTAAACTTCTGCCCCACAATTCCAATTTTCTACAAAAAGCATTAACTTTATCACTCGTATCCAACATATGTGTATTTGCTCCTTGGAGTTGAAGATTTAAGTTATTTAATTTCTCGAATATGACGATCAAGCAGCTCAATTTCATTACAAATAAGCAATGGTGAAAATTCTCGGTTTCCGGTCTGTTATCTTTTTCTATGAAAACGCCGATTTCTTCTCTTAATTCATAAACAATTAATCTTAAACAATCATAATTAATCATAAACATAAATTAATCATAACAATTAAATTAATCATAAACAATCAATCTTAATTCATAAAGAACATCTTGCCTCGCATTTAAATAGTAACTCTGAATGTACTGAACAGATGTCATGCGGAAAAGATTCTCGATCTCAGGGTTGTCATTTTTGTATAATTTGCAACGGATATAACCGTAGTTAACACAATATTTAAACCAGGACGCATTTCTTTCGAAGCCAAAGCTTTTCTGTGGATCATGTAATGTGTCCAGACTCATTGAGGCGATTTTTGTTTTAAAAGTGCTTGTCTCAATTGCTGCTGGCTTTTACTTTACTTTTGTTTTGGCAGTTAGTTGAAAATAATTTAAAGATAGAATTCAAAATACTTAATATACATTATTGTTGTATACATTTTACTGTAAGTGGGGGGGGGGGCGAGGAAAATTATGATTGAAAACTAGGCCGCGAATACTGAAAGGATGAGAAACACTGCTTTAAGTATTTCTTGAGAAATATGAAAAAATGCATTAGTATAGAAGCGTTTCCATTACTTTGTCCAGAAGTGTTACAAATATAGAGAGAACATGGAAAATAATATAATAATGATGACTGAAAAGAGAGCAAGAAAACTTATTAAAGTAAAATAAAATAAAATAAATATATTATTTCTTATTTTAATAAAATATAATAAAAAATTAAAACGTATTAAAATAAAATATAATAAAACAAATTAAAATATATTATATTTTATTTTAATAATTTTTCTTCTCTTTTCATTAATCTTTATTATACTACTTTCCATGTTCTCTCGATATTTTTAACTTATTTTATGAGTTCTATATACTTGCAGCTTATACGTGGCTCAGTAAATAAAACTTATTATTTTTGTTAATTTTCGTCGTTTTTCTCTGTTTTCTTTTTATCCTTCTTGTTTTTATTGCGCTGTATATATATAAATATATAATCAAAGAATGAAACTAATTTTCAAATTCAGAAAAAAGATAAAATAAGTAAGTAACATTTAAATCAATAAATCAAAATAGAAAAGCGCTTAAAGCAGTCCAAATTTGTTTTATTTTAATTTAAAAAGTCAGAAAAATAGCTCCTGCAGAAAACAAAAACCATAAAAAATGTTAAAGATATGTGTGTTAGCAAGACAGTACTTCAGGGGACACACTGCCTGCTAACACACAGGAGTCTTTCTGTGTCGCCAATAAGTGGAAATAAATAATGCGGACGCCTTTTAAATACAATCAATCAAATGAACTACAAGTTCTACACATGAATGACAACAATATATAAAACTTTAATCTTTTAATAACCAATAATTTAGCATCAAAACGGATTCTAAAAATGTATAAACTTAAATTAAAACAAAAAAGAACAACAACAACAAAAACTATATCTGGTTGCCACGCAACCTTGAAGTGAAATATTAAAACAAATAAATCTAAAGAAAATTAAAGGTGGCGCTTCTGTTAAAAATACATACGTTAATGACTTAAAATCTTAAACATACTCCCACCTTGCAAAGTGATATTATAAATAGCACTTTGGAACATGCGTTTAGCATTTCGTAGAAATACAAACTGACTCATATATATTGGTCACCTTTATATGAAACTAATTAAGAAAATCTTCAGTTATTATATAAATAACAAAAAGTTCATAAATCTAAACGTTGTGGAATTTTTATGATTCTTCCTAGTCTGCTTTTGCTATGAGAGTTCACTTCCAAATTATCGGGCACATCAACGGAATTGGGAACATTATCAACTTCCAAATTAATTTTCCTTGAAGACTTTTCCAGAACATCCACATCGTTCTTTTCTGATAGCTCTAAAGGATAAAGTCTTTGGAAAGGTCGGATCCTTTCTCCTTGAGAGGTTCTTAATCTGGCTACTCTAGGAATACTGTCCGTCCCAGGATACAGCTCCAAGACAATTCCAAGAGGCCAATCTATGCGTCGAGTATTATCTTGTCCTATTAAAACAATATCACCGATGTTTATTACATCATTCCTTCTTATTCCCTTGTGCACTAGCTGAGCAAGATATTCGTTTCTATATCTTTGTTTGAGATCTTCACGTAATTTTTGCAAAAATTTTACACGTTTCAACATAGAGGTTCGATCCACAAGGTCTAGATCTGGAGTTTCGTTGCTGTTGCTACCTTCCCCGTATATAAACGTTGCCGGAGTTAAAGGTACTAATTCAGATGGATCATCGTGAATGTAGGTCAACGGTCTGCTATTTAAAACCGACTCACAGTCACATAAAATTGTAGTTAGTTCTTCATAATCTACAACAGATTTACCTAACACACGACGTAGAAGAGCCTTAAGCATTCCAACTATCCGCTCCCACCGCCCACCCTACCATGCTGCTGTGGGTGGAATAAATTTCCAAATTATTTTCTGAGCGGTTGAGTACACAGCAATCTTGTCCCAATCTAAATTCTTTAAATAATTGTTTGCTCCTACAAAGTTCTTTCCATTATCCGAGTAAATGACCGATATTCTACCTCATCTTGTGATAAATCGTCTGAATGCTTGAATGAAAGCATCTGTAGTTAGAGACCGTACTAATTCAAAGTGGACTGCTCGGTACACAGCACAGGCAAACAAAACGACCCAAACTTTTTCTTTCGATTTTAGATACAGAGGTTCGGCATATTCCACACCAGACACTTGAAAAACTTTTGTCTGAGTAACTCATTCTCTTGGAAGGGGCGCAAAAGGAACTTCTACTGGTTTAGCTCGATAACGCTTACAAGTCACACACTTGGAAATAACTTTATTTATTAACTTTTTTGCTTTAAGAATCCAGTATCGCTCTCGGAGTCTTGAGAGTAAGATGGAACGACCAGCATGCATCGCTTTTATATGCTCTTCACGGATTAATTCTAACACACTGTTAGCAGGTAAAAGAATTGGACTTCTGAAATTCTCATTCTCATCACAATGTACCAGTTTGGTTTTTACTCTCAGAATATCACTTTTATCTCGAAAAGCTTGTATTTTGGCGAGAAATTTATCATCCTGGAAATGCGTTGTTTGCAATGACTTAAAAATCACACTTTCTGCCTTTGTTAACTCCTCACAGATTAAATTTCCCTTTAACTTATCTTGATGTGAAACGTTGTGGACAAAACGTAGGATCCAAGCGACAACTCTTACATTTCGGCTATATGTTGAAAAGTAATTACACCATATTTCCGTTACTTCAACATTTACCATGGAAATAACTACTTGTTTTCTTTTTTCCAAATTTACTTCCTCTTCATTAACGTAAATTTCGTCAGCTGCTACTGGCCATTCCGTGTTGGAAAGATATAGCCAGCTGGGACCCTCATACCATTTCGAATTGCCGAGTTGTTGAGCAGAGCAACCTCTACTTGGTAGATCTGCGGGATTCATAGATCCGGGCAAATGCCTCCATGCTTTTACCGGAGTCAATTTTCTGATTTCTTGAACTCGATTTTCTACAAATACACCCCATGTGTCTTCTCTTTTAAGCCAAGCTAATACAGTTGTTGAGTCTGTCCAGAAATGAACTTTGTCCGTCTTAAACTGTTTTACTATTTCAATAGATAGACGAGCTGCAATTGTAGCGCCAAGAAGTTCAAGTCGAGCAATCGTTGTTTCTTTTTTCCCGCTAGGAGCGATTCTTGCTTTACTTTGTATCAGGTGAACTTGAACATTGTTTTCGTCTTCTATTCTTAGGAAAACTACTGTGGCATACGCAAATTTACTGGCATCACAAAAGAAATGTAATGAAATGCGCTCGTAACCTTTGTCACAATGTAACCACCTTGGGATTTCTATGTGCTTCAGATATTCTTTCTGCTTTAATATTAGTAGCAACTTCTATGAATTGTTTCAACTCTGATTCAGTTTTCACGCTTGTGAGGCAATTATCTACATAAAAACTGCATATTAGTTCCTGTATAATCCCTTTATGGTATTTTTCATTCCCTCCCATTGCTTCCTCTAGTTTATTATTCAAATGATATTGAATAGTGGCTCCAAGCAAAACCGGACTACAGGAAACGCCAAACACAACTCTTCGATGACGAAAATGCTTGAGCTGTCCATCTTCTCCATACCATAAGAATCGTAAGAAATTTCTATCATTTTCATAAAGACTTATTTGCAGAACAGCCTTACGTATATCAGCTGTTACACCAAATTTATAACTTCGAAATTTATTTATCATTGAGGGAATTACTTCTATCAAATTTAACCCTTTCTCAACGCAATCATTTAAACTAGGAACTCCTTTTCTCTTAGAAGAAGCATTGAACACGGGCCTGAATTTAGTTGTGCTGCTCTCCTTTATCACAGGTCGATGAGGTAAGTACTGACAAGGTATCGCCATGTCTTCTTTTGGAACCTCTTCAATTATTTCCTCTTTCTCCCAGTCCTTGAACACTTCTCCATAGGCATCATACAATTTGTCGGTTTTCAATTTGCGTGTTGTCCTTTGCAATCTCTTTAACGCCAAATCATAATTATCTGGCAAAGGCAAATGCCCATCAAGCCATGGCAGACTAACTATAAAACGACCATCTCCTTCAACTTTCACTGTATTTAGGAAATGTTCCATTGAGGCTTTTTGCAGTTCCTCTCTAGATTTTTGTTCTGAAGGATCTTTTATTCCTAAGGAATCTAATCTCCACAGCTCCGAAATATCCATTTCTTTTACTAAAAGGGAAGTAACCAACATTGCATTGCTTGATGGTAAATCATATTCAGGTGCTTTCCCTGTTAAAGTCCATCCCAGTAGTGTCTCTATTGCTACTAATCCACTGGCCAAAACTCTTCGTTTTCCAGTCATAAGTTTTCCTATTACGTGTGCTCCGAGCAGAATTTGAACTGGTTGTGACTCATTTCCGACATCTGACAACGATATATTCATTCCTTCAAGCTCTTTTAACCAGGGTCCAAAACAAACAGGTGTTATAGTATCACAAATAGATGCTTGATCCAAAGCTTCCATGTTACAAGTCAAATTATTCTCTGGATTCCTTAATCTAATTCTATAACACGTGTGTTCAAATCTATCTGATTTATAACCACCAAACAAAGAGTGTATGAGAGTTTCTTTTCTCAAGGGAACATATTCCATCTTTTCAGCCAAATTTTTTAAAATATATGTTCTTTGTGATCCCAAATCTAAAACTGCTCTCACCACAATTTCTTTACTATCAGATATCAGCTTTAGTTTCATAGTTTGAAGGAACACTTTCGGACCGTACGTAATGTTAGACATGTTTATTTCAGAACTTTCACTTTTCTGCCCAGATTTATCGGGTTCGCGATTTCTTGCAGCTAAAGATTCACACATCAGTACCACATGTCTTTTACCGCATACGACACATTTTATAAAAGCTTTGCACTTACTAACTGAATGTCCTTGCATTAAACAGGCAAAACAACATTGATTTTCTCTTATTATGTTCTCTCTTTCAGCTAAAGTCATATTTCGAGCGGAAAAGCAATCTGAACTTTTATGTTTCCCAGAACAAAAAACACACTCTTTCTTCAAATCCTTTGCATCTATAGTCAATAGATTTGCCGCTGTTGGAAATCTTCTTGTTGGCAAATCTCTTGCTTTCTTCTTAAAGGGCTGGCGTTTTTCATCAGATCCCAAGCCAAAACCTGACATAGCCAAATTAATTCTTTCTTCGCCTTCCGTTTCTGCCTTCAAGAAAGCCATGATGTTTGTTAATCGCTCTTTGGCGTCAACGGAAGCAACGCTCGAAGAACTTCGGTTCCATGCTTTCAGAAACTCTTCTTGGAAGCAAGATTCTACCATAGGGAATAGTATTGAAGCGCATTTCTCGGTTGTAACACCTAACGTTTCTAAAGCTCTAAGATATGACTCTAGTTTGTCATAAAGAGAGGTCATAGATATTCTTTAATGCTTTTGAACGGAAACTATGAGCTTCAACAATTCCCTAACATAAACTTCGACCATAAGGTCATCCTTGCCAAATCGGGCTTTGAGGCTATCAACTGCTTTGGTATAGTTTGCAACGGTTGGCGGAAAGCTTTCTACAACTTCTCTATCTCTAGATCCAACAGTGGTAGCTTGAATCAGGTATTGAAATTTGTTTTCAGGGGCAATACCTGTATCTTTATGAATTTGTTCAAATTGTCCCCAAAATGGCTTTTAAATCTCCACTAAATTGCCTAAGTTCTAATTTTGGCAAATTAAACTGCTTTCTGGCACTGGCACTAATAATATTTGGAGGAGACTCACCGGTTCTAAACAATGTAGCTTGAAATCTCACCAACTCCAGTTCATGTTTTCTTATATTTTCTCTCTCTTCATATTCTCTTAGTTTCTCTTCATTTTCTCTTTGCCTCTCTTCATTTTCTCTTTGTCTCAATTTTTCTTCGTATTCCTCCTTTTGTCGTCGATCATTGATAGTAGCTACCAATACACTTGTTACAAAATCTGGATCAGCTAAATATTCTTTACTTTTCAAAATGATTGCTTTCAGATCCGATACAGTAGCTTTTTGAGGTAATACTTCGCCGATTTCTTGGGCAACAATAATGAGATCTTCCTTTTTAAATCCTTTTGGTGCTAAAAACATTTTTCAAATCAGAAGTAACGTAATAACTGTCCTGTCGCGGACGCCACAAATATCGCCAATAAGTTGAAATAAATAATGCGGACGCCTTTTAAATACAATCAATCAAATGTACTACAAGTTCTACAGATGAATGACAACAATATATAAAACTTTAATCTTTTAATAACCAATAATTTAGCATCAAAACGGATTCTAAAAATGTATAAACTTAAATTAAAACAAAAAAGAACAACAACAAAAAAAACTATATCTGGTTGCCACGCAACCTTAAAGTGAAATATTAAAACAAATAAATCTAAAGAAAATTAAAGGTGGCGCTTCTGTTAAAAATACATACGTTAATGACTTAAAATCTTAAACACTGTTGTCAGTGGTGAAACCAAAAACTGACAGTGCCCGGAGGTTCCATAATGGAAAGTCAAATACGAAAAAGCATTTAGAAAAATTTAAATGTAAATGCAAAAATAAATAAATGACAAACAATCACGAAGTCTTAATAATGACTAAAAAGTACACGAAATAAGACATAAGAAACCCCCACAAATAAGAAAAATAAATAAAGATAAAGTTACAGTTGGAATAGTCACATCAAAATAACTTATAAATTGCAAAATCATTAAGAAAACTTTAGAAATAAATCACGTGCTGGACCCTTTTTAAAAATCTTGAAAAAATAAAACAGAAAAATATTCAATGAGTAAAAAATTATTATTCTCTAATGTAATCCAGAAATTCCCAATATTGAAAGAATAGCTAAATATACAATAAAAAAGGGGAATTTAAGTTTAATGTTATTAGTTTAACACATTTTAATTCCAACCATTACTTTAAGATTAAAAAATATTTTGATTGGTCAAATTATTAGATTTAAATTTATTTGTAATAATAAAACAGATTTTCTTTCTGCTATTGGGAATTTCAGGATTACATTAGAGCATGGGTCGCCAAACTTTTTCGATCATCGACCCCTATATAATTTTTCGAAATCTCCATCGACCCCCATAAAAGTAATTTTATGTTAATTAAAATAAAACTCTATTAGAGACTGTGTTTGTACATTTATTTTATGATTTTAAGCATTTATTAAAGTAATAATACATTGTGTAACAATAGTTTTATGAAAAATATATTAGTTTTGAAATTTAAATACCTTAATATTTATTAAATAATAAGTAATTATAATAAGTAGAAATAATAAGTAAAATAAAAATTTTTTTTATTTTTTTTTGCAAAGTTCGCTATATTGAGTTCAAAACTGGTCAATTTCAATCTTAAATCCCCTCGAAACTCCACATTTAATTTATTTCTGTGCTTAGTTAAGATTGAATTTACGTAACTGAAACCGGCTTCAACCATATAAGAATTTGGAAATTCTAGCATAAATGGCTGAGCTATTTCGCAAAGTTTTACATATTTTTGCATTATATTTATATTTGTCCAAAATTTGCTTATTGTTAAATTTTTAAAAAACGTCTTTGCTTCAAGATCCGATAATAATTCAGCGAGCTCATCTTGCAGGTTGATGTCCACGTTTTCATTTTGAGTAGAAAATGGCACAATAATCCAATCGGGGATGTAAATATTTTCCAAATCAACAAAGCGCAGTTTAAAATCGTCGCTCAATTTTTGAAGATGACCTGTATATATGTCCAAGTCTTCTTCTTTTATTTCTAATTGCGCAGATTTGAAAAACACTGGTAATCCTTACGTAGCAATGAAGATCTAAATAAATTTAATTTTACTTGGAAGCCTAACAGTATTGTTCGAGCTTCGATAATTGTTACATCTTTTCCTTGCAGCTTTGTTTGGACATCATTAAATTTTCCAAATAAGTCCGCTAAATAAAAAATTTGGTTCTTATTGTTTTGCAAAAAATACTAAGTGTGTTATAGTTTTGTCGCGGGCTGTACTAATCCATATTACAAATGCTTACCTTCTTTTTTACATGTATTGATAATTAAAATTGATATCTAAACTAAACGAATGGTTTTATCGAAACAGTAACTAAATATCCAAAACTGCAAAAGTTTTAATAATGACACTGCAAATATTCAACACTGTTCACAACTTGCAAAGATAGCTGAAACTGAATATGATATTTGCGTTTGTAACGTCAATGCTCGTCACACTTGACATTAGGACAAGCGCACATATGCATATGACTTATAAACCAGAAGTGCAGAGTTCGTGCCACTGCGCGCTGGTACGTAAATACTTGTTTCACCCGAATAAATATACGTTTATTAATTTATGTTCTATAAAGAAACTGATATTAAGCAAATTATAAAAAAATTCACAAATTTTACATACTCAATTAGGTATGTGTGATTTGCGTATTAAGATCTGTTTTTTTTTTTTTTCCGGCCCCCAATCGACTCTTCCGATTCGGATCGACTCCTATTCGACCCCCTGACTCAGATCGATCCCCGCTTTTGTTAAATTGACCCCTGGGGGTCTATATAGACCACTTTGGCGACCTCTGCATTAGAGAATAATAATTTTGCTTTTAATTACTGTAATTATGAAGTTTTGATTCAACATATTTTAAAGACTTTCAAATAATTCGACCGATATTGAAGCTCGCATAAATAGGCCTATGCCATGAAATTTAGGATTTGATGTTCTAGATGGCAGCACCTTTTTAAATTTTTTTTTACTCATTGAATGTTTTATGAATGTTTATTGAATGTGTCATTGAATATTCTGTTTTATTTTTTCAAGATTTTCAAAAAGGGGTCAGCACCTGATTTATTTCTAAAGTTTTCTCAATGATTTGGCAATTTATATCTTTTTTTGATGTGGCTATTCTAACTGTAATTTTATCTTTATTTATTTTTCTTATTTGTGGGCGTTTCTTATGGCTTATTTTGTGTTCTTTTAAGTCATTATTAAGACTTACTTTGTGATTGTTTGTCATTTATTTATCTTTGCATTTACATTTCAGTTTTTTTAAATTGCTTTTTCCTATTTGACTTTGCATATATATATTGATTTAAAATCTATAGAAAAAAAATGAAATCAGGAGTGAGTTCTAAATTTTGTTCGATTAGACTGTAGAATTTATATGTAAATATGTAAAAAGAGTGAGAACTTATTAATATAAACTTGAAATTTCAAAAAATCAAATAAAAAAAATTTCGTTATACATGTTTCTGTACAAGCTAATAAAGTTTCACAGTGGACAGATCGTATGGACATGATGCCCAGTAGAACGCAGAATTCGAGCATCATTGTACAGCGGTCTGTGACCGAGGGTGAGGGTGTGAGGTATCGATTCGCCTTAAATCCAAAGCGGGGTAACCATCAGAGAATCACAATTGCTATAGCGTGGTTTTGAATCCAGGAATGCTTCCCAGATATTGTGCAGTTCTAGAGAGACTTAAATAAAGTACTACTACTACTCTATACTAATAGAAAATTATTTTTTTCTAATAAGAATTTCGTAGAGACTGTTTAAAATTGTCGGGTGATTTTATTTCCTCATTCTTCCACACTTGTAGAGTACACCACCACTATCCACATTCACCGAACCGGCGATTCTACTGTGCCTTCCAAACCGGTGATTCGAACTGAGCTTTCACCCAAGAAGGAGACGTTGGTTGGCAAATTTTCACGACTGTAGATGGTATCAACATTTTTATCTAGTATCTATATATATATATTTCCCTTACACGGGGACAAAAAAAAGCCTCATTACAACTCCCCGAATGGCAACGCTAAAAAATCGACCAATGATTGCAGCTAAAAATGTCACATGCCAAATCTAGCTGAGGTGGCTCAACATATAGCCCTTTTAAAAACGGAAACTGAAATAACCAGAGAGAGCATTTTCACCAATTCAGCTGCGGCAATCTCATACTATTAAGCTAGGCAGAAGTGAGTAGTCTTTGTCGATAGATCTCTATTTTAGTATTTTGTCGAAAAGGCTTTTTTTTTTCACGAATTTTAGTTATTCATTGAAAAATGAGTCTCAGTCGTGCTTAAATTTATTTTAATGACTTAGTATTTACTAAAAAGATGTAATTTTTTTTTTTAAAAAAAAAGTTGTTATATGGATTTGAATGATTGTTTTGAATTCTTAGAATTTTGTGCATTTGCAATGTACCTAAGTTAGTAGCGAGCGAAGCAAACCATATAAGATTCCGTAGCAATTTTCGGGGATTGGCGAGCGTTAGCGATCAGGGGGTGCAGCCCACTAGTCTTAATAAAATGCCAATACTTAACAATATATCTCGATATTTTACAAGTTTCTATTGTTTTTGCGGAGGACAATTTCTTCTCGAAACAAATGATTTTTTTCCCACAAGTGACTAAAGAACTCAACCCAGATCTCTTTCGGAAACATTTCATCACGATTATAAACATCACGTTCAGGTCCCGTAGTGGACTGATCGTGAAGACACGGTTCCCTCTAGAACACCAAAGTATCAATGGGTGCTGTCAGTAAGTGGGTGGGTGACCACTTTGATCAGCCTGCGACTGCCCACATACCTTCAATCTTATAGACCAGAAGCAAAAGTAACCTTACCAACCGGTATCCATCATCGGGGTTGGTGAACGGTAGCGAAAAGGGGGCTTAGCCCCCTAGTATACATTAGAACAAATCAATAATTAGAAGATTTCTGGAAATATTCAAAGTAAAAATATATATTTACATAACTAAGAATGTATCAGAACTATAAATATTATACTAAGAAATAAATACAACAGCATTTGAAGTCCTTATATTCAAATTCAATAACTATAAGGGGTGATCAAATGAAAAGTAACGAAACGACGTAAAAACGTAACAGTTAAATATTTGCATATTCCGCCATTGAAGAACGTAGCGAGACATCTCTGGATGCGATTTTAGTCACTGACTGGGATCGGAGCTAGTGCGGACGCCCACATGTGCAGGAGAGAGCAGAGGCTCTTATCAAAAGTGGCGTCCAAATGATGCGGCAGTCCGTATGAGGACAGGATGGCGTTCACGTTGCAAAATTCGGCGATTGAGGAGCAGCGAGATGTTATCCGATTTCTGACAGCGGAAGGTGAGAAACCGGCAGCTATTCATTGCCGGATGCTGACAGTTTACGGGGAGAAATGTGTGTCTGACAAGTCTGTCAGAAAATGTAGTGCCCGTTTTCGTTCAGGCCGTGTGTCACGCACATGGAACTGGCCAAGTTCAAGTGGGAGACGTTGGACCATCCGCCCAACAGTCCGGACTTGTCACCTTGCGATTTCCATGTGTTTGGTCCACTGAAGAAACACCTGAAAGGGAAGCGCTTCAACTCGGACGACGTACTCAAGGACGCTGTGAAGGACTGGGTCTCGTCACGGCCACAGGAATTCTGGGAACAAGAAATCCTGCGGCTTGTTCATCAGTGGGATCGTTGTGCTCAGGCCTATGGTGTATATTTTGAATAAAGTCTACATTTGTATCCACCGTGTCGTTACGTACCTTTTAATTTAATCACCCCTTGTATATATATATCGATATATATATATATATATATATATATATATATATATATATATGTCGTGCTGCTCTCTCTCTCTCTTCTTCATCATAACTTTCGAGCCGAGTTTTATTTAATCATAATAGATTAAAATAGCAGTCTGTAGCGTTTGCAGTCATTGTTTTATATCCTTTTTTATAAGGAGGACAACATACTAATTTTTCTAGAATTTTATTGATGAAAAGAATAAAGAAATCTATTTACAATTTTGTACAGGTGGAGCAGAGCTCCAGGTTACATCTTCACGGTTTCATTTCTAAAATATAAGTGTACACTTTTTTAATCGTTACATCTAATATATCGTTCATGTCATGTGATCCACAACACCCAGACTATTTTTTATATCTCCTTTGTTAGAAGCGGGGTTCTTATCTTCGTTAGAAGTGCCGCGCCTAAGACCATATGGAGAAGGATTAATATCTCAACATAGTTCTTCACTTTTATCGGAATTCGGTTAGGTCTTAAGGTATTTCGCCTTCCTTAAGATTTTTCATTTCATTGCACAGATTTTATGAATAAAGATTTCATCGCTATCCAATGAAACAGATGTACGCGAAGGGCCAAGTCAAACATGTGGAAGAGATTATTTGATGTTCTCATAAACCAGATAAACTTATCTGCAGATAGATATAATTCTTTTTAAGTTTAGTCTCAAAAGATCTTTTTAATTTTAAGCTATTATTTTAGATGTTACAATATCCCCCCTCTCAAAGGTGTTGATCCGGAGGTGATCAGGCTCCACATCACATCTCATTGAGGAAAGATTAAAATCCGTTCTTATCATCTTCTATTTAAACTATTTAAAATGAATATTAATCTGGATGATTCAGATCACATGACCTGAATTACAAAAGCAATATAAAATAAAACAATATTCAAAATGTTACTTTAACAAAACATATGAAACTACTTCAATTGCAATGGTTTCATACTAACTCTCAAAAATTTCAAAAATAGATTATATAGAAACATTTATAAAAACACTCAATATTCCACTTCTTAAGATGCTAAAATAACATCTAATATAAAAATATAAAAATAAAAATATAGTTGCAACTAAACAATAGGCCTTAAAAATTTTGCTACGTAGGATCCATTAGCATGCTTATAAAACTTCATTTTATCCTAAATCTCTTACAAAATCTCTTAAATATTCATCTTACAAAACTTCAATATATATTCATATATTTTCTCTCTTCTGTTACTCTTTAAAATAGTCATCCAAAATAATTTCTTTAACTAACTCCTTAAAATACTTCACGTGAAAAACTAATTCTCCTCTCCTTTTCTATAAATCTCAAATATACTACTTAATCTCAGTATTCACTATTCTTTCTAGTACATACCTCACCACTACTTTTCTTATTTTCACGAATAATATTCATGTTTTAGAACTCATTTCC
Organism: Parasteatoda lunata; assembly: GCA_949128135.1. Classification (NCBI taxonomy): domain Eukaryota; kingdom Metazoa; phylum Arthropoda; class Arachnida; order Araneae; family Theridiidae; genus Parasteatoda; species Parasteatoda lunata. The sequence goes on from OX421972.1 coordinate 135,334, forward strand.
ACTAACAATATTCATTTTTTAGTACTCATTTCCACTAACAATATTCATTTTTCTAGACCAAAAATTTTAAAACTCACTTTCTTAACTTTTTTGGCATCGTTGGCACTTCTCATTCTTTGTGACTACATGTCACTTTAACCTTAATAAAGTATAGACACCTTATAAAATACAAACATCAAAATATAAAGTAAAGAAAATATAATTCAAAAACATAAATTCCACTTCACCTCATTTCACTTCACATTGGACACATTTGTCTTTAATTTGGAGTTTAGGATTCCAATATTTTTAAAGGGAATTTGCTTGATAAGGGACTTAGTTCCTCAAGAGGAGAAAAACAGTCTCGAATCACTGCAATCAGTGTTATGGAAGATCCTGGCAACCTTAATTGTGTCATCATAAATTATATGCATTTGTGGTTTAATATTTCCACAAAAACAAAAGAAGAAAAATAAAGCTTCGCCCGCATAACCTGTTATCTCAGGTATGGGTAAACACTACGCTGGTTTTCACAAATTAAGGGTCGGGTCTTCCAGAAAAGGGGTAATATTTCTTATCATCATCATCAATATTTATGACAGTCCAAACTTATTCTTAATGCATAACAAAATTCATAATTTTTCTTGAATAATTCTTCTTATTAATATTATTTACAACAGTTCAGGATCATTTGTAATAAATTACAAAATTCAGATTTTCCTTACAATAAAATTACAAAAATATCACAACAGAAATCGACTAAAATTTACATAAAATGTACTCTTAATTTTTATCTTCCGGTGTTAAATGAAATTCTTCAGCTGGATAAAAGTATCTTAATTTGGAAGAGTGAACGATTTCAGTTTGATTATTATATTTATCTATTTCAAAGTTTACATTAGAAAGTTTCCTTAGTATTGCGTAAGGGCCAGAATAAGGAGAAGTTAATTTTCTAGTGTTAGGGTATTTATATTCTTCCATTATTACCAAATCTCCTTCTTTAAAATTTGCATTTTTAAATTTTAAATCATATCTAAGTTTATTTTTCAAATGATGTTCCTTGGTTTTTTCGAAAGCTATTTCTCTGGCTTTTTCTACTGGGGGGTATAGAGGTTGATCAATAGGGGAATCAAACGGCAAGGAGCCAAACATTAAATAAGCAGGTGGAAAAGTTGTAACAGTATGAGGAGTATTATTATATTCTGATACAACCTGTTCAAGAATTTTAGTCCAAGGAATTTTTGTAGAAAGGTTATTTACTTTACATTTTAATCTAGTGACTATCGATTGTCCTACCCTTTCTGATTTTCCATTACATTGTGGATGATGACTAGTTGTCAACAACTGTTTTACATTATGATTTCTCAAAAATTTCTTAAATCGACTAGAAGTAAAGGCTGGGTTCCTATCAGTTAATAAAGCCTTTGGGGCATAGGATGTAAATAAAGGCTTCAACAAATTCGAGTACACTTCTGATGTAATATTTTTGCTACAAAAGGCCCAGATATATCTGGTACAATGATCGATTACAATGTTCAAATATTTTTTAGAAGAGTTATAATAGTTAAAACCCCCTACAGAATCCAGTGATATTAACTCAAAAGGTTCTTTACAGGGTGGCATTGACTGTAACAAACCGTATTTTTTCAAGTGTGAGATCTTATTTAACTGACAAGTTTCACAGTGCTTAACATAATTACTGATGTCCTTAATAATATCTGACCAATAATAGTATGGGGAAATAATGCTTAACATTTTCTTTACACCTGGGTGACCATATTCTTCATGTACTTTTGAAATTAATTCTTCTCTTAAGGAGAAAGGGACTACAATTTTAATTAAACCCTTTTTACTTACAGTTAATACATCATTAATTTTCTTAAAATTAGGGTTATTTACATTATCAAGCCTTTGATGTTCAATTAACTTTTCTTTTTGAATTAAATGTGTTGAATAACAATTATGGTGAGAAATTTTATTTCTAGAGAGCATATCTGCCTCATAATTAGTACTTCCTTTTTTATATTTTATCTCATATTCATACATTGATAACTTTAAAGACCATCTAAATAATCTACCTGTCAGATGTTTCACATTTCTCAACCAAACTAGAGCTGCGTGATCTGTATGTATAGTGAAAGGTGTTCCATGAAGATAATGTTGATATTTATCAAGAGCATCTACTATTGCTAAACATTCTAACTCAGTAATTGAATAATTTTTCTCATAAGTTCTTAATTGTCTCGAATGGAAAGATATTGGATGCTGTGTACCATCCGGGTGCTCTTGTTTAAGGACTGCACCTATAGCCTCACCTGAAGCATCTACATACAAATGACATTTTCTTTGTGGGTTGAAAAGACATAAAACTGGTTTGGAAATTAACGCGTTTTTTAACTCTTCAAATGATTTTTGACAGTCTTCAGACCAAACAAATTTAGCATCTTTTTTAAGTAATTTATTTAACGGCAATCTTAATTTTGCGTAATTTTGAATAAAACGATGATAAACATTAATCGAACCTAAAAACCTCTGCAATGACTTAACATTATGAGGGGGAAGAAGTTTTTTAATTGTCTCTATATTTGCATCATTAGGAGAACATTTACCTTCTGAAATTTCATATCCCAAAAACTTAATACTTGTTTTACAAAAATCACATTTAGAACCTTTTAATTTGATATTTTCTAATCTACAAATTTCGAAAATTTTTTCTAAATGAGTTAAATGTTCTTCAAGAGAATTACTATAAATTATAATATCATCAAAGAAATTTTTAGCAAATTTAATGTTATGTTTTTGTAGTATTTGGCGGATAGCACGCTGAAATATACTTGGGCTATTTTTCTAGCCAAAAGGGAGTCTTAACCACTCATATAAACCAAAATTAGTGGCCATCGCAATTTTTTCAGTGTCACAATCTCTAATTTTTAAATGCCAAAAACCTGAACACAAATCAACTTTAGAATAATATTTTGCATTCGTTAAGTCATCAAGAAAATCATCAATTCGAGGAATTGGTTCAGCATCTGATTTTGTTACTAAATTTAATCGTCTAAAATCTATACAAAGTCTATTTCTTTTTCCCTCATCTTTTCTGGTTACCATTGTTACAGGAGCTGAATAGGGACTATGCGAAGGTTTAATAATATTATTTTCTAACAACTTTTTAATTTGTGTCTCAATTTCTAAATTATCTTGAGGAGAGCAACGATATGGACGTAAAGATATTGGCAATTCAGAAGTAAGAATAACCTTCTGAGGCTCTAATCTTATAAGCCCAACATCATATCTATCCTCACTAAAAATATCATTGTACTTTTCTTTTAATAAAGACAGTCTCCTATCTACTATTTCCTGTGGTGAGTTGCAATCCACAGATTCAAGTGATTTAGAATGTTTACTCGTTGGTGATGAGCAAAGACTATCCTTAACTACACTGAGACACAAACATTTTGAATGAGTTACAATATTTTTTGAGCATTTGAGTTCATTTTCACCCTGAATAACAATTCTTTTATCAAAATCTATTTTAATATTGAATAAGTACATGTCAGGTAGTGACAGCAAACAATAATCCAAATTTGTATTAATACTGTACATTTTAATTTTATTTGTCAATTTACCGATACCAACATCTATTTCAATTAAATCAAAATCATTAATTGTGCCTTGTGTTTGCTGCAATGGCACCTTATATTTTTCTTCAATTTTTCTATATTTAATATTTTTTAATAAATTTGATGGAACAATTGATATTGTTCCTCCAGTATCACAAAGGGCCGGAATTTCAATTTTTGTGCCATCACTTCCAGACATAATCATATCACAAAAATATAAAGAATTTAATTGTCATTGATCATTAATACCATTTTCAACATTTTTATCGCATTTGTTTTGAGAGAGATTATCATTACCCTTTTCACTCTTTTTGTCATATTTGTTTGGGGAAGATTTATCAGAAACAGTTCCATGATGAGTTTTTTCAGTTGATCGTTTCATTTCATTTCTATATTTAGAATAATTACTATACTGATTGAAACCAGCTCTATATGGGTAATTATAATTTCGTCCCATATAATGCTGTTGATCAGTTTGATTTCGGAACTGTCCTGGATTACTCTGATAATTATTTGAAAAATTTCTTTTTACTTGTGGTGCATTATATCCAACGCGTCTTTGCAAATTAGGAGAAAATTGTTTTGGTTTAGTACCTGTCTGCTTATTAATACCGATTCTTAAAGATTCAAATTCATCTAGTTTCTCTGCCAAATTTAAAGAACTATTCATAGAATTCCATGTATCAAGAAAATGATGCTTTACTTCATTTGGTACTCTAGTTTTGATTTGGTTAGCAATAATTAATTCCTTCAATTCTTCAAATGATTCTATCTTAAGCTCAGCTAACCAATCATTAAAGTAAGCAGATATTTCATTGCAAAAATCGCGCCAAGAATCTTGAGATTTTTTATGAGATGAAAAGAGTTTAAATTTTAATTGCTCTGGATTAAGTTTATACCTTTTTAATAATAAGGTTTTTATATGTGAATAATCATGAGCCAATTCACCCCGTTCCCGTGTAAGTTGGTTAACAATATCATGGGGTAACAGATTTAATAAATAAATAACATATTCAGTTTCGGGAATATTGGCTAATTTGGCCTTTGTTTCGAAATTTTTTTAAATACAAAAATATCTCATCTTTATGGGGGTCAAACGGTTGTGACAGTCTCATTAAAGAAATGTTTACATTAGATGAATTTACTCTTGAACATGTTTCCTTATCATTACTTTGAAAACTTAATTTATACAGTTCAAGTTCTTGATTTTTAGTTTTTAAAATTTGTAGTTCTTGCATTTCTTTCTTTTCTTCTAACATACGATTTGTAATTTCTTTAGTTAACTTCTCATTGTAATTCTCATCTGATGTTATTTTTTTCCTGATTTCGGAAACTGGTTCGGTATCACTTACTAATATTCCTAACTCATCTGCCAAAACAATTAAATCAGCTTTTACTAGTTTACCTAAATAGGATATATCTTTGTCATTATTTTCTAGACTTAAAACCTTTTCTCTTAAAAGTTGTAATTCTGATTTTTCCCGTTTTTCTTCTAAAATTCTATTAACTATTTCTTTAGTTATAGATTCGTCATAATTATCTTGCGTTACAATTTTATTCCTTATCTCTGAAACTGTATTATTTTCATTTACATCTAAATCTAATTCTTTCGCTAAATTTACCAGTTCCGATTTAACTAGTTTCCATAGATATGCCATTTTTCACAACATTAAGGTATCCGTACACGTTGAAAAAATGAATTTTAACTAAAAATGAAATTTTTTTTTAATTTTATATTACGAATCTCCGTTTATTCTAGTTTTTAAAACAGTTTAAATTTTAATTGTGCGTCAATTAGAAGAAAAGATATGATTAAAAGAATATTAGTCGATGATTAAAAAATGAAACCGGAAATAGCATTCCGAAACCGGAAGTGGGACAAAAACAGTTATATTTATCTTTATTTTGGGATAATTATCTTTCTTTCACTTAAATAATTATTATTTTAATGTTGCTAGAAATGAGCCTCACAATTTATCATTTATATTAGTAGTTTTTGGGTTAAAATTGGCTACATTCTCACTCTCTTGTGGATTTGTTTACAAGCAGCGTTCTTCGAATATTCTAATATTATTTTGACTACATTTTATTGAAACGTAATTGAATTTCTTTTCGAAATTTTATGTTTAAGTACTTTGCAATATGGGTAATCCAAGAAATCGAAATAATGGACGAAAAAAGAAGTTTCATGGGAATAGCATTTTTAAAATAGATTTTTAAAATAGAAATGATATAATTTATACTTTAAATGCCTTTTTTTCAGAACGTAATTTCACGCAAAAATAGTAACTTTAAAAATTCATTATTAAAAAAGTTGTTGATATATTTCAATAAAATTTTTTATGTGTATTATGTATAATGTTCTCTAGTGCTTGTGCTACAATTGTTTAAAAATATTTAATAGTTTTTTATTATTGGTCTAAAATGTGATATATGACGTAAAAAATTTGACAAAAATTTCATAAAAAGTTTTCGATTTCCTATAAAAAATTTAATTTTTCAAATATTTTTATGATTGTAGTCAAATCACTAGACAAAATTCTGCTCTTTTTTTTGATCATAACACTTTTTTAATACAATAATTTTGGTGAAGTATATCCTTTCCCAAGTTTTATGAAAAAAGTATCAATTTTTTCTTGTTATTTAGCTTTTAAAAACAAATTATAATATAAATGTCTAATTTCTCTTATTTAATATTAGTTTTTACATATAATAAATATAAAAACATAATTAAAGTGTTCTGAAACTTAATATTTTTAAAAAAGTCCTCCGAACGTGTTCGGATACCTTAAATATCAATAACTTAAAAATAAGATGCTTATCTTTGCAATAAGAAAAATCAAAATCAATTGAAAACAAGAATCAAACTATTGCATTTTTTAAATACCAACACACTCTATATACTTTTTAAAATTGCAACACACACTATAATAAAATATAATTTCTATTTATGAAATAAAACTATCATAATAAAACTACTATTTGTGATACAATTAGTTCAACAAAATTATTTTCAAACTCACCAATCTTCATCTGTATTAAAAGGCGAGCGCACAACATAAAAATAACTTCTCATCCTTCACGATTTTTCTCCTTCGAGAGTGAGTCTTTTTCATAGGGCGTATCAAGAACATTCCAAGCAGGGGCGCGGAGAGGGTCATCATTTCGGCGAACACGCAGGGGCAAACACACAGGGGGAGCGTAAGGTCATCTCTGCTTCCTTTCGCTTTCCAGAGGCGTCGAAATTTACCTGGAATCTCCACATCATCGGGGAAACAAATTTCCATCCTTCAGACTTTCCGTTCCAACCAGAGAAGGGGCCCATTACGGGAGTTCATCAGTCTCTTAAAATTGTATTTCTTTTGTTTAAAACAAAAATCTTGCGATAATCTTTAAATTCATATGCTATTCCATAGGGGCTCCGGGCAGAAAATGGAGATCCTGCCGGCTTTGTTGTCGTGCTGCTCTCTCTCTCTCTTCTTCATCATAACTTTCGAGCCGAGTTTTATTTAATCATAATAGATTAAAATAGCAGTCTGTAGCGTTTGCAGTCATTGTTTTATATCCTTTTTTATAAGGAGGACAACATACTAATTTTTCTAGAATTTTATTGATGAAAAGAATAAAGAAATCTATTTACAATTTTGTACAGGTGGAGCAGAGCTCCAGGTTACATCTTCACGATTTCATTACTAAAATATAAGTGTACACTTTTTTAATCGTTACATCTAATATATCGTTCATGTCATGTGATCCACAACACCCAGACTATTTTTTATATCTCCTTTGTTAGAAGCGGGGTTCTTATCTTCGTTAGAAGTGCCGCGCCTAAGACCATATGGAGAAGGATTAATATCTCAACATAGTTCTTCACTTTTATCGGAATTCGGTTAGATCTTAAGGTATTTCGCCTTCCTTAAGATTTTTCATTTCATTGCACAGATTTTATGAATAAAGATTTCATCGCTATCCAATGAAACAGATGTACGCGAAGGGCCAAGTCAAACATGTGGAAGAGATTATTTGATGTTCTCATAAACCAGATAAGCTTATCTGCAGATAGATATAATTCTTTTTAAGTTTAGTCTCAAAAGATCTTTTTAATTTTAAGCTATTATTTTAGATGTTACATATATATATATATATATATATATATATATATATATATATATATATATGTAACATCTAAAATAGTAGCTTTATAAAATTAAAAGGATCTTTTGAGACTAAACTTAAAAAGAATTATATCTTTTCTGCTGATAAGCTTATCTGGTTTATGAGAACATTAAATAATCTCTATCACGTACTTAATTCAGCCCTTCGCGTACATCTTGAGTTTCATTGAATAGCGATGAAATCTTTATTTATAAAATAAGTCCGTGCCGCACAGTAAAAAATCTGAAAGAAGCCGAAATATCTTAAGATCTAGCCGAAATATCTTAAAGAAGCCGAATTCCCAATAAAATCAAGCACTGTGTTGAGATATTAATTCATCTTCATATGGTCTTAAGATCTTACAGCATCTGTCCTAACAAAGAAGAGGGAAAAAAGGGTCTGGATATTATAGATCACATGACATGAACGAATACAAGAAAAGTATGCACTTAGATTTTGGAAATGATACAGTGAACTTGTGTCCCGGATATATATATATATATATATATATATATATATATATATATATATATATATATATATATATATATATATGTATGTATGTCGTGCTTTTCTCTCTCTCTTCTTCAGCATAACTTTCGAGTCGAGTTTTATTTACTCAGAATAGATTAAAATAGCAGTCTATAAAGTTTGCAGTCATTTTTTAATATAATATATATATATATATATATACAACAGGAGATCCTCCTCAGTTTTTTGAGTGAAAGTTTATTAAAGAAATTAGTTCTGGAAGTCAGCGATGGGAGATTTCAACACTCTTGCAATCAATCTTTTGCCTTCTCACGTGTTGTTGCGTATTTTCCTAAACGAGATTTCCAAAAACTTATTATGCACTTCTTTTTCGCTGTAGTAATTTTCTACTGTAAAAGTTAAATATTAACGTTTTCTGAAATAAGAATTTACTTTGTGCAGCATATCAATAATGTTAAACAACGTAAATAAAGTTCAAATAATGCCCTACAGCAGACACTTTTCTATAACCAAGAATATTCCTCAGCGTAGAAAGGAAACTTGAATAGGGGAAGAGGAATAAGCTTGAGCCACGTAGTTATAGAAATTAAATGAAAATAGATTTCCTAATATTAGAAACTACTGAAATGATAGAACTGAATTGTTAGAATTTTTTTTAGAAGTCAGTTGTTGAAAAGCAATGCTGAGTGGTTAAATAAAACTGAAACCTTAGAAAAGAATTGCAGGGAGGAAGATAGCTGATTTTGGACAGATCTTTAAGTCGAAATTGAAGGGCATGTTTAGTTTGTCTAATGTATCAGATTGGCAAGATATTTCATGAATTTATGCTATTAATGTCAGCAATAGGGCCCTTAAGGTTTGTGAAGAGCGGAGAAAATGACTCTAATTCTTTCAAAATTTTAACAATTTGCGGATTTAATTTTGAATTTACCCTAGAATATCCTATAACCGTAAACGTACATTTTGTGGTGGATCTTTGCTTCAAAATGAGTCTGTCTTTAGATTAAGTTATCCTCCACTATTTTTTAATGGATATATTCAAATTTGATTGAAATATGGGGACTTTCAGTTAAATTTGGAGTAAACAATTTTCAATCAGTTTTTATTAAATAAAATGTTTTTTTTACATTATATTAAAAGAAATACGCCCATTTTTAAATATTTTTTAAAAATACGCCCATTTGAAGCTCTAAAGGGGGAATGCTTTAAGGAAATCGAATTTCGAGCTTGTTAGATTCATTTTTCTAAAGAAAGAATCAGGTAAATGTGTATAAGCACAAACACAAAATATTTTATTATAATAAATTCATCAAGTTTTAAATTTTTTATTAAATATTTTTTTTATTTTGTATAAGGAAATGAAAATTTCTTCATAAAATTTACATGACAATGTGTAAAATACAAGAAACTTTATCGAATGACAAATTCAAATTAGTGACGGCTTTTTTTTGCGGGGGGGGGGGCATCTGTAAAAGTGTGATTTAAGCTAAAGGGCAGTCTCAGGGTGTTCGGATGTCCTCAATGTTTTCGTCCACTTTGTCGCCAGTCGAGATAAAAGTGGGTTCCCCGTAGTGAACACCTCCTGAGGGTACGAGGGCGGGATTCTCGTAGATTCCCTTCCACGCTCTTTGCTCTTCTTCGTGGGTATAATAGTGAGCTATGTGCCGTCGGTAGATTACGATGATGACCAATATGATCGTCACGATAAGTACGATAATGGAAATGGCCACCATCAGCCCCACCTGTGACGTGTATTCGAGGTATTGGCGATCGAAAATGATGTTTTGACATGTTATTTGATTTTCTTGGAGTGAAATAATGCAACGGCCCTTCCATTCCATTGGCATTTCACACTGCAGACATTCATGAGACGAGTCATTCCCGTCCACAAAATGTGTCTCGTTAGCGAAGTGAAAAATCGGTGCAATCTGACAAGTGGAGCAATCGAAGGGATTACCGTGTAGATGGACATTTCTGAAGAACGTCTTGTTAAATAACACCTCCAATACACTCTCCGTCAGAGTACTTATCTTATTGAAACTCACGTCTAAACTTTCCAAGTTTTCTAACGGATACAGAATCACCGGACTGATTTCAACCACAGCGTTATGAGACAGATTCAGCGTTACTAGTTTAGTGTTCGATGCAAAAACGCCCCTCAACAAGTTTTTAATCTTCAGATGAGATGACCGAAGACATTTCAGATTTCTCAGGGAGTGGATGATCGAGAAGAAGGCCTGATTTCCAATGGGGTTGTGGCTGATGTTAAGGACTTCCAAACAGTGCCCAAGTGGCGTGAAAGTGTCTTGAAGCACATACTCCAATTTATTGTAAGTGATATCTAGTGCCCGGATAGTGGCGTTCGTGAAAGTCTTATCAGATAAAGAGGAGAGGTTATTTCGAGAAAGTCCTAACTCTTGAAGTGTCTGTCCGTGGAAGATGCCCTCCGTCAGGCTAACCAGCGCATTACCGTCCATCCGCAGAGTAGAGAGGTGCTGAAGGTGCCGGAATTCTCCAGGAGACAGGGAAGTGAGGTAGTTGTCTCTCAAGTCCAGATGCTCGAGTACAGGGAGCTGCTGGTAGAGCATCGGGTGCACCTGCAGCAGTCTGCACCGAGCTATTTTCAGCACCTTCAGGTTCCTCACATCCTGAAGAATCTCTGGATCGATGAATCCCAGGACATTCCCACTTAAATCGAGTTCCTCCAGCTGAGAAAGGAGGTAAAAGAATCTGAAAGAAAAAATTTTCTTTTTAAATATGTGCATAACTGAATTATTTTAAATATACAGGGTGTTTATAAAGTCCCCGACCCATTTTGATATTTAATAACTCATAAAATAATGAAGATATAAACAAACTTATGGCATTTATTGATGGAATAACTCATATATTTTCCTTTTCAGGTTTGAATATCTTTACTTTTGTATATATCGTTTGCGCGTGTGGTTAATTTCAGATAATTTCATTTTCCAGTTAAAATATCTGTACTTTTCTAAATAGCGTCTGCTTATTAATTGTATTTTTCTCTCTTTTGTTTTTGGCAACTATTACAGTGTTATGTTTACTTTTGATGTGTTTGTTCTATATAGTACTTTTCTATGTGATGTTTTATTCGAGTTGATATTAAGGAGAATGCATACACCACAAGAGAAAGCACAGATTTTATGGTGGTTCATAGAAACGAAATCGATAGTGCAAGCACAGAGAAATTGCAGAAGAATTTACCAAAAAGATCCTCCATCCAAAAGCAGCATCTTGCAGAAGAAAAAGAATTTTCTAGAAACTGGAAGTGTCGCAGATAAGAAACGTTCCGGACATCCCTGCGCAAGTGATTTTGACGTTGAGCGTGTCAGACAGACATTTTTACACAATCCTAGAAGATCTGTGACATCAGCGGCAAGAGAATTGGATATGCCAATTTCGACGGTGTACAAGGTTATTAAGAAACAATTAAGGCTGCATGCATACAAAGTTCAAATTGTTCAAGGTTTGGACGGTTGGCCTAGGAGGATGACGTTTGCGACAAATATGGTAGGAAGGATAGAAGATGATGCTGATTTTCTGAAGCGCATAATGTTCTCCGACGAAGCATTCTTTCATGTTTCTGACATTGTTAATCGCCATAATGTGCGCATATGGGGATATGAAAGTCCCCATGAATACCGTGAAGCCCAAAGCAGTTAAAAGTAAAACAAAAACTGTCGAATCAAAACTTTTCCCAGTACACCACCTTCACTAGTGCATCATCTTCACTTGACCTTGTGACTCATCTTTCCTTCGGTTCGACTTCTCCCCCGAAATCAATTGTTTTTCAGCATTTGGTATCGTCCAGTGAGTTGACAAGTGCTGACCCATTGACATTGACAATAGGGCTTCGCAATAGCAGCCTGGAACGTTTTTTTAGGATAGTGGTGATCATTTTGACATACGAATTTGAGCTCATCCAGATTGGCATCCTATCAAAATCACCGTGGCAATATAAAAAATCGGAACACAGACCCAGAGCAGTACTTTCGTCAAAATATATACATTCCTTTTTTAGATTATTTCGCTGCCCAACTGATTGAAAGATTTTCAAAGCACGAAGATACTCTTGCATCTCTCAATAAAGTGTTACCTAAGTATTGTGTGAACGTTGATATTAATTTATGCAATTTCCGAATCTACGCAGATTTCATTGACATCGAAAACCTCATGGGATAAATGGAAGTATGGGCATCAAAGTGGAACCTGTGTGAACCCCTTAGTAGACCAGATACGGTACTTTCAGCAATGGAAGAATGTGACAGTATCTTTTTCCCAAACATTTATTGCTTGTTATCAATATTGGCTACGTTGCCAATCACCACAGCAACTGCAGAAAGAACTTTTTCTACTCTTAAACGCGTAAAAATAGCAACAAGAAATTCTAATAAAGAAGAAAGGCTAACAGGGCTAACTTTATTAAGCATATTTCGGGATATTCCGGTTTGTCCTAAAAAAGTAATAGAAAAATTTTCTTCAAATCCCCGTCGCATGTCTTTGTAAACTTTGTTTACAAATTGATTATAATTATTATGTAATATTAATTGAAAAATAATTATTATGTAATATTTTTAATTACTAGTTTAACTTTTGCAAACAACAGAATAAACAATACTTGTCACAATGTTTACCCCTACTTTGCATGTCAGAAACTGTCCTTGCTTCTTACGATATCCCCACCCCGAAAAAATATCCTGGCTACGGTATCACCTTGGTGTGGACTAATGCATGACCGAGTCATTGGGCCTTTCTTTTTTACAGAAAAGACGGTCTCATCAGTCGTATTCTTAGACATGTTGGAAAACTTCGTATTTCCACAACTAGAAGAGCTTCAGCCACATGTCTTTTTGCAACAAGATGGTGCACCACCTCATTGAGGTATCATCGTTCGTAGTTCTTTGAATGACCATTTTCCAGAAGATGGATTGGGCGAGGAGGTCCAATTCCCTGGCCACCCAGATCACCTGATATAACGCCGCTGGACTTTTTTCTTTGGGGATTTATAAAGGACAAAGTTTACAGGAGGATCGTGTCGAACATTGATGACCTAAAAGCCAGAATTACAACCGCAATAGCATCTGTGGATGCCGACATGCTTGCCGCTACCTAGCGTGAAATTGACTATCGACTTGATATTCTCCGTGCGATGAAGGGGACACACGTGGAAGTTCATTGACAAGGGTCATGAAACTTTTTGAGTTTATATAACCATTTATGTTATTAATTTTAAGCTATCTTTATTTTTTATTTATTTTTTATTTCCAATGAGCTGCACAATCAGTGTTCCCGATGAGCAGACCTAGTGCGTTCTCAAGAAGTGGTATCTACTTTTGTATCTATCTTTATTATTGTATGAGTTATTAAACATCAAAATGGGTCCGGGACTTTATAAACACCCTGTATGTCTCTTTATTAATTTCAATTTTTTTAAAATTTATATCATTATACCTTCTCAGTATAGAACACCTATGTGATCGTCAGAATATGCTTCTGTTTAAAACCCATTTCTCAATAAAATCAAAGGAATATCTCCATCCAAAATAAATAAACTTTTATTGTAAATCTCTCCTGCTCCATCTTATTATATGTAGACTTCTTTGTATATTTAGGCAGAATAACCAGTATACTTATTTTTCATTTTCACTTTCTGCTTTAATGTGATTTTTATTTATTTATTTATTTTTCTATTTAATTTAGGGAAATCTAAGTCATATCAAATTTTATATGTTTGATTCTGGTCAAACTTCACCCTTTAGTCTCACATGATGTGTAACATTGTTTAAGTGTAAAACATTTTATTTATTTTGCTATTTCTACCAAGCTGTGTTAAAGGACAATTTTCACAGTATACTTTAAATAATTCTTATAGTATTTTTTTACTCATCATACATTAGTTGTTTAATGAAGTACACCCTCACAGATTCAGTCTTTCATAACCATAATTTAATTTCATCATTTTCATAAATTATAAATATTGTTTATAACCATCATTTTAATGTTTCATTTCATCATTTTCATCCACAAAAATCGACATTCATTTGCGACATAATATCGATTAATATTACATTAAAAAATATAGATTTTAATTTTAACGAAAAATATAGAAACTGTTGCATAACTTGTATAACCATGATATTCGGTTGTATTTCAATAATGTTGCTTTTTAAGTGTAGATCATTGCTGTGACAAATTCTTAAACAATTGAATAACTCTGCAGCTTTACAGCCGTACGCATAAATGATTGTCAAAAATTACATAACTTGAATCGTGTATATTTAGTCAAAATCTGGAATCGCGATAAGTTTGTCAATAACTTGCACCCTTTGATGAAATAGGTGCAAAGGAAATAGTAGTAGAAATAGTTATTTTAATCAAAATAGTTTTTTTTAACTTAAGATCTATTGTCCTATGATCATAATCCTTATTGCAATATTCATTTGAAACACTTACTGCTTATTCATCATTCTGATTAACTTGAATATAACACTAGAACCAAAATTATAACACTGGATTAACCTAAATATTATACTCTTTAAGTGGAATATAATCTCGAACTATCATCCTCACCCACCAGCTGTAGCAACTTTTATTTTATAATACACGAAATAAAATTTTAAAACAATATCTAGAAATAACCACACTTCCATTTTTAAGCATATAAAAGGGACTGAATCCTAACCATTAGATTCAAGTATATATATATATATTTGAATCAGATTTTCTTGCTTCTTAGCTAGATCCGGATGTTGTTAAGTTTACCTCCTATCAGTGCTTTTATTTGCAAATTTCTCCAGATAATCTTTTGCCATACATCTCAATGATATCACATGTCTTAAAACGGAAATTGGAGTATCAAAAAAGAAAAGTGGCACAAACCAAAGAAATGCTAAGAAGGAGAACAAAGAAAAATGTGAACATTACATTTGTCTGCAAGTAGTTCAGTTTGCTGTTTCGAATTTGAGTTCAGATTAATGTTTTTTTTCAATATATAATATGTACAAATTATACGAAATAGTATTTCATATATTATATCAAATTCTATAATATCAATGTTAAATCAATATTTAATACTTCTTTAGACATTTAATTATTGCTGTATAAGTTTTTATAACCCTTTTAATTTTCGCGGATCAAATTGCTTTCAAGATGAAAGATTTTAATCACTTGATACACTTTTGAAAAACTATAATTTAAAAAGATAATTAAACACTTAACTAAAAAATAATAATATAAATAAACTAAAACTAAACTAAACTCAGCGACGCGACAGCCCATAGAGGTCCAAGGACTACTGTACCCATCTCAGTTTTCTTGACCTTGGGCTCTGGGGAGCAGGAGCAGATGTTCCGGTCAGGTGGTCAGCGGAACGCGGAACCCCCAGTGTTTAGTTCCCAAGCATGCTTGGTACTCATTTATCGACCCTCTGAAGGGATGAAGGGCTGAGTCAACCTTGCCCAGCCCGAGGATCGAACCGGGAACCTGTGGCACGACAGCGCAAAGCGCTACCGCTCAGCCACCGGGCGTCTAATAATATAATTAGATAACGATTATTATATTTAATTAAAATGTGAGAACTTGGAAAATATATCAATTAAAAAAATTTCTCTCTTTTTTTTCCTCTACTGAGAACTACTATTGATCTTTTATATCTGATTTCAGTGTTATGGAAAATTAAGTCCCATTAGTTTTAAGATAGTGGTCAACAGTTTGAGATTCTTAATATTAATTTCACTTTTTAAGTATATTTATTCTTTTGTGTAATTCTTTCCTTGCGTTCATAGTTAATTTCTCTCGTATTTTATTCAATAACAGTTGAAAAATTTTTCTATTGTAAGTTATTCCCATTTTTTCACCATTTTGAAATATAAATTTTAAAAATATAAAAAAATGAGAAATTTGAATGAAATTGGTCTGTAAAAACCAAAATTAAAAAAAACATAGCTTTTTTAATTTTTTTTAATTTTTCGTGCTTTTTGAGGAAATATAAACTATTCTTAGATATACTATTCTCTATAGATTTAAACTATTCTTTTATTTATATATTATTCTTTAAACTTTTTCTTTCGTTTATTAAATTCGGGAAGCAAATTATAACACTTTGAAAAATAATAACTGTAAATGTCGAAATGGCTCATGAAAATATGCACATTGAAATTATGCAATAAGAATAAGATGAGAATTTTTGAGAAATCGTGTAAAATGGATACTCTCAGTGAGTAAATCATTATAACCAAAACTAAACATTGTCACTAAAGTATAAATAATGCCTCAAAAACAAATATTATACAGTTTCGATTCAGCAGTCATCTTAATGAGAACTTCTTGAGAATTTCTTCAGAAAATGTCATTTTCATAAGATATTCTCCTGAAATTTTCGGATATTTCGAAGATTTCCCTTTTAAAAAAAATATCTGCTGATTTTTTATGGACACATCATAGTCATTCTTAGCTTTTCTTTCATATGTGCTGCCTTTTTAAAGTCATTTCAGAGACATTATGAACTAGCAAAGAAAGTCAAATTCGTCTTCAGATTTATCATTAGATTGCAGTCTTTGGAAAATCTTTTAAGAATTTTGCAGAAAATTTAGGGAATTCATTCTGAAAATTTTCTGCAAAAAATACAATGTTTTTGTAATTGGAAGAAAAAGTAAGTTTAAGAAGTGGATCAAATAACTTCAGATTTTCTTCAGAATTTTTTTAAAGAAATCTTCAGATAGTTTGGTATGGGGCAAAACCATCCTAATTTAAACACATAATGAGAGATGGAAGCAGAAAGAGGGACCAAAGAAAAAAACATGAAATAATAAAGAGAAAAACTTTTGACCAATAAGAAGAAGCTTGAACAGGGACGTGAAATGAAATATATTGGCGGAATGCTAGAAAGGTCAAAGTCAATAACTGATAGTTTGAAAATCTATTTCATTTTAATTTCTACATCTTGCTCACCTGGAAAATGTCATCAAGACCTTGATAAGGCAATAAATATGCTTATTATATTAAAAATAAAGAGAAAACCCAAAGTATGAGAATAAATGCAAAATCTCAATAAATAATGAAAATTGATGAAAAAGAAATAGAAAATGTAGGAGAATTCACCTATATCAGTTTTATATTTGGCAGCAGTGGAGGAGTAGAAGAATAAGACATTAAAAATAGGGGTCATTCATGAAAGAATATCTCTTAGAAATCTTGAGTCAATGGTCATCCAATACTGAACCAAACTAAATATCTATGAAATAATTGTCAAGGCAATCTTATTATATGGCTCTGAAACATAGTGCCATAGAAAGTCAAGCACCCAAAAACTTGAGGTTCTTCACAATAACTGTCTCAGTAAAATGTTCAAAATCTTTTTGCCTGTTTAAATTAAAAATGAAACAGTTTTAGAAAAAGCAAACCTAAATACGATAGAATGCCAGCCAAATTTTTCGTGATTCAAAAAAACTTCTTCTTAGTAGTACTCAATAACTTTTGAAGTTATACTGCAAGAAAATGCATGCTTCACCTTTCGCATTACTGAAAACACGTTAATACAGTTTTTCTCTTTATGCATGCTTAAACTATTTAAATGTAGAGATAGTGGAAAATATATTAAATTAAATTTGTTAAAATAGGTGTCAAGTATGAATGCAAATATTTTGTTACCACATTAAGTACATAAATAAAAAAATTTCCAGTAAATTTGGAAGAGTTCGCAGGTATGAAATAAAAGATGAAATCAATGTGAGACGTCTTGAGAATGTCAAGAGAAAAAGTAGCGCACGTTTCTCTTTCTGGGGCCCCTGATGTTAAAAGAAATAGGGGAAGACAAATAATGACTTGCAGAAACAAATGAAGTTGGATTTTAAATGAGAAAAATTTCAAGGATTAGAGGAAGCCGGATTTCAAGCCCATATGGATATGGATATGGCTTGAGCTTTTTTTCATTTGCTGCAATCAATTTGCAATTTTTCTTCTGCATCTGTTTCTTTCTCTGGTGATTTTTCTTCTTTTCGTCAGTAAGGAATGTTCTTAATTATGAAACTGAAACTATAGAATACCTGTTTTTCTGCTTCGTTCACGTTTCTTTTGCTTATTCATAAAAACAGAAAGTACAATTTTTTTCTTGATTTGAAAATCATTAATATTAAAAGAAATACAATAAAAAAACAGATGAAATGAGCTACTTGCCTAGGAACTAAATTCTGGAGTTTGTTTTGGGCCAAAGAGAGTTTCTTCAAGTTGAGAAGGTGGCGAAAGGGTGCCGAAGGGGTGGCGAATATTTCGTTGTCACTCAGGTCCAATTCTATCAAGTTTTTGAGTCCGTTGAAATCAGATTCCCTTAAGAAGCTGATTGCATTGCGGCTCAGATCGAGCACTCGCAACCGCCTTCCCGGCCAGAATGAACTGTCTCCTATGGCAGGTACACCCGATTTAATGATCCTCACAGTTTCCAGATTGGAGAACTTGAAAAATATTCTCCCGACCGTGATGTTGTTGGGGTTCCCCGGGGGAGAGGTGATCACCAGTTCGTGTACATTCATGTCCATCTCGGCCACGGGAATGTAGTTTAGGCCACCGCCTGAACAGAAAACCGTCTTTCTGCCAAACTTGAGGGCGCAAGTGCATTGCTTTGGACATCGGGCAGAGGCGAGAACAGCGGCGATCCAGAATAAGAGAAGAAGGACTAAAATTTCCATCTCCTACAAACTAAAATGAAAAGAGTATATTTTAAACAAAAGAGGGAATGTTGTCGGTGCTAAAAATGTCTTTTTTTATATTACAATTATTACAATTATTATAAATATTTACAATTATTTTACAAATGAAATTCCTTCTTTTTCATATGAATAGTGTTTAGAGTAAAAACAGTGGGCACATTTGAAAGAATAGAAGATAAAAATTAAACTTAGAATTTTCAACTTTCAAGTATCGTGCTTCAAAGATAAAATACAATTTGTAGCGGCATTAAAAATAATTCGAATCTGTAGAGTTTTTAAATCGAAAAAATGTAGACAAAAATATTCTTCAGACGCAATATTCAGTCAGGGGAATAGATGAGAGATCTGGATCTAAACTAGTAGAATCACCAATAGTTTCATTAAAAATTTGGCTTAGTGCAGTTGGAAAATAGAAAATACAATTGAAAGAAGCATATTCATTTATTAAACCACATTTTTAAGTACAACAAAAAGAATTTACAGATTCTTCAAACAAGAGTCAGACTCGTTCTGTTCTAAAAAAATATTTTTATTTCACGTTGCATGTTATCTTACTTTCTTCAGTTTCATTATAAATCTATTTACTTAAATTGAATTAAAATTGCATACTAAACTGCGCAAAAAAAATATATTTATATAATTTTTTCCTATTTATCGTTTCATTGTGAATGAAATATTCTTATAATAGGCATTATAAACAAGTTATTCCTGAATATATAAGAGTAGTTTTTCCTCATTTTAGTTTGAAAGTTATTTTTTTGGCTATTAAAAAATTGAATTTAAGTCTCTAAGTGAATCCAATCTGCCTTGTAGAAGAAATCCTACAATACGAAAGTGGATGTTGTAGCATATCAGACCATCTGCAGTTTTTTTTTATTTTTTTTTATGCATTTCGGAAAAGAAAAATAACAACAATAATCAATAATGAAGTGGGAGTAAGACAATATCGATTTTTTTAAAAGTTGAAATGGAGATAAAAAATTGAGTAAATATTTTTATTTTTTAACGATAAAGAAGTATCTCTATTTCTTTTCAAATATGATCACAAACATTTTGATCACAGACAGTGCTATTTAATAGAATACTTTTTTTTAAATCAAAAATTACCGAAAATCACAGAGTTACATACAGGTAAAACATCAATTCCCCAAACTTTGGGTTAGTTAACGCTGCCTCTGAAACGTTTTTGATTGGTTTTCGAACTAACAAGTCTGGATAAAATTTATTGCCAGTTCGTTCAGAATTAAGGCTGCTAAAATTTTATTTCATGAATGTAAGTCCACGTATACTTATTTTATCTTTTCAAGCAAAAATTATATTAGAGGAAAAACATGAAAAAATCTCTGTGAAAACCAACAAATGCTACTCACGAAAATCATTAGAATGTTCCTTTATGAAAAGAGCAAGAATTAAATAAATAGACCTCCAGAGATTTTGTGAGTTCTGTCTTTACAAATATACTAAAAACATAAAGATACAGAGAAAAAAACAAAAAAAAAAGAATTTATAAACTATAGCGCTCATTTACACAAATTTACTAAAATGTCACTTAGCCGGTTCCTCCACTAAGCTCTTCAAATATGCTAATTAATTAGCGCAAACGATATTTTAAGTCACGGAATCAGGGGCAAAAAAAATACTTTCCTTCAAAATCAATTTCTCATGAAATATTAAATCAATTTTGCTCAAATTCTGTATTCTGCCATATAAAATTACATTCTTTAAATGATTTAAAAAACTGTATACCTTACAATTTAAAATTTAATCCATTATTAAATATAAAAAAAAAAAAAATAATAAATATTTAATAAAAAAATACTTTTTGCATAGAATTATCTTTGGATAAATGAATTTTATAATTTTGTGCAAACATTTTTTCATTCGCTTGAAAAGTTCTCCAAATATGGTGAAATACGCAAAAAGTAATATTAACATTAAGAACTCTTAAACTTTATACCGCTCTCCTGCCCAAGTTATTGAGACCATATTTCTCAGATTGTGTTCATCCCCTAAATTTTGGTGATTAGAATTCCGAATCCGTCAAAAAATGTATTAAGAAGCAGTAGTCCGCAGAGAAAGTACGTTGTTGTGTCTGATTTCATAACTTCAAGCATTGTCTGCACTAATTAATTAGCATATTTGAGGTCACCCCTTTGACAAATGAAAATTTAGTACTAGAACGTGAACATCTGGTCATTAGATAAAACGTTATTCAGTATGGTTCGTTTTTTTATCACCTCGAGTAACTTTCCTTTTAATGTACTAAATGTCAATCTCAATGGTTTCTGGGGGAAAATTCAAATATACTAATTAATTAGTG
Organism: Parasteatoda lunata; assembly: GCA_949128135.1. Taxonomy (NCBI): domain Eukaryota; kingdom Metazoa; phylum Arthropoda; class Arachnida; order Araneae; family Theridiidae; genus Parasteatoda; species Parasteatoda lunata. The sequence continues at coordinate 156,624 of OX421972.1, forward strand.
CTAACTATTAATTAAATTACAAAATCAGACACAAACACGTACTTTCTCTAAATAAACACTTAATAAGACTTATTTTTGTTCGCTTCGGGAACAAACTTAAAGTCGTTTTTCTGGAGATTAGCTGGCAACTTTTCTGCACCAACATCACATAGAGAGAATATGATAGCATTGTAAAATCTCAGAGATGCTTATTATCATCATTATAAACTTATATTTCATTTTCAATTCAAACAATATAATAAACTTATGTAAAGCGAGGAAGCAATATTATTTAACACATTACTATAGGGCATTAGCCGAAGATTAATCTCCGTATCCGAAGCACGCATGGCAGAGCCTAACTCAAATCATTGTCTATCTTATAGGATGCCGGACGCTCCCTATTCGGTACTTCATCCCCCCCCCAGTAATTTAAATTTTAAACTAAAAACAATTAAAACCTGATGAAAAAACTTTAAAATATGGCAAACAAATAAAAACATGTAATATTAATAAGTTGATGCTAAGTAATATTTCAAAAGCAAATACCATTGCAAGTAATTGCCCAATTAACTTCAATACTGTTGACTGACAAAATATTTTAGTTTCTATCAGACAAAAAGCAAATTATATAATAAAAACATATGTAACTGAAATTCGACAAATTAAATTAAGCAATTTAATTTTTTGGGTAGACTATATCTGAGGGTGCCCCTTGACTCTCGTCAAGTTGTGATCGCGGTTGATCGCCAAGCTGGGCGATGTTGAAACCCAATCGTGATTCTGATTGGTTTAGATTTTAGTGTTAGTTTTAAATGTTCAATGGTATATGTAATTTTAGAGGTCCGTTAGTTCTACGTTGGATACCGGCTGGTAAGGTTACTTTTGCTTCTGGTCAATAAGATCCAAGGTATGTGGGCAGTCATAAAAAGGGACTTAAAATGATAAGATGAAAGGGAATGATAATGATAATAGATATTATTGATAATGATAAAATTAAAAAATTTATGTCTTTAGGTTCTAAATTTAGACCATCTTTTCTAACTTCTAAAAACAAAGTAATTTCTATTTTTATTACAAATCTCGATGATTTTATATTAAAATTATCTTACAAATATAATTTCCCTATTGAAGGTTTTTTTGATTGGAGAGAGAATATCATTAAAGATTTTAAAATTAATATTAAAAGAGACAAATTAGTTTTTCATAAGGATTTAATTTTTAACTCTGTTATTAAACAAGATATTAAAAATATTCAAAATAAATTTTGTATTACCACTGTTGATAAAGCTAGTAATAATTTTGCAATTATTTGAAAATTTTTTTATAAACAACTTCTTTCCAATGAACTTAATAGCAATATAACTTACAAAAAACTTAACACCAAAGGTGAAATTATTATTAATAAAATTAATGCTATTTACAAAAGACTTAAAATTAAACCAAATAATATTAACAATTTTCCTTTTCTTTTTGCAAATCCAAAATTCCATAAGACTCCAACCAAATTCAGGTTTATTACTAGTGGTGTTAACAGTAACATGAAAAAAACTGGCATTTACTTTGAGAACATTCTAAAAAAAGTTTATAACAAAATTAATAAGCTTACTAAAAATAATAAATATTTAAATTGGAATATTAAAAATAGCATTCAGGTTTTAAATAAACTAAAAACTTTAAACAATGTTGATTCAATCCACTGTTTTGATTTCGAAAACCTATATACTTCACTTCCAACAAATAAAATTTATGATGACCTTCTTCAAATTCATAGCATGTTTAATCTCAGTGATATTATTAATGAAGATAACTGGAACTTTTTAGTGCATATTAACCTTAACAACAATTATATTCTTTTTAATGACAGCCTTTTTCAGCAAATTAATGGTATTCCCATGGGTAATAATTTTAGTACTAACATCTGCAATATTTTTCTTTTTCTACAAGAATATAGGTTTATTAAATCATATGTTAATCTTCCAACTAATTCCTTCTTTCTCAGATTCATTGATGATTTATTAGTTATAAATTTTAATGATTTCGATATTCTAGCCAAACATATTTATCCTAATGAATTAATTCTTAATAAAACAAATAATGGTAACACTTCAGCAAATTTTTTAGATTTGACTCTTAATATTAATGAAGATAAAAATATTACATTTAAACTTTTTGACAAAAGAAATGATTTCAACTTTCCAATAAAAAAATGCATTGATTTTAACTCTAACTTAGCCAATAAGGTTTTTTCTAATATTATTACCAATCAAATTCATAGATTTTACAGAAATAATTCTAACTTTAAAGAGATTTAATAGATACTGATAAATATAAAAACGATTTAATCAATAGCCATTTTCCTAGTTCTTTTCTAAAATTCTATTTTAAAAATATCCTAAAAAACTTGGTACATTAAAAAAATTTTTTTTTATTTTTTCTACTTTTAGAATGAGCTCTGATTTTTTTAAGGTAGGAACTAACTATGATAAACTGTTCCTAAAGCCACTGGACGGTACAGTTTGGATGTATGACCTTTTATACTGGATTGGTTAAATATTTTTTAAGTTTCTTCTTAATAATTTGTAGCCTCTTAATATTAATTTAATTATTTTAACTATCCAGTATAATAAACAGTTTTAATTATTTATTTATTTTTATTTATTTGATTTTTTTATTCTTTTTTTTTATTCCCCCCCCCCCTTTTTTTTTATTGTATAAATGGAATGGGCTCTGGATTATAAAAAAAACACCCCAAATGAATGCAGGTGACACGTGTAGTCTTTAAAATTATGTAAGGATGTATGAATGAAGGATGAAGTCTATAAACGGCTTCTATCCATTTGATGTGCAGGCTCTGACTTTTAAATAAGTCACCCTATGAATGATGGAAATGTGTATTCTATAAAGTTATGTAAGGATGTATGAATGAAGGATGAAGTCTATAAACGACTTTCTATCCATTTTATGTGCAGGCTCTGACTTTTAAATAAGTCACCCTATGTATGATGAAAATGTGTATACTATTAAATTATGTAAGGATGTATGAATGGAGGATAAAGTCTATAAACGACTTTCTATCCGTATGATGTATCCGTATAAATGATAGAATGGAAATGATTTTTTTTTTTTTTTTTTTAAATTGAATTCGTTAAACATAATAAATTTCTCCATTTTTGGGTTCTAATAAATTAATTTCCAAATTTTATTAATTTCTTCTCATAGATGGCAGCACTAATTTTTTACTTACTTAAAATATTTTTCTACTTCGATCAAATATATATATTTTTATTCGATTCAAGCTATAAGCACAACTTCAAATATTTTACCTCTTCGCCAATTTTTTTAACTGTTTAATTATCATACTTTTAAACCTAAACACGCCGTTAAGTTTGCTACATGCCGGTAAGTTAGATAACTTTTTACATTTTTCAACAAAATGTTTTTTGCGATATCGACACATATAAAGAATAATTTTTATCTTAGGATAATTATTCTTTATTCAGAAATATCGCAATTATAGCAATAGATGTGTCTTGAGAACGACTATTGCTTTTCCCATTCCTGCTTCTCTGCATTTTAGTTTTTATTTTATTCATGTTTTTCTTATTAATTTGTGTATATATATATATATATATGTGTGTGTGCGTGTGTGTGTGTAACATAAAAAGCTTCTATTAATCTTTTTATGTTAGTGTCTTCGTTATAAAACAACTCCTAATTTATTACTAATTAATTTCAAATCGAAACACTTTATCATACTTTTAAAAAGCCACATCCTGTTTCTAAATCTATTTTTGGCCCAACTATGCATAAATTTAAATAAAGATATTTCTCTCTTTAAGCTTCGTGGGAATAGCGTGATCTATTTAATTAACCAATAGTAATTTCTAAGATTTCCCTCTTTCCCTAAATTGAAACATTTTGCGGATATATATATGTAACATCTAAAATACTAGCTTTCTAAAATTAAAAGGATCTTTTGAGACTAAACTTAAAAAGAATTATATCTTATCTGCAGATAAGCTTATCTGGTTTATGAGAACATTAAATAATCTCTATCACGTACTTAACTCAGCCCTTCGCGTACATCTTGAATTTCATTGAATAGCGGTGAAATCTTTATTTATAAAATAAATCCGTGCTGCAATGTAAAAAATCTTAAAGAAGCCGAAATATCTTAAGATCTAGCCGAAATATCTTGAAGAAGCTGAATTCCCATTAAAATCAAGCACTATGTTGAGACAGGCCCGTCGCTAACCGATTCGAGAGGGGGGGGGTGTTGAAGTTTATTTTGCCGACTGTCATATATATATATATATATATATATATATATATATATATATATATATATATATATATATATATATATATATATATATATACAATTTGTATATGGCTAAAGCTTGACAATCAAAGATAAATCAAAACAAATAAAAGAGTCCAAATGCGCCACAAAACTTGAGCTTCCAAAGTTTTGAAATCATTTCGACTAGTTATAAACATAATGCTATTCATCGAAAATTTTTTTACAGCACTTAAAAATGCAACCGCCATAGGTGAAAAATGTGGTATTATTGATAACTAAATAGTACCAGTAATTATTCAAAATAATACAAAGAAAATATAGTTTTTACATTTATATTAATTTTAATTATTAAAATGGTAACAAAATATTCAAGGAAAGAAAACTATTTTTAAATAAACTGAAACTTATTCAATTGAAATAAGTTTTCAGTAATAATAATCAATAATTATTTGTGAAAATAATTTTGAAAAATAAAGTTGTAAATTTAAATGATTTTCAATGCAACTTTGAAATACTTTTTACTTTATATTTAAAATATTTTTTTGAAAAATCACTTAGCAATTCAAATGTATCTTTCGTTTCATCTAAACGTAGTTGCCATAAGCTAATTAGAGCAACTGTTTGAAGATAAGAAAGTAAGTCATAATAAAAAAATACAATCTTCTATTAAGATATTGATTCAAAACAAAATTCATTTAAAAGTAAATTGTCCTTTCATTTTTTAAAAAATAAAAAAAATAGTGTAGAAATACATTGAAAATATTTGCCATTTAAATTATAAATGAAGAAATTCACATAAAAAGGATAAAAAAAATTAAGATATTAGCAAAGTTACGTTATATTAATTATATTGGCTACGTAAATTTACTTCGACGTTGTTTTAAGAGTGAAAAATATTCTGCCAGCTTATCAAGCTTAATATTGTCAACAATATCTTTTTCTGCTTTGAGTAAAAGCAGTGAATTTAGGCGTTCAGTGGTCATTGTTGTTCGAAGATAGTTTTTAATCAATTTCATCTTGCTGAAAATTTTTTCATTTGTCGCAACTGTTATTGTCGCAACTGTCATTAAAGCTAATAGATTTAACAATAAAAACTTATGAAAGCTTTTTTACTAAAATTATTATTCCGCATATGTATTCATAAAAAAACTTTACTTACATTCAAAACTTAAGTTGCGGTTGATTTGATAATTGTTGGCTTGAAAGCGGATTTTATATTTTATTCAATAATATGATTTTTTAAAATATGCTTTGAGTAACTAACCCCTTCTTTTCCCTTCTTAGCGACATGAACAAAGATATTGTCTATATTCTTAGAAAGAGTAAGAGAAAATATAGCTTAGGGCATTTCTAGCTAACCACTTTTAAAACACCCTCGATTTTTCAAGTTGACAGAAATATCCGGGGGTTTCGTCTTCTGCTTCAAAGATGGGGGGGAGTCGCAGCACCATCCTTTTTTTGCGCCTTTTCATAGTGTCGGTAACGGCTTGATCAAACAGAATTGCCACTTTTCCGTGAATACTAGGAATCGAAGAATTGCTCTATTTTCGCCGTATTTTTATTGAAATAATTAATGAATCCAAAATCATAACATATAATACTTTGAATTCGGCAACCATCCAAAAATTGTGTGAAATGATTAAAGAGTCGATTCGATTGAGTGTAACTCAATTTAATGTTTCAGAATTCTTAGGATTCTTGAAAAAAAATATTAAAAGTAAAATATAATATTTTATTTTCAAAACAGGAACTTTTATAAAGGTGAATTGAGGATCATATATATGTTTACTATTTTCCATAGAGAATATCAAATTTTGTTGTGATGATTAATTGTTCTAAAGATACGAATTGATCCCTGAACAATTTATTTTAGGTAAAAATATTTTTAACTTAAATAATAATCCAATCATCATAAAATTTTAAAAGTTATAAACCAAAGGGTAGTTAACAAATCAAATTTTTTTTTCTCCTTTTTTTTTACATGTTTAAAGTCCTTTGTAAAAATTTTAGTAAAAATTTTAACAGTAGAAAAATAGCTTTTACTTATTGAAAATATAAATTATTTGATAATTTGTGTTATTTAAACAGAATTTAACAATTTAAATATGATATTTTGAATAATAAAGTATCCTATTTAAAAGGTACTTTTATTTGTAATTTCCCCCCAATATTTTGAAAGTAAAAGAAGAAAAATAGGTTGCATCACCGACACGATTATTTCATTTAAAATTTATTAATTTTTTTACAAAAACTCATGTAAGTTCATCACTTCCTTTGAAAACATTACTTAAACTTCTTATAAAGAGTTAATATAATTCTGAGAAATAGTATCTGAATTTTATGATACTTTATTAGCTGACTAAAAATTAAGGTCACTAAAATTTTTTTAAATTTAAGAATGTGTCGTGGAAATAATAATACGAGAGAAATGGTTTTCAAGATTTTGGCTTGTAATATCGGTCATCTTGCCTCGAATTATCATAAATGGTTGCTCTTGGAGGAGAGAAAAAAAAAAAAAACTGAATTGGAAAACTAAATTTCACAGCAAGGTTTGCTGAGTCTGGTCTGGGACAAAATCCCGAAATGGACGAAACTCAGATAACATTGAAATCCGTTTAAATCTCATCACCGATGAAATATCCGATAATAAAAGAATTTTGGCAAAGTCGGGATTTTGGCTTGTATTATCGGTCATCTTGCTTTGAATTATCATAAATGGTTAGTCTTGGAGGAGGATAAGAAAAAAAACTGAATTCGAAAACACATTTCACAACAACATTCGCCGAGTTGGGTCTGGGATCCAGAAATGGACGAAACTCAGATAACATTGAAATCCGTTTAAATCTCATCACCAATGAAATATCCGACAATGAAAGAATTTCGGCTATTATTATTGGTCATCTTGCTTGGAATTATCATAAATGGTTACTCTTGGAGGAGGGAAAAAAAAACTACATTTGAAAACACATTTCCCAGCAAGATTTGCTGAGCCGGGTCTGGGACAAAATCCCGAAATGGACGAAACTCAAATAACATTGAAATTCATTTAAATCTCATCACCGATGAAATATCCGATAATAAAAGAATTTCGGCAAAGTCGGGATTTTGGCTTGTATTATCGGTCATCTTGCTTTGAATTATCATAAATGGTTACTCTTGGAGGAGAAAAAAAAAAAAAAAAAAAAAAAAAACTGAATTTAAAAACACATTTCAAAACAAGGTTCGCCGAGTCGGGTCTGGGATCCCGAAATGGACGTAACTCAGATAACATTGAAATCCGTTTAAATCTCATCACCAATGAAATATCCAATAATGAAAGAATTTCGGCAAAATCGGGATTTCGGCTTGTATCATCGTTCACCTTGCTTTGAATTCTGATAAATGGTTGCTCTTGGAGAGAAACAAACTAAATTTAAAAACACATTTCATAACAAGATTTGCTGAGTCGGGTCTGGGATCCCGAAATGAACGAAACTCAGATAATATTGAAATCCGTTTAAATCTCATTACTGATGAAATATCCGATAATAAAAGAACTTCGGCAAAATCGGGATTTTGGCTTGTAAAAAAAAAAAATGACGACTCAACTTGAATTTGCCGACTGGATGATATCGCTGGGGGGGTGAGACACCCCTCTCACCCCCCCGTTGATGACGGGCCAGTGTTGAGATATTAATTCATCTCCATCTGGTCTTATGATCTTACAGCACTGGTCCTAACAAAGAAGAGGAAAAAAAGGGTCTGGATATTATAGATCACATGACATGAACGAATACAAGAAAAGTATACACTTATCTTTTAGAAATGAAACTGTAAGCATCTATCCAGGAGCTCTGCTCCGTGTATATATAATCTGTAAATAGTTTTTAACTCTTTTCCTCAATAAAAGCATAGAAAAATCATTATCTTGTCATCCTTATAGAAAAGGATATTAAAAAAGGACTACAAATACTACTGTTCTTAGAGAGTGCTATTTAGTCTTTTCTGATTTAATAAAACTCGGCTCGAAAGTTATGCTGAAGAAGAGAGAGAGAAGAGCACGACATCAAAGCCGGCAGGACTCTCTGCTCGGAACCCCCTAAGCACTTGAATTGAAGGATTTTCTGCAGGGATACCTATGATGAACTGGAATTAAGAAATACAATATTAAGAGACAGATGAACGTTATCGTCCCCTTCTCTGGTTGGAACGGAAAGTCTGATGGGTGGAAATTTGTTACCCCGCTGATGAACTTCGCCGCGCCTATGGAGGGTAAACTTCGCCGCCTCTGGGTGCGAAAGGAAGCAGAGATGACCTTATTTCCGCACTGTGTGTTTGCCCCTGTGAGTTCGCCGAAATGATAATTTTTGCCGCCCCTGTCTAAACTGTTCTTGATGCGCCCTAGAATAAAGACAGACTCTCCTAAGAGAAAAAGATTCGTGAAGGATGAGAAGGTGTTTGTTTTTTTGTGTTGTGCCCTCGCCTTTTAAAACAGATGAAGATTGGTGAGTTTTGAAAATAATTTTGTTGAACTAAGTGTATTACAAATAGTAGTTTTATTATGATAGTTTTATTTCATAAATAGAAATTATATTTTATTATAGTGTGTGTTGTAATTTTAAAAAGTATATAGAGTGTGTTGGTATTTTAAAAATGTAATAGTTTGATTTTTCTTTTCAATTGATTTTGATTTTTCGTATTTCAAAAAATAAGTATCTTATTTTTAAGTTATTGATAATTAATGTTGTGAAAAATGGCATATCTATGGAAACTAGTTAAAACGGAACTGATAAATTTAGCGAAAGAACTAGATTTAGATGTAAATGAAAATAACACAATTTCAGAGATAAGGAATAAAATTGTAACGCAAGATAATTATGAAGAATCTATAACTAAAGAAATAGTTAATAGAATTTTAGAAGAAAAACGGGAAAAATCAGAATTACAACTTTCAAGAGAAAAGGTTTTAAGTCTAGAAAATAATGACAAAGATATATCCTATTTAGGTAAACTAATAAAAGCTGATTTAATTATTTTGGCAGATGAGTTAGGAATATTAGTAAGTGATACCGAACCAGTTTCCGAAATCAGGAAAAAAGTAACATCAGATGAGAATTACAATGAGAAGTTAACCAAAGAAATTTTAAATCGTATGTTAGAAGAAAAGAAAGAAATGCAAGAACTACAAATTTTAAAAACTAAAAATCAAGAACTCGAACTCTATAAATTAAGTTTTCAAAGTAATGATAAGGAAACATTTTCAAGTGTAAATTCATCTAATGTATCACAACCGTTTGAACCCCATAAAGATGAGATATTTTTGTATTTAAAAAATTTCGAAACAAAGGCCAAGTTAGCCAATATTCCTGAAACTGAATATGTTATTTATTTATTGAATCTGTTACCCCATGATATTGTTAACCAACTTACACGGGGACGGGGTGAATTGGCTCATGATTATTCATATATAAAAACTTTATTATTAAAAGGGTATAAACTTAATCCAGAGCAGTTAAAATATAAATTCTTTTCAACTCATAAAAAATCTCAAGATTCTTGGCGCGAATTTAGCAATGAAATATCTGCTTACTTTAATGATTGGTTAGCTGAGCTTAAGATCAAATCATTTGAAGAATTGAAGGAATTAATTATTGCTAACCAAATCAAAACTAGAGTGCTAAATGAAGTAAAGCAGCATTTTCTTGATACATGGAATTCTATGAATAGTTCTTTAAATTTGGCAGAGAAACTAGATGAATTTGAATCTTTAAGAATCGGTATTAATAAGCAGACAGGTACTAAACCAAAACAATTTTCTCCTAATTTGCAAAGACGCGTTGGATATAATGCACCACAAGTAAAAAGAAATTTTTCAAATAATTATCAGAGTAGTCCAGGACAGTTCCGAAATCAGACTGATCAACAGCATTATATGGGACGAAATTATAATTACCCATATAGAGCTGGTTTCAATCAGTATAGTAATCATTCTAAATATAGTAGTAATGAAATGAAACGATCAACTGAAAAAACTCATCATAGAACTGTCTCTGATAAATCTTCCCGAAACAAATATGACAAAAAGAGTGAAAATGTTAATGATAATCCCTCTCAAAACAAATGTGACAAAAATGTTGAAAATGGTAGTAATAAAAAATGACAATTAAATTCTTTATATTTTTGTGATATGATTATGTCGGGAAGTGATGGCACAAAAATTGAAATTCCGGCCCTTTGTGATACTGGAGGAACAATATCAATTGTTCCATCAAAATTATTAAAAAATATTAAATATAAAAAAATTGAAGAAAAATATAAGGTGCTATTGTAGCAAACACAAGGCACAATTAATGATTTTGATTTAATTGAAATAGATGTTGGTATCGGTAAATTGACAAATAAAATTAAAATGTACAGTATTAATACGAATTTGAATTATTGTTTGCTGTCACTACCTGACATGTACTTATTCAATATTAAAATAGATTTTGATAAAAGAATTGTTATTCAGGGTGAAAATGAACTCAAATGTTCAAAAAATATTGTAACTCATTCAAAATGTTGGTGTCTCAGTGTAGTTAAGGATAGTCTTTGCTCATCACCAACGAGTAAACATTCTAAATCACTTGAATCTGTGGATTGTAACTCACCACAGGAAATAGTAGATAAGAGATTGTCTTTATTAAGAGAAAAGTACAATGATATTTTTAGTGAGGATAGATATGATGTTTCGCTTATAAGATTAGAGCCTCAGAAGGTTATTCTTACTTCTGAATTGCCAATATCTTTGCGTTCATATCGTTGCTCTTCTCAAGAAAATTTAGAAATTGGGACACAAATAAAAAAGTTGTTAGAAAATAATATTATTAAACCCTCACATAGTTCCTATTCAGCTCCTGTAACAATGGTAACCAGAAAAGATGAGGGAAAAAGAAATAGACTTTATATTTTAGACGATTAAATTTAGTAACAAAATCAGATGCTGAACCAATTCCTCGAATTGATAATGTTCTTGATGACTTAACGAATGCAAAATATTATTCTAAAGTTGATTTGTGTTCAGGTTTTTGGTATTTAAAAATTAGAGATTGTGACACTGAAAAATTTGTGATAGCCACTAATTTTGGTTTATATGAGTGGTTAAGACACCCTTTTGGCTGGAAGAACAGCCCAAGTATATTTCAGCGTGTTATCCGCCAAATACTACAAAAACATAACATTAAATTTGCTAAAAACTTCTTTGATGATATTATAAGTTATAGTAATTCTCTTGAAGAAGATTTAACTCATTTAGGAAAAATTTTCGAAATTTGTAGATTAGAAAATATCAAATTAAAAGGTTCTAAATGTTATTTTTGTAAAACAAGTATTAAGTTTTTGGGATATGAAATTTCAGAAGTTTAAGGTTCTCCTAATGATGCAAATATAGAGACAATTAAAAAACTTCTTCCCCCTCATAATGTCAAGTCATTACAGAGGTTTTTAGGTTCGATTAATGTTTATCATCGTTTTATTCAAAATTACGCAAAGTTAAGATTGCCGTTAAATAAATTACTTAAAAAAGATTCTAAGTTTGTTTGGTCTGAAGACTGTCAAAAATCATTTGCAGATTTAAAAACGCGTTAATTTCTAAACCAGTTTTATGTCTTTTCAACCCACAAAGAAAATGTCATTTGTATGTAGATGCTTCAGGTGAGGCTATAGGTGCAGTCCTTAAACAAGAGCACCCGGATAGAACACAACATCCAATATCTTTCCTTTCGAGGCAATTAAGAACTTATGAGAAAAATTACTCAATTACTGAGTTAGAATTTTTAGCAATAGTAGATGCTCTTGAGAAATATCAACATTATCTTCATGGAACACCTTTCACCATACATACAGATCACGCAGCTCTAGTTTGGTTGAGAAATGTTAAACATCTGACAGGTAGATTATTTAGATGGTCTTTAAAGTTATCAATGTATGAATATGAGATAAAATATAAAAAAGGAAGAACTAATTATGAGGCAGATATGCTCTCTAGAAATAAAATTTCTCACCATAATTGCTATTCAACACATTTAATTCAAAAAGAAAAATTAATTGAACATCAAAGGCTTGATAATGTAAATAGTCCTAACTTCAAGAAAATTAATGATGTTTTAACTGTAAGTAAAAAGGGTTTAATTAAAATTGTAGTCCCTTTCTCCTTAAGAGAAGAATTAATTTCAAAAGTACATGAAGAATATGGTCACCCAGGTGTAAAGAAAATGTTAAGCATTATTTCCCTATACTATTATTGGTCAGATATTAAGGACATTAGTAATCAGGTTAAGCACTGTGAAACTTGTCAGTTGAATAAGATCTCACACTTGAAAAAATACGGTTTGTTACAGTCAATGCCACCCTGTAAAGAACCTTTTGAGTTAATATCACTGGATTCTGTAGGTGGTTTTAATTATTATAACTCTTCTAAAAAATATTTGAACATTGTAATTGATCATTGTACCAGATATATCTGGGCTCGTATAGCAAAAATATTACATCAGAAGTGTACTCAAATTTGTTGAAGCCTTTATTTACATCCTATGCCCCAAAGGCTTTATTAACTGATAGGAACCCAGCCTTTACTTCTAGTCGATTTAAGAAATTTCTGAGAAATCATAATGTAAAACAGTTGTTGACAACTAGTCACTATCCACAACATAATGGAAAATCAGAAAGGGTAGGGCAATCAATAGTTACTAGATTAAAATGTAAAGTAAATAACTTTTCTAGAAAAATTCCTTGGACTAAAATTCTTGAAAAGGTTGTGTCAGAATATAATAATACTCCTCATGCTGTTACAACTTTTCCACCTGCTTATTTAATGTTTGGCTCCTTGCTTTTGATTCCCCTATTGATCAACCTTTATACCCCCCAGTAGAAAAAGCCAGAGAAATAGCTTTCGAAAAAATCAAGGAACATCATTTGAAAAATAAACTTAGATATGATTTAAAATTTAAAAATGCAAATTTTAACGAAGGAGATTTGGTAATAATGGAAGAATATAAATACCCTAACACTAGAAAATTAACTTCTCCTTATTCAGGCCCTTACACAATATTAAGGAAATTTTCTAATGTAAACTTTGAAATAGATAAATATAATAGTCAAACTGAAATCGTTCACTCTTCCACATTAAGATATTTTTATCCAGCTGAAGAATTTCATTTAACACCAGAAGGTAAAAATTAAGAGAGCATTTTATGTAAATTTTAGTCAATTTCTGTTGTGATATTTTTGTAATATTATTATAAGGAAAATTTGAATTTTGTAATTTATTAAAAATAATCCTGATCTGTTATAAATAATATTAATAAAAAGAATTATTCAAGAAAAATTATGAATTTTGTTATACATTAAGAATAAGTTTGAACTGTCATAAATATTGATGATGATGATAAGAAATATTACCCTTTTTCTGGAAGATCCGACCCTTAATTTGTGAAAACCAGCGTAGTGTTTACCCATACCTGAGATAGCAGGTTATGCGGGCGAAGCTTTATTTTTCTTCTTCTTTTGTTTTTGTGGAAATATTAAACCATAAATGCATATAATTGATGATGACACACTTAAGGTTGCCAGGATCTTCCATAACACTGATTGCAGTGATCGGGGCTATTTTCCTCCTCTTGAGGAACTAAATCCCTTATCAAGCAAATTCCCTTTAAAAATATTGGAATCCTAAATTCCAAATTAAAGACAAATGTGTCCAATGTGAAGTGGAATGAGGTGAAATGGAATTTATGTTTTTGAATCGTATTTTTCTTTACTTTATATTTTGATGTTTGTATTTTATAAGGTGTCTATACTTTATTAAGGTTATAGTGACATGTAGTCACAAAGAATGAGAAGTGGCAACGATGCCAAAAATGTTTAAGAAAGTGAGTTTTAATTTTTAGGTCTAAAAAATGAATATTGTTAGTGGAAATGAGTTTTAAAACATGAATATTATTCGTGAAAATAAGAAAAGTAGTGGTGAGGTATGTTCTAGAAAGAATAGTGGTTATTGAGATAAAGTAGTAAAATTGAGATTGATAGAAATGAAGAGGAGAATTAGTTTTTTCACGCAAAGTATGTTAAGGAGTTAGTTAAAGAAATTATTTTGGATGACTATTTTAAAGAGTAACAGAAGAGAGAAAATATATGAGCATTTTAAAGTTTTGTAAAATGAATATTTAAGAGATTTAGGATAAAATGAAGTTTTATAAGCATGCTAAGGAATCAAGTGACGTCAAGTGACTTATGTCACAAGGACTTAAACCTAGGTAGCAATTTTTAAGGCCTCTTATTTAGTCGCAACTATATTTTTATTTTTATATTAGATGTTATTTTAGCATCTTAAGAAGTGGAATATTGAATATTGAATAGTGGAATATTGAGTATTTTTATATATGTTTTTATATAATCTATTTTAAAATTTTAGGAGTTATTATGAAACCATTGCAATTGAGGTAGTTTCATATATTTCGTTAACATAACATTTGAATATTGTTTTATTTTTAGATTGCATTGCTTTTGTAATTCAGGTCATGTGATCTGAGTCATGCAGATTAATATTCATTTTAAATAGTTTAAATAGAAGATGGTAAGTACGGATTTTGATCTTTCCTTTATGAGATGTGATGTGGAGCCTGATCACCTCCGGATCAACTCCTTTGAGAGGGGGGATATTGTAACATCTCAAATACTAGCTTTATAAAATTAAAAGGATCTTTTGAGACGAAACTTAAAAAGAATTATATCTTACCTGCAGATAAGCTTATCTGGTTTATGAGAACTTTAAATAATCTCTATCACGTACTTAACTCAGCTTGACATCTTGAGTTTCATTGAATAGCGATGAAATCTTTATTTATAAAATAAGTCCGTGCCGCAATGTAAAAAATCTTAAAGAAGCCGAAATATCTTAAGATCTAGCCGAAATATCTTATAGAAGCCGAATTCCCATTCAAAACAAGCACTGTGTTGAGATATTAATTCATCTCCATCTGGTCTTAAGATCTTACAGCACCGATCCTAACAAAGAAGAGGGAAAAAAGGGTCTGGATATTATAGATCACATGACATGAACGAATACAAGAAAAGTATACACTTATCTTTTAGAAATGAAACTGCAAGCATCTATCCAGGAGCTCTGCTCCGTGTATATATAATTTGCAAATAGTTTTTAACTCTAAAGCATAGAAAATTCATTATCTTGTCATCCTTATAGAAAAGGATATTAAAAAATGACTGAAAATACTATAGAGTGCTATTTAATCTATTCTGATTAAATAAAACTCGGCTCGAAAGTTATGCTGAAGAAGAAAGAGAAGAGCACGACATATATATGTATATAAATAAATAAATAAATATATATATATATATATATATATATATATATATATATATATATATATATATATATATATATATATATATATATATATATATATATATATATATATATATATATATATATATATATATATATATATATTGACAGGGGAATAAATATGATTTGCAAATTCTATCCTGATGTTTGGAAACTTTGGAAACTTAGCTTCTCAAATTCACCTTAAAATGTCGCTGAATATGTTTTTCAATTACGATCAGTTACATTTATCACCTAACATTGCAGCTAAGATTTCTTTGCTTTTTTCCTTAATTTACAAACTTGATTTACAATTTGCACCATCGCTACATACATTTTATACGATACTTTCCTTCTAAACTTACAGATTATGAAATGGTGGCAAAAAAAAAACTAAGAAGATAAAATGTATTTTTTTACATTTGCATTCACCATAATTTTCAACTTAATTTTTTCCAAATATTTTTTTTCAAACTTTTGAATTTAAAATTAAAAAAGACAAATTAACAATTACAATATTCATGCTACGGTTTTCTTACTTTTTAAGGACTGCATAGATTCTTTTAAAATATTGAAATACATATGTTTATTTCTTCGAGCATAAAAATCTAATAAAATTAATGATCAAAACACTAATGTTACACAATATAATTGATGATAAAAACTTCATTAGTTTCAAAAAACATGAAAAGGAAAATAAATGTTGACATATTTAGAGAGCTAAAAAATAAGTTCCCATTCTCAAGACTCGATAGAGGTGAATGATATGTAACGTCAATTTTTAAACGTTCAAAACAAGTCTACCTTTATTGCCATCTTCATATTTTTAAAGTCCATAAGTTTTCATCTTTTCGCCTTAGTTCCTTGAGATTATTTAGTAACACAGTATATTAAATTACTTCAGGCAGTAAAACAAGTTTTACATAAGATAATGGCATCGACTCTTAAATTGAAAAAAATAATAATTAGTCACAAGTCTCTAAAAAAATCAATGCATTCTAATGTTTTTAAGGTTAGCCTTAAAAACATTTTTTAGGTTCGTCAAAAAGAATTCAGTTTACAATTGAAATTTCAAAAGTCGACCAAAAAAATGGAATGTCCTTTGGTACCAAGAATCAAAGTTAAATTGTTTCAAGGACATATATTTCAAACAAGTTAATAATTCCGTCTCACTCGAAATTGTTTGAAAATGTATATTTTATTTATCGATTCTAAAACTTATTCTGGATTTAGTTTAGTTAGCTTTAATAGAGTTTATTTTGACACTCTTTTCAGCTTAAAATTATTGAGCAATTTACTTAAAATAAATTATTCAAGATACATGATTTAATGCGTCCTTAATATAATAACAAACGAAGCTTCATATGTACATTCTTATCCTTGGTACCGCTATCAACAAATTAATAGAATAAGCTTAAATAAATAATAATAATTAAAATGTTTCTCATTTTAGTTTTTAGGCAATAATATGATTTTATCAAACAGATTTCAATTCTTGAAACAACGAAATTATTGAGATGGCTCCTTAGAGTATATTATCAGTCTTATTCTCTAATTACGAAATAAAGTGAAGTTTTGTATTCGGAATTTCTCTGAAACATTACGTCAGCCCTCTCACTGCGTTTTTCTTTCTTTTTTTATCAAAGTAGGCTCAAAAATTGCTTATTTTTTTATTTCATATTTCAAATCTGATGATTATCCTAAAAATAGCACTTCTTTGGAATCTTTTTGCCATTTTCCATTTTTAGTATTTGCTATTCTACAAAATAAGGCATTTTTCTAATAACCAACTATATTATAATATACTATATTATAATATACTATATTATAATATACCAAATTATAATATACTATATTATAATATACTATATTATAATATACTATATTATAATATACTATACTATGATAATTTACTATACTATACTAATTTACAATAATATAATAATATACTATAAACTATCTCGTGAATTGTGCTAAAATTGAAAAGGAGCAGCTTTCTTAAAGTTAACGATGTAATACATAAGTTTAAACGTCGAAATAAAATCGTGGTTTAAATTTGTTCATTTAAAAAACAAAGCAAACAATTGTGGGTTTTATGAAGTTGCACTAATATGTATTTACTTTTCACAAATCAAATAAATAAGAAACAATAAAGTAAATAAATAAATAATTTTATCATTCTTAGAACTTAGAACTAATACGATCAGTCAGGCATTTTGCAACGAGTAATTTTAATAGCAGAATGTTCTTAAATTCTTATCAGCTAACTGGCTATAGTTCTGAGACTTAAAAAGAAACTTGACAATTATTAAGTATGAATGTTAATTAAAGGAAAAGGGTTAATTACTATTAAAATTTAACAAAATACACTGCTCAAAACAGTTAGAGGATATTGTAAGTTTTGTATAAAATGATGGGATAAGCAATTTTTTTTTAATAAAATGGAAGAAGAAGGTGACAATGTAAATTTTTCTTATTTTCAAATTTCGCAGTATGCAAATTTTAAGTTTGATGTCGAGGACGAAACTTTAATGGCAATGAATTTGATTTGACTTTCACTTTAATGTAAGACAAAGCTGAAAAGAATGATCGACATTCAGTAAGCGCGTTGATTCGAAGAGTGTGAAGTTCCAACGAAGCCATTTAACAGAATCAGAAGCTTAGAGAGTTGTTGGCCGGTTAGAGGGAGGTCAAACACAAGCCCAAGTAGCAGAAGCCATTGGAGGTTCTCAAAGTGTGTTTTTCTGTATCTAGTACCGTTTTTTGGAGACTGGAAATGCAGGCCGAAGATCAGGGCAAGGGTGTAAACGTGCAGCAACGCCCAACGAAGACTGTTATTTAAGGCTAACGGCACGGAGACACCGAAATATGTATGAGACTCTTCTTCAACAACAACTTCGCTCGGCTACTGGCACCACAGTTTCTACACAAACTGTCGGAAATCGCAGTCACGCTGTAAGTCTGTATGCTCGCTGACCAATGGTGTGTGTCACGTTAACAGAAAGGCACCGTCGCGTCCTCAAGGAGTGGGAAACAGAGCGTGTGAACTGGAGGGGAAATGAAAAGGCGTCCAGAGTCCAGTTTTTCTGTTCATTCTGACTGTAAGTGTATTTTCATCTGGTGTGAACGTGATACTAGAAACAATCCTGTGTTCGTGCACAAAAGTGTAAGATTTGGCGATGGGCGAGTGATGGTCTCTGCTGGCATCTCTATTGATGGACGCGATGATCTCCATATCATTCGAACTGTAGCTCTGACTGGTTGCCGATATAGGGATGAGATCCTGAGACTTTTTGTAGCTCCTAACGCTGTAACAATTAAGATGACTTCATGTTAATGGACGAAAATTGCAAGCCACATCGTACTAACTTGGTGAATGATTTCCTTTTGGGGGAAGGAATCATACGAATGAATGGGCCAGCTTGTTCTCCAGACATGAACCCAATCGAACGTGTATGGGTCAATCTAGGTAGATGAATTGCTGGACGCCTACCATCCCCACAAACTCTCCAAAAACTGGAAAAAGCTCTTCTGGAGGAGTGGGACAGAATACCACAGCCCCTCATTAATAACCTCATTGACTCGATGCTTCAAAGGTGTTCAACATTGCTAAATGTATATGACAATATACATTACACAAATGACAATATATATGTAAAAATGTATTTCTGTCGATTTTTCTTCATTTTGGATTTTCTACTGCTTATCATATTTATAGAAATGAAATGTTTTTAATATCAACAGTTTTCCTCTTTTATTGCTTATAATTGTCAATCTTTGAAAAGCTATCGCTGGTCACTGTCCAGTCGCAAAATTTCCTGATTTTGATCTACAAGTGTTAACATTGACGTCAATAACAAATCTGATAGATTGCTAACAAAGGTTTTTTCCGAATTGGATGCGCGCATAGTAACAAATATATTAAACAGTATAAATCGTAAATTTTATTTAATAATAACCGATAATTAATGATCCGAGTTCAAAGGCATTCAAGGAAACTTGTTTACCCAAAATTAATTTGGTACAAAAAAAGAGATCTAGCAGATAATTATTTGTTACAATATAAAAAATTTATAAATAGTTAGGCATACACATTTTAAAAATTTCTTTTGTTGAAAAAACACATAATTTTGTGACCAGAGTATTTCCGAAAACCACTGAAACGTTCAAATTATTCCTAACGAAATCAAACGTTAAAAAAAGTGTTGTTTGTGACAACGCATCTCAATTATCAAAATAAACCTCAATCTTAAAAATAAAGTTTCCAAAAGTGTGAGTAATAAGAGGAAGTATGAGACCTCCCATGTTCATTTCAATTTTTGCCTAGTTTGCTCTTTCTTGGAAGTATTTAAGCCAATCTAAAATTTTTTGAATGCATTTGTAAAACTCAAACGTTTCTCTCAAATTTTGTCGTTTAAATTGAATTAATTAACCATATTAGCCATATTATTCAAAGAAACTTTCGACTTTTATTGAATGAAATAATAAATATTTTTTTAATAACTATTTAGTGTTTTCTTCAGATAAATAAGTTTAACAATTGCATTTATAAATGTTCTAAAATAATTGCAAAGATATGGCGAAATACATAAAAATTGAAATTTACCTTTTCATCTTTTTTCTGGATTGAGACGATACTATTTACTAGACTCTTATTTTGAGAGTCCAAAGTCGGAACCCTCTAAACAAAAAAGCATGTTTAAAAAGTCTGATTTCGCAGATAAAAATATCGGCTGCTATGTAATTAATTAGTACACTTGAAGCCAACGTAATTAGCAAATTATTGGATACGAAATTATTACATCTTTTATTTTTAAGATTATAAAAGGAACCAGTTAAATTATTGAAAATAATATGTGGAAGAATTATTAATTTTTTTTTCTTTTTACATATTAAGAGGAGATGTTTTAATAGGATAGTTTTATGACTGAGTTAAGTTAATAGGGACAACAATTTTTAAAATAAACCTTTTGTTTAGATTTTGGTCTTTCAAAATATGAGGATAAATAATGTGACAACAGTTCCAGAAGAAAAGCTTCATGTTATTTTTAGATTTTACATTTTTAGAACAAGATTCACTAATCAAAAGATATTCGCACTAACTTTATAAAAAAATTACTCAAAATTAATTTGATACAACAAATCAGATTTGATCATTATTCATTATTTTCCATTAATAAATATAATTTTTTAAAAAAAATTCATAAATTTCAAAGCATGAGCGTTTTAACGTATTTTGATTTATAATCATCATTTTGATTTATAAAGTTCAAAATTTTACTAAAATAAGTCAAATAGCTCTCGTGAAATAAAAATGTATGATATTTTTGCATTTATACTCTTCAGACGTGTTCATTGTTTCGGATTGTATACACACTAAAAAAATAACTGATCCATTATTTGCGTAAACACACAAGGTATTGTCCAAAAGTGATATACCGTTTGGTGTAAAAATATTGAATATTTGTATAAAATTTCCCGGTGCGCATGGCTCTACCCCAGGAATTCATTCAACTCTTGATAGATACCTAGTTTTGGTAATCATTAACATTCCGTCAGTTATGAGATACCCGCACCTGCTTTCACTATTTTGTATCCGCGGCATAAGTAATTTTGAATAACTAAACTGGTTTCCTATTTTAAAATCACTCATCATTAAAGATCCATCATCCTCAAAATATGTTCCAACTTTTCCCACTTTTTGATAAATTTTCCATTTCAGACACCCAACAGCATCAGTTAATCGAATATTTAGCTAAAAAGTCGTTAGCAGGAAAATGTTTTAATGTCACTTTATGTTTAAAGGTAGGAAGTTTATAAAAAGCTGTTAGCTAATGTCTTTCGAAAAAATGTTCACTCACTCGACGAAAAGTTCTTTTTCCACCAACTGTGAATTTTTATATCGATTGCAGCACAGCTCCCATACGTTTCGGGGGTAACACTCGCACCTTCTACCCCTTAGACGAAGGAAAAAATGAAGGGAAAAAAATTAACATTTTCTTGATATCTACATCAGTTTCATTTAACAATTGTTTGTTTGTATTTCGTGTCAAAACAATACTATGTTGTCAAAATGTAATAAAAAATTTAAACTCAATTATCATGATAGTAGTATCTCTGTAAATATATCAAAATAAATTTACTGAAAATTGTAATAAATAATTTAAGAAAGAAAAAGAAATTTTACCTATATGTCTATCTATATCTATGCATATCTACATATCTATATAACAGCAGATGTAAAGCTGTGAATATATTTATAATCGAAACAATTAACTATTTTTAAAATATGTAATGATCTTAATTTTATTATTTATATTGAAAATATTTAGAGAATAAATGAATGAAATTTTTTTCATCATATATCGTTTTATCAGTTTTTATCTTGAAATAGGGTTTTACGTCAGATAGTTGAATTCATAGGTCTGGAGCGGCTTATAGTCTAGTTCTTTTAATATTTTTTAATGAATGCATAAACTGAAAATGAATGAGCTGAAATACGGTTCCAATTAAAATAAAAACAAAAAAGAAAATAAATTAACGTTGAGAAATGTTATCAGAAAAACGTACATTTTCATTGATTTTTTTGAATTTGGTTATTTTTCTCCGATGCGAAATACTAATGGAATTTTTTACAAATGCATATCCTTATTTTGAAATTTCTTTTGTTACAATCATTTCAATTAAGAATTAAGTAATTTGATAAAAATAATGGATTATTGAGTGGATATTTAAAAACTTTAATTACAGGCATCTAAAATTCTAACTAGCTAAAAGAATTTTAACTCTCAGAATACCTATGACCATTTCACGGAACTCCTGGGTTCCACTGAACTCAATTTGGAAACCACTGTTCTAAATAACAAAATAACATGCATTTTACTAAGCTATATACTACGTATACTTTTACATTAGCTCAGACTAAATGTATGGTCTAAAACATACCATATGTAATATACCATACAATATATATATATATATATATATATATATATATATATATATATATAGCATAGCAATTAATACAAAAAACACGAAGATGACCGAAATCGTTGGTTGTTGACTTTCACCGGTGAATGTTGACAATCACATAGTCGCTTTGGTGAATGTCCGAAATATTTATTACATCCAATTTGATATTAATTTATTTTTAGAAATAATTACAATTATTCTATATTTTAATACTTACTGACGATAGATTAGAAGAAACATCAGTGTTTGAAGTATCGGGCAAATGTATACCGGGAATGCACTTGACCTTAAAAAAATATCAGTGTAGGGTATGCCAGTCAAATGTATACCGGGCAATGGCACTTAACTGGACCTAGTATGACTAGACCTTTGGTATATGTCCGAAATATATACTAGGTTTAGTGCCACTGCCTGGTATACATTTACCCGTCATACCCTACACTGGTGTTTTTTTAAGGTCAAGTACCACTGCCCGGTATACTCTACACTGATGTTTTTTAAGGTCATGTGTCATTGCACGGTATACCCTACACTGATGTTTTTAAGGTCAAGTGCCACTGCCTGGTATACATTTGCCCGGTATTCCCTACACTGATGTTTTTTTAAGGTCAAATGCCATTGCCCGGTATATATTTGCCAGATACTCCAAACATTGATGTTATTCTAATCTATCGTCAGTAAGTATTAAAACGTCGAATAAATGTAATGTATCGTCAGTAAGTATTAAAATATCGAATAAATGTAATTATATCCACGAATAAATTAATATCAAATCGGATGACGCTTTGAATTTGCCATTTTCACGAATCGGAGATGTATTTTATTCTTTGCCGGTTTCTCATTTGGCATTCTATGGAATGCCTAGGCATTGTGTGAAATATAAATCATTTCATACTTTGCCGCCGGTATATATATATATATATATATATATATATATATATATATATATATATATATATATATTTCAATGTAAATTTACAATTTCACATGAAAGTTAGATTAATAATGAGCTTTTAAAATTAATGAGTGTATTGATAAAAGCAAACATACGTGAGTAAATATAAAACCATATGCAAATTTAGATTTGAAAAAAAAAAGAAAGAAAATACAGATTTAGTTTAATATTAATCTTTTAAAATTAGAATACGTAGAAACTATAAGAATCACTTTAGTAGTAAAATCAGATATTAGTTCGATTTTCGAAAAAAAAATATTTACACAAATTTAATTATAAGCCTTTAAGTTGACAAATGTATTGGCTAAAACAAACACTCAATGAAAAATATAAAATCTCTTTTTAAAAATAATAATTATGACAAATTTGTTTTAGCCCAATCACATGCTTTTTAAAACTAAAATTTTTAATTAAAAACTAAATCTAAATAACCTATTTGAAAGCAAACAATCCTGATATAATAATGTGACCTCCCGGATACAGTGAACAAAATGGTCAGTCCCGTGCCTTGCTATACACGTATAATGTTATTTTTTGTGGATATAGTGAACCAAAAAAGTGAGGAAGTTGGATATAATGAACTTTTCCCATTCTTTGACTGATGTTTTCCTTCATATTTTTGTGATAATTTTGAAATTTCTACTTCAAAATAAATACATATACCGAAGTTTAAAGCCATCTATAGAGGGGAATGTAGTGATAAGCCTTTTTTCTTGTTTGCTTCTTTTATCTCACTTTCCTATCCCTAAACAAACCAAGCAGATGTTTCCAATCCAGAAGCAGATGATGCACCTGTAAGGTGTCGGTGAGATCAATATGCATTTTCTGTCAGAGGGACTGACTAATTATTCATTGTTGGACAAAGGGTTGGACACTAATATGTGTTGATAAGGCCCTCATTTCAACTCCTTTTTGCTCTCAGTTCAGCTAAAAAAAGTCTGCAAACAAGTGTCTCAAATTTAACTATGGTGAGCAGTAAACGTAAAACGTTCTCCATTGATGATAAAATGGGCATAATTAGAAAAATTGAAAATGGATGCAATCAAGTTGATATTTGCAGGGAACATAAACTATCCAAATCTGCAGTTTGTAACACAAGGAAAAATAGTCAATTAATAATTTCTGCTCATGGAAAAAATTTAGATGGCAGAAAAAAGTTGAGAACAGATCACAAGGATGTTGAAGAAGCATTACTGAAGTGGTTCACGATTCGAAGAAGCAGCAATCTTCCAGTATCTGAACAAATGTCGATGAATTTGCTAAGCGATTTTATGAGACTACTTTTATGTGCTCGAATGGCAGGTTAGACAGGTTTAAAAAGCGGAATAACAGAAATTCAGGAAAAATTATCTGAGAGTCGGGAAGTTTTTCCATTTCTTTTCTGATGTTGAGGATTGCTCATCAGCTAAAAATTACTATTTTTTTTTTTTTTTTTTTTTTTTTTTTTTTTGCACGCAAGACGAAGAGTAATGTAATATAACACATTGTTTGCTACTGCATAATATTTTCAGTCATTATTTGAATAATGTGAAATAAAAGGGAGGAGTTTGGGAAACATTAGTTAAATTGCCTGCGTAACGGATATAGTGAACTCCCGGTTTTAGTGAACCAAAATGTCGGTCCCTTGAAGGTTCACTATAGCGAAGTTTGACTGTATTTATAACGAGAGTACAAGACAAAGAGGGAAATTATTGCAAACAAATTTTGAATTTGATATTAAAAGTCGCCAATGATATAAAAAGATTGTTAAAAAATCTCCTTCACCTGCTACTAACTACAGCTTCCTTGATTGAAAGGAAGTGTTTTTTCTGCATTGACACAACAGCGAAAGTGAAGCAGCTTTTTCAGAAGAGTGAACAATCATGAGATTCTTTGGGTCGTTAGTCTGAATGAAATATCAGATAAATCTGAAAAAACAATTCATAATTCCCTATTCACAATTCTTACTCAATTCAAAAAAAATAATAATAATAATATTTATTTTCTTTAATTTTATTTATTTATTTTTTGTCATGAACGAAAATCTTAAAGAAAGACCTTTGAATTTAAGGTTAGGTATTTGATTCCCGATGTGTGTTATTCATAAGAATGTTTTCACTGCAGTCTCATTAGATTAGTATCTTTTGCCCCCATCCCCTCTCTTTATCCCTCTATCTAATTAGACGCAATTATAATTAGAGTACAATTAGACGCTTCTTTTTCTCCTCTTTCTGGGAGCATTTGGATACTACGTTAGAAGATCTCCTCATTTTTGGAGAATATCCACGAATCGACCTATTCCTTGGTTTATTATAATGAAGTAAATTTCTGCTCAGACAGATCATGTGCCATTGATCGGAATAGTTTGAAACTGAAGGGGCAAGGTCTGGTGAATACGGTGGGTGGGATTGGATTTCCCATTGTAGTGTTTCTAAATAGCAAAATCAATTTTCATGCAAAATCGACGTTCAAATTTTTTTTGGCTTCAGTTCGTACAGAACCCAACTTCCCTGTCTTAGGATCATTCCCAACGATTTTAAACGATATGAAATTGCTAGCTGAGTCACTTGTAATGTAAAAGAAATCTTTTTGCATTCGGAACGAATCTTCTTCAAATAATTCCTTGTCTTCGTAATATTTTGGCCTTCCACTGCGTTTTTCCCCCCTTCCACATCAAACTCACCGTTTTTAAACTTCTGAAAACCACTTATGACAACTTCTCTCACCTAAAGCAGCCTCATCATATACTTCCCCAAACAATCAATGCGCCTCTGCAGATTTCTTCAAATTAAAGAAGTAAATCAAAAGTTCCCGTAAATGACGTACGTTTGGCACAAAACTTGACATTTTGTCACGAAAACAATTACGTAATGCTAATACGGAATCACTAATATTTTAAGTTTATGTTGTTACCAGATGAACAAACTTACAATGAGACGTTTAACATCAGTCAATTTCTAAATAACCTTCTTGTAGTCTTCTTGAACGGCGGGAACTTATTTTAACAACCAATATATTTATCAATCAGTCCGTTATTTTATATCAAAAAAATTTACTGAAACTTTTTCGTCGAGTCCCCTAAAATTTTTCCTTTTGATTATATTAACTTATGAATAAAATTTCAGAAATCTAAGGTCAAATTAATCCGTGCCAGCATGAGCTACAATTTTCAATTTTGCAATGATAGTACTTCTGAACACTACTAATTAAACATTATAAAACACCAACTCATATATACCTTGATGCTTTTATATTTTCGGTGATACAGAACTGATGCAGTTGTTTTGTTTTTAACCTTAAGTTCTTGCTATCCGGATGTAGCTTGTGATCTCAACTTCATGCATTAATTTAATGCTTCTTTCAGCACTGTCATTAACTGAGTTTAACATAACAATTACTTATACATTATGTAATAACTATTCTTATAAACTGTTATAAAATTCATATATGTTTTTCATTATAAAGTAACGATATTTATGTTCTCATAAGATTTATATAAATCTGACAATTACAAGTTATAATTTTATATTATTTAACTTCTATTCACTTTGGTTTTGTTTGAATTCATATTATTACTCAGTTTGTGCTGTGTTTGCTTAACAAACTAATTTTATTTTAAGAAATATTATGTATCGTAAATTTATGATTCTTGCTTTAGATTGTATCGTAACTACACTGATTATTTTGTGTATCATATCTTATTGTAATTATAAATTTTAGTGTTACTAAATAACAAGTAGTGTAAAAGAAGATGTTTCATAGCACCCGGAACTGGCGTAGTAAAATGCTTCGTGAATAATTAGCCTTTAAATTTAAAGCAGATTTACAGCTTTTTTTTATTATTATTACTATTGTTTTAGTACTATTGTTTAGTTTACTAGTTTAGTATTATTGTTTAGTTTTAGTAGGGTTTTTTTTTTTGCTTTCTTTTTATTAATTCAAGTTAACAAAATCAAAATATGTTTTCAAATATGTCTGTTTTGAAATTAAAAGTGTTTAAATAAAATAGAGAACGTCAGTTTTAAATTAAAGCACCGGTTGATTAATTTGCTTAAAATTTTTTGCATTGGACGCAATAAGCCTTTTCTAAATCTTGTGTCATTAAATTCTATAATCATATAATTCAATCAGTCAAATTTTCTTATAAACATTCATAATTTCTACAAGTTGGAGTCCCCACCAAGTCCGCTCCCCCTCACCAACCTCTGTGGTTGCTTCTCATTCAACATCGTCTTTTTCTATTAAATTCAATAAAAACATATCATTTTGCTTAGAAAATATACAATTATTATAATTTAATGTGATAACATTTTGTTACTATGTAATTGTAATGAAATGAATGATTACATAGATTTAAAAAGTAATCAACTGTACTTATCAACAAAAAAAAGTAAATCTTAGGAATATATGTGTGTTTGAAGAAACAAATGTAAATCAATAATTTTACTTGTTAACAATATACATTATATCTCATAAATTATAAAGAGCTTTTATTTCTCTTTAGCACCTATGTAAATTAAAAATTCGCAGTTGACGACTTGGGTTTTCAACTTTACGTTATGTTTTGTGTAAAAATATGAAACTTCATTTTCTCTATTTTTGTCGAATAAAAATACAGAGCCGTGATGGCTCAGACGATAAAGCATTCGCCTTCCAATGAGGTTAACCGGGTTTTAATTCCAAAGATGTCGGGTCAATACGAATTCCCCATCCGGCTTGCACCGACCACAGTGATGACGTGAAATATCTTCAGTGGTAGACGGATCATGGGTTAGAGCCCCTTGCCGTCAGGCTAACTGTGGGAGTTTCACGTGATCTTCCTCTCCGTGTAATGCAAATGTGGGGTAGTTTAATCAAAATGTTCTCCACGAAGGCAAATTTCTCCCAATACTTGATCCAAGAGTTCCCTTGTCTTCTGGATTGGGTTCAAAATTACAAGGCTACGGAGTTGAACATTAGTAGTCGTAGACACAAAATTTAGGGTGGTTGTTCAACGACGGATATAAAATAAAATTAGAATAAAAATACTGAGTAGTGGTGGCTCAGGGGATTGAGTGTTCGCCTGAGCCACCACTAGCGAATGAAGTGAACCAGGTTCAAATTCAGGCAATGGCTGGTTGATTCGAATTTTGCTATCGACTACAGTGATGACTTAAAATATTCTCAGTAGTAGACGGATCGTGGGTTAGAGTCCCCTTGCCGTCAGGCTATCAGTGGGAGGTTTTCATATTTTTCCTTTCCACGTAACGCAAATGCAAGTTAGCTCCATCAAAAAAGTCCTCCAGAAAGGCAAATTTTTTCTAATACTTGATTCAGGAGTTCCCTTGTCTTCTGGATTGGGTTCAAAATTCCAAGGCTACAGAGGCATAAAACTTAGAAACTTGAAATTACGAAGTTGTATAGAAAAATGTACAATAAGTTCGATGGAATTATAATTCGATTATTAATTCGAAAATTATCAATGTAGTAAGAAAATAAAGGGGGGAAAAGCACAGTTGCTTTACTGACAGTGGTCTAAAATGCTGCAATGGAAAACTATTTTCATTTATACTCTAAACACAAGTTCTTTTTCTGAATTCTAATTAGTTCGAAAGTTATTAAAGTTTTGCTACTTTTTTTAAAGATTTTTTTATCTGTGTATAGAGGAGAGTTGCTTAAATCGTACTACATTCTACATTAAAATTTTTATCAATCACAGATCACATTTGAAACAATTCAATAATAAAATACAGCGAATTAGCTACTTAAATAGTTTTTTGAACATATTATTTGCTATAAGTGCTGAGAATTAACTGTTTTCTCAAGGTCTGCAAGTGGTACGATTTAGGAAACCAGTTTCCTAATTGTTACCTTCTACTTTCTAAATCATACCACGCTGAAAGCTAATGAGTGTTTATTATTAAGGGAATAATTAGCGTTCTCCAAAACAGTTATTTAATAGCATAATAAGGAGTATTAAATTTTTAAGCTGTTAGAAGTAAAATAACAATATTAAAAGCCTAGATTATGTTAAGGGAACGTTGTGTTACGTATTACTAAGTTCAAATTTTATATGTGCTGGTTTTTAAGACTGCCTTTTTGGGGTTCAAATTTAGAACCAATTTAATTTTTTTATTTTTTAAAAATGCGGAAATTGGTTCGGTTGAATCCCTAAGAGGACGCCATACTAAAGGAAGAACTTTTTATCGCAAATTGTCTTTCACTTCCATAACTAATTTTAAATATAGAATAAGTGAGTTCAGACAAGCCTAGAGTGATCCATGAAGTTTTAAATTCAGAAAAGAAAATTTTGAAATATCAAAATGAAAATAAATCATAAGAAAATGACATTGGAATACGCAATGGAGAAGTTCTGTTATTATTTGTTTGCATTTTGATGTTTAAAATTTTTTTTCAGCAATTGAAGCTTCATGGCTTAATCTAGGTTTGTCTGAACGTTCTTTTTCTTTCTTTTAAATTAGTTATGGAAGTTAAAGAGAGAATTTGCGACGAAAATTTCCTCCTGTGGTATGACGTCATAACATATAATTTCCTTGATATATCACTACTTGACTAATCAGTAGATTCAACTTAGGTGTTTTTCATCACTTTTTCTTTCCCTGAAATTATGAAAATTAATCTCATTAAATTTACTGAAATAATTTAGTTTCTTGGTATGATTTAGAAATGCACACAACGTACCATTTAGGCATCTACGTAAAGTTTTAACCAAAATATTTCTCCAAGCTTCAAATTATAGTTAACTGGCAAATTAAAAAATAGAATAATATAATAGAATAATATAATAGAATAAGTTGACTAACAATTACATGATACATTGAATAATTTGTATATGGCTATAGTTCTGCTATATTTCCCTTACACAGGATGTTCAAAACTTATACAGTAAAGTTGCAAGCAGATTAATTAAAATAAAAACATAATCCAAGAACACAGAAATTTTCTTGCATGAATCTGTTTATGAAAAAAAGGCTTCATAATTTTTCTCAAGAGTTTTCTCTTTGATAATTCCTACGCTATCGGCAACTCTTATATAGGTCTCTTTACTCACACTCACCATGGTGTTGGCAAAAAAAATTAACTGTTGAGTGAGGTTTAAAGATTAGTATTCCATTATTTTCAGACTAACGGTCAATGTTTTTCTTGATTTGTATTGTTATGCAACGTAAATACGGGTTAATTTAACGCAACAAAGTCTTCAAAGCAAGTCAGATTACCTTTTTTATGCATAGTTTAACTCTTTTTTTTTTTTCGAAAAAAATATTATTAACAAAAATTTATATTAAAACAAAACTTAGAGAATGAAAATATAACTAGTTGATAAAGCAATCTCTTATAATAGGAAATGTTAAAACATTTATTTAAAAATGCATCACAAGTAAATGATTATTTATAAAATAAAAAATCAATTAAAAATATATTATAAAACTATAATTAGAAATGGGGAAATCTTAACAAAAGCAACTGCCAAACCAGAAATTCTAACTCTCCATATTATTTAAATAGGTAGTTAAATAAGTAACTAAATATTTTTCAGGTTACTTTTCTGACATCCTATTTGTATATTGTGGTGGGTAAAATCTTTTGAAGTCAAATGTTAAAAACCGCAATTCTTCTACCACTTTAAATATGGCCATAATTATAGCCATACACTATATTGTAAAAAAAAATCTATACAAAAAACTGTTCTTTACCAGGTATTTAAACAACAATATGGTATCTTAAAAAGGAAATTCCCGTGAGTAAATTTACTGTAATCAAAAGACTCTGTTAACATTGAAGTCCTGTAAAGTCATTCGTTCCCTTAGACTCGTTAATAATGAATATATGATTGATTAAAATTGATATTCAAATATGTAATATTCTTTCATTATACAATAACTCCGCTTATTAAAAACAATTAATAAAAATAGTCCAAATGAAATTAAAACAAAAACTAAGTAGTTGCTTCTGAACTATAAAAACTCTATTTTTTAATTATTTAATTAACAATCATGTGTTTTGTCATGTAACTATATATGCAAGTGTTACACTGTTTTGCCAAAAATGCCAAAATTTACGGAAAAATATCTGGGGATAAATAGCAGAAATATTTCCATTGTACCGCATTCGCCTTCTCTCGTCTACATTTAGAATTTTTCTTCTATTAGTAGTGTACAATCATTTTGACCGTCTGGTCTACAACTTAAAATACCTTAAAACATATTCCATTTCCAAGTTCTAATGGTTTTGAATGCCAATTCTTTTCGAACTTTATCTAATCATTAAAAGTTTTAAATCTAACAACAAAAAAGCAGCTTGTTTATTAAAAAAACTCGGAAGCGACTCCGATGTCTTTTCTTGGGTGTACAATTTTATCTTAAATTTTGTTTTACTGTACAAAATCCTTAAGGCTTAGAAACTTGACATTTTAAAGCGTGTATAAACAAATGTACAGGAATTGTCATGTGTATCAAGTGGAATGTGCAGAAATGTATAGTCATTTTTGTTTGTGAATTTCACGCAAGTTTTTTTTTTTTTTAAATTCCAACTTTTAAGTCTTCTTACTTTCTTTGTGAACTTCACTTTTTTTGCTATAAATAATTCATTGTTGAAGAAAAATCTGTTAATATCTTTAATTTATCATTTCACGTTCAAAAAAGATATAGATTGAGAGTTGCCAGATATAAATCTTAAAATTTACAAAAAAATTTGAATAAAAAAAATATTAAAAACTTGAAAGAGAGGTAAAAACTGTTACTATGGTATACAAATTTCATTAACGAGTGAAATTATTCATAGTTGGCCAATATAAAAGAAAAAAAAGTTCAAAATGTAAAATGGCGTTCAAATAATAAACTTTTCCTGTACTTTCTCTCGAGAAATATCTACATCTATTTTTTAAGACGGATTTTTGGCTCAAATTATTAGTAGTCACAAAAATGTGGTCCAAATAGTGTAACTATGAAAGTGCTTGAGCTTCTTAGTATTATAATTCTTTTTGAATTTCACTTCAGGCTTTGTTTCTGATGTTTTTTTTTTTTACACTAAATTTAATAAAACCAATCTTGAGGCTATCTAATGAACAGTTTAGTTAGAAAAAATACAAATTTCGCACCTCTGAAATAGCTATCTAAGCAAATAGGGCATTATTTTGTATGTATGGTTATACACAAATCGAATGAGGTTAAACACAAATCGATACAACGAATAATTGAAAATTTAAAAGGGACACAAAATTAAAAGTATTTCTTTTGAAATATATTTATGAACACCTCTTTACATTTTAATGTAAAAACTATTTAAGCGCTTTAGATGTATATTTTCATTAAGAAATTGCTTTTTTTTTTGCTTTTTTTTTTTGTTGCTAAATTTATTGAGATAAACAGGAAGTGATATGATAAATAGTTAAGTTATAAGGGTCTGTGTATAAAAAGATACCATGTACTTGCACTTATATGTGCATCTCATATTGTTACACAGACAAATGAAATATTTCTCCCTATATTTTTTTTCTATCGTAATCGAATAAAAAATGGATCAATATTTCAAAAATTGCTATGATTTTTTTTTGTATCGAAAGTACTATTTTTTTAATTGTGTTTATTATGAAGAAATTCCTCATAATTTAAAAATTATTTATTCCATAGACATAGTTGTACCTCATTCAATTTAGCATGGAAAATTACTTCGGAAAATGTACTTTATATATTCAGATAGCTTATTGATATAAATGTAAAAAGTGTACATAAGTACATGTCAACCGAAATGCTTTTTAACATAAGGTGTTTCTAAATTTTAAAGTGTTCATTCTATTTACTCTTGTATTCTCATTCAATTCAACGTAAGAAACTTCATAGGTAACAATGCTTCTCTTGTTAAGATATCAATGACATAGGCGTAAATAGGTACAAATATAAATTCGTACTTTTTGTAACTGTTAGTCCGATCATATCATAAGTGACTTGCTTAATTCAGCTGAAAAATTACATAAGAAGCAATGCCTCATTTACCTGTTTAGATGAAATTCAATCCTCCCCTCAAATCACCCCCATTCAATCCTCTTTAAAAATAAGGGATAAGCGTACAGAGGAGAGTAAGGGCATTATTTATAATACAGCTTTCCACAAATAAATAAATTTAAAAAAACTATTGGTGTTCATTTTTTTCGAAGAAACGGCTTTGTTATTGCTATAATTAATGGATTAAGATGTATTTCATTGAAACCGCAAAAAATTGTGCTCACGAAGAGTTGTGCCAACGACAAATTATACTCACGACGAATTGTACGTAACGAATTATCGTTGCAACTAGTTATGAAAACCGTGAATTGATGCTGCGATGAGTTGTGCTCACGATGAATTGTAGTTGCGAAGAGTTGTATCTGCGACGAATAATACTTACAATGAACTGTACTCGCGACAAATTGTACGCACAGCGAAATATCGTTGCGACTTGTTGTGCCACGATGAATTGTGTCCACGACGAATCGTCGTTGCAAAGAGTTGTCCTCTCGGAGAATTGTAGTTGCGATGAGCTGGCTGCACTCCGGAATAACTCCCACTGCGAAGAATTGTGTTCACGATGGATTGTCCCAGAACAAATTATGCTCGACGAATTATCACTACTATGAATTGTGCGTGACAAAGTGACTCAGAACCAATTTTTTTTCTGTCAAACTCCTTCAGACGAAACCTTGTCAGGGACATCATGAGAGAACGCATTTTATTTCATGAGTGGCCTCAGCTTTCTGACACTCGCCGATCCTTACGGCTGTTTTTGAAGGCTCCGGCGTAATATGAAATTATGCTTTTTTGCGAATAATATACTATTTTTATAACTGCTGTGTGTTTGAAACTGTTATTTATGATTGTTAGGTCAAGTTTAGCCCTTCTATAACCAGCACTGTCTGCGCTTATTTTGAAATTGGCTCAAAACGTCAATAAGTCGAAAAGCCACTGTTTCGTAAAAATGAAAAACGTTCGTGGGCTAATTTTTTAATACTTAAAAACTTACTCCAATGTTGCATTACTTGGGGTTTAAAAATTTGCAAAAACTGAGAAAAATTAATCAGTGATTTTGATAATTTTCATCTAGGTGGAAAAATTTCGCCAAATTGACGATTATTTAAAAAAAAAAATTCTAATAACTTGTAAAATAATAAGTTATTTGTCTGTCCTAAAGCCCAGATAATTTTTCACGGCAAGATTATATATATAGTTTGAAATCATCGCATTGCTTCAAGAGTGAGATACTTTAATTATAGCTTTTTTATTTTTGTTTGGCGTCAAAGCTTCAAAAAACAGCGTTAAAGATTACTATGCGATATTATATAGTTGGATTTACGAACCAAGCTGCTTTCGCGCGCTTCCAAGATGGGCTCATTTAATGAGTGATTTAATATAATATCTCATTCAATCAGATCATCTATAAAAATAATAATATGGGTTCGTTTTTATTCTTAATAATGAGGAAATTGAATCGAACCAAATTGAGAAAAAAGCGCAAAAACTTTCACAAATCCTCCCTAAAAAATCAACATTGACTGCGAATTACAGAAATAATTTTATTAGCACCAATAAGCAAAAAAAAAATGGAGACACTTAGCAACAGAACTAATTTCAGAAACTGCATTGCAATAGAAATATTTACACAAATGATTGCTACATTAAAAATACTCTTTAACAAGAGCTCTAACTGAACAATCAACGTTGTAAAGACACTCATATTCCTGTAATGCTGTCAATGACCAAACTCTTGACTGTTACCGTCATTCTGTATTTAGTCTTTCACATTTGTCATTAATTGTTTACTTTGGTTTTCTAGGCTATTTCTTTATATAATAGTCTAATATTTTTCTGTAACATATACTAATATACACTCTATAACAAAAAAATCGACGCACCAAGAAGGAGTTGTCCGATTGAAACGAAAATTAGTGGATAGGAAGACAATGTACAGAATAGTAAATGATTAAAATTTCAAAACAAATGAATAATTTATTGCAGAGTTACAGTAACAGTTCAATAAGGTGCTGACCCGCCTCTAGCCTGGATACAAGCTGCCACACGGCGTGGCGTAGACCGATAAAGCTCCCGGATGGTCTTTTGCGGTATCTCTTGCCAAATTCGATCCAATTGTCGAACGAAGTCATCAACATTTCGTGCCAGATGCAATCGCCTTCCCATCATATCCCAGACATGCTCGATGGGAGAGAGATCTGGTGATCTGGCAGGCCAAGAAAGAGTTTGATAAGCTTGCAGACAGTTCATAGCAACACGTGCCGTATGTGGTCTGGCATTATCCTGCTGAAAAACCAGCCCAGGGAGCTGCAAAAGTAACGGTAGCAAAACAGGTCTTAGGATGTCGTCGACGTACCGCTGTTCAGTAAGTGTACCTCTAATGACGACAAAAGGGGTCCGGCTTTTAAAGGAAATGGCACCCCGGACCATAATGCCTTGTTGAGGGCCGGTGTGGCGTGCAATAGTGAAGGCAGGATACCCCATCTGCCCTGTGCGTCTCCAAACACGTCTTCGATGATCGTCAGGACACAGTTGGAAGCGGGATTCGTCGCTAAAGACTATACGTCCCCAGTAGGTATCATTCTAGTCTGATCAAGCCATGCACCACTGTAATGTGGCTCGGCAGTGTGCGTCGATTTCTTTTTGTTATAGAGTGTATATAAATTGTTCGAATACTCTTTCACAATATGTACTAATATTCATTTATTATTTGTAATTTAATAATCATTTTTAAATCTAATTGAAGAACCAAAGAGAAGAAAGTCTTAAATGGTATAATAGTGAGTTTTGAAAATCAGTATAGAAATATCAGGAGGCTGCTTTCAAAACATGTTTTGGCCATACTATAATAAAATGCAGCAACAATCGTCAAAAATGTTTAAACCTAATTGATGAATGTTTAGCATAACCGACATAATATTTTAAAATCAGAACTAAGTGCTCTAACGATAACATGGTTAAAAAAATTACCTTAATGAAAATACTAAGCATAATGATTTCACGATAGCAATGCCAGGTTAAAACAATCGATTGGAATAGATTGAATTATAGATAATTTATTCCCTTTGTAAGGTTCACAGTTTAATTTTTTCAGAGTTCAGAAAAGTGTAACATCCATATAAAAAAAGGTGGCAACATATTACATATAAGAAAAGAACCTTTCGCTTTTAAAATGTTTGTCGTTTCTTTTTATTGTTTATTAAAATGGTTTTTAAAATATCATCTCTCTTCTTAATTTTATTCATTCAAAACAAATTTCTTGTCTTTCAACCGTACCTTAGAATGCGCAGATAATTTTTTTAAAGAGAACCTTTCATTTTCTTCATCTTTGAGCGTCGTTATTCTAGCGCTAAATTTTAAATTCTGATGAAATTTGACTGCTAACGAAGCAAAATAATAATTTCTCACTGGCTATAACTCGCCCCGGTAATCCTATTTTGACGACAAATAACATTCACAGAAGGAAATTGAAAAATTGCATTCCATTGCCAAACTAGCCAAATATTATTCAAAAGAAAAGTCAACCAAATGTCATCCAAATTACATTCACTAATGATACCGCAAATTCTATTACAATATTTAAGGGAGATGCCATTGACAATGCTTCTGAATGGATAAAAGAAGTAGGTAGAATCGCTGCACTAGCTAATTGGTCTGATGATCATACATATCATCATACAACTAATGATATTCTTGGATCATACAACTAATACTATTTCTTGTCCCGCTGGATCTGCACAAAATTGGCAAATGTCTGCCCTTGTTGCCAGATTTAAAAGGCGCATTACAGTGAAAAAAATTTTAGCTCATCAGAGGGCTCGTAAATTAAAAAATAATGAAAGTTTAGTTGACTATATTTATGCTAAGAATGCTCTTCTTGGAAAATCTCTGTTTACTACTACAAGCAGATCGCATTTCTATGATAATGGGTCATATTAGAGAAATAGCAGATTGCCTTAGTTCCCCAAAATTCGATTACTGTCGAAGAATTAATTGACAGAGCTGCCACACATCATGCAATTCGAAGTTTCAAACAAGAGAATATGTCACGCCAATAAACTAACAATTTTTTTTTCATTACCGAAATCTCAGTTAAACTCTTATTTCTCACGCTAAACAACGACTTAAATATAACCCTACTACTGACGATATTCCGGAAATGACTTGCTGCCGATGCGTAAAATATAACCCAGGTGTCTAAAGTGACTTTTGTCTTGGCTGTCTAAAGTGACTTTTAAAACTTAGCTCATTTTTCAACTTTTGTTTTATCTTGATTTAAAATGGATAGCGAATCAAAGTCCGATTCCATCCCAGATGATTTCAATGACTCCTTTGAGAACTCACAAAAATATTGGACTAAGGTAGCAGCGATTTTGAACGAATCCTTTATGAGATTTATGAGCGAGAATCTCGGGGAAAAACTTACCGCTATGAGCATAACTAATTTAACAAAAATAGCATTTGACAATATGGATATTTATCTAGTTTCAAGGCAAAACGAAGTGTTATCATACACCAAGGCGAGACAGTTAGAGGCAGAAAGAGCACTTAATGAAATTATAAGTACGAAAATTAAAAAAGCGTCAAAGACGTACGCAGATGCAGCAAAGGCAGTCACTCTAACTGCTCCGAAGGGGAAGACAGAACACGTAGTGCAGATAAAACCTAAGAAGACCGGAACGTCTGAAGAGACAGAAAGAGTTTTAAAGAAAAACATCGAGCCCTCAGAACTTGCTTTGGGTGTCAAGAAGGTAAAGAAAATCCAAAATGGTGGAGTACTGATCCAAGTAGAGACCAAAAGAGATGTCAGAAAATTTACTGAAGAGTTTGAAAGTGCAAAGCTAAACAAGAGCTACATATGCCAAGTACCAGAAAAGAAATCGCACAGACTGATAATATACGACGTTGATCCTGAACTTACGAAAGAAGAGATAGGATCAAAATTAGTAGAGCAAAACTACGAGACAGAAGAGAAATCCAAGATAGAAGTATTATTTCCTGTCAAGGGCAAAAAAGGGATTCACTGGGTAGTCAGCCTTGACCCCAAAACTTTCAAGAAATTGATCAGAAAAGTAACCATCAAGCTCGGATGGAAGATACATCGAACTAAGGAGTACTTTAGGGCCTTGAGATGTTATAAGTGCAATGGATTTGGTCATACGACCAAAGACTGCAAGAAAGGGGAAACCTGCGCGAATTGCGGTGATGCAGGACACCGAATGAAAGACTGTAAACAGAAGAGTAAATGCATTAGTTGCACTACTGCGAACGAAAACTTCGGTATTAGAGTAAATACCAATCATCCGGCCACGAAAGAATCTTGTCCAGCATACCAAAGAGAGCTAGACAGGCGGAAGAAGAGGATCGGCTATTGAGCTCGTTACTGTCCCATGACTTCGTGAGCCAGTTTTGGCTTCCCAAGGCATACTCAAATGGAGTAATTTTGAAATCTTGTAATTTTTGATCTAATTTTTTGTAACTCTTGTTATTATTATTTTGCCTACAAATGTTTGGCATTGTTGTCTGTTTTGAATCATTAAAGATAAAGCATAAGTTTCAACTCCTTCCAGGCGGAGGATGCCTTGATGGATCACGGGGTGGCGGTTGGCTCTGCCCGTGCCGCGCTCTTCACTGAGCGTCTGCAGCGGGGTTTGGCACCGCCGCTAACTGGTTGACTCGGAGCTTCGCTCTCTTCAGGCATCCTTTATCCGTCGACGAAGCTGCGTTGCTCAGACGTGCGTGACTCGGGGCCATGCATCTCGAGTGTGCATGCACCGTTGCGTCCACCGTCTGATTCGAGGCTTACAGCAATGACGGTTCACAGTAATACCTGGATACCCCAAACATGGGGCGGGACAGGGTTAAGCCTTACTTGCTGCCTATGCGGGCAAAGAAGTCATGCATCTTTTATGTGCAGTTTACCTCCCTCTCAGCGAAACTCACCTTCAACTCAATAACGAAATTCATCCCGATCCGTTCAAGAATCCAACAACCAATCGAAAACTCAGCTCCCGTTGACTAGACATTCACTTAGTTCCAGTAATAATGAACCACATTATCCAAATTTACGTCGCAATACAAATCTCTATTTCCCTTCTACAAGATCTGCAAATAAAAATGATTATCATTCTATAAATTATATTAAAACTCAATCAAATAAGCGTACCTTAATATCTGTTACTATTAACAATAATCCAAACCCTCTGGGATCAGACATTACCGTTGCTCCTGTTAATGACGTTATTCATCCATGGACTGATGGACATTTTCAACCATTTAATAAACCCTATTGAATGAATTTCTTTAAACATCAAGGTTTGAAACATTGATCCTCTAATGACCAAGGCTGGAATTTGCTCCCAACTTCCACTCATTTTGGGATTCTAATGGCTACACCAAGGTCAAGCTAAAAGCACTTACGACTCAAACTACTCATTATGTATTTCCAAACCGTCTGCACTCCATCTATACGTATTTATTCATTTATCAAAAACTAGCATTAACTGCATTGCTTCCAGTGAACTCTCGATAACACCATTAGACGACGTTGTTAAACCAACTAAACATCCTTCTCAAACTGAACTTATTCCAAATTCTGCAGGACTGTTTGAGCTTCAGCAAACTCAATTTGAGGCTATAATTAGGCAATATTCAGACATATTTTATGTCCGTCTGTATAATTCAAAATAGAATTGCAACATGAAAGGCTTATCTGTTATTGGCAATATCGCCTTACAGATCCGGATCACCAGATTGTTTGAGCACTCAATAAATAACGTCACTTGCAGGTATCACATTGAGATTATCTTTCATAGTTTAAATCCAAAATTTTTGAAAAATACAAGCAAAGATTCTATGTAAAATCTTAATTATCAGGTGATACAATACAGCTTTATTGTTTTTACGCAGCTGAAACCGTTTTGTAATTGTTTACGTTTGTGTATCAAATAGTTAGCATTGTAATACAATACTTAAAAAATAAATATAAATAGGAAGTATATAAAAAATATCCCGAATAATAACCTATTACATTACATGTATGTTTAAATATAAAAGTATTGCATACAAATTCGTGTAAAACATGTAATTATTAAAAAACTACAGCGCATCTAAGAATTTGCTCTAATTATTATAATATACTAATTTAATACCTGTTATAATAAATATTCTACAATATATTTATATAATATATCGTCTAATTTATACAATCGTCAAATTTATATTATATATCACCTAATTTAACCAATTAATACACGAACGTAAACAAGAGAAAACAAGTATGCTTAGTAAATATTCAGTTGTTTTGAATCGAATAATTTTAAACAACAGAATGTTTTAAATTTCTTAACAAGATTTATTTCTCAGCTAGCTAGCTGAAATTCTAAGTTTTCTTTCAATAAGAACTTGATAATAATTTGAAAAGGTATTTTACTCTAAAAGATAACCTAAATTAAAGTAGTAAAAAGTTTATCAATATATTAATGAAAAAATAATATACGTAAGGAATGAGATTTTGTGAAAGGTTAACATTTAATTTAACAGTTGGTAAAATAGTTCTTCGACACACGCACGGACAGGTAATTAAAAATTTATTTATGATTAAGGCGATATATAAGATGTTGAGAATTTTTAAGAAGCTTCAAAATGTTAACTACGTATTCTTATTAATAATTATCAAATATATATTGAAGAAATCAATAAATATACTATTCCAAATCTATGCATACGCATGTCTATTATTGAAGTTGTATCAATTGCTAAATAAATAAACTAACAAATACAATTAAAAAAAAACTGATGAATAATCAGATTGTATCAGAAACATGCTTTTATAAAACTCGACATTCACTGAATAATATGTTTGATAAAAATTTCTTTAATAAACTACGAATACATTTTCAGACGACAAAAAAAACAAACATCGTATTTAATAATTTAAAAAAAAGGAATAACAATTGGTTATTAGCGAAAAAAATATAAATGAAATTTTACGATACGCTCGCGTAAATCAAGTTCCTCGAAGGCTAACATTTAGATATTTAGATATTTCTTCATTGTTACCAAATTATATTTTAAAGATAATTAATTTTAATTTTTCTCAGCTTATCTTACTATATATAAAAATCAATTGATGGTGTCGCAGTTTTCCATTGTTGTCGCGCATTTTTATTGGCCGGAAAATCACGTGGTAGGATCCAGTTTACCCTCATTCATTTCCATATTGTTTTGGTTGTCATCAGCATAAAATTAACAATAGTCTTAAAGATATTGTTTTTCTTTAGAAATTTTTGTATCCCTAATTTAAACTTATTTTCCAGTACTGCTATTATTAGCGAGAATATCAAATTATGGTTGTGAACTCATCAAATTTGTTTGAACAATATAATGTTATAATATAAATGTTATTTTAAAAAATGATTACTTCGAAAAATCACTTCCGTCCACCTAGAGATCCAAATGTTTATAATACTAATAAATAGTAATATTTGGACGTGGGAAGTAGAGGCACAAGAGTAAGCAAACAGAATTCCTTTTAGTACATATATGTTAAGTGAATTATTTTAACTTATGTAAAAAAACTGTTTTCTGCCAAGAAAAGACAATTATTGCGAAGCAATCATCGGGGTTGGTGAGCGGCATCGAACAGGGGGCTTAGCCCCCTAGTATAAAATAAAAACAGTTGAAACTTTCGAGTTTTCAATAGAAAATCAAATAAATTAATATGGTAAAAACAATTATGTACCAAAATACAAAATTTTTTTTATCCATAATTAAATTAAATAATAAAAAATGATATTAAATTTTGCATGAAATTATCTTTGGGTAAATGAGTTTTATGAGTGGGTGTAAATATTTTTTAATTACTCAATTAATTTTAAATATTTGACTAAAAACGCAAAATGTTAAATTAATATTATGGGTTCCGAACTTTGGAGCGGTCTCCAGACCAAACTATGGTGATCATATTTCCCCCATTGCGGCTACTCCCTATATTTTAAAGGTTAAACTTGGCTGAAGGTTAGGCTCTTAGTACGTGAAAATCGTATTGGAACGAAAATTATTCAGAGTGTTATCTTTTTTTTCCTTTTTTTTTCTTTTTTTTTTTGCACACTGTACATCCTTGTTTTAAATAATTTCAAAATGCAGAGAAAACATGGAAAAATTACAAAACAATGAAAAAAGGGAAAAAGAAAAATAATAATAAGAATAATAAAGAATTTTAAAAAAATCCGAGAAAAGGAAAAAAAAATATAAAAATCCAGAAAATAAAAGATATAATCTTTTCATAAGCTCACACGATTATATCTGCAAAAAGGAGTGCTTTCTAATATTGTATCAATATAAGCAAAGCAAAATATATCAATACAATAGTGTGAGGAGCACTCAAAAAAATTTTACCAAATATTTACAACATATATATATATATATATATATATATATATATATATATATATATATATATATATATATATATATATATATATATATATATATATACATGGGCGAATCTCAGGAATCATTAACTTATATGTCTTCAAACTTTTCTTACAAACGTCAAACCGTAACCATCGAAAATTGAAAAAAAAAGGTCCAATTCTGCGAGTTGCAAATTGAACTAATGATACAAGTTTGTTCTACTTTAAATAAACTTTTGGAATATCACTAACGTAAAACTCGCAGAATTGGATTGTATACCTTTTTTTTTTTTTTTCAATTTTCGATGGTTACGTTTTGACGTTTATAACAAAAGTTTGAAGACATATAAGTTAATGATTCCTGAGATTCGCCCATATATTTATAATAAAGTTTGCCCTAATAATTACAACTAT
The DNA here is from genome assembly GCA_949128135.1 of Parasteatoda lunata. Classification (NCBI taxonomy): domain Eukaryota; kingdom Metazoa; phylum Arthropoda; class Arachnida; order Araneae; family Theridiidae; genus Parasteatoda; species Parasteatoda lunata. Next base: position 200,005 of record OX421972.1, read on the forward strand.
ATTGGTTCAAAACTTCATATTAATGAATAACACTATATTGGATAAAGATTTCGTTGAACCATAAAAGTGTAGTAAGTTGTTCAATTTGTATGTAAATAATAATAAATTATCGATAACCATTATAATAAATAATTCAAAAAACTATTGATGAGCAACATTTCAACTAAATCGCAATTTTATTTTTTTCAGATTTAATAAAGGTAAAGTTTTGAAGAAATATTTACCATCTTTAATTAATCAAAAATTGTTTTAAATTAAAATGTTTGAACGGAACACAATTAGCTCTTTATATATGCAAATCTTGACTTTTCTTATGGATGATAATTTCATTTGCACTGAACGTTTTATGATGTAGTATGTTTGATAATTAACGATGCAAAAGAAACTGAAATAAAGAAACAAAAGGAAAAGTAAAGTATGTAAATAAAATTTATATTATGTTTAATTAGAATAAATTAAATTCTTGTAAATTTAATACTAAACTACATTTTGTATACTCTAATTCTGTAGTTTGAAAATATCTGAAAACTCTTAATATCAAGTAATTTAGGCAGATAAAAAATTTCAAAAAATAACATGTTATTTATTTCAAATCAAGTTCTGGGGTAAATTGATGTTCTAAATTTAAAAAGAAGTTTAATTATTTGCTTTGCTTAAAAATCTCATTTTTTACATTAATATATTTAAATGTATTAAGATTTAATTTTTCATACTCGACTTGCGATCCATATTCTGAATTATAAATATGCAGATAGATGAAAAAGTTATTTCCTTAATTTCTCTGCACTCCTTCACAGAAAAAAAATAACTATTCTATCGAAATTATTGCTAAAAAAATTAAACAATTATGTTTTCTTTGAAATGAAGATTCTAACAGAGTTTGAAATTTAATGAATGAAGCTTTCGAACAACATTCAAACTACTGAAATCTTAAGAGAAAAGTGAAGAAAGGTCGTGACGTAACGCAACGAGCCCACCTCAAAGGACTTGTGCGAGAAGTAATTAACACATGAAATTTTAGCGAATTATTGATCTCGAATTGACGGACAGCGTCCATTCTTATATTAGGGCTCCTTTAAGTAGCAATGCTACTTGTTTATAGCTACTGACCCCGGTACAATAGAAAATTATGGGTGATTCGTCATTTAATGCTTAAATATTTTTTACCGACTGGTATCTCTGCTGCTGTCCGTATTTTGACGTGCATATTTTTACACTAAACATATTTCTTAGGTTATGATTTTTTAAAATCTTGTTTCATTGATATTATTTCATCTAAAGTATGATATTTTTTCAGAATGAAGGTTACTTAATTAGAAATATTGGAAGGAAAGTAAATCTTGATGTTTCAAAATAGATTAAACCCGAGTAGCATTAAACTTTTAAATTATAATTTTGCATTAAATATAAAACATGCAAAAAACATATTTCACTGGTAACTACTTATTATTACGCTTATTTAAATGATGTTTGTATATGAAGCTCGGGAAATACGAAATAACTTGAAATAATTTTTTTCTACAATGGTTTTGGATTCATTTATCCTTCATTAGATATCTAATTGACTCCCGATTTTTAACATTCATTAACAAATTAAGCTTGAAAAATTTAATGAACATTTTATTTATTCAATGATTAGTTTTTAATAATTAAATAATAATTTTTACTATTTTGGTTATAAATATTTACTATTTTAGCTATGATATAATTGTTAAATAATAAAAAGTATTATTAAAACATTTTATTAGATGCTTTGGTTGGTAAATGTAAAAGAAATTTTAAAAAATTTTATTTAAATAAAAAAAAAAACACATTTAAATAAAATAAATCCAACTTTTCTTATTTCAAAAAATGATGATTTTTGCATCTCTGTTACTGGATCCTCCAACAAATAGCTTTTATTTTCTTTAATACACACTAAAAACAAATCAAACAAAACAATCAGTAATCAATACTAGGAATTCACCGCGTATTAAATCATAACGCGCATAGGGAAAGAAATCGAAAACATATATGCCGCTTTTCCCTGCTTTTTTTTTTTTTTTTTTTCCACGTTTAATTTGCGAATGTTTGGGGGTAGAGCAATCGAATGCTTATTCGATTCTATGTTCTCCATCGGAATTCCATTAGGCATGATTTATGGATCATCTTTTGAATTGCTCATAAACATTAATTTAATCAATTGTGAAGTGAATAGAAGTTGCAGTTGAAAAGGACCACACTTTTCAAATTTAGAGACTCATAAAAACCATAGCAATAAATATGTATAAAAAGTAATAAATGCATATCAAAACTCCGAAAACCATTACATTTTCTTAATGCGGTATTTATTTTACATATTCGTTTTTATTTATTTATATTATTTGTTCATCCCAAATGATGGATATTTACAACCCCTTCGTTATTTTGATTTTTTAATTCCTGTATTTTAACAATCTGAAAAAATTAAAAGAATTATAATTAGGCAAATAAAAATATTTATTTTATACTAAACGTTTTAAAGATAAGCGTTTACAAACTTTAAATAAAATTCACTATATAAACATATTTATAATAATTATAGTTTGCAGTTGTGCATCAGAGATGTGCATCGCAAATTAAGTTTTAAAACTTACGGTGTATGCGTTTTTACGTGCAGCTTTTGGTCCTTCATTTTTCTTCCAACCCTTTATTTGAGAGAAGATTTTTGGTAAAAAAAAATTTTACAATTCACATTTTGTCAAAGGTGCCAAATAAAAACCTTGCTTCGTTAAATAGGAAGAACTCAGTATTTCTTTAGATTTTTAGGTTATAATAATTTTGGATAGGTTTCTAGCCATTTAAAGATTTTTTTTCCTTGTTTAAATTGGCGGAAACAAATTTGGATGCTTAAATGTTTTTTGACGTGAACTTCGCAAATAATAAAATAATTAAAATATATTTTATACTTACAGAAACAACATTTCTTAAGTGAATTAAAAAATAGAAAACAATTTTATTTTTATTTGATCTGAAACGCAAAACTTTCATAATGAAGTAGGGGGGAGACTAAGAATGTTCCGTGATGATAAAAATTTTTTATAAAAAGGGGATGCGTTGGAAAGTGCACTGGCTAGTGAGGATATTTTGAATACTTGAGTCCACAGATACGAAAGATTATAAAGATGTGAAAAAGGAGAGTAAAGAGAAATGTGCCAAAGAACTATTTTCAATTATTTTAGATTATCTTAAACCAATATTTAAATATTTTAAATGGTTTTTTTATGTTCTTTAGTAAAACTAAAATAATTGTCATTGCCGAATTGTTTTAAATAAAATTGAACGCGTTCTTTCCAAACTTAATGAAGCTACCTAGTCTAGTTCCAGGATTGCCAAGTAAACGGCAGTTCCAGGCATCTCTTGATCCACACCCTATTGACGGGTGAACTCCTTCGTTGGAATTTCCCTAAAACGATAAATAAATGTGTCTTTATGTGTCTACCTAGTCTACCTCTTTACAACTGCCAAAACTTGCTACAATCCTATTCTCCAATCACAATAATTAAGAAAATTTGCTACTAGCCATTGGCCAGTTGTAGCATTTTTAAAAACAATTGTGATTTAAGACATGTAGCCAGTTTTTCAAAAATTTTAAGTTTTATGCCAGTAAAGAAAAAACAGTTGATATTAAATAATGCATTTCTTTTGAAGCATTTCTCAAAACGTGGTAAACATTACCAAACTCATTTTTAAAATTAAAATAAAAAATTTCAGAGACAATTGAAATAAAGTAATTTTTAGAATGTTATAAAATATTATTGATAACTATATATTTTTAATACACATTTTCAACGAAATTAATAGTGGTCTGGTAACGAATTTTTTCAATAGTCATTTACCAATAAGTAAGTGGACACTCTTCAGTCACACCTTTTGTGCTTAAATATTATGTAGGAAACAGTTCAGAACGTTCTGACTTCATAGTAATGGTTGGTTATTTATGTCTAATGAGTTATATTAAAACCGATAGTGGCTTTTGTAATCAAGCAGTGGAGGGTAATTGTCAGAATGTGATTCGATCCGACACTCTAAGACATGGAGACCAACGAGTGCAGCCCAAAAAAAGTCTGGAAAAACCACACCAAACCGATGGTCCAGAAGTTCCAACAACGGGACTGCCGTTTCGATGAATTCCACCCTCAAGAAAACATCATTTGTTTAATTTACATTGCTGCACTTGAGCCTTTGATTAATAAATCCAGCCGCACAGCTCTGCTGAGGTGGTGAAAGGCATGTCAAAATTGAACCATAGATAAATGGAAACAGGTTCTCTAGAATGATGAATCAAGGTTCAATCTGAAAAAGTGTCTGGGTTTGACGCGTACCTGGAGAACACGAGCGACTATATTTCAAAGTAGCCGGGTCACGCTGTTGGTCGAAAATGACATCACTTCCTGGGGAAAGAAAAATCGTATGACGTCGTCTGACATTGCAGCGATTTTGCAAAATTCTGCCTTTAAACAAGTTATTTTTTGGTTTTCTTTATTTCTATTTAATAATTTATAATTGATTTTATTACAGTCTCAAGATATATAACTACATTATTTTTGAACAACTTTTTAGTCTAATATGTCATGATCTACGTCCTCACTAACCCTGTCTGTTTGAGGTTTTGCAAAGCACGTCAAAATTGGACCCTAGATGAAGAAAAATTTGATGAGTTCTGTTGTAAAATTGGACGCCGATGAGTTCTCGAGAGTGAAAAATCTATCTCTGACATAGGGATGGCAGTGCCTGAGTTTGGCCTGTAGAACGCCTTGCGTGAAAATGCATTGTGCCTTCAGTAATATTTGACGAAGGTGGAATTACAGTGTGGGGATGTTTTTCGCGAGCCTTTGATCCTAACTCATCGTAAGCTAAACGCCGACTCCTATTGCACTATTCTAGACAACAATGAGCTTCCTGCAATTTTACGGGTTGGATCACGATTGCTTCCAGGATGACACTTGTCATGTTGCAAGTCTCACCCTGGATGAGTTTAAGGACATTTGGATAAACTGGCCTGTCCAGAACCTAAATCCTATAGAAAACCTCTAGGACTATTTGGATCGTTGGATACAGCAACAGCCAAAAATCGGAGAAAGAACTTGCATGTCTTCTCCAAGCCGAGTGGAAGGACATACCACTGCACATCATCCAAACACTTGCAGAAAGCCGGAAGGTTAAGGTGATAAATTGCTTCATGTGGAGGCACAACAGCCTGCACTTGTACTACCAACTACGTGAAAGCTCTTTTATCATATGCATCAATTACGTATTGGTAGATAGAGTATTTGATTGAACTGTGGCTAGTAGAGATCGAGCTAATTTTGACCCATACTCTCAGCTGTAATCTTCTTTATTGAAGCAAGCTTTAAAGAAATAAGACCTTTTCTTACCTGAAATATTTATGAGTAGTAACTTCCAGTTACAAAATCTGATCTTTAAACATTTTTGAGAGTTTTTGGAACAAATATGGAAATTAAAAACACTAAACAGTGACATAATCTGTAAATATTACAATCATAACCATAACCAGACTATTTGAAGGCAATAGATGCATTTAAATGACGAAAATTGTTTGGTCTTATGAAATATCAGTTTAAAAACAAGCATGTAATTTGGTCCCCTTCCTCTCCGAATACTATAACGATTCACTCTAATGATATTCTGAGTTTTTTTATACATATAAATAATATCGAGTCTTAAGGGCTTATCCAAAAAATTTAAATTTAAAAAAATTGAATGAAAATAAATTCAATTATTGCGAAGTATGAAAAAGATGTGTAACACGATTAACTTAAATGTTTCATCTTATTCATACTCTGATCAAAGTAACTATAAGATGAATATTTAGAAATACTTTCTTTGAGATTATCTATACTACGGTTTCTGCTATAACTACTGTTAGTTTCGGTCAAACATTTTACGATGCAAGTAGCTGCCGTAATATCTCGCAATTCGTTATAAGTATTTAGAAAGTTTTTGCCTTTTTCTTCTTTGTACATTTTTCATGAATGAATTTTTAAATTCCATCGAAGCAAAAATTTATAATCTTTTCTTTTCAGAATTCTTGCATCTTCTTTTTTCAAAACCGCTTCATCACCACATAAAAAACAATATTTACTGAAATAACTTAATCTTTCTCTCCCTTCCCCCCCCCCCTCTTTTTTATTTTTTTTTTTTTAATGGGAGAAAGTAATGTTTTACTCCTAGCGACCTTATGACAACTCTCAGCTCTACCAAGAACTAATAGTAATTTTTGATGGGAAAAAACTTGTTTTTCTGTCGTCCTTTGAGTTTGGTTAAAAATTTAAAATGTTATATTGAACACTTTAATTTTTGACTTGTACAAATTATTTGGATTTGTAATTAAAATGAATGCTTAGTTATTTTCTCAGTTTAAAATGTATAGTGGAGAGGAAATTTTTGTATCAATTTTTATTAGCTCTCGTTGAGAAAATTTAAATGTTCAATAGACAATGCTCTTTTTGAATTAATGAACTCGATTTGAAGTTCAGAAGCTTGATACAAACTATACTTAAAACTTTGCTTTTTCTTATTTCATATGAAGTCTTTCTTTTAATTCGCATAGGGCTTAAAAATGAGTGAGATTATTTAATTATAATGTCTTGAGTACACGATTTAATCGTACTAAAAGTATGTTTGATTTTTTTAATAATAAAAAAAAAAAATTTTATACCCTCTGTTTAATTTTTTTTTAAAAACATTTTAGCATGATTTTTAAGCATTCCACTTTTCTTCTATTATTAAAGTATTTCATGAATTTATTTTATTTTTAAATTTTCTTATTACAAAAAATATTTTGTTGTTTATAAGATAATCAATCATTGATAGTGTATCAATCAAAATTTTTCAAATCTAGAAAAACATTACTCCTTGAAACTTTCATCATCGCAATTTGAGGTCTACATAAAAAATCGGTGTCCTCCTGAAACTCTTAAGTCAAAAGGCGTCACTTTATATTTTTATAACAATTCATAATCAAACTATTTAAATGAATAATTCGTGAAATAAATTCGATGAATGTTTTGCGTTGCACTTTATTTCTTTATAAATATCTCCCTTCCCCCCTTCTTTTAAAGTGATGATAAAACACTTTTAAGTGAGAGAACAAATTATTTTTCTTAAACACAAAAGAAAAAAGATCTCACCCGGAGTGTCCGATGACCGTGCTGGTAGACTCATCACCGCAATCTGTTCCAAACCCCATCCCCTTCCTTTACCTGTCCGAGAGACGAAAGGGCGGGGCTGATTTACCTGGCACGCGACTTATTGCTCTTATTTTTTTTATTTTTTTGCATCATCTTTATCACGTGACAGGAAATGTTTTTCGTTTGCATTGTGTTGAGGGAGACACATCCTCCCCTCTCTCTCTCCATCTTTCAAGAAAATTAGCAGTTGATTGTTAAGAAAGAAGCGTGTGCATAATATCTCATTCATGAGTTTTAAAAAATATATTTTCAAAGGGAATTACGAAAATTTTTTAATCAGATTTTCTTATCTCGAAAATTTCGCACTTTTTACATGCTGGGAAATGTTCTATCCAGTATAATATAGTATACATACAATATTATTTTTACTTTTAGTTTTTATCTCCGTCCCCCCTCTATCATCTCAATTTTCAAATATACATGGTTTGCGGCATACTTTGATGATAGAAAAGATGTTTTTCAGCAAGAGTTTATGTCATCTAAAATTTGGATTGTTGAAAATGAAATGAAATAAGGAAAGAATGAAGTCAGGATTTTTAAAAATGAACGAAATCATATATATCATTGCATTAAAAAAAATTATTATTAACCTTGAACCCTTTCAACTATCAGTTGCTTCATTGAAGATTTGATAAGATTTCGCTATAAGATTTCGTTTCGAAATTATATTTCATTGATTTATTTATTTTCAAAATAATTTTCTTGTTTGTTTAGAGTTTTGTTTATAAAGGAAAATTTTTAAATGTTTAAGCTGTGATTTGCCTTTTCGTGCTTTAGTGAGATAAGAAATTTAATAAAAAATGATGAGTATCGTTGAAACAATGAGATCGGAACTCGATCTCACTAAGTGAATACGTATTTCACTCATAAGATATCTTACTATATATAAAAATCTAATGATGGTGTCGCAGTTTTCCATTGTTGTCGCGCATTTTTATTGGCCGGTAAATCACGTGGTGGGATCCAGTTTACCCTCATTCATTTCCATATTGTTTTGGTTGTCATCAGCATAAAATTAACAATAGTCTTAAAGATATTGTTTTTCTTTAGAAATTTTTGTATCCCTAGTTTAAACTTATTTTCCAGTACTGCTATTATTAGCGAGAATATTAAATTATGGTTGTGAACTCATCAAATTTGTTTGAACAATATAATGTTATAATATAAATGTTATTTTAAAAAATGATTACTTCGAAAAATCACTTCCGTTCACCTAGAGATCCAAATGTTTATAATACTAATAAATAGTAATATTTGGACGTGGGAAGTAGAGGCACAAGAGTAAGCAAACAGAATTCCTTTTAGTACATATATGTTATGTGAATTATTTTAACTTATGTAAAAAAACTGTTTTCTGCCAAGAAAAGACAATTATTGCGAAACAATCATCGGGGTTGGTGAGCGGCAGCGAACAGGGGGCTTAGCCCCCTAGTTATATAATATTTTACGAACATAGCATAAATATAAGATAGAATTCACTAAAAGATATTGACTTAGATTTCAAAAGTTTTATTGTTAATGTTAACATAAATGTTAACATAAAAATGTTACCCTTAATTGTTTATTTTGCTACATCTACAGACAACAGAATTTATCTTTTTTTATCTCTGATGCCGCCAAAAAAAAAAAAAAAAAAAAAAAAAAAAAAAAAAAAAAACTTTTCTCTTTTATTGCTTTTGCATCAATAACACCGTTTCATCAATAATATTTACTTGAATGATGTTTGCCGTTAGGTAAAAATAGAACTGAATTGCATAAACTCAAATAAATGTTTAAAACTGAATAGTTACATTTTAAATAAATAGGAGCTAACTACAAAGAATTAGCCACTTCGTTGAAACATATTATAACTTTTTATTATTTTAGACAATGATAATATTTTAACATGTAAATCACTGATATTAAAGCAACAAAACAAGAATTAAAGAAGTGAGAGTAGTTATGGCTGAACACTTTTATTTATTTAATTTTTTTTTAAAGGGGCCTAAAAAATTTTAAATAGTGCATGGCAACGAAAATGCATTGATTATGTTTAAATTGATTTTTAAAGGAATGATTTTTATTGAAGATTAATAATGAAAAATATTTTCCTAATGCTTTAAATGTTTTCTAGTTTAGGAATAAAGTGATAGCTCGAGGGTATTTTTTTATTTTTTTTATTCTTGCAATTCATTTATTTAAATAAAAAAAAAACAGTCTTCATTACACGGTTGTACTAAAACTGAGTTAGAGAAATAAATTTTTCAACTATTATTAAGAATAAATCTTATGCGTGTGTTTTATGGGTGATATGTATTAATATATATTTAAGGAGTGATTTCCACTGAAGTACGTGATGAACATCTTAAAATATTCATAGACTAGAATTTTTTTTTAAAAGAGTTCCCCTGATGCGTGATTAAAAACTATTTACACAGAACAAAATTATTGAAGCGAATCACATGGATATTATCTTTCATTGACAATTGTAGTGCATTCCCGCGGGCAATCCCGGTTAAGTCGTCATTCATTCATTATTCACCCTCTCAGCAAATGACCTTTAAGTATGTTTTTTACTTCAGAGGAAGTCAGTTGCTACTGCCAGAAAAACGAAATTTAAAATAATGAATAACAGTTACAGGAAATCAATATTAAACTCGCAATGATGTAAATCATTCTTTAAGAAACCAACACCTTATAGGTGTTGGAAACAACAAGTTCTTAAATTATTATTCAACTTAATTATTCGATGATCAAAAGTCGTCTTAAAAACTCAGCAGGAATCGTCAGACACACAAAAAAAAGAAATATCAACCTAAAATATTATGTTATGGAAAACTAACCAGAAATGAGTGCACAATTATCAGATGATAATCTTGTGGTGGAGAACTTAAAGAACCTCTTTTCTCTTAAAAAGGTTGATTCAAATATAAAACGTTTAACCTTAACGGCAACAATATGATTTTCACTTTTCAATGACCTTAATTGGGATGTTTCAAATCTGAAATTGCTTTCGCTCGGAAAGCTACAAAGTTTTGTTTCAGAGTGATATTTTTAGTATAATTTATTTTTGTCTGAATGTAAAAGTTTATGAAGGACGTACACGTTTTAAAACATATTTATACACTTGTATCACTTCTTTCAATAAAACAAAGCTTCTTCCAAAATAAAACTTTAGACAAAGAAAGAAAAGGCCCTAACGTATTGCATCATAGACTGAAATGAATTAAAGCCTTCTTCCTAGCTCTTCCTACGTCGCACAGAAGTAGGGACGCTTAGTATTCCCTCGAATTAAAAAGAAAAATCCTTGATAGAAATATAGGTACTATTAAATTGCATGAAAACTATAGCTTGTACAGAGAATCGTATTTCAGATTTCAGCAACGCGAAAATATCTTAAGATCCGTTCAAAAAACTTCTGAGACAGAAAAAAAATGTTCCCTGCTACTAATGACTGGTCATTTCATAGGAATTGATTAACTTTTTCGCGATAATATGTTTTATTTTGTATATTTATTAGCAAAATCTGTATAATTATCTATCAAATTTGTCATTAAGAGTCAACCTTCTTTGAATCTGCTCAGGGTTAGAAAACTCTCCACAGCACCACAGCACAGAAAATAATACTAAACTTGATTTTAAAAAAACAAAATCACTCCACGGCATACCATATTTTACTACACTTGTTCCGTGGAGTTATTTATTCGCCCATTATTAATTAATAAAAAAAGGCAAATAAAAAAAAATTAATAAAATATGTACTAGAAAAGCATATTCATTCATAATATAAAAACACTTTTTTACTAAAAATAATGGATAATAATAGTCCAAAGTTGCAATTCAGAGGCAAATTATAAATGTACTTTTTTACTGAACAACGAAGTACTTTGAAATACCACTGCATTGAAAATTATATCATAGTTTTGCCAAAATTTACTAAGAAATTTCGAAGGCACTGTTAGAAATTTCGTGGGAAAAGTGGTTAAATATGGATGGTTATTTTACCATATTTAATCAAAACAGTCAAATAACCATAAATAAAATGGTAATAAAACTGTTAGTTTTGAGAAGAATTATTTATTAACTGCTTTCACCTAATACGGTTAAACAACCAGAATTTTATCACACTAACTAGAACCACCTAATGAAGCTACTTAGTTCTCCGCAACAGCCGCAATATCATAGCCGAGCGGGCATGCATATCTGTCAACCTCATGACCGGCAAAATTGGAGTTCGATTCCTATTGTTGTCACCACAATGTTTTCTCCTCTTCCTTCAACACATTAAGAATTTCCAGTGCCCTGCATACATGGTTTTATAACCATACATTTTGTAAATAGTATCAAATCATAAAGGGAAAAAAAAAGTTCTTCACCGTATACTTTACGGTTAAGCGAATGGACAGACAGTTGCCAGTTATTTCTCCATACTTTTAGAATGAAAATTTTAACAGTGTGGTGAATATCAGAAATATTCCATTCTTTCACTACTTAACCCATGTTCACACCAGCCCACCTCTCTGATGCATGTCTACCAAATGAATGCAGCATTTTTTAACTCCTTTAGACAGGCATATCATAGAACCGTTTGGTTTGTTGAACTAACTTTATAGAACTTATTTTTTATTAATTTTACTAAACTTGTCTTTCCTCACACTATTGTTTTAAATGTATAAATACTCGAACAAAGATGTTTTCCGATCATGTTTTTCATTCTTATGAAATATGATAAACAAATGTTCTACAAAATTTATTGCTTTCTTACCTTAACTAATACAGAAGAGGATCACTGGAAAGGAATCTTGTTATTCCGGTTCTTACCTCATCGAAAAGAATTTCAGTTTAGTAAATTTTCAAATGATATTCATGCACTAATATGGAACCGAATCGAATCCACTTATAACAATTTAGTTAATCGGTTTAAAAGCATGAAATGATAACAAAAATAAAAAATAATTTTTAAAACAAAAATAATTTTTATTAAAAATATCGACATGTGCTATTATAGAATCTAAGAGAAATCTTGAAAAAAAATTTTTAATCTATATTATTACTAGAGCCCGGATGTTCAGGCAAAATGCCATAAATGCCCTTTTCTGCCTTTTTTAAACGTTTTCTTCTGAAAATGCCTTTTTCTTTCCTTTTGTTCATAAATGCCTATTTCTGTCTAACTTAAAATTTTTCTGCAAAGCTTTTTGTGCTTTTGACCGAGCATAAACGCAAAATGAAGAAATTTTGAAGTACAGAAATGGTTGACTGTCATCCGACGTATTGTAATGCATTTATAGAGATTAGGACTTTATTCCTTTTGGGACAACTCCCTCCCTCTGAGGCAGAGGTCACCCCTCGTACAGTACAATGGCTATTCATCTGAGCTGATAGGGTACTCGTGCTTGAGTGAGCAAGGAAGGTGAAAGACATTTTTCTGTCCATGAGATTGACAGTGTTGATTGAACAGAGAATAGAATACAGAAATGAAGCTTTGCCTTTTTCAAAGATGGCCACAAGAAAGGAGATTGCCACGCACTTGCATGGCACCTTGTAATCCATCTTTTATCGCCCAGAGGGATAGTTTGGGAGACAAAGAGCTTGATGGGAACTCGTTCGCTCGGCAGCTGATGTAGACTCGCTTGTTTCTAGTGTGAAAAAAGTATTTGTGAAAGCCCCTTCAAGAGTTCAAAGAAATTGCACCAGACATTCAATTACCTCCTGAGCCGATCCTTACGAGATGGGGAACATGGATTTCAGTAGTCTCATACTACTGCACAAATTTTGAGGAAGTTACTCGAGTCCTTACCAGCTTTTCGGATCAAGAGGCAATATCCATAAGAAAAAGTAAAAGTCTGCTTAGCAGTTCTAAAATAAAAAATTAACTGACTTTTATTTCAACTTATTTTGGGAAGCTCCCTGGAGCTATTGAACACATGGAAAAAAGAAATATGTCTTTGTCCGAGTCTTTAAAGATTTTCGACAATACTATTGAAGAACTAATGTCTGTGCCTGAACCAGCTGGTGACAGAATAAGGAAGAAATGTGAAAACGTCATCTCTGCAAATACAGACTTTGAATGCATCAAGGACATTGCAAAAATACTTTCTGGTGATACTACAGTTGAACTTACCATATCTCCTACCATGGCAAGTTGTTTTAGGTACGCGCCCATAACCTCTGTAAAGTAGAAAGATCCTTCTCTTTGTTTAAAACTATATTGACTGACAGGAGACAAAATTTCTCTTTTGAAAATTTGAAAAAGCATCTAGTTGTGATGTGCAACAACAACCAATCATCAGAATAAATCTGCATACAATATTATTGTAAGTATGAGTTTTCAATTTATTTCACACTTACGCAGTTGAGTTTTTTTTTTTTTTTTTTTTTTTTTTTTGTGCAATTATGTCTACTTCATTTGTACTATTGCTACGACAGTCGTGTAAAATGAATATGTAGGTATACCGGATACTTCTAGCAACTTTTTTTATACCTTGGATACCTATATGGGCTTTTAGGCATTACCAACTACCATTTTGCTCCAATTTTAAGTGCCTTTTTTAAGTGCCCTTTCCCAGTTACGAATTGTTTGTTGAAAATACCTAAGCAATAAATAAGGACGACTTTTATTTTTTTTAAACAGGTTATCTGTATAATATAACAGGTGACAGAGAACTGTAGAGTCGGTACTTAAAAATGTTTGACTCTGGACTTTTCTGAGAGCTCTAACTCCATTAAAATTTTCGCAGAATCTTCTAAAAGTATTTATACTGTTACTAAGAAAATATTTCATTTCAATTCAAACATGAAATGAGTAGAATGAAAGGTATTTAAAATCCCCTTTCACAAAATACTAAAAATTTAAATGGTGAAAAAGCGTAAGAAATATCTCACACACATATTTATAAGCAAAAAGATACTTTTGGAAATATGCTGGAACTATTTTAAATGATTCCGAACAGTTTTGAATATGTTTTTAATTAAATAAATTTAACCTTGGAATCTATAAGTTCAAAATGAAGAGAAAATATGGAAAATGTTAAAGAACAATGAAAAAAAGAGCAAAAGAAAACGTAATTTAAAAATAATATTTAATAAAAATCCAGAGAAAAATATATAATCTTTTCATCAGCACATACGAAAAGGAGTGCTTTCTAATATAGTATCAATATAGCCAAAGCAAAATATATCAATACAATAGTGTGAGGTGCACTAAAAAAGAAAAGATTATTATTTTTTTCCCCTCTCTTTTCATTGTTCTGCAATTTTTTCCATGTTTTCTCTACATTTTGAACTACATTTTGAGTTCTAGTTACTTGCTTATGTGCAGTAAATAAAACTTATTGTTTTTCTTAATTTTCTTCGTTTTTTTTCTTTTGTCCTTTTTGTATTTATTTATTGTGCTTTATATATATATATATATATACTACTGTCCATTAAAATTGCTACACCAGGAAGAAATGCAAATAACTGAATGATATTTATTGGGCACAAACATTATAGTTGAAAGAACAAGTGATTAAATTTTCAGGATATTTAGATGTATAGATCCTGAGGAATCAGTACTCAAAGTAGCCACCCCTGGCAACAATAACAGCGGTTATTCTCCTGGGCATCCAGTCGAACAGAGATTGGATAGTATGGAGGGGTACAGCATTCCAAGCAGCTTATGACACAATTCATCGATCGTATTAAACGAGTGGTGGTGCACCAGACGCTCGGCAACCAATGACCAGACGTCTCCAAATGGTGAGAGATCAGGAGAACTTGCTGGCCAGGACAACAGGCGAACATGTTCTGTGTCAAGAAAGGTCAGGACATTGCGAGCAACATGTTGTGGTGCATTGTGCTGCTGAAACGTAGCGTTATGGAGGCCTCGAAGATAAGGCAGAACAACTGACCCCAACACATCAGAATTGTAATAGCTGCTGTTCAAAATGCCAGCAATGCGAGCAAGAGGTGATCGAGACGTATCCAATGGCACCACATACCATTACTCCAGGTGATGGGTGTGTATGACGTTGTCGAATGCAAGCTGCCTATGGACGTTCTCTACGATGTCGCCAAAAACGGATGCGACCATCATGATTCTGTATACAGAACCTGGATTCGCCTAAAAAGACTACGTCATGCCATTCCTGCGTCCAGGTTCGTCGCTGATCACATCATTGGAGGCGCTCCTGTCTGAGATGCAGCGTCAAGGGTTGCCGAAGCTATGATTGTCGTGCTGACTGCCCATGCTGTTACAAAAGTCGTCGAACTCTTCGTGCAGACACTTGTTGTCTCGCAAATGATCCCATTTGCTGACTCAGGATTCATGACGTAGTGGTACGATCCCTTAAGGTCATGGGGATAACTTGCCCGTCTTCTCGGCTGTTAGTGATGGGGAGCCACAGAGATCATGCAAGGCTTTCCATGTGACCGTCATGAACCCATCGATTCCATATTCTGCTTACAGTCATGGGATCTCGACCAACGCGAGCAGCTATACTTCGGTATGATAAACCGCAATTCCGGTAGGCCACTATTCGATATCGGTTAAACTCAGACACGTGCTGGTAGGCATTTCTCCTTCTTACACGAGACATAACAAAAACTTTTTTAACCAAGAACAACGCTCAAATTCAATTTCTGTATGAAAAACGTCCTGCCAAATCTCTTCTTTTATACACTTTGTAGGTGTCGAGTGGAAAGATAAAAACAGGTCTTAGGCAGGGAAAGAGGGAACAAAATTTATTTAATAATTATTAGACAGAGAACGGTTATCAAAATAGACACGAAATCATTGTGCTCCTCAATAAAAGTTGGGAAAATCTTCCAAAGAAAATCCATAAAATGTCTCATTTTAGGTAATAAAGGAATACTTAGTAATTGTTATTGGTCTATTAAATAGTGCTAGGAAAATAGTCTTTCCCACGAATTAGTTAAAGGGGAAAATGTCAAACTGCTAATTAATGCATACTTGAACTAAAAATAGATTAGAAGACAGGATGTGAATTTTAAAGTGTGAGAAAGAGCGATTCGATTTGAATAATAAATTAAGAAAATGTTTTACAGAGAAGGAATGACATAAAACATAAAAGGATTAATTGAAGTTATGTTATATATATATATATATATATATATATATAGAGAGAGAGAGAGAGAGAGAGAAAGAGAGAGAGAGATAGAAAATCAATTAAACCCTCTCATATTTTAAGATAATGTGATTGAGGCATTTAAGAGCCTTTCTTTAACCTGAGAAAGAAAGCGTTGAAGGGGGGTGGAAGAGATGTTTTATTCGTGAGCCAGACTCAGCGGTAATCATTCTAATATTGCGTTAATCTGTAATAATTAATAAGCATCATAAATTATGCGAACTTTGGTAATTTTATGAAATCTTTTTAAAATTATTTTGATCACTGATCTAGAGACAGAGTTACGGATATTAATCTCAGCTATGGAAAACAAAGCGGGGCAGACTAATGAATAAAAGAGGCATGGGTGTGGCTATCTCTCTCAGAGATAGAAAGAAGCAGATGTGTATGAATCACAACAAGAATCTCTTCTTTTTTTCCTGTTGGGTGGACACACAAATGGAGTATATTTCCAGAAAGAAAAGAAATAATTAAGAAAAATAAAATATTTTATAGATGTCCCACTTCTTTTAATAATGAAATTCGAGTATCGACACTCATTAATTAGATTTCAACCCTACCAGAGATTCGATATATATTTTCAACATTTTTTTCTCGTCTGGTGTATTCCCAATAAATCCCGTGTCATCACACTTTTCTTTTTTATTTTTTTATTGTCAGTAATACATTAAAGCTTAAGAGTTTATGTAATGACATATTTTACCCACAAAAATATTTATGTAATTTCAAGTTTCTAAAGACTAAGAATTTAGTTTATTGCATTTCGAAAGTGAATAAAATGACTTCGAAATCCTAATTATTTCCTAAAGTCCCCTTTAAATTACTTGAAGTGGACAACCCCCTCCCCAACAGTTTTTATACACAAGATTTTTCTCTTCTTTCTGATAGAAACCCTCCCTCAAGATGACTCGATGTGACGAGGGATTTAATAATGCGCTTACTTTAAAATTTTAAGTCTCTGTCGAAATGTGACATATTCTTAATTTTATCTAACTCATACATTATTTAGTTGATTAGACAAGACAGAGCACTTCAACCATTATTCAACAGTCTCTGAAAAATTCTTATAAAGTGATTCTTATTTTGAGTAGTTATGTAAAAAAAAAAATAAAAAAAAAATCTGCAAAACATATTGAAAATTAAAAATAAGTCATTGCAACTTGACTTTCCCTTATTTGTCTGCTTAAATAAAAAATGTTCAAAATTGTTTTTAAAAGGACACAAATGTGTGGCGATAACTAGTTTATTTTCAATACTAAATATTGAAATGTATGTGATGAAATGAATGTCTACAATACAATTTTTTTAAGCACATCAAAGTAAAAGGATGAAAAGAAAGATTAAGTTGAAAAAATAAGAGAAAAGAAAAAACAAATTTTACTTCAAGGAGACACGCGCACCATTTTGTGGAAATTTCTAATGTGAAGGAGACAGAAATTTCATTGAATGTTTCTCCTGTGTTGGCATTTTTGTCTAATGATGAATTTTTTTTTTTTTTTTATGAATTATTTTCCTTGTTCAAAGACAGGGGCAAAACAAAATTCACAAAGCAAGTTGATTCTCTAGCAGGTGAAGCTCTATTTATTTTTGAAATATTTCATCGTCCTATTTTTCTCCTCTTAAGTCATGACAGCATTAAAACTCTGTTCATAGAATAAGATTAACCAATGCTCAAGTGGCAAAAGCAATATTTAAAAATGAAAATAAATTTTGAGATTCCAAAGCCAGGTCTCACTATAGATGTTATCGAATTTCGTTTATAAATTTACCATTTCGAAATGGAACATATTACGGAATTGAAAATATTTCCAAAGGAAAAGAACGAAGAGAAAGAGGAGTGGTGAGATTTTTAGTGGTTGCAGTTAATTAAATGAGACCAACGGTGTAGGGTGTGGTTCACTTTAATTCTTCTCTCTGAAAATCGATGTTTGCTTGAATAATTCAGATGAGGGATTAAACACATATCCTTCCTTCTCCTCTTCCAATTCTCAAGGCCATTTCTTGAGACATTCTTCAGTCTACTAAAGGGGCAATTCCATTTTAAGTTTTTAAGGTGAGAATCTCTCCTCATTGCCATATGCTCTTAAAATTAAATTTTAATATTTCCCACTAACTGGATATAATAAATATAGTTTTGCTTTCAAATTTATAAATGGATAAGAAATTAAAAAAAAATAGGAGAGTAAAATTATGTATATAAATGTATACCTGAAATGAATAATTTTCGAGCTATAGAAACGAAGTCAACCTTAATATAAAGTACAGCTTAAATCGACGTGAACGATTTTTTTTCTTTCCAGGAATTTCAAAGTTTTTTTTTTTTTTTTTTTTTTTTTTGCTGTGAGATTCTTGTTTAAAAAACCCTATTTTGCATTTTTTTAAATATCAGAAAAACTGCGAGCTTTAAGAAAAAGCGTTTATATAAAATACACTACATGAAATATTTTATAAATTAAAATATTAGATATTTTTTACAGGATAAATATTTTAAAAGTAAGAGAAAAGTAAGGGATGAAGTTTTAAAATGTTTATTTATCACAGTTTTTGCAAAACACTTAAAAAGTCTTGAAATCCCACATAAAAGTGTGGTATACAAAATAAACTGCACAAAAGTCCCTGCCAAATGGCCTAAAATGTTATTAAAATTCACTTTTTCCAAGTTGTTTAGCAAAAAGAGAATATTTCTCCATTTTTACCTGATTTAAAACAGAAAAACCTGAAGAATTTCGGGCGATAATAAATTAAAAGTTAACTAGGTACCATATTTTCCGTTTTAAGGAATGATTTTCTCCTTTCTAATCCACTGGGAAAAAGTAGTTTAAAAAATTTTATATTATTTCATTAGGAATTTAATTTTATTTTTATAACCATGAGTTTGTTTCTGTCAGAAACTTGGAAATTGTAGAATTTTCAAATGAGGTGTTATTGTTGGCAATAATTAGTCGGATCTTCACTCGTGTTATGCTCACCACGATGTAAAGTTCAAGGTTATGACTTCCCGAAGGAGTGACATACCTCTTGTATAACTCATTACGTTTTAATTAAGAGGAGGGATGTATACACTTGTAAATATTTCTTCATTTTAATGATTCCAAAATGTCCAGTGTATTGTAAATTGTTTCCGGACGCAACCGCATTTCGCATATAAGTCTGAAATATCTTAAAATCATTGCTCTTGTTGTTTTTCAAAGTTAGGCTTGCTGTGTACTTTTTTATTCATTTCTATCATGATGTAATTTCATCAGAAGTTCTGTACAACAGTACACATTTTACTTGACGATCACAAAGTAAACAACCTTTTCCATAATCTTGTTCAAATAAAACTTATTAACTTGCTGCCAGGTTATCTTGCACTGTGGCTCAAATGTTTGCCATTTAGTCACATATTTAGTTAAAAGGTTTCTGCTGATGGGTGATTTATACTGGTAAACAAGACGATAGATTATCAGCATGGAAAGGCTTTTACTACGACAGTGTCGAATCCGGGAAGTTATCCGCTGCCAAAAGTGAACGATGTGTTTATACTCCGCCCCACTGTGATACTTGACGAGTTCTTCAATACAAAGTTTGATCCAGAACGTGATACAGTATCTGGCAGAAATAAAAATTACCACACATTCATTAAAAGATTAAATGGATTCCAAGCCCTTAGATCTCTATCAAAAGAGATCCACAGATGGCCTGATTCGGACGACAAGGAAGAGAACTCTGCTTAATCCAGTTAAAACATGATTTTAATAACTTGTCATAATATTTACAACACTTCATGTAAAGCATCTGGGTCTAGTGTAAATGAAAATGTTCAGAGTAATAAGGATTCATTTAAATCGAATTCTAAATTTTTGCAACTGCAAAATAAAAATAAACTTGATAAAAGTGTAAAATCTAAAACTAGTTTTTCAAAGTACAAACGTAATATTTAGAAACTAGGACCACGTTATTCTTGTAAGCAATTGGATCATTTAATGAGAGATTGCAAAACTGGATTTAAAGTTAAAAATACCAAAGTAGTAGGTGTCCTACTACTAATAATGACTTAGGTAATTCTGTTGTTTTAGAACTGGGTAAAGATTTTGATGTATTGTGTATTAGGGTTGATGTTAAGTCAATTAAAGGAACAATGTAATAAATTTAACTGGGGTAAATTTTATAAATTTAACTTAAAGGGGATGCTGGATATTTTTTAATAACTCAAAAATGTTTACCGAGTTTAAAACTATTAAAGGTAAAAGTATGACACCTGGTCAAGGAGAGAAATGAATGTTCAATAGAAGGTACTGTTTGTATTGGTTTTGCTAAAATTGATGGTTGAATAAAGGTGTTAGCGAATTTCTGGTATTAGTGGCTTGCCTGTATTTACATGTAAGAGAGTGAATTATGAAAGCTGTGAAATGGTAAAATTTAAAAGGTTTTCTTTCAAATCAATAGGCAGAATCAGAACAAAACGTTCCTTTGAGTTTCACCTTCTTCCTTTATATATATCATAAGGATGTGGTTATTCCTATGTCATTTAAATCGAGAGCAGAGTCTAGTTATTTTTTACATACAGATGATTTTTTTCTATTATAGCTTCCATTCACTTAAGCGTAAATCTGGAGTATTTGACACATTTTTAATTTTCTTAACTGGAGCTGAGGGAGTTCTCGGAACTTAAGTTATAAATATAGAACTGGATAACGAAGTAGAATTTCGTTATGATAAATTTAAGTCACTTTGTATGAAAAACGGCATTAAGGCAAAAATAATAAACATATATTCGCTGGAACAAGCCGGTGTATCTGAAAGTTTTATTCTTGTTGCAGTGGACTGAATTAAAGCTGTGAATTTAAGTAATCATGAAAACGAATTTCGGGTAGAAGCGTTGATGTGTTTAACCTACATTAATAACAGAATTTATCATAAATTTAAAAATAATAATTCGTTTAAACACTTTAAGGAACATATATCGACTGTTTCGCATCATAAAATTTTGACAGTTTTGCTTCTGTGGAAAGTCCTAATCAATTAAAGAAGAAACTAGGTTCAAGAATGAAGACAGTATTAATATTGGTATATTCACAGATTGAGAATCAGAAGGTAATAGAAACCATAAGTATAAAAATTGACGAAACTGAGAGGGTTTATAATGACTTATTGCGTAATAAACTCATAACACAAATCACTTAGAAAAAATTTATCACAAATTTACTTTAATTCTGACCCCACTAAACAAACCTTCAAAATAACACAGTGTGTAATGAAATTCCTTGAATAATGAAAGTAGTTCCAAGAAAGAATAAATGACATTGATTATGATATACATTGTCAAAATTTAAGAATAAGATAGATTTTAATAACAATAATATTGCTATGATAAATCTCATTTTAATTTTAACCAGCGGGTTACCGAGCTCGGCTCGGAGAAAACAGTAGCTGAAAATACCGCGAGTTGATGCGAGTTGTAAATATGAATGTTGAAAATGTAGCTTGAAATCTGATGAATGTTGAAATGTCGGACTTTGTTGACGGTGATTTGAAATCGAAATCAGTTCCTTAAATGCTTTTTTGGAAATTCGAATATTTGGAAATTGGAATTTTGAACGAATCAAAAAGAACGAATCTTTTTAGTTAACGAACGAGCGCTAAATACAAAATTTCATTAACAAATTTCCCTTAATAAAAAACAGTGGAATTAGAATCGTACTTTTTCAAAAGAAAATTTAGTAAAAATATCAAAGTTATCCTTATTTTTTTCTTTTATATTTGTTTTACCTTAATTTTGTGATTTAAAAATAATCGTGTGGTCATCAAACTTTATTAGTTCGCCATATTGGCTATAGATGGCAGCACGTTACCGCTTGAAACTTATTAGGCAATAGACAAAGAAAATTTTAAGAATTTAAATCGTGGAAAGACTTATTATAACAATTATGAACAACGACAGCTAAGATTTCTATTTACGTATCTAATATGTTGCCACATTTTTAATACAAAAGTTAAACATTTCTGACATTAAACATTAAACTGAATGTCAAAAGTCTGAGAATGCTATGGAGGATGAAATGAAGTAGTTTTGTATTTAGTCCTCAAACCTCTTGATGTGAAAATTGTTATATAATGTTTGTTAATAAAGATAAATCTGACTTGGTTTGAAAAGTGAAGAGAGCTAAAATGGTACTTATGTGTACTACTCCTGAAAAATAATTCTAAGAAAACATTTTAAGTGCATTCAATTTTTCACATTGCAACCATTTTTTTAAGTTTCTTTTCAACAAATTTCTTTAAAATTTTATTTATCTTATAAATATATACTTTTGTAGCAGAGAAATATAATTTTAATTGTAAACAATATATAGCGATAACCTTGTTTTGTTGAAACTGGAAATAGTTTTCCTCTCTCTCAAAACTCTGCTTTGATTTAAATGCTTATGATTACTATTCAGCAACATCTAATTCAATTTTCTTATAATTTTATTTTATACTAGGGGGCTAAGCCCCCTATTTGCTGCCGCTAGCCAATCTCGTTTATTGCTTCGCAATAATTGTCTTTTCTTGGCAGAAAACAGTTTTTCTACTAAAGTTAAAATTATTCACTTAACATATAGTATGTACTAAAAGGAACTCTGTTTGCTTACTCTTGTGCCTCTACTTCCCACGTTCAAATATTACTATCCATTACTATTATAAACATGAGGGGGCTGATTTAGGTTGAATCATTTTCCCTTCAATATTTTTTAATCCTTAACAAGAATACAAATAGTAAAATAAATGACGACAGGAATAAGAGAATAACACTAGCAATGTATTTTATATACTTATTGGAACAGCAAGAAAAACATGATGCCATTCACCGCAAAACAAATATATATACAAGAGGTTGGAAATTAAATTAAAGAGTGAACATAGAGGACGCTAAACACTCCCTTCCCAGTGGAAACGATTAAGAAACATAATCCTTTAAATGAGGTGGAAACCTGACAGTTCTTCCACTACGTGTGGTGTGCATGTAGTTGCTAGAGGACGAGATCCGTTCCGGGGGTTCGCACTGAGGGTGTGAATCTGTGTCAACCCTTGGTTTGTGAGTATCAAGCGAATGATCGGTATTGTCCTGTATAGTAAAGCATGGCTTTAGTCTATCAATTGAAATTCTTTTGAATTTTCCACTGTCGATGTTCGGTGCTTGACAACGTAAGGACCAAGATAAACTGGTTGCAATGATGAAGTGGCATTATTATTGTAGATAAACGCATGCGAGCAATTCGAAAGTTGCTTTGAAATGAATATGGCTTTAGTGCCATGAATAGTCGCTCCAGAAGGTTTCATGCTACGTATGATACTTTGTAGCCTATGCACGATGTCTGAGTGCGTGACATTAGGGATATTAGCAACAAATTATCCAGGTAAACAGAGGCGACTTCCGTACAGAAGCTCAGCTGAAGAATATCCGATATCTTCTTTTAGTGTCGTACGTAATCCGAGAAGAACAAAAGGTATAGCGTCTACCCAAGATTTATTTTGTTGCAAATGGCATCTCAGGCTGGCTTTTATATTTCTGTGTTGACGCTCAATCAGTCCGTTCGATTGTGGATGATAAGCAGTTGTCCTAAAGGATTGAAATCCCAAATATCTGCTCAACGATGAGATGAGTTATCTTTCAAACTGGCGTCCTTGATCGTCGGATGTAATGCGTTGTGGTACGCCGAAACGAGAAAACCAGATTGAAATCATGCCTTTTGCTACTATTTCTGCTGATTAATCCGTCATAGGTAGTGCTTCAACCCATCTTGAAAAGCAGTCAATCATCGTTAGCAAGTATCTGAAACCTTGGCAACGAGGCAAGGGGCCAACAATGTCTATGTGAACATGTTGAAAGCGTTTGGGTGGGACCTTGAAGTCCATCAGAGGTGATTTTGTATGTTTCTGAACTTTGGATCATTGGCAATCCACACATGCCCTGCACCATAATTGGCAATCTTTACTGATACTTGGACATATGTATCTTTTCGTGATTAGTTTCCTTGTGCTCCTAATCCCTGGATGTGATAGGCTATGAATTGAGCAAAATATCTGTCGTCGAAATTTTAAGGAAATGTATATATGGACGGTTACTCGGTGTAGAGACATCACAATAGATCGATTTATTGGTTTCTGGAATGGGAATTTGAACCATTTTCAGTCTTGGATTGTTTTTCAAAATTATTAAATCATCATCGTTTTGAAAGTCTGCAATAGTCGAGTAATCGATTGGAGACGGTGTAAATATTGCATTAGTTCTAGAGAGAGCATCGGCCACAACGTTCTCTTCTCCAGTGACGTAGCGAATATCCGTTGAAAATTGAGCGATGTAACTCAATTGTCTGGCTTGTCTAGGGGAAACTTTGTCCACCTTTTGTTGAAAAGCGAAGGTGATAGGTTTGTGGTCTGTGTAGATGGTGAAAGACCTTCCTTCCAAAATGTGTCTAAAATGCTTAATAGCAGTGCGAGCGTCGATTAAGGAGCGTGAGAATAAGCTTAACGGGCGCAATTCTCTATGTTCAATTTGATGTATGACGGCCCCAGTGGCTGTATCTGAAGCGTCGCATGTCAGAGATATATTAGCATCAGTAGAGGGATGAACAAGCATAGTAGCATGACAAAGCGCATTCTTGAGGTTTCTGAACGCTTTGCGGGAATCTTCGGTCTATATCAGAGGTATTTTGCTATTTTTGCATTTTCTGCAGAGTAATGAGATTAGAGGTTGTTGAAGCTTGGCGTAATTTGGGATGAAACGATGATAAAAATTTATCATCCCTAAGAATCTGCGCAAGCTGCTGGATGATGTGGGCTCAGGTACGTTTTGTATGGCATCAACCTTCGTCGGAAGAGATCTTATTCCGTCGGTTGTTATTTCATATCCCAGATATTTAAGTTTGAAAGCTCCAAAAACACTTTTTGCAATGTTTATACATAAACCATGGTCGTTTAATCTTCGAAAATCTGCATATAAGTGCTCTAGATGTGACTTTTCATCTGGCGAAGCAATTAGTATGTCATCTAAGTAGCAGAAAGTGAAATCTAATCCTGATAACACCATATTCATGAAACGTTGAAATGATTGTGCCGCATTGCGCAAACCAAATGTCATGAATGAAAATTCAAACAGCCCGAAAAGAGTTATAATGGCCGTCTTTGGAATATCTGCTTCGTGCACTGGGATATGTTGATCAGCTCTAATTAAATCTATGGACGAAAAAATACTCATTCCATGCAGAATAGAACCACAGTCAGTGAGAAATGGTAAAGGATAACGATCGGAAATGGTGATATTATTAAGGGCCCTATAGTCCCAATATGGCCTCCAATCACCTGATTTCTTTAGGGTAAGATGTAGAGGACTGGCCCAACTACTTTTGGATGGTTTGAAAAGACCTTGTTGCAACATAAAATTAAATTCAGCTTTTGCTGCTTTTAGTTTTTCTGCTGATAGCCTTCTGGCTCTAGCTGTAACAGGAGCACCTTTAGTCTCAATGAAATGTGCGATGTTGTGAGTCTTGATTTTATTATTGGCGAGTGTTGGGCGCAAAAGGTCTGGAAATTCTTTAAGGATGGCTTCGTACTGATTTTGTACTGTGTTTAATGTTGTTGAAACAGCACCGTAGCCTGGGGCACCAATAGAGGACAATGAAGTCATGCCATCGATTAATCTACGATTTTTACTGTCAACCAAAAAGTGAAAGTGATACAAAAAGTCAATTCCTATTATTGGTTTATTTACGTCAGCTATCACGAAAAGCCAATTGAATTTTTGTCCATAAGTCTTAATTTTGGTTCCATTTGCAGCGAAAAGTTCCAGCTTCGCAACAGACAACTTTTCTTTTGAAAGTGGTGGGATCACGGAAATGTCAGCACCTGTATCGATTAAAAATTGAGTTGCACTCTCCTTGTTGCGAAGAAAAAGACGACACAACTCCACCCCTTGGTTCTCTGTCTTCCGCAAGAGCCGGGGATCTAGTTTTCCCGTTGGTGGAAGTTGGTCTCGTTTGGCCAATCGCAAGGTTTATTACATTCAAAAGCTCTTTCGCCAAACTTTGAATGGTAATAACATATACTGCTCTCTGTACTATTACCCCTTCTTTTAGAATTGCTTCTAGAACGGTATTTGAACTGTTGATGCCTTGGAAGTTGCTTTTTATTCAGTTCGCTAACTTGCAGTGATAACTCTGATATCTGTTCTTGTAGTTTAACCGAAATACTGCCATCCCTAGAGCTAGCTAAAGCAGCATTTTGAAGAGGTGTGGCTTTTATTTCCCACATTTTGTTGGCCATTGTTGCCAATTTCGGCACATCGTCACCGCTGATTGATAAAATACTCGACATCGCCGTTGGTAATCTTTGCAGCCAGAGAGTTTTAAGAAAAGTTTCATTTACTTTATCGGAAACCAAATTCCTCATCTCACATAACAGCTGAGACGGTTTCTTATCACTCAATTCCGCTTCTGTTAATAATTTGTGGGTTTTTTGAGTTTCAATTTCCGCGAAGATAGAAATGAGTCTGTTTTTTATGACGATATATTTGTCATCTTTTGGCGGATCAATTAGGATATCCGACACTGGAGATAGTATTTCAGCTTCAATTGAGCTAACGACATAATCATACTTTGTTTGATCTGTCGTTACTGCAGCATTTCGAAATTGAGCTTCTAGTTGCAGGAACCATATCTTTGGATCCGGTTTCCAAAACGGTGAAACTTTGATGCTAACCCTAACGAAGGTAGATGACGAGGTGTCGCTTTTAGACTCCTCTACGTTTGCCATTTTCCTTTACGAAGTGATCACGGCCGGTTGTCACCAATGAGGGGGCTGATTTATGCTGAATAATTTTCCCTTCAATATTTTTCAATTCTTAACTAGAATACAAATAGTAAAATAAATGACGACAGGAATAGGAGAATAACACTAGCAATTTATTTTATACACTTATTGGAACAGCAAGAAAAACATCATGCCATTCACCACAAAACAAATATATATACAAGAGGTTGGAAATTAAGTTAAAGAGGGAACATAGAGAAGGCTACAAACATTTAGATCTCTTGGTGAACGTAAGTGATTTTTCGAAGTAATCATTTTTTTAAATAACATTTATATTCCTATATCATCATATTGTTCAAACAAATTTGATGAGTTCACAATCATAATTTAATATTCTAGCTAATAATAGCAGTACTGGAAAATAAGTTTAAATTAGGGATACAAAAATATTTAAAGGAAAACAATACCTTTACTACTATTTTTAATCTTATGCTGATGACAACCAAAACAATATGGAAATGAATGAGGGAAAACTGGATCCTACCACATGATTTTCCGGCCAATAAAAATCCGCCGACAACAATGGAAAACGGTGTCAGACCATTATGATTTTATGTTATATAGAGATATTCATTTTTTTTTATTACTTTGACATAAAGTAAAGCGCGAGCGTATAAAAGGAGGAGCTCGAGAGATATAAACTTTTCGACAGTGGATTATTTAATTTTTTAAGAAAGTGAAACAAAAATCACGTAAAAACACTTGATAATTCAATAACTTTCGAAAAAATGAGAATTGTGAAATAATTTAATATTAAATGTTTTATATTTCATCACACTCCTTGTACATTTGTTTACTCTTCCTCGTAATTTCAAGTTTCCAAATTTAATAGTTTTGTGCTGCGAAACAAAATGTAACGTAAAGCAAACAAATTGAGAAAGAAAGCACTAAAAAATTGCAATAACTCTCAAATAATTTAGAATTTCTAAAAAAGAAAATAAATGAAAAAATCTTTTGTTAAGTTTATAAAAAAAATGGCCCTTTCAGCTTGTAAAAAAAACAACTGTGTAGTTGCATTTTTGCGGCCTTGAGAACGACCCTCATAGTATTTTTTTTCAACAAGTTTGACAGTTCGATACTCGAAGTAATAATCGAATGCTAATTTGTTTTATTCCGTAGCACTTCCTATTAAGGTTTCTGTAAAAATTCGTCATTTGAAGTTTCTACGTTTTTTAGATTTTGAAAAGCAAAACAAAGTTTAACGTAGAGTTGAAAACCCACAGCAGCGGCGATGGCATCGCTTGCGATTTTTTTAAATACAGGCAGATAATATCAATAGATTCGTAGCAAAATAAGGTGAGTACCAAGAGTTGAGCTCAAAACCAACCGAAAGGCATAAATATATATTCAAAAAGTCCAATTGGTGTGATAACTGCTGTTTTAGGTACATCGGAATTTTCAACTCTGAAATCTAATTTAGAAAATACAGTTTTACTATTTAAATTATACGAAAAATCCTGGATATGAGGTATCGGATATCTATCAGGAATAGTTTTGGCATTTAAACGACGAAAATCACCACATATTAGAATCCATTTTTCTCTGGAACTAAATGTATCGGGCTTGCCCACGGGCTTTTAGATGGACGAACAATACCTTGCTTTATTAAATCGGCAAATTCTTTACGAACAATTTTTAATTTCTCAGGCGATAAACGCCTTGCTTTAGAAAAAACCGGAGGTCCAAATGTTTCAATGCAATGTGTCATATCGTAGTCTTGGCACGGTGAATTTTGATTGAAACTTAAAATATTCGGATATTTTACGAACAAATCATGATAACGGTTTTCTGATGAGACCAAAGTTAATCCAAATGATGGTCCAGGACATGAAATGACCTTAGAAAAAACTGTTGTCAAACTGTCACGTAATCGACGATTTTTAACATCGACCAACTGTCCAAAACGTTTAAAAAAATCAGCAGCAATAATAGGGTCTGACAGATCTGCTATAATAAAATTGAAGTCGAACCTTCTACGCAAACCAAGATCTAGTTCTAAGCGCTTATTGCCGTAAGTTGAGATTTTAAAGCCTTTTGCAGCACACAAATTTAATTCATGAATTATGTTATTTCTTGTTAAATTTTTAGGAAAACATCTAACTGCTGCACTGCTGTCTACGAGAAATCTGAAACCAGATATTTTATCATATACAAAAAAGCGACTGTGAGACTGGCTAACATCTGGCGTCACTTCATCAGACGAACAGTTTAGTTTTCCGAAAATTGACATGATTGTATGCATTTATGTGCTTTATTACCAAAACGATTATGATACGAACATAATTTACCTGTGCGTAGATTATCAGAAGTACGACTACGTATCAGAAGTACGACGAGAAGTACGAATTTGAATGTTTGTATCGACGATAGCGACTTCTATCACGATTACGTTGTCAAGAGCAGGGATGAGGAACACGCAGCCCATTAAGCATGTTTATGCGGCCCGCCAAACATTTCTTAAATTGAATTTATTTTATCGGCTTTCTCTCGTATTGATATATAAAATTAATTATAATACAATGGTAGTACATACTAAACTAAAACAATTTTTTGTGACGAGTTACTCACTTGTCGGCGACTTGTTCAAACATGCAATACGAACGCACTACGTCTGTGCTTGTTTGTGTTTGCTTCTGCGGCAGCAACACTTGCAACCACCTCTGTGTTGTAGCGCCACCTATAGACTGGCTTGCCACAGTTAGAAAATGAGGCTGAAGAGGAAACACTTGTCTGTGAACACTATCAGATAGAAACACTCTACCGGCCAATTCCTGGCGACTGACACACGTTGTCAGGGGCGTACGCAAGGGTGGGATTTAGGGGTTTAAACACCCCCCTTGAGCTCAGACAAAATGGCAAAAATAAAAATTTTAGTAGAAATTATGCGGGCTATTATTTTTTAAGACTATATATTTTTATTTGCCTTATGCCTACTTTTTTTCTCGCGATATTTCTCAGAATACTGAAAAACCATTTACTATAATAAAGTTGTGTTGTACTTTTGAAACAAAATTCACGTGATACTGTTACGGGTGAGCCCCGATCGCTGGTTCCTTTCTGTCCTGCCAGTCGTGATAGTTTTCGAGACTGGCTGGCATTCTCGAGGTCTTTACGCGATGATTCTGGAATTCTAGACGTTCTGTCGTCTTTGAGAAAAATCGAGAATTTTGGACTTGCGGTGAAAAATTATATAAAAGGGGGAACGGAGTACTGTAGAGTTAGTTTTTCAGACTAAGAGTTATCTCTGCCGCTTGTCTTTCGGAGATCGTCGCTAAATCTGTTTTGTTTTGTCTTAACAAAAAGTCCCTTCAATAGTCGAACCCGTCATCGCCACTATTTCGACTAGTGAAGAAATCAGTAACAATACCATTGGAGATACTGTGCTCGTTGGAGTTATTCGTTCCAGCTTGAAACTTTGAGATCGTAGCATAGCGGATATTTCTGTGCCAATATATAGGGGAGAGTTGGACAAAACGGGATACCATTATTGTTTTTATTTACTACAGAATATCTGTTAAGGAAAACCATACATTATTTTTTTTGTAGCTACAACATATATTGAAGCACACAAAAAACCTATTTTAAACTAATTCTAATGAGTGTGAAATAGGAAAAAAAATCATTTTCCAAACTCTTACATATCTCATTTTAGCATACCTGGGTCGGATAAAACGGGATAGAGTTTACAATGTTTAATTTTTTGCTTAAAACTAACTGAAAAGCATAATTAACTGACAGAGAACTGCATAGCGAAATTTCTATAAATTATATTCATGGGATTTTATTGTTCTAACACTTTTATATATATTGTTGTTTTATAAGTAAGTACACACAAAAAAAAAATATGATGCTGCATTTGTTTTTAAAGACTATGAGTTTTCAAACATGAAGGCTTATTTCCGCACTTTTCGTTGTCGAGATGTGCCTTGTGCCCTTAAGAGAGATTTCTTAGCAGCCTTTTCTTCAATTCTCTTGGCTCTTTTTTGTAGTTTAATAGTCCTTTCCTTTTCTTCCATTTCTAATTCACTTTTATATGGAGATGATGTTATTACTACAGTTTTTTTCTTTCTTTTATCAGCCATTTTTTCTGGGCGAGATCCTTTTACTTGAGGTACAGGTAGAACACACTTTGCAGAGATTGAAAAGGGTAGCTTAGGGAGATAACTAGATGGTTCTAATCCTTTCTCCCCTGAAAATGTTGCAGATTGGTCTTCTCCTACAATGTCCCTCGAAGATGTTGAAAGTTGCTTTTGAACTTTTCCCACATCAGTCTGGTGCTCAACGCCAGGAAGTTCTTGCTGCTGGTCTGACGTTTGGTGATCAGTGGTGACAGAGGGTGCAAACAAGTGATCTGGGAAGACGTCAGGATTGTAAGGACTTATTCCAGTTTTGCTGAACCCTTTAACGGCAGTTTCGGCAACAGCTGCCCGTGAGTAGGCTGCGTTGAACAGTTTTGCAACTTCATAAATTGTAACGCACCTTCCTGGATGGTTGAACAGCCACTTTCGAACTTCTTGCTCATAATACGTTGTCAGTGGAGCCATGAAACTGACATCCAGAGGCTGAAGGCGATGAGTTGTATGTGGGGGGAAGGTTAGGATAATTATATTATTTTCTCTTGCCAAATTTACGAGTTCCAAACTTTTGGTGTGACTGTTGTGTCCATCAAGCAGCAACAGCACTGGTTTCGTATGGGTAGGGTTGGAAAATTCTACGAACTTTTTAAACCAAACAATGATGGTCTCCTTAGTGATCCAGCCGGTCTTGTGATACACTGCAAAAGATCCTGGAAAAGCATCATCCATGAGTCTTGGGTTTTCCTTCACTCGAGGAAATACAAACATAGGAGGCACGAACACCCCAGCTGCACTAATGCATGTTTCCACAGTAACCAAAACTCCTCGTTCGGCTGAAGACAAGCTACCCACTTGCTTTTTACCTCGTAGACTCAACACTTTTGAAGGCTTGTTTGGCACTGCAAGAATTCCTGTTTCATCAACATTGTAAATATCATTTCGAGTCATCTTATGTTTACTTAATAGAGAATTCAAAAGTTCAAAAAACTGCTTAACTGCAGTGCGATTAAACCCTTTTGTTCGGGCCATACTCGTGGGTTCTGGATTTCGGAGGCTAAGTTCTTTATGTCTTCCAAGAAATGAATACAACCAGCCCTTTCCAGCCATTTTTTCCCTGTGTTAAAATTATGCTTAATATTGTTTCTCTCAGCTAACTCAAACGCTAGCATTCGCAGGTCCGTTAGAGTTATACCAAATAGTCTCTCTTCTAGAGCCAAAACATGCTCAACAAGCGTTTTTTCTTGTTTAGCATTGAATACTGTCTCATATCTGCCCAACTTTTTTACTGCTGCCAATTCAGGAATCAATGTATTTTTACGAGCCATTTTTACCTTTCTTTCAAGCGTAGATTTTGGAACTCAATGTGAGTCGGACTCTTTTGAAACCCATAGTTCCATCTAGCACTGCGCGAACAGCTTCAGTCATGCTTGTCTCATTCCAGCTGTTTCTAGTTGAAGTTCTTTGATACTTGGGTGACATTTTATTTTCTGTAGCAATACAAATTTTACTAGATGAAAACTATCAAGTATCGAGAATTTTTTTTTAGAACTTACTGTAAACAAATTTGCCATACTATTTAATAATTTTAATGTGCAATTATATTTAAAAGTTAGTTTCAGATGGGTTTTTACAAATAAAATGCATAGGGAAAAACATATTTACCCAATGTTCTTGAAATATAGCTGTATATTTTAAAATCTTCGAGAAAGAATCAATAATTGATGAATAACATTTAATTGTTCTATCGTCGTTTAATAATAAAATATTCCTTGTTAGCTTTTACAGCGATCGTATTCTTTTATTTCCACTGACATACGCAGACGATATACAAAACATTTATAACAAGAAAAAGTGTTCAACACAGACGATATATAAAACATTTAATAACAAGAAAAAGTCGTCTACTTAGACGATTCGCGATCGCAACACTCGATACGCCATCTAGCGGGAGACTGTAAATATCGTGCATTAGTTCCCACATAACCATTGGCAATGACGGACGCCATTTTCTTAGCATAAAAAAAGAAGCAAAATTTCCCTAAAGAAAAGGTAAAACTTCTTGAAAAAACTAATCAGAACATGCCAAACATTGAAGCAGAACACGCCAAGCATTTGAAGAACAACTTCTCAATATTTTTTACCTTTCTATTACCAACAACATAACATGATTTCATGATCACTTGCTGTTACAGATGTGTGTATTGCGGTAAAATAATTTTTCCGTCTTCAATTCATTACAAATTAAAATGAAATCAACATTGCTTTCGTCATTCCAATGAATAAATGTGTTCCAATGAATTCCATACAGAACTGTAATAGTTATAGAATATTCTTCTTCTTCATAGAATAGTATATATTTCTGTATCTACATAATTCAGAAAACAACAATAAAGAATAATCCGAATTACTTGAAAAAGTATCTTTTGTGCTGATTATAAATAAATTTTTTATCGTTTTCTTGGTAAGTGTTTTTTAGTTTTGAAAGAATTTCAACTAGATTTCAGCTATTCTGTTTTTAAGCTACATATTAAAATTCATATCGAGATCTTACAATTATAAAATTTTGATGTGTGGTATGTTACCTAAAAGTAATGAAGGGATAAACTATGTATATATTATTTGAGAATAAAGTTTTCAAACAAAGAACATATCATTTTGGAATTCTCCGGACTTATAAATCAGGTAAGTGTTATGATTTTTATAATAAAAAATTTGCTTGTAAATAATTTTTTTTCTTACTTGATGATCGTTCTCTACAAAATGGTTTTTCTACGTCTAATTAAATACTATAAGAATTAAAAAAAAGAAACAAAACGAAAGTTTTTATTGAAAAATGAGGAATTTTTAAAATCGTTTTTATCCTAAGAATTCTTTATTTTACGTTTTTTAGTTTATCATTTTTTGATAAATTAAATGGTATTAAATTATGTGTTTATGTATACTTCTTGCATATTCTAATATTTGAAGTAATATGATTCAGAAAAGTATGGAAGAAAAATTCGGTACTTACGTATTAACCACAGCTACAGATTTGGCAGATTTTTAAGTGTCGCCAATCTACACTTAAAATTTTTGGAAAAAATCTTAAAATGAAACACTTTGTTTAAAATCAAAGTAGTCAATCGGATTTCGGTGGAAAATGGGCCGATATAGAGTTTAGCATAGATTCAAAACTAACTTTTCTCTCACCTGATTCTATAGCCATTATGAACTCTAATAAATAAGATTCAAAATGAAATAACATTTCCAAAACGGACTTTTACTAAGATAAAGTTTCATGTTATGGGTATTGGTACATTTTCGTTATATTTCACTCCATAAAATATTTCGCTCTTAAAAAAATAAAATTGCATCTTGTTTTGTTTTTGGCAAGTCCCAAAGACGCATTTTCGTAACAATAAAAATGGCGACAAAAAAAAGAATAGTTCTTTTTTTGTTTCGTAAGCATTCTTTATTTTACGTTAAAATTTAAATGGGCCTTTCATGTTATACCATTAAATTTAGTAAAACTATTTCTCAGGCATTAGGTTTGAACTTTTATAAGAATATACCTATTTTTTCTCTTTATTTACAAATATTTTTCCGATGTGTTCTGAATGTTCCTTCTCTAAAAAAAAAGGAGATACCATTTTGTTTTCGTTTGCATAAGAAAGAAAACAAGCATTTTTCTTTTTTAAATTTAATCAGCCACAATAAAGATGGAACGTTACAATGCTACATGCTGCATTAAAGACGTCTCCAGTGTAACTGAATGACTGTTCATGTGGAAATCGCAGGGATTCGGCACATACAACAACGCCCCCTATAGTTCGTTGCGATCGCGAATATACAACACATTTATAACAAGAAAAAGTCGTCTGGTTTCCTAGAAAACAGCCAGAGTTAGATTATTACAATAACAAAAGTTGCCATCCGTGTTAAAACAATTATTAAAACTACCTCTCCATTGATGTCGCAACATCCCTCAAAGACTCTTTAATAATCAAGTATTTAAATTCTTCAGTAAACAAAGAGAAGAAAATCTTTTTAGAATTGAATGTAGATTGAATTGAGCAATCCAGAAAATTGCGAAGTTTATATACAAAAAAGCTCAAGTCTTCAGCAGAGAAATACATTACAATTAGTTCTAAAGAAAGATGTGAAATCCTAGAGTCGAAAATAAAATGCTTAATAATGAACGTTACTAAACAAATTTTACATTTCTATATAAAGAAACAAAATTTTTCAAAAATATATATAGCTATTATAAATAAGTTGTTCAAAATGTCTAGGCCTACATTAATATATGGCTATTTAAAAAAGTAATAATCCAACAAATAAACAGGTGGATAAAACGAGACATAAAAAACTCTATCCCGTTTTATCCAACTCATAAATATCCCGTTTTGTCCAACTCCGACACTTTTTGAAACAAACATGGCTGCTGCCTAAATGTGAAAGGAAAATTAGATAGACTGCACATAAGAATATTGGTAAATAAATGGTTAATCAAATTTAATACTCACCGGAATTTTATTCCCATTTATGTAGGCAGTAAAATGTAAAAAACAACGCAAGTAAATGTAGAAAATGACAAAGAAAGTAGAGTAAAAAGTTCTGAGACCTACAACTTTCTATCAAATAGTGATCTCGAGGCGGGACGCACCGAGAATGATATAATCACGGTCGAATAACACGTTTCTGTCCTTGTCCACTAGATAGCTGCAATAGTCTGGTCCCTAGGCGACGTATCCCGTTTTGACCGACTATCCCGTTTTATCCAACTCTCCTCTATATATCTGTGTGTGTGTGTGTATGTGTGCGTGTGTGCGTGTGTGTGTGTGTGTATGTGTGCGTGTGTGCGTGTGTGTGTGTGTGTGCGTGCGTGCGTGTGTGTGTGTGTGAGTGTGTGTAATAGCAGGGCTAAAATCCCTGTTATGAGATTTGTATTTAGCTTAAATAATGCAGTCGTAAGCCATCATACGTTCTAAAATGTTTTATTAACGGTAGGTTGGTATTGATAACAGTTCACATCCGCTCTCCACACGGGAGGGTGTGGACAAGATTTCTGACAATTCCGGAACAACTTATCAGGATCACAACATGATGAAAAGGACACGCAAAAACTAGTGCTCCCACGTTTTAAACAAACACAGATTGGAGTAAAGAGGCACAGTCTCTGAAATACTTGTATCCTTACACATTAAGGAAAATCATTTACTGCTTCCTAATATGGTAGTGAACGGAGAAGAGATTCTAAAAATAACTCCTCGTTTGAAATATAAATCTAATTATTATTCATTGGTATGTTACAGCCTTGAATTCCCAAAATAGAATATCTCTACGCTTATTCTTTAACAAAGACATTTTATTAAAACGAAAGAGTTTTAATTCTTTTATTAATACAAAAGTATTTATAATTTTTGTGTTACATCCCCCCCAAAAAAAAATTTTGGTAAGTCAAAATAAAAATAATTTTGACTTTTTTCTTTCTTTGAATTTAAAAAATTTTAGGTTGGTACGACGGTTCCTTTTCACTACTACAAATAACATTTTTTCAATTATCTGTAAAAAAAAAAAAAAAAAACTATATACAATGACAATAATAAAAACGTGATAAAACACTTGATCTGTTTAGGCAACTAAACAGAAAGAAAAATGAAACATATTTTTATAACTAATCTACTAAAATTTTCAAAAAAAAATTTTTCACATAAAAATATACAAAATTTTTATGGAAACGAACTGGACAACAAGTGTCTTTAATCAGAATTTAAGATTCTGTATGGTTAAAGGGTTTATTTACGAGATGAATATAACTATTCTACTAAAATTTTCAAAAACATTTTCACACAAAAATATACAAAATTTTTATGGAAACGAAATGAATTCAATTTCATTATTTATGATTTAATTTCAACATTTGTGGGTTGTGATATTTCCTAAGCTTTGATACATGTACTATTTCAAAATTTTGTTTACTTAAACTTTTCTTTTTATTTAAGTCCACATTTTCTAATTTGTTCTCATTTTTTATTTTTTCGTCGATTTTGACCTGATAACGTATGCACCCATTACCTAGTTCTATCTTCGAATCATTTGAAATTTTTGGACATTCTTTCTATTTCCTATTTTTCCTGTTCTTTTTATTTTTGTTATGTAATTAACTTCTTGGTCATTCTTTCTTTTTTCTCCTTTTCGTTTTATTTTTGTTATTAATTAACTGTTTGGTCATTCTTTCTTTTTCTGCTGTCCAATGCAGAGTTCTGCTGTCCAATGTGCAAAGATAAGTTGTCATTGTTAGAATTAGCAGAGTTGATCAATCTCTTACCAAATTGAGTAAAAACTGGCCCGACGCAATCAATAAACAAACAAAAATCTTTGCAAGTTTGCAACCCTACTAAAGCATGCAGTAACTCAGTATCAAGTATAAAAAACTTAGCTGTGTTAACAATTTCGCCTATCGTAAGAAGGGGAAACTCACAAATTTTGTTAAGTGTGAAATGTCCTTTTGTTTGGGTAACATTAAATTTTTCCTATTTTTAATAGGAATATTTAGTTTTGACCAAGTCCGAAAAAGAAAAAGCATTACAAATTTCTTTTAATTTTTTTTTTTTTTTTGAAATTCAGAAAAATTTTGATTTTTGTTTGCCGT
Organism: Parasteatoda lunata; assembly: GCA_949128135.1. NCBI lineage: Eukaryota > Metazoa > Arthropoda > Arachnida > Araneae > Theridiidae > Parasteatoda > Parasteatoda lunata. The sequence continues at coordinate 237,881 of OX421972.1, forward strand.
CACAAATTTAATTGACGTTTGAAACACATTTATTTTCCACAAATACATTTTAAATGCATAAAAATACACTATTATATTTAAAAAAAAAGCAAGGTAAACATACGAAATGCAATTCAACCATTAAATTTTTTCTATTGATTATTCATAATAAAATTTTTAGATCACTAAAATAAGTAATCATAACAGTATCACAAACTATGAGAAATAAGAAAAAAAAATTTATATCTACAGTAAATCCTTTCCTTTTTTGCTAACACTTTCTTTCGGCATTCATGACTTTTTATGTTGAAGAGAAAAAAAAATATAATCATTTTTTTTTTAACGCGCACATTCACTTTTGTTTTCACATAAATCTTCGGGATTTCATACGCGCGCACATATCACTGGTGTTCACAGCAACTTTTTAAGAACTTTTAATAAAGGATCAAAAAGCTCCTCTATATATTCAAAATCACTTTCTTGGTCACTCGGTGCCGAATCACCACCATGGATTATGTTTCTTCCAATGTAGAGGTACTTCTTTTAGACATCAAACGCTTTCATAGATGTAACAAGCTCGAGCCAATGTCAACATTCCACTAGCGATGAGTTGTACAGGTAGTTAATGCGATCGAGTGGTGAAATCAATCCTTCCTTCCTTCATTCTTTTTTTTTTCGACTCCGGTGGGTGATTGGATGAGGTTTTATCAACGTTGTAGTCAGCCGGAAAATAGATAACAATGGTTTCCTCAGCAAGTAACCATCCTGGCGTCTTGTAATAACAGGGCTAAAATCCCTGTTATCAGATTTGTATTTAGCTTAAATAATACAGTCGTAAGCCATCATACGTTCTAAAATGGTTTATTAACGATAGGTTGGTATTGATAACAGTTCACATCCGCTCTCCACAAGGGAGAGTGTGGATAAGATTTCTGACAATTCCGGAACAACTTATCAGGATCACAACATGATGAAAAGGACACGCAAAAACTAGTGCTCCCACGTTTTAAACAAACACAGATTGGAGTAAAAGGGCACAGTCTCTGAAATACTTGTATCCGTACGCATTAAGGAAAATCATTTAATGCTTCCTAATATGGAAGTGAATGGGGGAGAGATTCTAAAAATAACTCCTTGTTTGAAATATAAATCTAATTATTATTCATTGGTATGTTACTGCCTTGAATTCCCAAAATAGAATATATCTACGCTTATTCTTTAACAAAGACATTTTATGAAAACGAAAGAGTTTTATTTCTTTTATTAATACAAAAGTATCTATAATTTTTGTATTACATATATATATATATATATATATATATATATATATATATATATATATATATATATATATATATATATATATATATATATATATATATATATATATATATATTAGCTGTTCTTGGATCTTTAGGATGTTAAAACGCAAGAATTTAACAATTTTTAATTATTTTGAGAAAAAATTCGCGGTCTAAATTTAGTGAGGTGACAGCATCTAGTACCAATGTAAGTTTTTCTGTTGAACAGAAATGTGATACTTCCGTTGAAGAAAACGTTTCTAGCATAACAAAATCTGATGAATGTGAAAGTGGCCCTAAAAGTGTTACTTCCCACCCATACGACATTGGACTTTTTGCAGAAGACTGGATTTACTAAAAATTGTTTGGGAACGCAATCCAGCATTTGTTTTTCCTGAAAAAGAAAATTGAAATTTTAGCTTTATCGTTGGAAATGGCTTGCATATTCAGAGGTTAAGAATGTTGCTTTTTGTAAATTTTGTGTACTTTTCGCCCCAAGTGGTGCCGGTTCTGGCAAGCAACCTTTAGGTCAACTGCGCGCAATGTAAAATTTAACAACTGGAAAAAAGCAGTAGAGCGATTTTCTGAACACGAGAAATGTATTTATCACAAAAAATCGATCGAATCTGCTAGGACATTAAACGATATTTTACTTGGAAAGATGAAACCAGTGGATGAACAAATTGACAGTGCAGCAAACAGAAGAAAATTAGAAAATAGAAAAAACACTACTCCAATCATTGAAACCATCCTATTTTGTGGAAATCAAGGTCTCGTTCTTAGAGGACATAACGATTCGAAATGAAAGAAAATTAAACAGGTATGTGCAACCCGTTGGAAAGATACGACTCAGTAACCGCTGTGGTGGAACTTTTCGAGCCTATCGTTGAAACTCTTCAAAAAATATCAGAATGGAAGCTAATTCTTTACTGTGCACAGTATCTAATTGCCGGTTCGTAATGTCTCTTTTGTGCATTTACAAAGTTTTCACCATAACAATCCATATTTGTATATACCTACAAAAAACAAGCATAGAGAGGCAGTGAGTCTTGCAGAAGATGTTATTAAAGAACTAAAATTAATCCGTGAAAATGCCACTGAAATCTTCAGCTCTTCTTCTCTTATGCAAACAAGCCTTGGATCTTCCATACAAATCCGTAGAATAACGGGAAGACAGAAAAATCGCGCTAATTTTCCCTCATCGACACCCGAAACATATTTCAGAGTTAGTGTATTTATTCCATTTATAGAAAATTTTATAACACAATTAGACTTAAGATTTGTATCGCATCGTGATATTTTGAAAGGATTTCAGTGCCTTCTTCCTGCCGATCCTTTCATTTGCCAACCTTCAAACATAAAAGCTTTTGAAGTACTAGTGGAATTTTACGCTCAAGGTTTGCATACATGTAAAGAAAGCCTTAAGTTTGAACTAAAACTCTGGTATAAAAGATTAAAAAGGATTAGTGATGACGGAGGTAGTGTTCACATAACTGCGGCGGATGCTCTTGGAATGTGCAATAAAGATATAACACCAAACATTTTCAAACTCCTAGAAATATTGGTCGCTCTACCTGTTTCAACGAGTGCAAACGAAAGATCCTTTTCGACTTTACGCAGTTTAAAGACTTATTTACGCAATTCAACGGGTAATAATTGAATGAATGGATTGGCGCTCTTAAACAGTCATAGAAAATTTACCCCAGCTGTAGAAGACATTTTAAACGGGGAAAAACCCGTCGTTTGGATATTACTGTATAAATCAATACATTTTTAGCGTGTTTGTATACTGGCTTAATTCCCTATTTTTTGGTAAGTTATTTTTTCTTATTTTTTTGGTCAAATTCATTGATTTTCTATAGAATATTCACATTTATATGGTGATTATTTAGGTAGCTGTTAAATTATGAGTAGTTTCTTCTGGCTTTATTAATTCCTACTTTTTAATAAAAATAAAATATTTTACCTCTTATTATAAAAAAATTATGTTCTTAAACTTAAGAAATCAAATCAAAATTTAACTAAACAATGTTGTCTAAATAAAAAGTCAAAATTGTCTAGCTGTCTAAATTAGGGAAATAATAGTGCTTTATTGCATACTCGAATTTCTTTTAGTAGTATCAGAAAATTATGAACACCCCCCTTGAAAAAATTCTGCGTACACCACTGCACGTTGTTATGTCTGAAAGTTGTAAGTCGTTGATGTTGCAAAAAATGTTAGAAATGTATAATTAGAATGTGTAAACCTGTTAATTATAAATAAATGTGTGTCCCGAGATAAATAAATTTTATTGATTCATTCGAGACACTCGACACTTCTGTCACACAATCAGTCAGACTGGTTAACTGTTAACCAGCAATTTTAGCAATTCTTGTGTTTCTTAAAAGGCGTGAGTGCAATATTAGAGCAATCCATAATATCATGTCAGAAAAGCAAACAAAAAAACGGAAGGTTGCGGATGATCACAGTCATTTCCAAGAAGAGTGGAAATTTGATTATTTTTTCACTTTCGTCAAAGATAAAGCTGTAGGCTTAATATGCTCAGAGACTGTGTCGACATTAAAAGAATATTACATAAAAAGGCATGACGATACAAAACATGAACAATAATATAAAAACTTAACAGGACAACTCCGGATAGATAAGTTTAATCAAATGGAGAAAAACTTGGGAAACCAACAGGCTATTTTTAAAAATCAAGCTATTTTATCAAATAGGCTAGTTTTGATGTCAGTCAAATACTGGCAAAAAAATGAAACCCTTCACGGATGGAGAAATGATAAAAGAATGTCTGACTGCTGTTGCAGAAATAGCATTTCCTGATAAAATAAATATTATTTCAAACATTAGTTTGTCAAGATTCACCATTGCAAGGAGAGTTGAAAACTTGTCCTAAAACATAGCAACAACGCTTCGTGAACGCATTGCAAAATTCGAATACTGTTCTTTGGCACTTGATGAGAGTTGCGATATTAGCGATGCAGCACAACTGGCTATCTTTTTACGTGGTATTGACACCAAATTTAATATTACTGAAGAATTGTGTTCACTGATTCCAATGAAAGGGACTGCAACCGGCAAAGACCTGTACGATGAACTAAAGTCACTGTTGGAAAATTTTTCAATTTCATTAGAAAAGATTATTGGTCTATCGACAGATGGAGCACGAGCAATGTCAAGCATGAAGGTAGGAGTATCGGGAAGGCTATTTCAAGACATTAAGAAGGTCTCAGGAAGGGAAATATTCGTTAACCACTGCATAATTCACCAGGAAAATTTGTCTGCGAAAAGATTGAGTTTGCCAAATGTCACAGTACCAATAATTAAACTAATCAATTTTATAAAGTCGCGTGCGTTAAATCACCGTGAATTTAAAGAATTCTTGAAAGATTTAGAAACTGAATATGGCGACGTGGTTTTTAATACCGAAGTACGTTGGCTTAGTAGAGGTGCAATGCTAAAAAGAGTATACAACTTAAAAAGCGAAATACAATTGTTCGTGGATATGAAGGGATATGCCTTTCCTCATTTTGGTAATAAAGAATGGATGTGCGATTTTGGGTTTCTTTTCGACATGACTCAGCATCATAATGATCTTAGTGTGGAACTTCAAGGCAAAGGACAGTTTATTCACAATTTGTATGATGAAATTCAGGGCTTTGAGCGCAAATTAAAATTGTGGAAACAGCATCCTTTGCAGAATAATGTGTCTCACTTTCCACATTTGGAAAAAGAAAACGTTACTACTTCTCAAATATACGCACAATTTACAGACATTTTAATCAACGAATTTCAATTACGATTCCAAATGTTCAAAGCTGAGAAGACAGCGGTTTCCATGAAAATGTTTTCCTCGCTATTTAATATCGATGTGGATCCAGTTCCCGAAGGCTTTCAAATGGAAGTAATTGACATGCAGAATAATACCGATTTAAAAAATGTATTTTTCTCAGTAAAGATCGAAAATTTTTATAAATCGTATGTGAGCCCTGAGAAATTTTCGCTTTTTACGAAAAATGCAAAGCAAATGATGTCTCTGTTCGGAAGTACGCATGTTTGCGAACAATTATTTTCAACCATGAAGTTAATCAAAAATGACCACCGATCAAGACAGAGTGATGCCCGATTAGAAAGCTGCGTACGGGTAGCTACGTCATCAATTGCGGCAAGCATGCCTTCACAACGTCACCAATGATATTGATCTGCTTGTATCGAAAAAATAGTGCCAAATTTATCATTAAATATTTCAAGCAAATTCGTTTTATTGTTCTTTTCTTGTTTGTTTTTACTTTGCATTAAAATTTGTATATGAAATCTTAACTTTTTTTTTAACTTTTCATTTTTTTATTCTAATGTTTATTATGAATAAAGTTTTAGAAAAAAAACGCAAATAATTACTATATAATAAATAAATTGACTTCTGAGTTTATCATTGAGGAGAGTTGTCTATATGCATCCGATTTTATTCTTGTTTTTACTCAATAAATGAAGCTCACATTGAAGTGGACTGTATTCATTTTAATTTTTAAATTTTCTACTCACACTATGCGACCTCTCGTCACATTTTATAATTAAACACTGACCTCTTACACTGATCTCCACGTGAGGGCGCTACTTAAATAGCGCATACGGTAAATTACGGATAAATTCTTATTAATTTTTAATTAAAAATAAGTTTAGCTAACTTATTTTTTTACCCAAATATTAAAGTGTTTTTCTTTTCGAATTTTGCCAGAGAATACAAATTTATTTAAATTAATAAATTTTGCAATGAGAGTAAATATTTAAAAGAAGAGTACCAAGGAGAGTCGTTTTCAAAAGCGTAATCGGAAATTGAAATGTTTTTAAACATCATGTTTGATAAGTGTACTAAAAAAAATAAGAAATGCTAATTTTTGTCACCAAAACGAAAAAAGTAGTATTTTAAATGTTGATGGAAGTTTATAGTGAAATTTCGCCCTTGGGGTTTTTGTTATGCGGGAAAATTTTTATAAATTTGTTTTCTCATTTTTAGTCTACTGAAAAAACTTTATTTTTTAAATATATATAAATTTTTTATTTTAATTTTTTTCTACACTTTAGTTTTGAGTCTCAGGCCTTGTTCAGGCCAAAAATAATCAACATTTTGATTGGCGATAAATTCTGCTTATAGTGGCTAGAAAGCGTTTGAAAATTGTGTTTTAATCCTGTAGAAAAAACCAGTTAAAAGTTTGAGCACTTGAACTAGTCAAAAGTTGTCAGTATTTTAATTGCAAGATTTTTTTTCTTCTTTTTGGTAGAGTAACAGTTATTTATTCTTACGTTTAAATTCCAGGTTTAATTTTTTGTTCATTTTCTTTTAAATAAAATGTGTCTAATTTAGATCCTGCAAATAAAAAAGAATTAATTCATCATTTATTTACTAATATTATTATTTTGAAAACTCACCATCTATAGAAAAAAAATATTTTGTGAAGAGCAATCACTAACACGCTTGCAACGTATAATATTGTAGGAGCCTACAACATCCGCCTCGCTAAATACCTAAACATCATGTTTGCGTTCCTATAGTTCTTAGAAAAGTTCTTATAGTGTTATAGTTCTTATAGTGTTAACGAAACTAAGACTAAGTTCGATTATTTAGTTCGAAGTTCGAATAAGCATATTCATTCACCCAGTCCTAATAATAAAGATGATGAATAAAAAGTTTAAAATTGCAATTAAAGTAAACATTAAGAAATTACTTCCACCATTAAAACACCTAGATTTTTTTTCTTTCTTTTTTTTGAAATTTAACAATTTTGCGTTTTGTCTTGTAACTATTTATAAAAATGTAACATATTTTATCCTTCTTGTCAAAAATATTACATTTTCTACTCTAACCTCATGTAAACACTCCCTTATATGTTTCGAAACTACTTTTTTTTAAAAATTTACTTGCAAGATACCATGTGAATCAGTTTACTTATGCAGATATAATTATTTAAGGCCTGTGGCCCCTAGCTAGATCTCGGGGGGTTTAAAATAAGGAAAAGCTTAGTGCTAAATAATTTTATTAATATACATATAGCACACGGACAAACAAACATTAGTTTAATTAATTATGAGAAGGGGGAAAAAGAAGTAGGTCCATTCAGTTCGTAGTCTGAGCATCCACTGCCCTGGACGTGGTGGCGCTGTTGTAGCTTAGCGATGTGGTTGCTACAGTCTCCCCCTCTGGCTCCGACGACTAGACAGAAAGAGCAACACTTGGATGTGGATTTTGGGAAAGGGTTTTAATTTGGGGTCTTTTTGGTCGCTTGCGAAGCGGATATATCGGTTGAGTGTCAGTATCAGGATTCGAGGAAGATGTACGATAAGTTCCAACACAAACACTGGGTTCATTAGGAGTTGAAACTTCATAACTTGTTGGGAAAGTATTATATAAGGACCGAGGTGCAAATTTAGCTGATTTTTGCTTAGCTTTGTTACTTACAGGATGTGAAGCAACCCAAACGCGATCACCAGGTGCATATTGAGCAACTTGTCTTTTTCTTTCATCGGCATGTAGTTTTCTTCGATCTTGCTTCTTTTCTATAAAATCCTTAATTTGTGTCGAATATTTCGAAAATCTTTTTAAGTATGGTGTAATTTCTGCAACAAAATTATCATAGTGAATAACTGGTCTAAGGTCATGTTTTATGTCATCGAGAGTTCGTAGCCGAACTGCAGAAATGCTGCAGTTTGTCCTGTAGTTTCGCACTTTGTAGTATTTAGTGCAAAACCTATCATTGGAAGTTTCTCCGAACACTAAATATGATGATCATCACCCACAAGAATAGAAAGTCTGGGCTTCAAATCTCGATTTTTGCGTTCAACTGGATTGGCTTGTGGATAATACACAGGAGTTAGTATTTGTGTAATGTCGAGTAAATAGCAAAGTTGTTGTAGGACGGCACTTACGAACTGAGTTCCGTTGTCACTAATAAGTCTACGAGGAATGCCATAACATAGAAAAACTTCTTCTAAAAGTGTCATGGCACATTCTCGAGCAGTGGCAGATTTGAGAGAAATATTTCAACCCATTTTGTAGTTGGGTCTTCGATAATGAAAATCCATTTTTTACCGTCAGCGGTTTCAGGCAAAGGACCGAAACGATCGATCGACAAGGTTTCGAATCTTTGGGAATAAACTGGAGTTCTTAGAAGACCGGCTGGTTTTTGGTTACTTGGTTTGTATCTATTGCAATTTTAACAGTTTTTAATATAGTCCGTTATGTATTTGCGCATTCCAGAAAAGTAGTAGCGTTGAACTATTTTATTGTATGTTCCGTCAATGCCATAATGTCCAGCGGCAGGTGAGTCGTGATATTCTTTCATTATGTTTTCTCTCTCTTGTAAAGGTACAACTAATAGGGCTTCTTCGGAATCTGAGTCCGGAGCGTAACGATATAATACACCTTGTGACATGAGGTAACCACGGCTGGTCCAGTTCACGTAATTTTCGTTCTTTTCTTTGCTTTCAAAGCAATCGATGATCTTTTTTAATTCTGCATCTTTCAATTGTGCCTCACGAATTCCGCTCGCTTTTCTGCCTGGAAAATCAATTTGGACAGTGCATACTTCACATGTTTTTTCTTGGTGCTCACAGACTGGGCGACTCAAGAGATCTGCAACAACATTGGCTTTTCCTAGGGTGTACTGGATTTTAATATTATAAGACTGCATTTCTAGTGCCCATCGAGCAAGTCTACCGGTAGGAGACTTAACATTGAATAGCCATTTCAAAGGTTGGTGGTCGGATGCCACGATAATTTCTGATCCTTCTAAGTATCCACGAATATATAGGGTTATCCAAAACCCTAAATATTTCACTCTAGTAGATGCAAAGCAACATTTTTCTCGATTAACACGAAGTTTGAAAAGTATGAGTCTTTCAAACACACTCTTTAGGTCGGAAATGTGTTTCTTAAAAGTCTCGGACAAAATAATTATATCGTCCAGATACGCGAGAGTTAGAATGTCTTCCAGACCATTACGGAAACGGTCGATCAATCTCTGAAATGTTGCAGGGGCATTTCGAAGTCCAAAAAGCATACGTTTGAAACGATAAGTTCCAAAGGGACACACAAATGCAGTTTCATCTTGATCATTTGGATGAACTTGAATTTGGTAGTAACCAGATTTTAGGTCAATTGTCGACATAAAGGGAGTTGGTTTAGCTTCGTGCAATAAATCGTCTATTCTTGGTAATGGGTAGGAGTCTGGAACTGTAATGGAGTTAAGCTATCTATAATCAATACATAGACGCATTGTTCCATTTTGTTTTGGGATCAAAACTACCGGAGAGACAAAAGGAGATTCGGTCTCTTCAATTATGCCTTCGGTTAAAAGTCTATCTATTTCTTGCCTTAAAAGTTTTTTGTTAGCAGGTGAAATCCTATAAGGCGGTACAGCAACAGGGAGGTAGTTGCCTGTATTTATTTTGTGATCTATAAAAGGGGTGGGATCTCCCCCTGGTTGAAAGATATGTTCGTAGTCATTCAATAAAGCATTGAGTCGACTTCTCTGGTTAGAATTAAGATTTTCCCCTTCATGTGTTTGAAGAAAAGTAGAATTCTTTGCCTTACTGATCTCAACGGAGCCGGAAAATTGTTCTGTAACCCCTGCTTGGAGAGGAAAAATTTTTGCTGGTGCAGTGTTATTCGTAACTTCAGAGAAAGAGTCTTCAGCTTCTGGTAGACTTTTGCAGAGATTCACTGGGGTAGCGTCGTCCACAATTCCAGATAAATGATTTTTGACTTCCGGTTGAAGTACATCAGGATTTTCTGAAATATCGAGTTTCACAAATGGGAAAGTTTTATTTGGCCTGTTACTGAAGTACCACAAGCGTTCTTTAAGATTTAGAACGATTCCTGTTTTTTCTATAAAGTCAATTCCAAGCAGAGTATTATTTCTTTGGGCCTCCGGAATGGCGAAAATTGGCATTGAAAATCTTCTTCTTTCCAGATAGATATTTACATGGGTTTTGAAAACTTCCTTTTTTGACTGGCTACTGTCGGCCAGAGTCATGGTAATGTTTGACTTTTCGAAACGAGTCCCTTGTTCTCTAAGAAGGTGATAGAGGCTTTCACCAGTTATGGTACGGGTTGCGGCAGTATCTGCATATGCTGTACCCCACATCCCATTGATGTTTACTTCGAGGATTGCCATCTGGCTGGATGTTGACAGACTGTTCAGCTGAATGCTATGGAAACGAGTTGAAATCTTCTTTTCAGTTTTTAGACAATTTGAACAGTTCGATTTGATAAATCCTGGCGTGCCACAATTATAGCAGTAAACAGAGGATTGTTCTTCTTGCTTGGGCTTCTCGAATTTTTTGACCAAGATCTCTTTCTTCACCGAGTTGAATCTGGGATAGTCTTCTCTTGCTTTTGTGAATGGTCTCTTAGTGGTAACCACTGGTCCTTCTCTTTTTGTTTTATGACGAAGATTGTCGTATGCGTCTAATTTTTCAGCAAGTTCAGTTGGTGATATGATTTCACTACAATCATCCAAAAAATGTTCCTTGAAGTCTGGTGGACATTTCTTTTTTATCTGATCAGTTATTATGAGTTCTTTTAGCTTTTCAAACGTATTAACATTAACCTCCTTAATCCAATTTTTGAAATAGCTGCGAAGTTCAAAATAAAAATCATTCCATGTGCCCTCAGGGTTTTTCTTATGAGTTGCAAATAACTGTCGAAAGCGCTCGGCACTTAACTTGAATCTTTTCAGAAGCATTTCTTTGATATGGTCAAAATCTTGTGCTTTCTCATCCGCTTCTCTACCAATAAGTTTAGCTATATCATTAGGCAAAACGCCGAGAAGATATGCTACCCAATTATCCTTTTCCACTTTTAAAAATGTAAGCTGACGTTGAAACAAGTTTAGAAACAGCGACATGTCATCTTTGTTGGGATCGAAATCCGGAACTAACTTTTTTAATTATAAGCTTGGCTGAACTGAAGTTATATTGACAGGATAAGTTTCTGAAACTTTTTGTGCTGCTACTTGAAGTTTCAATTTTTCTAACTCAAATTGTTGTAGCTGTTCTCTTTCCCTAGTAATCCTGTCTTGTTCTTCTGCTTTTTCGCGATTTGTTTTTTCATTAATTTCTTTTTCAACTCTTTCTTCAATTATTGTTTGTAATAGATTTTTACAAAAGTCCTCTTCATATTCAGCACTTTTCGTGATCAGTTCTTTTAGTTGAATTACTTTAGCATCTGAAGGAACAGTGAGACCCATTTCTTTAGCTAATACACATAAATCGATTTTTTTCCCCTTTCCCAAATACGTCATTTTCACAGTAATGTATTGTACTACGTAGATGAGTTCAATAAGTCACTTAGGTAGATCAGTTACTTGTGAATAAATGTTTAAAAACATCAATGAAATTAATTGTTCAATGTTGTAAAAAATGTGATTTTAAAAAATTTGTATTTACAACATAAAATACTAAGTTCAATGATAGAATATTGTTTTTAACAGTAGTAACAAAACAACCTTCACTTTTATGCATGACTACTGATTCAAGATAATTTATTATAAAATTATTCATTATTAAACACAGGAAAACACTACTATACGAAAATAAACCAAAATAAAAGTTCTAATAATCTTCTTAAAAGCTAAACAAGATTGAAAAATAATAAATCTCTACTCCGAACATTCAATAAAAAAAATAATAATAAATCATTAAAAGAAGCAATAGAGCCCATGTCTTGAAAAACAAATTATAATACAGTTTTATAAAATTTATAACTTTTAAAACATAATGCATTTATTTATTTTGTAAAAATTAAATACTGTGTTAATATGTAAAATATCTTTGTTCAAAAGAAATATAAAGTTCAATTTAATAGATGACTCCAAATGTTTACATCATAACACGTAATTTTATTAACAATATGCAAAATTATTGCGATGAGTAATATTTTTACATGTATCTTTTTTCTTATAATTATCAAAGATAATAAAAAAAAATAAAGAACTGATTTCCTCTTTTAATACTTTCGAGGAATCAAAACATCCAATTCATTTCAAAAAATGTTACGAGAGCCTATTATTAATGACATCTTAAGCCACCAAAGAAAGAAAAAGAAATAAAACATTCACTTCATAAACCTTCTATTGGGATAACATTTTTCGAAACCTGTAATAAATAAGATTCTCATTTATCCATGAATTAAATATTTTAAATCCAAACTTCCTGGTAGGAATGGATTATACATTTCCTAAGTATTGCGTGGGCGATAGAAAGTGAAACTTTCTAACTTTACGTCGCCATATTTAATAAACATTCAATAAATATAAAAATGTTGTTCGAAACTAAATATTTGCTTCTATCACTTTTATGAAACAAAAAACAAAAATCAGTTCTTACCTTACTTAACTAAAATTATAGAATTCGGGGTGAATTCTTAAATACTTTTTATAATTAAAATAATGAACTTATATTCAGAAATACGTAAACAAATTTTTATCGCGTAAGAAGTAACTGTGCAATAACAACAAAATAAAGCTCGGATGAACGTTGGCAATTTACTATCTTATTTTTCTTCAAAGTAATACACATATATTATAGAGCTTTGGATAAACTCTTTAGAAAGTGCAAAATATATATAATTCAATTAAGACATTAGTTCTTGATAATCATTAACATAAGTTTCACTTTCGATAACATTTTATAAACACTCTTTTAAGAAGAAAAATTCAATGCTTAAATAATTAGAATGCAGTTTCTAAGCTTTTGCACAATATATATACTTTAAAACATAACACTAATATTTTCGTAAAGTTTCAATAGTTTGTAAATATTGAACTTAATATTTTACTATAAAAAGTATACTTATCAGGAGTGTTGGGGATACGGGATCCAGTACAGAATCCTTAATCAATCTTCAGGAAAACCAGTACCACTGGGTGTAGTACATAACAAATCGTATGTTTTCTTGCAGGAAAGGGATTTTCCAAGAAAAATGATGAACGGGAAAGGGTTTTCCCGATTTTTCACCTGAAAATATTATTGAGCAGACGCTCAGACTATGCTCGAACAGAAGACGTTGGGCGCCAATGTGGCCCCTAGCTAGATCTCGGGGGGTTTAAAATAAGGAAAAGCTTAGTGCTAAATAATTTTATTAATATACATATAGCACACGGACAAACAAACATTAGTTTAATTAATTATGAGAAGGGGGGGGGGAATGTAGGTCCATTCTAGAGATGTCCAATATTTTATGGAACAGGTATTTGGAACCTGTTATTTAATCATACCTGTTATAAAAATAACAGGTTACTTCCAAAGGCCTGTTCCAAAATACTAGGCAAAAATTTTAATTCAATTATCTTGGCAAAAATTTATTTTTCTACTTTTTTTAAAATGTTAAACTATATTTTTTTTTTTTTGGCAGTCTTTGTACAGTTTATAATAATAAAAAAAAAATCACGTTTTATTTATTATTACAGGGCCGTAGCCAGACATTGCGAGGGTCTATAAAAATTATAATACTAGAAATACAAAACTTAAGTTTTGTATTTCTAGTATTATAATTTTTTTAGAGCTGTTTTAAATCTAATAATTTAACGAGTAACTTGCTAAAATCAAATGAATTATTCTAAAAATGTTTATATATAGCTTATTTTCTCTAGTTCAATAGTTAATATTTCTATATATAGTTTTTTTTTTTTTCATATTGCGTGGTGTCACTAGAACTGCATTTAAAAACCATGCCTAGGCAGTCTTGTATAGGTTTGGGAAAAAATTAACAAATACCGCCTATGAAACGTGAGCCACTCTATGAATTCCCCCCCACCCCTTCTCGTGTCTTGAAAACTTTGAACTCATCTTTTTTTGAAAGGGGAGAAGCACAACCTTTGCTGGGGAAGATTTTTATTTATTATTAGATATTTTATGCTGCTATCTATAATATATATATATATATTAAGGTTAACCCTAAATATGCTAATTAGCTAGCATTAAATATTATACAGAATCGAACCAGACACAAAAACTGTTTTACTTGAATAACAATATCTTTTATTCAACAAATTTTGATTTGGAGGGTGAGTCACTATCTGTAACGTATGGTCCCCACAATTTAAGCAAAAAAGCGGTCGTTTAAATCCTAAGTTTAAGTACAATTAGTATTATTATTCACTTTTTTTTCAGTTTATCGCCATATCTCAAGAAATTTTAAAGCTAGTTGGAAATATTGATCACATAATTATAAAATTTATTTATCCAAAGAAAATTGAATGTAAAAATTAATTTTAAATAATTATTTATTATTGTTTGTTATTTATAATTAGAAGAAAACTAAAATTTAAGCTATGTAAATTTTACATCATTTTAACTGTGTAATTTTAAAATGCGAAATTTGAACATTATTGATCAAATCGTTTCTAAGTTAAAAAATTTCAAAAAGACTTGACTTCATTCGAATTTTGCATTGTGTCATTTAAAATTACATAGTTTAAAATGATACATGAGTTAATGTGCATTGGTATTCAAAATTGTTTCAACCATTATTAAACAAATTAGTATAAATAAAGAAATAATTTCAAAAAGATTACATTGTATTTCCCTTAGTTAAACAAATTTTATAATAATGAATAAAATTTTTTTAATTCGTTTAATTTTTTTTTTTTTTTTTTTGCATGGAATACGTAAAAAGTAAAATTAACAAGCCCAAATAGAATTAAAAGGAAAAACAAATAACCCAAATTCATCGAACAAACGATCGGTTTAGTCAAAGAATGTATTTTATTATACGTACACTTAAAACGTGAAAATCCAATCAATAGAACAAAATTTTTTCAACAGTCTTTCCCCCCCCCTCCCTGTAAGTGTAAACATGATATTTCTAAACTTAAAAGCAATTTATAGACTTTTAAAAACTGTTTACTTGTATCAGCAAGAATTAAAAACTTCTCGCGTGAGTAGCATACGTTGTAGTTCATTTATGTCGCACAAAAGCTGCACAATGGGCTATTGGCGACGGTTTGGGAAGTATCCCTGAGGATGATCTGAAGACATGCCATCACAATTTTGATCCTCTGCAGAGGGGATGTCCTCCCCGCTTCGGTAGCCCGACGACCTGCGCGCAAATTGGAGCACTTTACGGTAAAACAGTTTAACGAGGACCCGTACCGCACACCCTCGGTCTCTACGCAGACTGATCCAAGTGGTCACCCACCCGCACACTGACGGCATCCAGTGATGCTTGACTTCGGTGATCTGATGGGAACCGTGTTGCAGAATTGAACGATCAGTCCACTGCGGGACGTGAGTAGCATACGATAAGTTTTGTAACGTATATGTGAAATCATGGTAAATCTCAATTTCTGTGTTTTCATGGTCTAAAAAATAAAAGAGCTGTAATAGAAGTCATAAAATTTAGTTCTAATAAAACTAGATGTCGTTCTATAAACTTAAATATTAATTCCAATCATAAATTAATAATAGTACTTAAATTTCGTTTCGTTAAAATTATTTTGCGTCCGAAGTAAATCATTAAATGCCTTTTTTTTTTCACTCCTAAGAAAATGATTATTCTGCAATTATATTGTTAAAACACATTTAGGGTGTCTTAAATTTCTTAATAAAAAATAGCCTTTCTGAGGTTTAAATAAAAAAAAAATAAAAAATTGAAAATTATTGATAGTCAACTGCTAGCCCTCCCCCCCCCCCTTATGGTTCTACTTCTGTGTCTTAACAACCTATTATTAATATATTAATAAAACTACCACCTAATATTTTAAACATGCTATATCGGAACAGCCTGTTATTTTTATCACAGGCTAGTATTTTGGAACAGGCGATATTTTTTCACAGCTAGTATTTTTGGAACAGGCGATATTTTGTCACAGGCTAGTATTTTGGAACAGGCGATATTTTTTAACACCTAGTATTTTGGAACAGGCGATATTTTTTAACGCCTAGTATTTTGGAACAGGCGATATTTTTGTCACAGCTAGTATTTTGGAACAGGCGATATTTTTTCACAGCTAGTATTTTGGAACAGGTGATATTTTGTCGCAGCCTAGTATTTTGGAACAGGTGATATTTTTTAACAGCTAGTATTTTGGAACAGGCGATATTTTTTCACAGCTAGTATTTTGGAACAGATGGTATTTTGTCACAGCCTTTCCTACTATTTTGCAGTTTAAGCTAATTTGCAACAATGCCGGGCACGGTGACCTGTCTTCCATGCCCTTTGGGTTTTCGGGCATATGGGGGGGGGGGGCAGGTTGTTTATAATTGCATTTTCCATATTTCCTATTTCCATGTTTCCTACAAGTTAAATAGAAAAAAAAAATTCACGAAATTTTCCTAGAAAATATGAGTCTTATTGTTTAATTTCTTCTCTCCTAAGTCTTACACTCTCTCTTTCGCATTTTTTTTTTTGTTTTCAAGCAATAAATATTTTTACTTTTTATTTCAATATAAAAAGGGGTTGTTAAAATTATTAAAACTATATTTAGTATGTTCTAGATATCTTAGTATGTTTAGTATATTCTATTCAAGCTATATTTAAACACTATATTTTCTTTATATGCAAGCTATATTATCAAACACTATATTTTTCTCCCTATCTTTAATCCTTTTGCACTCTGTATACTTTAATATGGTGAACTTATGTATATATAAATACGAAATCATTTAAACTACATAGTACAATATTTTTATATAATTTCTAAAATTCCTAAAAAATCTAGTTATTAATTATTAAGATATAAAAATTTTAAGTTTTAGAGTTGTGACTTTCGATGTTTATGCAGATGACGAAGCATAAAGGGTAGTACAATAGTACAGAGAGAGGATGAAGAGTAGTAGAATAATATGTAAATATTTTTTTTCCGTGTTAATCTGTCAAATGATATTTTGTGAATGATAAAATAACTGTTATTTATTTTATCTACTGAAATAGAAACGTAAATGAAACTAATGAAAGGAAAAAAATGAGAAATAATTCCTAACCTTTAGCCAAAGGAAGCCTAAAGTTAGCGATTAAGGACTCTAAAACTAATTACATCGCTATTATTTTTATTAGAAACCTATTTTAGGAAGTTAAGTAAGGAAGTTTTAGGTAATTAAATTTTTAAATTTTATACATTTAATAAAAAAATTCAGAATATTTTGTTTGAAATAGTGAATTGTTTACAATAGAGTAACTGTGGCCTGCATTTACTTGAATGTGCTCCACATTTTTTTTACTGGTTCTTTTTGCTGCCTACTGTGTTTACTGCATTAATTACAATCGTCTTTTGGGGGACATCTAACCAAGGAGTTTTACTTGGAGAATCCAGGCACCTCTTTACGCCATTGGCCCCCCACCTCCCTAGCTTTTGCTGCGGGTTTCTTTTACGGCTTTCGTTTTCGAGGTCGACCGTGACCTTCGAGGTTGCGAATTGACTCTCATCAGTAGTTATTTGTTGTGGTAATTCAATCAATGTTCTACGTGAAGAGTGATTTGTTATTTCGCTGAATTTCGTCCACTCGCATACAAATAGATGTCTCTATGGCATTGCCTATTATTTTGTTGCTTAAAAGATTTATTCATTTTGAATTTTTGAAGAAAATAAATAATATATTTTCAAATGATAATATTCAGTAGGAAAGGAAAAAAAATCTATTACAGTTAATTGGGTGAATTTTCGTCCCTTAATAGTTTGAATTTTACTTGACATAAAAATTATCATTAAAGGCTACATAGTATGCAATATTTTTAAATTAATGTGCTAATTGTTTTAAAAGGAAAATATTAATCAAATAATCCAAGAAAAGTTTAGAATTGTTATAAAAAGGCTTGTTTCTTTAAAACTTATGCTAAATTCGTATACTGGTGTTTATTTTGAATAGTTAATTTTTTTTTAGAAATGCTTAAAAAAATATCGGATTATGCTCTAGTTGTATTTAATTTGTTAAATGTTTTAGCTCGTGCAAATTGGTATAACTGAATCAATTACATTTTGGTAAACATATATTTTTTTTTCAGTTTAAAACTATAAAATGATGTTATTCGAATTATTTAAAAAGTTGCATTGAACTAGGTTGCAATGCATGCACAGTTAGACTACTTTTAGGTATTTAAGTAAATGAAATTATAAATCACCTTCAGTAAAATTCACTAAATTTATTATGTCTGAAAATATAAATAATTTTACGAAAGTGGCATTAGAATGAAGTGATTAGTTAACAAAGGGATCGTAATAATAATCACAAAACAAATCTTTGGGGAATAGTAGTTAGGGGGTTAAACGAAGGAGAGAATATATTTAAATTAAGCGAGTACCTTCAGATCTGGAAAAACGATCTATTTCGCAAAAAGAAACGACGATGGTTGCGAAGTAATCATGGGGGCTGGTGAGCGGCAGCAAATAGGGGCCCCTGTCAAAATTGTAGGAGTTAAAAAAAAGAGTAATTTAAACACAACTTTGTTTACTAGATATTCGATTTCACAAATGATTTAAAATTAATCAGCTTTATTTATATATTTAAACTTACAAATTTTGTTACGCAACTAGAACCTCTATATATTTTGATTTAACAATAATGTTATGCAATGTTGTGTTTTAAATTCAGAATTTAAATTTTTTGAATTTCTGATTTGTCTAAATCTATATTTTAAGTTCTATTAATTTTTTCGTTTTGTAAAATGAAAAAAAATGTTGGCTATATTTTCTCATATAGAAAATGTAATGTCTAATCTCTAAATTGTTTTGATTTAAAAATTATGATACGCAATGTTGTGTTTAAATTCAGTGATTAATTTTTTTAAAATTTCTAACTTGTCTATATCTGTATTTTAAGTTCTATTTCTTTTTTCTTTTGTAAAATGAAAAAAAAAAAAAATGTTGGCTAAATTTTCTCATATAGAGAATGTAATGTCTGACTTTTAAATTGTTTTGATTTAACAATAATGTTATGCAATGTTGTGTTTTAAATTCAGAATTTAAATTTTTTGAATTTCTGATTTGTCTAAATCTGTATTTTAAGTTCTATTAATTTTTTCTTTTTGTAAAATGAAAAAAATGTTGGCTATATTTTCTCATATAGAGAATGTTATGCCTAATCTCTGAATTGTTTTGATTTAAAAATAATGCTACGCAGTGATCAGCTTAAATTCAGAAATTTAATATTTTTTTAATTTCTTTTTTGTCTGTATCTGTATTTTAAGTTCTCTTTCTTTTTTCTTTTTGTGAAATTATAAAAAATGTTGACTATATCTTCTCATGTAGAGAATGTAATATCAGACTTAATTGTTTTGATTTAACAATAATGTTATGCAATGTTGCGTTTTAAATTCAGATATTAAATTTTTTTAATTTCAAATTTGTCTCAATATTTATGAAGTATTTTATTCCATTTAAACAATTTTATTCCATTTTTTTCCTCATGTGGAAATGAAAATATTCTAGTTATATCGTCAAAAGAATGTAATAGGGAACTCCTAAATTCTTTTTTATTTAGAAACAATAACTCTTGCAATAACTTTTGAACATTGCAATAACTTTTTTTAGTTCTCTAAGCTTTCTAAATTATTTAATGATTGTTAAAAAAGATGCAAATTTTGCAAAATAATTCTTTCGCTGTCACTTATTTCTCCTTACAATGCATTGGAAAAGGGCTATATTTCGTAAAGAAAACTATTGTTTCTATTATTATTATTTATATTTGATTACACTAACAAAAATGTTTTTGAAATGTTTTCGAATGTAAGAAATTAATTCTGAATTATATCTTTTGAACTGCCTGCTCTTCTAAAGTATAATCATAAAAAGAAAAAACTATATATACATAAAAAAGGATGTAACATAGTTTTTTTCTGAACTTAAACAATGGAGAATAAAAGAGAAATTAATATATAATTGCTTTCATATTGTTTAAAAATTAATTAGAAAAACCTTCGCTATATTTTCTTACCCATAGAAAAAAAAATACTTTTCCTAATAATATTGTCAAATTAATAGAAAAATATGTATCTGTTACAAAAATACTTGCCATTTTATCTTTCAATTACTTGCCATTATATCTTTCAAGTATAAAAAAGTTGAAGATTTTTTTCTAAAACCTGTTATTTTGGAACAGGTATTTGGATCAGGTATTATTTTGTATTGTAACAGCTGGAACCTGTTATTTGAAAATACCTGTTATTGCCCATCACTAGTCCATTCAGTTCGTAGTCTGAGCATCCACTGCCCTGGACGTGGTGGCGCTGTTGTAGCTTAGCGATGTGGTTGCTACAGGCCTTTGTTTATTTTTATTGCCGTGGGAATTACACTGAAGTCTATAGTTTTGTTAA
Organism: Parasteatoda lunata; assembly: GCA_949128135.1. NCBI lineage: Eukaryota > Metazoa > Arthropoda > Arachnida > Araneae > Theridiidae > Parasteatoda > Parasteatoda lunata. Next base: position 258,465 of record OX421972.1, read on the forward strand.
AATGCATTTAAAAATTTTAAATTTTTTACAGTAAACAATTTAGCTTTCCCCCTGAAATAGTGTCTAAATTTTCATTGTAATATATTTTTATTACTTTTAATTCTAAGTATATCATATTTTATTAATTTGATTTGATATTAAAAATAATTTGATTGCTAAGGTCATACTACATCAACTGTTGACAACGGTCAGGATATCATGCTTGGTAAATTTCGGAAGACAATCCTTACTTATCCTGAAAACAAGTCTTGATCTATTACAATTTAGATATAGAAAAGTAGATTTTGATACATCAACCGTTCTCTATTAAACGCTTTTCAACTACCTATCAATTTATTTAAAAAGCGAAATTGAAATATAATTTTCAATTCCAAAATTATATTATTGTTCCATAATTTACTGTTCCTTATTTAGATTCATTAATTCATTATCTTGTTTTTACTTTTTCTTTTCACCCTCCATTGACTTGCTATATCACGAATTATTTTCAGTAGTTATAGTAAGTGCCTTTGTGATGCTAATCTATAAAAATGCACGCATTATAAAAATTAAACAATTTATCTGCGAAATAAATACTTTAAAAATGCAACTAGAACTCACAAAAGTTTCGTCTATTTCATTGAGTGTACAACTAAAGGAAAGGCTGATATGAATTTTTTAAAAGAAAAAAATGCTCCTTTTATTGCAATTGGAGCTAGAGCCCCTGAATTAGACATGCCGACTTATCATTTATTTTTGGAGCAAAAAGCTAACATAAGCACAAAACATAACTAATACTAACATAACGTTAACTTGCGAACTTGTTTGCTCCAATATTGCTTGATAGGTCAGCTCTGATAGTATAGGAGCCTTCATTGGAGCAATACACAGCATTAGAGAATTGTGCTGTAGTATAAAAATTTAATAATAGTATTTTTCTAATTAATAATAAAAATATTTAGATTCGTAGAGTTCCACTTCGAACCTGCAACCTGTCATCGAGCACATCCTGATTTTCTTTCTGCTGTCGGAAATTAGCTGTAACCGACTGCAAGATTCAGGTGTCCTTTTTGTTATCACGCACTTTTCCCAGCATATGTAACTCTGTGAAATCACAAAGTATTTACTAGCAGAAGGGATAAAAGCGTGAAGCAGAGATCCCCTACCAACCAACCAACCAAGTATTTACTACTACTCAGTGTGTTATGCACTTTTGTATTTTAATTTATTTTAAGTTAGTCACTCAGTTATGTGACTGTACCTTTTTCCGGAAAATAAATCTTTTATTTTTATCCTCTGATTTTAATCGTGTTCTCTTTGGTTTCCTCAAATGTGAGAACGTTATACTAGTTCTTACATAATGGTGACCTGTAGAATTACAACGGTGGACCGAAGAATTACAGTAGTAACCCAATGAAATACAGTGGTAAATAGTAAACTTCAATTTGAACTTTCATTGGATAATTTTTATTGATCTACTAAAGTAGTGTGCTAAAGCAACTTTCAGGATATTTCAAATTTTAAAGTAAGTGAAATTTTGTTTTCTTTCTTGACCGAGTGTAATGACTTTTGTGAAGATTGAAGTTTGTCATTCTCCAGTTAGCTTTTTTTAATTAAGTAAAGTGTTTTAACTTAAGTAAATGTAGGGCTAATCTGGTAATTTAATAATTGATTAATTCTTATTTGTGTCTTGCATAATTGACATTTTTTAAGATTATCTTTCTTTCTCTTTTCAATAATTTTATGTATAATAATTGTAGACAATTATAATGTCTGTTGACACTAAAAATTTAGAACTTTTTCGTGTTGCTTTTAAAACACCTATATTTTGGGAAGCAGAACCTGAGTTTTAGTTCCACCAGTAGGAATCTCAATTTATTATAGCAGGAATAACAACTAATGAAACTAAATACCATTGTGTAGTTTCTGCTTTGGACAGTAAGGCTCTATCTTCTGTTCGAGATACAATTCGTAACCCCCCCCCCAATCTAATGCATATGAGAGTTTAAAATCCAAAACTATTGAAAACTTTTCTCAATCAGAATCTGCTGAGTTAAAATTGCTGCTGCAGGATTTGCAGTTGAGTGATAAACGACCGTCACAGCTTCTGTAAGAGATGCAAAATCTCTCTTGTCAAAAGCTTAACAACGATATATTGCGTACTTTATGGCAAAAGCGTTTGCCAGTTCATGTGCAGCAAATTTTATCCATGTGTAAAGATCCAATTAATGAACTAGATTTAATTGCCACCATGATATGTGAAATATCTTGTTTCCAATCGGTATCTGAAGTTAAAAATTAGGATAATTTAACTCTTCAATCATTGCGTGACGAAATTTCGATTCTTAGTGCTAACGTTGAGAGATTATCTAGATCCTCTAGACCAGGGGTGAACAACCTTTTTAATCAACGGGCCAATTAAAATTTTAAAATTTTCTGGCGGGCCGCACATAAGGTAGCACTTATTAATAATTTGAAATCATAAAAATCAATTAGGCTGGTTTCCTCTCCTCCCCTGAATTGGAACTCATGGAGCCATTTTTTTATACGATCTTTTCGATTGCATCGCATACCGAGGATGTATAGTAATTTTGAATTTTTTTTCTTCTTTTTTTTTACACTAACGATGTGAAACATTTATAAGAACTTATAAATGTTTGGGAAACACATAGGATAAAATAAAACTATTAAACATCGAAACGTTATAAATAATTAATTAAATAAGAAATAAAATAAACTGGAAAGGCAAGAACAAGTTTTTTGTTTCAAATAATATTTCATTTAAATTTCACAAAAGTACGAACGAAATTGTCAAAAACTTCTCTCTTCAGCTGACAAAGACATGAGGAAGAAGGTTAGAACAAAATTTTTTATAAGTAATATTTGCCAATATGTTTTCCAAGTTGGATTTTCTTTTTTTCCCCCACATGCATTTTTCAAGATTTTCATAATACTAAGAAGTTTCGCCCCTTGCTCACTTTGCTCACCAACCTTCGTAATAGCCACTTATTCATCTCAGTTTTTGTTTTTCCCTATATTGATTTTTTTTTTTATCCTATATAATTATATATATCCTATATAGGAAATATATAATTATTGAAATTTTATGTAAGAAAATTTTGTTAGTACGTAAATGGTAACAAAATTAATGATTACTTATGAAAAAAAATCAACTGAGCTTGAAAAAACAAATATATAAACATAGAAAATATATAATTTTTGATAAAACCATAAGTAATTTTACTAGTTAACTATCTAAAAGATTTGTGTTTTTCTGATTAAGTTCTTTGTAATCACCACCATTGTTATCATTGTAAAAGTTTGTTCCTTTTTTTTTCTTTTTTTTTTCTTTCTTTTTTTGACAAGATTTTAAACTGTATATTTATGCAAATTACTCATTGTGGGGAACATCATATAAGTTTAATTTTCTTTTTATTGACAGAATTTTTGCCTCTGAAAAGGCCTGTTAACGAAAAGACCTTGTCAATTAAATGACCTATCGACGAAATGATTTCATTATCTCACAGACTCATTATATGCCGTCTTTTTTTCCTTGCTAATTTCACCCTTCATTCACTCCCTACATCAAGAATCATTCACAATAGTTATTGCAATTGCTTTTGCGATGCCAATCTATAATAATGTACATTAAAAATTAAACTTAGAAATAAATGTGTTTACAACTTAAAAGTGTATAATACAATTAGAACACCAAATGCAAAAAAAAAGGTTTCGTTTTTGCAACGTGATGCGAATAGAGGAGTAGGCAATTTTCAAATAAAATGCTTCTTTTCTGGCAACTTCAACATTCTATAAAGATTTTGTATCAGGCTAGGTTTAAAAAATTTCAACACAAATATACTAAATTGCAAAGCAGTGCAATGGGCACAACGTCTAATCTAAAAAATCATAAAAATAGTTTCAAAATTACGCATGACTTTGCCTTCGAAATAACCTTTCCTACGAAACTACGAAAATAATCCTGTCAACGAAAGAACCTGTCGACGACCTGAATGACCTTCAATATGAACTTTCGTTAATAATCAAAATTTTGATATGATGTGGGTATAACTTTCATCTGGAATTTCTTCATCACAGTTAGAAACAGTTTTTTTAGTGCATCGACAATTGGTTTAATAACTATGGTTTAAAGTCATGTTCATACTAGTCCCATAAACACGGGACTAGTGTGAACAAAAGCAATTTTTAAAGAAAAGAAGATTACTAAAAAAGTATTCAGACAAATTAGCCTATATGAATTGTATGTATGATGCGTTCAAAAATGCATATAGGATGCCTTCAAATTTTAATGAAGAAATGTTAAATCGCTTCAAATCGTTCACAGTAATTTTTTTTTTTTTTTTTTTTTGACAAATTTATAAAAATGGTTCCCACAGGTTCACTCTGACTTACAAAAGATATTCTTAATTTAAAAGCTAAAATAAAATAAAATTTTGATACATTGTTTACTTAAATAAATTAATGTCTGATAGATCTTCCAAATGTTTAGATGTTTTATTATTTAAAATTCCATTTATTTGCACTTTTTGTATTGTTTTGGGATTACATATACAATACCCAAAATGAACCATTTTTTTCTGCAATTGATAAGTTTTAGGGAACTTTATTTAATTATTCGAGTTTTTTTCTCGAATATTTATTTTGATTTCATCGAACAAAAAGTATATTTAAATTATAATCGAATATAAATTATTAATTGAAAAAAATCGAATTAAAATGAATTCAAATTATAATCAAAATAACAAAAGTAATAAACAAATTGTCTTGAACTTAGTGCTGAAAATTTTTATCTTAGTACAAAATTCCTTTTCGCATTTCAGCGACCGAAAATTCTTAGTCTGTTTATTATCAAATGATTGGACGTATTGAGTTTATTGGAGGGGGGGGGAGTGAAAAGGGATGAATTCGACTGATTCTGCGTCTAGACTCATTCAGAATATTTAAACTATGACGAAAGTAGCTATCTCAGATAAAAGCTTCGTCTTGCTCATCTCTAACACGATTATTCATCATTCAAGAGGAATTTTTAGCAGAAAGAGATTTTTCTCTTAAGAAAATGCGATTATGCCTGAAGTTGACCATTTTTTTCACAACAGCGGCTGTAATGGTTTTGTTACTATGGATGACCGTGGTTGCCAAAGAGCTTCAATCTGTGACTAGCCTCTTGCAAAAGAACTTCCTAAGGGCCGGCCATTTTACAAAAGATTTCAAAGGATTAAAACTTGATGGACATTAAATTCCAATCATGCCTTTTCCATTACCCTAAAAAATTATATTCTGACATTCGTATACTTCAATGGAAAGTGAAAATGCATAAATAAACAATCTGAGAAATTACAAATTGATGAGTAATGCATACCATGAGTATCGCTATTACGATTTTTGAAGCCAGTATCGTAAATATTTGTTGAAATGAATTTTGGCTCTGAAAAATTTTGGATCAAAAAAGCTCGTTTAGCTTATTTTTAATACTGTGTGAAGCAAAAGGGAAATATTTAACGTGGAAAAGTTTTTGCTATTTAATTACCCTAACAAAAGAACATTTTTACCAAAGTTCTTTTCATTTCGTAAAACACTTCAATTTCTATTAAAGTCTCATAAAGGTATGTCATTTCTTTCCGTATACGTACTTTAATTTACAGTCAATAGTTTTCATAACTACTTATTTCGGATAAACGTTTGGAAGAAGAAAAAAATACTCTTTGTGAAATTGTGTGATTTCATGGTTATTTCTTTTAGCCAATATTGTTCTTAAAAAAATCCTAGTACGCTATATTTAATGTATTTCGAACAACTTATTATAAACGTTCAATTAATTACCTATTGTTCAGAATTTAACCGTTCTGATTATTTATTTAATGCTGGAAAAAAATGAAGTAAAAAAGAACACGAATTAGAACACAAATTACTAGTTTAATCAAACTGGAGCCAAGGAAGAAACATCTGAAACCAATATAACTTGTTTGAGTATTTAACGGTCATTTTGCAATTTCAACAGACAAATAGTAGAATTTTAGTAACTCGAAACAAAATAACTAATAACTCGTAAAAAATACCGAAGTTATCAAAAATTATGCTTACAGAAAGTTGAAAATTATTATTAATTTTTTAATCTACAAAAAATGAGCAAAATTATCACTTAAAGCACATTACAAAGAAAAGAAAGAGTCACTTATGGTTTAAACGTTTTGAAGGTATTATTATCATTACAATTATTTGACCAAATTTTCTTTTGCTGAAAATTTTTCAAAATGCATGACAACTCATTTTTTCTAACAAGAATTCACTTTAAATACCCTTTAATACAGAAACAAGCGACATTTTATTATTTTTCCAATTTTACTTTTTAAATGGGAAACGTTATGTTTACGCTAGCACTTTTTCCCCATTTATGTATGTTTAAAAGACGAAGAAAAGCAACTTATAAATGACATGCAATGTTTGGGAGACAAAATTTCGTCAAAATATTTTTTTTAAAAAAATCGGTTTTTCAAACTAAAAAAATTAATTCTATTGTTACTTTTGATTTCCAGGATCTTTTCAATAGCATTTCCCTTTCCAAATTAAAAGATGTCCTTTTGAATTATTACTATAATTTTAAAAATATCCTTAATTGCAATATTGATTATTGGGAAATTCTAATCAATTTTTATCTTTTTAATAATTATCTTTACAATGGAAAACACGTTCTTATTCAAAGTGATGAATACCACAAGGATCTAAATTTTCATGTCTCTTAGCTGACTTATTTTTACACTATTATGAAAAAAAATTATACCCTAATATTATGTTTGTTTTTAGATTTATTAATGATTTAATTATCTTTAATTTTCAAGATTATACAATTTTATTAAATAATATTTATTCCTAGAAACTGATCTTGCTTCGTAATCATGACGATAATATTAATTTTAATTTTTTGGATTTCAGTATTAAAAAAGAAGAAAATATCTGCTTTGTTGGTTTACATGATAAAAAATAATTTTAATTTTAATGTAAATAAACTAATTACTTGGAATTCTAATATTTCTGAAATCATCTATTTAAATACAATTTTTAATCAAATGAATAGAATTTAAAGAATATGTAGTAATGTTTATTTATCCAAAAAACAAACCAACAAACTCTTTCAAAATTTGATAAAAAAAATAAATAAAACATTGAATACCCAACTAAAGTAATCACTCTCTCACTCTCTCTCTCTCTATTTATCTATCTCTATCTTTATCTATCTCTATCTTTATCTATCTATCACTCTTTCTTTTTTTCTGTTTTTTTGTTTTTTTTTTGTTTTTGTTTTTAAAAATAAATGTTAATTTTCCAAAATCATTAAAAATGTATAAATGAATATCAATCTAATTATTTATAACATTCTTTAAACTATTCAGTTTCCTATTATTACCTTGCGCACATCCATTTTCAGGCGAATCCTTCGTAACTAACAAATCAAACGAGCGTCAGTACTGCAGTAAGAACGTGGCATAAAACAAAATCCCTCAATTTGCGCTTTTAACTTTATTTGCGCTTATGTTTACCTATTTCGTAATCTGGCAATCTTATAACGAAAATATTTTAAGTTATTCTTGAAAGATTGCAATACTTGTAAGTTGATTTGAATTTGCTATTAGCTATATAGATTACGTTTTGTGTTTTGTTCTGTTTTTTCTTTACATTTTATTTTCTGATTTTTTTAGTAATATTTTTTTTATTTAATGTGTTGTAATTTGGTCCAATTCTTTGAGTGATCCTCACACTATTAATCAATGTTAAACAATATAATTAAAGAAAGTTTTTCTTGGATTATCACTAATAATCAACCGATTTTAGAATTCATTAAACATAATAAAATTAATTCTATTGCTACGTTTGATTTCCAGGATCATTTCAATAGCACTCCCCTTTCTAAACTAAAAGATGACCTTTGGAATTATTACTATGATTTTAAAAATATCCTTTGTTGCGATTTTGATTATTGGGAAATTCTAATTAATTTTTGTCTTTTTAGTTATTATCTTTACAATGGAAAATATATTTTTATTCCAATGGATGGAATACCACAAGGATCTAATTATTCATCTCTCTTGGCTAACTTATTTTTGCATTATTATGAAAAAAATTTTACTGACTCCAACAGAGTAACGAAGAGTGCAGAAGCAATACATGCCTATGGGACTAAAAGAGGCTTTTAATTTATGTAAATAAGCATATAATGATGAAAAAGTGTATCTTATCTCATTTTAGTTCTTATTTTCATTTTTGGTAAGTGTATTTCATAAATACCTCACAACACATGCATTTGTAAATACCACTTAAATGTAATTTTGTTCTAAAAAGACGAACAAGATGTTGGCTGCTTTAAAACGACGCCTAATATGCAGAAGAATTTTATGATTTCATATAGTCGAAGCAACAAATCATTGAAGTTTTGTTTTTGTTCAGCGGGTCACTTGTTACAGCAGCATTTCTAAGGACAAGAAACGTGCACTAGATTCATGTAGATGAGATCAAAATTATGAGTTTTCATCAAAAGTCTAAATTATGAGTTCATAAGTTATCATCGAAATTAGAATGTTTTCTACTTTTAACCATAACCAAAATTAAGTATCTGATTTGAAATAAAGCCACTTTTTTTAAAGAGGAAATGGAAAACATGACAGAGGAGTATGGGGTCGGCTCTTCAATCATTGTCCCATATTGCGGAAAAAAGAAGGAACACGTGTGAAGCAAGTTAGATATGTGGCGCAAATTATTGTGATAGACAAAGATGATTTAGATTTTATTAAGTTCTAAGATGGGACAAAAATTAATTTATGTATATATATTTTCTAAGAAAAAATATAGATGTGACATTGGCAAGTTAGATATAAAATATCTTAAGAGAGAACCTAATTTTCAAATTGTTGAAAATTTTACTATTTCTGTTTATTGGTTACATACGTATTAATCCTGTTTATCAGTTGCATTTTGTTTATCGCTTACAAATTATAAAAATATTTTTTAAATGAAGATTTTTCTCTATTAAACTTTTTGTCATTCCGTCACAGCAAATATATGTTAATAACTGCTAGCCAACGAGGAGTTAATTTTCAAAATTCACACTTTACATTGCTTACACATTATACTAAAAGTAAAAACTAGTTGAGAAAAGTAATAGCTGCAAAATTCACAGAAACTACCAGATCTAAGCAGCGTGCCGAAAGCTTGGTTGCCAAAATGTCATTCCGTCACACAAATAAAAAGTTCATAAAATTAAATATATATATATATATATATATATATAACAGGGCTTCATCCCTGTTATCAGTGGTGTATTTAGCTTTAATAATGCAGTCATAAGCCATGATACACTCCAAAAAGCTTTATTAATGGTAGTAGGCTGGTATCGATAACAATTCACATCCACACTCCGCAAGGGAGGGGATGGACAAGACTTTGGACAATTCCGGAACAACTTATCAGGATCAGAGCATGATGAAAAAGCCATGCGAAAAGCATGGCTCTCGCTTTTATACTAACACATTTTGGAGTAAAAAGGCACAGTCTTTGAAATACTTTTATCCTTACGCATTAAGGAAAATCATTTCATGCTTCCTTATATAGAAGTGAAAGGGGGAGAGATTCTAAAAATAACTCAATCGTATGTTTATCAGCCTTGAATTCCCAAAATAGAATCTCTCTACGCTTATTCTTTAACAAAGACATTTTATGAAAACGAAAGAGATTTAATTATTTTATTAATACAAAAGTATTATAATTTTTGTATTACATCCGCCCCCCCCCCCAAAAAAAAGTTTTGGTAAGCCGAAATAAAAATAATTTAGACTATTTTTTCTTTTTTTTTTTTTTGAATTTAAAAAATTTAGGTTGGTACGACTGTTCCTTTTCACTACTACAAATAACATTTTTTCAATTATCTGTAAAAAAAAACAACTATATATAATGATAACAATAAAAACATGATAATACAATTTATCTGTTTAGGCAACTAAACAGAAAGAAAAATGAAACATATTTTTATAACTAATCTACTAAAATTTTCAAAAATTTTTCACACAAAAATATACATAATTTTTATGGAAACGAACTGGACAACAAGTGTCTTTAATCAGAATTTAAGATTCTGTATGGTTAAAGGGGTTATTTACTTTATGAAAATCTGTATTTCCCGTTAAAATGGAGGAAAACAGAATTTCATGAAGCACAGTGATATTGAGAGATCCAGACGGGTCAATCCAAAAATATTTTATAATACTTTTCTCGACTTGTTGAGAAAAAAAAGTTCAACTTTCATCGCCCTCACATCCAAATGATGTTGAGGTAAATATCTCCACACGCGATTCGGATCTCCCAAAAAAAATATAGGGTGTACTTCTTCCATTGAAGAAAGTAAAATATTTTGTTTTGTTTTGGACACTATTCGTGATTTAATTTCAACATTTGTGAGTTGTTATATTTCCTAAGATTTGATACATGTACTATTTCAAAATTTTGTTTACTTAAACAATTCTTTTTATTTATTTTGTAATTAGCTTCTGAAATTTTTTGAAGAATTTTATACGGTCCACTAAAAGGGGGTGACAACTTCCTCGTATTAGGATAAGTAAATTCTTCAAATATAACTAATTCGTCAGTTTTAAAGTCTATATCTAAAAATCTAGCATCATAGTAAATTTTATTTCTTTCATGATATTCTTTAGTTCTTTCAATTGCTATTTTTTTAGCTTCCTCAACAGGTGGATAGATTTCTTCATTTAAAGGATTTTCATAGGGGTGTCTACCATGCATGAGGTATGCAGGTGGAAATTTTGTCACAGAATGGGGAGTTAAGTTATAAGTATTAACTATATCTTTTAACAAAGTAGGCCAGGGAGTTTTAGTAGATTTTTCATTAATTTTACACTTTAAACGTGTAATTATTGTTTGACCAAGGCGTTCTACCTTGCCATTAGACTGCGGATGATGTGCAGTTGTCAATAATTGTTGAATCTTATTATGTTTCAAAAATTTTTTAAAATGAGAAGACGTAAAGGCGGCGTTTCGATCACTCAACAAGGATTTAGGTATTTGATTTTGAAAAATTTGATGTAAAAAATTTTTATATGTTTCTGAACTAATGGATTTTGACGCAAAAGCCCAAATGTATCTTGTTTTGGCACGTATGACAATGTTTACAAAATTTTGTTATATCTGATGTTATGTTATTCCAATAATAAACAGGGGTTATTAAGTTAATCATTTTCTGCACTCCTGGATGGTTAAATTTATCATGAGTAATTTGCAGAAGTTTTAATCTCAACGAACATGGAACAACTATTTTAGTAAAATTTTTCTTACGTATGCATAAAACATCATTGATATCAACAAAATTACCTTGTAAGTTATCTTTCCTTTGAGCTTCAATTATTTCATTCAATTTTAACAAATGTGAAACATGAACATTATTTTTACTATTACATTTGACAAGTGAATATGTTGCATCTCTTGAAAGCCAATCTGCTTCAAAATTAGTAGAACCTTTTGTGTATTTAATATCATATTCATACATACTTAAAAATAATGACCATCTAAACAATCCACCTTTTAAATTTTTAACATTTTTTAGCCAAACCAAAGCAGCATGGTCAGTATGTATGGTGAATTTCTGGCCAAACAGGTAATGATGGAATTTATTTAGAGAATCGTCTATAGCAAGACATTCAAGTTCTGTAATTGCATAATTTTTTTCATAGTCTCTTAAGGAACGATAATGAAAAGCTACAGGATGCAATACACCACAATCATCTGTCTGTTTTAACACAGCTCCAATTCTTATTAACGATGCATCAACAAAAAGATGACATTCATGAATAGGATTAAAAATTTTCAAAATTGGTTTACAAATAATAGCATTTTTTAACAGTTCAAAAGATTGTTGACATTTTTCTGACCACACCCATTTTACATCTTTCTTTAACAAGTTGTTTAAAGGATGTCGAATATTTGCATAACCATCAATAAATTTATTGTAAACATTTATTGATCCAAGAAATCTTTGCAATGATTTAACATTTTTAGGGAGCATTAATTTTTTAATCACCTCAATATTATGGTTATCGGGTGATACAATCCCATTGCTTATTTCATATCCTGAAAATTCTATTTGTTTTTGCAAAAATGAACATTTTGAAAGTTTTAATTTCAAGTTTTCTTGTTTACAAATATCGAAAATCTTTTTAAGATGGGTTAAATGTTCATCATAAGAATTAGAAAATATAATAATATCATCAAAATAGTTCGTAGCAAATTTAATTTTATGTTTATTTAAAATTCTACGAATTGTACGTTGAAAAATGCTTGGTGCATTCTTCCAGCCAAAAGGTAATCTTAAGTATTCAAATAGACCGTTGTGAGTAGCGAATGCTAATTTCTCAGTGTCATCAGGATGAATACGCACATGATGATATCCCTGTGATAAATCTATTTTAGAAAAATAACTACTATTAGACAATTTTTATATTAAAGACTGTATTAAAGGTAGAGGTTCAGAATCTGTTTTTGTAATTTGGTTTAATTTCCTAAAGTCAATACATAAACGACTCTTTTTATTTTCATCTTTTTTAAAGACTAAAGTTACAGGGGCAGCATAAGGGGATGAACCTTCTTCTTTCGTCCCCCGGGATGAGGTTTTCGAATTTACAGGCGCTTCCTCTAAAGATTTTCGAAACACTGGTTTCCTCCACCAAGCAAATATCCTGCAAGACTTATAATAACAGGGCTTCATCCCTGTTATCAGTGGTGTATTTAGCATTAATAATGCAGTCGTAAGCCATGATACACTCCAAAAAGCTTTATAAATGGTAGTAGGCTGGTATCGATAACAATTCACATCCACACTCCGTAAAAGAGGGGAAGGACAAGACTTTGGACAATTCCGGAACAACTTATCAGGGTCAGAACATGATGAAAAAGCCATGCGAAAAGCATTGCTCTCGCTTTTTTACTAACACATATTTGAGTAAAAAGGCACAGTCTCTGACATTCTTGTATCCTTACGCATTAAGGAAAATCATTTCATGCTTCCTTATATGGAAGTGAAAGGGGGAGAGATTCTAAAAATAACTCAATCGTATGTTTATCAGCCTTGAATTCCCAAAATAGAATCTCTCTACGCTTATTCTTTAACAAAGACATTTTATGAAAACGAAAGAGATTTAATTATTTTATTAATACAAAAGTATTATAATTTTTGTATTACATATATATATATATATATATATATATATATATATATATATATATATATATATATATATATTTCTTTCTAATATGGAAAAAGATTTTAATAAACATTATAATATTAACCCTATTAAAGATTTTGTTTTCTCCCTTAAGAATTATGATGTATATAAGCTATACGATCTTATTAATAACTTTTCTTTTATTAATTTACATTTCAAAATTCTTTGTTTCGATCTTATAAAAGCCAAAATGAGTAAAATTTTGCCAAATAAAAAGACAAATTTAGATAATTTATATTTCGTTATTAACTTTCAAAATCCAATTTTCGATAAGATCAAATTTCATAATTTTGAAAATTTTACAACTTTATTTCCATTAAAAGATTTTAACATTATTAAAAGCTTTAAATATAATAAATCTCTTGGTAGAACTATATTTAATTATAATGATTTAAGCAAAAATTTAGGGAGCATTAACATATCCGATTTTGAATGTCACTGTGAGGAAGAGAAATATTTTGATTTTGTTGATAAACATCATAAACATATTATTACTGGTAATTTAAATATTACAGAGAACTTAGGAATTTAATGATAAAAGGCGTAAAATTTAGACCCATTTACCATATATCAATCAATAAAATTCTAAAATACTTTCTTAATGATCTCAATAGTTTTTGTTTAAAGATATCAAATAGATTCTCTTTACCTTTAGGTATGCTAACAGAATGGAAATGGGGTGTTTATTATTACTTTAAAAGCTTTATTCTCAATAATAAGGATAATTTAAATAACAGTAACAATCCAACAATGTTTTCTAATATTGTTCAATCAATTAAGCAACTTCAAAAAAATTTTGTAATTACTCCCATAGACAAAGCTAACAATAATTATGCAATCTTCTGTAAAAAATTCTATGTTGAACTTTTAAATACGGAATTAAAAAATAGTAAAAATTTTAAACTTAGTAATTTGAATAATAATATTGTCATTAAAAAAATTGTAGCTTTATATAAGAGATTAAAAATTAAAATTAGCAATATACAATTTCCTTACTTAATTATCAGTCCGAAATTTCATAAAATTCCTGTTAAATTTAGAACTATCACATGTGGTTCTAATACTTATCTAACTAAACCTGGCACCATTTTCTCTAACTACTTAAATGAAATTATTAACACTATTTCTAAAGAAGGTTTCTCTTGGATTATCACTAATAATCAACCGATTTTAGATTTCAATAAACATAATAAAATTAATTCTATTGCAATTTTTGATTTCCAGGATCTTTTCAATAGCATCCCCCTTTCTAAACTAAAAGATGTCCTTTTGAATTATTACTATGATTTCAAAAATATCCTTTGTTGCGATTTTGATTATTGCGAAATTCTGATTAATTTTTGTCTGTTTGATAATTATCTTTACAATGGAAGGGATATTTTTCTTCAAATTGATGGAATACCACAAGGTTCAAATTATTCATCTCTCTTAGCTAACTTATTTTTGCATTATTATGAAAAAAATTACTCTTAGTATAAAATTTGTTTTTAGATATATTGATGACTTAATTATCTTTCATTTTCAAGACTATACTATTTTATTAAATGATATTTACCCCGAGGAATTAATCTTGCTTCGTAATCATGATGATAATATTAATTTCGATTTTTTGGATTTGGGTATTATAAAAGTAGAAAAATCTGCTTTGTTGATTTATACCAGTGGTACCCAACCTGGGGGCGATCGCCCCAAAGGGGGCGATGGAGCCCCTCAAAGGGGCGAAAATCCTCAGGGGGGCGATCAGGGGGCGGCGAGTATTCAAAAGATAAAAATTGCTAATAATATTAATAACAAAAGCTATTTGAGATCGAAATTGAAAACATATATGTAACTTATGGTTCTGGTGTAGAAAAAGAATTATGATAGTTAAAAATTAAAAAATTTCAAGTTCAGGATCGTTTTCGTCATACGTTTTGGTATCTCAGGCGGAAATCTGACCTTCAAGAATTCTCTTTTGTCATGGTCTTTTATATACCTTCTTCTCCTCGAATGTTCCACTCTCGTCTCATTCCCTGCCTTCCGATTTTAAAAGGCATGTAATAGGAGAAGCGGATTGATAGACGAAACATTTATTGCTAGATAACTCTGTGGTTTGGCAGTTATAATACGGCTTTCAGGAAAATTCTATACATCATTTTCGCGTCGTTGCTAGTGCTATGGTTACGAAGAAATTCACTTTGTATAGGTGAGCGTGAGGTGAATAGTTTTGTCTTAATCTTGGCATAGGTCACCGCAAGTAAACCAATCGTCACATTCATTCCTTCATTACACCCACATTAGAAATGTGCTCTTGCTTGTAACCATAGACGCAGGCATCCCCAGACCAGTTTCTTATAGACCTGAGAGCAGGGACTAATAAAGGGGATATAAGGACTAATATAGAGTTGCCTTTAAATCTATGCCTGAGAGCCATAAAAAAGTTAAAGAGGGAAAGGTGGGAAATGTGACACTACGCTTTTGAAAAGTAGTTCTGCATTTTCTTGGAATTAATTACAGTTTTAGTACGAGTACAATTATAAGGATATATTGTATAGTAAGACGATTTTATCTTGAAACATGTATTTGAAGTTTTTTCGTCTTTAAATGTATTCCTCCCATAAATACCCTCTCAGAAAAGCGAATGTACAAAGAAGAAGGGGTTTCAATTTGGCAATGAATTAGTTTCCAAGGCTAAATAATTGGCGCTTTGGCTACATTTTTGCACTGGTCAGCCAACTCTTTGACTCTCCTCGCCATTGTTATGGTGTCCTCACTCTTGTGCAGTACTTAAATCGTTTTCTTTCCCTCGCATCACTTAATAGCTTATTTTTTTAAATTTTTTATTAGTTATTGACTGTTAATTGTTAGGTTGTTTTAAATCGTTATTAATTGTTTTTATCGTTATTAATTGCTACTTGTTTTTCACCGTTAATAACTGTTAGCTTGTTTTCCACAGCCATAAATTGTTAGCTTATTTTTTATAGTTATAGCTTCGATGCATTTATATTGAAGTGTCAATGGATTCGAAAAGGAAGTGTCGTCAGTATTCATCCGAATATTTAAAATTCGGTTTTATCGCGTCATTGCAAAATGTGCAGTTTCCATATTGTCTTTTATGTGCTAAAACATTTACTAGTATATATTACGATGAAACCCTCGCGAAAGAGAGACCATTTATCGAGATTACATAGTGATAAAGTAAGCAAACCCCGAAGTTATTTTCAAGATCTGAAATCTAAATTTGAAAAATTCAGATTTTAATTAATTTAAATGAACTATTTAAAAAACAAACAACCGATCTTGACAAAGGTCTTCTTGCTTCCAACGAAGTTTCTTTATTGATTGCTAAATGTGGCAAACCTCACACGATTGGCGAAACTCTTATTTAACCTGCTACTAAATAAATTGTTGAAATCATGTCGAGCAATAAGATAAGTCACTCTGTTCCTCTGAGAAATAATACTGTTTCCAGGCGTATTGATGATATGGCCTTAGACGTTAAATTGTGAGCGCCAGCGAGCAGGGGGCGAAGCCTCCTAGGTTCAAATAAAATAAAATATAACTCAGCAAATTTTTAGTGTTTGGTTGCTCACAAGCAACAATAAATGGTTTTTGCACAAAAAGAGAAAGGGGCGATATGTGTCAACCAACCACTAGAGGGGAGCGATGGTTCATAAAAGGTTGGGAACCACTGATTTATACGATAAAAGAAATGATTTTAAATTTAATATAAATAAACTAATTACTTGGAATTCTAATATTTCTAGGAGCATCTATTTAAATACTACTTTTAATGAAATTAATAGAATTAAAAGAATATGTAGTAATATTTATTTATCCAAAAAACAAATCGATAAACTCTTTCAAAATTTGATAAAAAACAATAGATACCCAACTAAAGTAATAAAGTTCTATATAAAATCATTGAGTTAATCGCATATTTTGTAAATATATTTACTAAAAATTTTCTTTGTTAATTTATACAATTTTCCCATGTGCAAATCCATTTCGGGTAAATCCGTGGCCAAAAAAAATTTTTTACTAATAATTTCATCCTTATTTTGTATAATTTTTCCTTGTGCAAATCCGTTTCGGGCAAATCCTGGGTCAAAATTATTTACTAAATAATTCCTTTGTTAATTTATAATATTTTTCCATGTGCAAATCCATTTTGGGCAAATCCGTGGCTAAAATTATTTACTAAAAAATTTCTTTAGTAATTTATAAAATTTTTCCATGTGCAAATCTATTTCGGGCAAATCCGTGGATAAAATTATTTACTAAAATAAGTTTTTTTTTTTCTTTGTCAATTTGTATAATTTATCCATGTGCAAATCCATTTCGGGCAAATCCGTGGGTAAAATTATTTACTTATAAATTTCTTTGTTAAATTATACAATTTTTCCATGTGCAAATCCATTTCGGGCAAATCCGTGGGTAAAATTATTTACTAATAAATTTCTTTGTTAAATTATACAATTTTTCCATGTGCAAATCCATTTCGGGCAAATCCGTGGCTAAAATTATGTGCAAAACAGGCAATTCATGCTTCTTTCTCTTTTCTATTTTATATTTTTTTCTTAAATAAATATTTATTTTCTAAAATTATTTATAGTCATTTTTTTTTAATTATCCAGTATAATATTACCTCGCGCACATCCGTTTTCTGGCCCATCCTTGGTAACTAACAAATCAAACGCACTTTAAACTCCTAGTTACACTCAATTTGCGCTTTTGTTTTCATAGTTTTCATATTTTGCAATCTGGCAATCTTGTTACGTAAACATTTTAAATCACTCTTGAAAAATTTCCCGTTCATGTAAGTCCATTATATTTTACTGCTCGCTTTATAGATTTTGTTTTATTCTGCTCTTCCTTTATATTTTATTTTCTTTTTTTACGTGTTATTTTTACTTCTTGTGTTTTATTTTTACTTATTGTGTTTTATTTTATTTGTCGTAATTTTTGTAAAAAAAATTTTTGAGTGCTTCTCACACTATTGTATAGATATATTTTGCCTTGGCTATATTGATACAATATTAGAAAGCACTCTTTTTCGGATATAATCGTGATGAAAAGATTATATCTTTTATTTTCCGGTTTTTTAAAAAACTTCCTTTTTTTTTTTTTTTTTTTTTAAATTAATTCTTTTTCTTTCCCCAGTTGTTTGTTATTATTATTATTTCCCCCCCCCTTTTTTTTTCATTTGTCTGTTATTTACCTTTGTTTTATCTTCATTTTGAACATATATATATATATATATATATATATATATAATGTGTGTGTGTACATATATATATATATACACATGTGCGTGCGTGTGTGTGTGTATATATGTATGTGTATATATTGTATATATGTATGTAGTAGTAGTATGGCGTTTATAAGAAGGGTATGTATAATCCTTTTTTTTTTCTGTTCAAAGTGAATTCCGAAAATGTTTGTTCAGTTTCATCTTCTCCTATTATAGTAAGACATGAGAAACAGAAATATACTGTGATGTTTTAAAATATTTACTGCTCTCTCTATGTCTCGCTCACTATTACTCCCACACACCCCTCTCTTTCTAATTCATCGCGAGTGCAAGAGAACATTCAAAAATATTTTATTCAGAATAAGTTGATAATCTTTTAAAACTGATATTTTCAGAATGAAAATTACAGGAATAAATTTAAAATTTTAGTGTCTAATGGATGACTGATTCTCCATCTCTCCGTGCCCACTGCAATAAACTGTAGCCTGTCAGGAAATATATAAAGTCTTCATTTTCATCAGTTGTAGAGAGCGAAAAAATAAATAAATTATTTGTAATTAATAAACAGTTAATAACTTTGACCTAATGATTATATTTTCGGAATGATCATTTTTCGTAAGTAGCGCAATACAAGAAGCGAAACTATTGTAGTCGCTACTGTTTTTCATAGTTTGTAGTGTAATGTAAAAAAGTATTTTATATCCGTCGTTGAACAGCCGACCAAATTTGTTTGGGTTTACGACTACTAATGTTCAACTCCATAGCCTTGTAATTTTGAACCCAATCCCGAAGCCGAGGGAACTGCTGGATCAAGTACTGGGAGAAATTTGCCCTCGTGGAGACCTTTTTGATGGAACTATCGTGCCCTTACGTTACGCGGAAAGGAAAACTACGAAATTCTCCTATGGTTAACCTGACGACAAGGAGACTCTATCCCATGATCCGTCTACCAATGAGGATATTTTACGTCATCACTGTGATGTGTGCAAGCCAGATGCGGAATTCGTATGGACCAGCCATCGCTGGGATTCGAACCCGATTACTATGATTGGAAGGCGAATGCTCTATTCCCTGATCCATCAGGATTCTTAAAAAAAGGATTGTAGTAGTGAGCAGTGCAATACAAGTAAAAAAAAAAAAAAAAAACAATAGTTTGTAGTGATTCCTGGCAACAACTTTTAATGTTAGTTAAGAATAATAACACGGAATAACTAGCGGAATAACTTCGGCGGATTTGGAATAACTAACTGGCTTGTGTAAACATGAATAAATAATTATTAATTATTCCTTATATTTAATGTAAGCCAATTTCTTATTCAAAACCATTTTGAACATTGTTTTAAATTAAGTTCTCCAACAAAGTTCGTCTCCTCAAAGTAATGAATTAGTAGTTTGCAGTCACTACATTTCAAAAAGAGTAGTTGTAGTTTGCAGCATTTGTAAACTACAAAAATAATGTAGTTTTTTCCTACCACTGTTTTCTCCTATTAAGACTCGGGTACCTTCCAATAACCTTAAATAAGGAAATTAATTTTTGCAGACTATACTTTAAGTTTCTCTGAATAAACTTTTTTTTCCGGATTCAAGTTCTTGGTCTGCAAAAACCGTAATCTGGAAAATAAGGTCCTAACTAACAGTTTAAGCAAGAGAATTGTATAAAGTTTGGGCCCCTTTGTGTAAATTTTACTTTTGGGGTCTTTTCGAAATTAATAAAGCGAATCAAAAAGATTTTTTGAGCACAATTATGAAACTTCATTATCCAAGGGAAAATCCGTGTAAAAAGTTATTTTTTTTATAACTATTGGTTGATTTTTTTACTTGAAAAATATTGATTTCAAAGGTATTCAAAATTTTTATACTAATTTAATCTACGTAATTTTAAATGATAAGATCCAGAATTTTATGGGAATCTGAAAAACTCCTTACAGCACAAAATCGTAGAATTTAATGTCTCAGTTCCACGACATGCAGCTTTTGGAGCCCGCTCCAAATATCTTCAACTTTTGAGAAGTTTTTCCTGACGGTTCTGCACGTAGAAAGTCGTATTTTAACCTGCAGTCTTCACTGCATAGCAAAACCGGTTTTCCAATGTTAATAGATAGGGGAACTGTGTGTAGGGGAGAAACTTTCTCCCAATTTCGCCAATTTCCTTAATCGCCAGTGGGTTAACGATTGATTTTTTAAAATATTCAATTCATAATTATTCCGTGATGTCATTATTCATTATTTAATAATAATAATAGGGAACAAATTTTTGGTTGCATATATACAAATACTTGATCTTGCCTAATTTGGATGTGAGAAATTTAAATCTTAAATTAGTTTACTCCTAAAGCTGCAGTTTTTTTAATGACATTTTCATTCGACTTTTTGTCGAAATGTACAAGTTTAAAAACATTATATATAACAGGGGGTGACGGAAAAATTCCAACAAACTTCAAGGAAAGTTAGGGTACAACTTCAGGTTTAAAATTCCAAAGAAATTCAAGCACGGAAAAATTGTCGTACGCCACTAGGAGCGCTTATTTTATTATCAGCTATTTCTTCGTCTGCTTCTGAACAGGTACCTTTTTTTATACTAAATTATCTTAATTTTATGTTGTTGTTTTTATAATTATGGCTGAAAATTAAATTCAGCAGTTTTATCGTTTTAACTGTTTTATCACAATTTAATGATTTGGTGACTGATTTGACAATCTCGTCAAATCATATAATTCTGATAATACAAATAATACTGAACTTAGTAATTTTCGTCAATAATTATAAGAAAACATAAAATTGAGATAATTTTGTTAAATTGAAGTACCTGTTTGGAAGAACGCGCAGAAACAGTTCATAATAGATAGGCACCGCTAACGGTGCATGACATTTCCGTCTTCTAAAACATTTAGGCCCTTGTATAGCACGGAGGGCCAAAACTGGCAGATCAGTTATTTGAAGTTCTGTTATTTGAACCGAAACACTGTGGGCCAGAAGACTATGATCTTTGGCCAAAAGTAAAAAATTAATTTTTCAACTAAAATATGTGTAGGCAGTTTTAATATATCCCAAATTAAGTATTCATAATCATTCCAAACATTATAATTTACTTTTTGGACCGACTAGAGTACTATTTAGTGAAAAATATGTTTAAAAAATTGTTTTAAATGTAACTTTTAAATTTTTATTTCAGTAATATATCTAGGAATTTAACCTTACTGTTATATTTTTATCAGAGTACTTAGTGTTAAATTATAATAAAATGTTTCAATTTGTTGGATTAGTTAATACTCTTGACAAACTTATAGTTTATATCTTATCATTTGACATTTTACAATGTTTAAATGACTTTCGAAAATTAGATCCAAAAAGTTCCACGAGGTAATTAGCTAAACTTTTTTTTTTTTTTTTTTTTTTGTCTTTTTTTTATGTTTCTTCTTTCGCCAAAACCTGCCCCATTTTGCCCGTATTGCAAAAGCGGACTAAATATACCGAAAAACAAAAATTCTGTTTTTTTTTCCTTCATGATTTCGCGTTATTTTGTATAGATGTGAACTGTTATTATTGTTCTAAATGAAGTTTATTTATTGTGAAAATTGCAACTTACCATCTGAAATATTTGTTTTACACAATACCACACATTTTATCCAGTATGGATTTGAAGAAGCGAGCATCAAAGCAAAAAACAGAATTTTCTTCTGCTGAGGTTAGAGCTGTATTGGATTTGCCTAAAATTCCACAAACAAATTGCGATACAGAATTACGAGATGAAGATATGGAGTAGAAAATTGAACGGAATCAACTCTTTCAATGGAATATTCAGATAATATAGAGTTGAAAGCTTCTGAAGGCGAAGATGACGAATATTGAATGTCGATTACTTAAACATCGAATTATAATCGCAAAATATTTTTATTTTTGATAACAAAAACAGTGAAATATTCCATTTCTTATGTTAAATAATCAACGAAAAAATAATTTATTGATTATGTTGTTTAATTTTTATGACCGATGATTTATTGTCATGATTCATTTTATGATTTATTGTTTTACTAATTTTAAGTCATATTTTTTATATATCAATAAAAAATCAATATAATGTTTTAAACGATTGTTATTATAGATATTACTTCGGAAATATAATTTGCTTTTTCATTTTTAATACAAAATTACGAAAATTATTATATTTTCATTGCTATATTTAATTATTTAAACGAACTAAATTATTTTTTTATTTTTGCTCGCCATATTTCATCCACTATTTTCTTCTTTTTTTCTGTGGTATTTTTAAGGTATTTCAAAATTTAAACTATGAATTCAATTTACCTGCACATAAAAACTCCTAAATACAAATTTTATCGAAATACTAATTTTGGCCACGAAACCTTGGATGCTGGCCCGCTGTGCATGGGTTGCAAAAACTGTCGCAATTGATGTTTGTCTAGGATTAATTTTCATATCCTGCCTATGTACGTGTTTCAAGACGTCACAAAATACTTTTCTTTCTTCTGCATTCATATTTATATTAAAATCACCGTCAAGTCAATAATTTTACTTTAATAATAAAAGAATGCAATAAAAACTTTAAATTATTATATAAATACATTAAAGATGCCTGCTAGTGAAAATAAAAAGATAAACAGTAGCGGTTGCCATAGCAACGCATGCGCACAGTTGGACGCCATCGATTAAAAAGAACGATCATAAAAATTCCTCTTATTGAAATAAAAAATTTTCTTATTGTTCCTTTATTTTTTTTTATTTTAATCTTAAAGTTCTTAATCAGACCAGACGTAGAAAACCTTTCTGTAGAGAACTATCATCAAATCAGAAAAGAAATTGCAAGTAAATTTTTTATTATATAAATCATAACACTTACCTGCCTTATAAATCCAGAGAATTCCAAAATAAAATGCTTTGTGTGAAAATTTTATTCTCAAATAGAATATCATAAAATATCCCTTCATTACTTTATAAGATGACAAACCATATAATAAAATTTTATAATTGTAAGATCCCGAAAAGAATTTTAATATATAACTTAAAAACAGAATAGCTAAATTCTAGTTGAAATTAATCATTCAAAATTGAAAAAATACTTACTAAGAAAATGAAAATAATTATTAATAATCAACACATATGATACTATTTCAAGTTTTTTGGATGTTTTTTTATTGCTGTTTTCCGAATCATATAGATACAGAAATATATACTATTCTATTAAAAAAGAAGAATATTCTAAAACTATTCAGTTCTACGCGATTTGAAATCACATTTATGCATTGGAATGAAGTAAGCAATGTGGACTTAAATAACTTCCCTTTAATTTATTGGCGATCGAAATGGGCTGCAGGTGGCGTAGAGCAGAACTCTCTACCTATGGCAACACTTCACATGCTTTCCCCACTAGCGTGTGGAAAGTCATAGAGGAAGGAACTACGTTAGTTTCTCTCTTGATTTTCAAATAAACTAAAATCCTTTTACTTGGAAAACTTTATAAAACTGAAAACTACATTAAACCTAGTTCTAAAGAAAAGTATCACAAAAATTTTAAAAAATATTTTTATTAGATAAAAAGGAAAAATATTAAGAAAGGTGGAAATATTGTAGTACATTCCTATACAACTGAAAAGAGGAGGCGAGGGAAGGGAGAAGGGCTAAAGTCCTGAAACCGGTCTCTCCCCAGATGGCGTATTCGAGTGTTGCGATCGCCAATAATAAATTGAAACCAAAAAGAAAATGTATTTTACCTTAATACACACATCTTTAATGGTATGCGATCACGACATCGGAAGTTATTGGTTGCAGAAATAATTCTTGAAATGTTCGTTCTGTTTCCGATTGATTTACCAATGTTCTGGGTCGTTTATTCAAGTTTTTCTGTCTTTTCCTTGGGGAAATTTTGCTTCAGATTTGCTGTTGAAAAATAAGCGTCCTACTCTACCATTGGTTCTGATAGAACTCAATGTGAAAACTTAATTAATAAAAGCCTGAAAATACCCTCCCCGCTAGAGAACGTATTCAAGGGTTGTAATCGCGAATCGTAGAAAACATCACTACTATTAAATTTGTACTATGCAAGCTATAACTATAAGTCAATATTTAGTCAATATTTTTGATACTTACAGTAATATCAACCCAGCCAATTTAAACGAAAGAACGAAAAAATTTTAAATACTCGTTTGTTTCATTTTCGGAGAGAAGTGTTATTTTTCTTTTAAATCAGAGAAATTCAAAATTTATCTAATTCTTGTAAAATTCCCATAAAAAGTCTCTTCTTTTTCAGATTTAATATCCGTTGTTATTTTTATTAAGGAAACTTTTAAGGTAGAATTTTTGACGTATAGAAGTTCTAATATTTATTAGTTGGCTTTCTTTTCTTTTTCATATTTTTCTTTATATTTTAAAAGATTTTCATTATATTGGAGGGTTTTAAAAAACAAACAGTATGTATATACCTTTTTTTTTTATCAGTTTTTTTTCTGTTGACAGAAAATTGTCAAAACTTTCTGTATGGATGCGAGATGTAAACTGTTACAAATCCTTCCATCTGCTATTCTTTCAGGTTCTCAATTTATTTTGTTGTGAATTATTGTTTGATTTTACACATTATTTCCGTATCAGTTCCACGTTGCACCAACTTTAATGCCTAAGTGTCAGTGCATTTGACTAATAATTTTTTCTTTCCACTATCTTTTATTTTGATTTCTTACAAGCTTGTGAAAAAGCTTACAAGCTTGTGCCAAAGTTTAACAGTAATTGGGCATTGACCCTGTGGCAGAATTTCCCCCCGCTTTCTGCAACAAATCTTTCTACCATTGTCTTTTACAGGATTTAGCAGATGATCCATTGATTGGATTTTTTGAGGGTGTATAACGTCATGGACCTGGTCTAGCACTGCTGGCCAATGGGAGCGTGAATCAACAACAACACCATTGTCTTTCTGCGTGATGTTTTTAATAGTAACTGATTTAAAGTAACAGAAGCAATTTGTGTTAACAGAAAAAGCTCACATGTACAGTATTAAATTCGATACAGTTTCTTTAATTTTAAATTTATAGGTTTTTTTCCCTCTACACCTGAGAAAATACATATATTATTATGGGTTATATTTTCGCATTTGAATGGAAAATACATGCGAGCTCGTATTTTGCAAATCATCATCACATTAAAACTCAAAATCATGAAAATTGTCGCAATAACTGGACCAAACAAAGTATCAACAACAACGAAATCACACAAATCGGTCTCTTCATAAAAAGGTTTCTCAAATGCATGTTTCGTTTTCAGACTTTTTTGTTGGAATAAATAATATATTAAAAATATCAAACTGTAAAAGCTTTATGAAGAGCAATAATAACTACCAAACAATCAAAAAAATTATAGAATCTTTGCTTCAAAAAGTAAATACTCTAATGCACATTCAAATTTTTCATATTGTCTGAAATATATTTAAATTTTTAAAAGAGATTTTAAAATCAATATTGTTAACTGCTGAAAAAAAATCAAAACACCTCATGGATTTCCGATACTATTATCATATTTTAGACACATCAAAAAGTGATTATTTGATGCAATTTTAATTGGAAGTGTCTAAATAATGTCAGATGAGAAATAATGGTATTTTAAAATTCACATAGAAAATGAAATCCGTAACTGTTCAAAATGTGAGAAAACGGTGGTTTCCTTATATTTAAAATAAATAATCAAATGTATGAGTAATAGGACAATTTTGTGTGATGTAAACAAGTACTGGTATGGAAGTATCCCTAGTAAAAGGATGTAAAAATTGAACATTTTAAATTATTTTATTAGATCAATGCATAAAAAGATTTGCAAAATAAAAAAGTTCTGAGGAAGAAAAAGATACCTATAAATCATGAGTAACTGCATCAAAATATTTCTTATTACTCTAAATAAAATAAAAAATCAATTATAGTATGATTATATTAATATTTAATGGCTGATTTTTTCTTCTTTTTCTAATAACTACCAACTTATGTCAACCTTGAGTCCTCTTTTTGAAAAATCAATTTAAGGAAGTTTTTAAAATACAAACTTTGTGCTCCTTTTTGAACTGCAGAGGGAATCATTAGTGGACTATTTTTGAACTTGGAGATCATACACTAATTAAGTTTTTCCATGTGAATTTAGAAAGGTTTATAAAGCATCATCAACTTTAAATTTTCTTTTATTCATCTGACATTTAAAATTGATAAATCAGATAAATAATTTTCTGTAAATCTGACAAATTCTGCTCTCTTTTTTTTTTTATCCACTTTCAAGTAAAATGTTTAGTTGACAATTATAAAATTGCAAATATTTGATAAATTGAACTGAGGAGCCATTTACAAAGTGTAAAAAAATAATTGAAGTATCTTATCTATTCTATTTGATTGGTTTCTAAATTTTGAGAACTTTTGAATAATATTATAATGGAAAAAATGATTAATTAACTTTTACTGCCTTAAAATTTTGAACGGTAAGTTGGGATCACATTTTTATATGATAGACAAATCTTGCATGATACAAATCTTAATATAAAAAAGATCAGTTGTTAAAAAAATTTGAATTGACCTCTTTTTGCAGTTTACTTATAAATGATTTTAATCAAGTTAACTGGGAATGCAATGAATAGCGATTTTAACGAATAGCAATATTTTTTTTAAAAATGATTAATAAGCATATGTATAATATATATTAGAACGTGGCTAAGAGGTGGAAATAAGCAGATTTCAGGCACCAGGCTGTATGTAATTATTATTTATTGAGACATATTCATTGAAGAGTTACCATTTAAGTGACACAAAAATGTTGTGCTCCTCAATAAAAGTTAGGGAAAATCTTGCAGAGTAAATCACTAAAAATCTTTTGTTTTGGGGAAAAAGAGAAATCTTAATCATTATAATTAGTCTATTGAATAGGTCAAGGAAGAAGTATTTCTCATGTGTTAGTTAGAGGGATAAATGTAATTAATGCATACTTGAAATAGATTGAAAGACAGGATGTGAATATTAAAGTGTGAGAAAAAGCTTTTCATTTTGAATAATAAATAAAGAAAAAGATTTAGATAAAGGAATAGTATAAAATAACTAGTTGAAGCTTCTTATGTTACTTCAAAAAAAAATTAACAGAAGAGCACACTGCTACTATATATATATATATTTAGTCATTATTGAAAAATAATCAAAACTATATTATATTATTGGTATATAGGGTAAAGAGAAAAAAAATATCATAATTTATCCTTGTGAAATATATAAGATAAATAAAAAACTAACTAACAGCCATAAAAATTACCAAAATTAAGAGAAAAAAATCCTCCTAATTCTTAAAACAAGATTTTAATGCTAAAAATAATATGCCATGCTATCATTAAAAAGCCCAAATAAACAAAAGGTGAACATGAAAAATAAAAATCAATGGTAATTTTTGAAAAAAAATTTTAAAACTGAATATCTCAGTTTTTCAATTACTGTTTTTTTCAAGAAAAGGTGAAAAAAAGTCTAATTTGGCTTTCTTACATTGCTGTACTTTTAGAAAAAAGTAACGATAAAAGAATAACGTTTATTAGAAATGCTTTTTAATAAATGCTGTTCCATATTAAAATGCTTATAAAAAAAATTTCAGAGTTTTTAAAACATTACTTTAACCTTCGAAATCTTAATTTTCTGTGTTATCGGTTATCTATATTATTGTATAGGAAAAAAGTGACGACAAAAGAATAAAGTCTTATCAGAAACGCTATGTTAAAATACTGCACTATAATAAAAACTGAAAAATTGCAAAATAATAAAAAAAAAAAACATTTTCAATTCTTAAATAAAAAAGTGTTGAAATTAATTTGCCTCCATGTAATTAAAAGAGAAAAAAAATCAGCAATATAAAACTTATGGTTCAGTATAAAGTCATCTTTCAATTCCTTAAATTTCACTTTTCCATTTGTATTCCAGAATGTAAATTGGCAAGCCATGTGCAAGTTTCAGAATTTAAGAAATATGTGTAAAAATTATTACTAATAATGTATAGTAAAAAAATATAATTTTAGATTATTTGTTTTTAAATCTATTCAAATTCAAAAAAAAATTTTGTAAAATACTTTGCCAAATATTTCGCCAACCGAATATTCAACAAAAGATCAGAATACCAAATGGTGGCTAAAAATTTTTTACATCCTTAAAATTAAACCATTAACTATCATTAAAATTTTAAAATGATAAAATGGTATGTCCTTCATTAAAAAAAGAAAAATTTCAGTGTTTAATTTTATTTGAAATTAAAAAAATTCTTTAAAATTTTTTATTACACATTACAATTTTAACTAGAATAGAAACCAGTGTTCTGTTATATGATTGTTTCTTGAAGATTATCTGTCATTTAAGTAAGAAATAATTCTAATTGAGAGTTCTTTTATTAATGACCTTACAAATAAATTAATATGAGTGTTACATAAATTAATGTGAATTTATTAAGTATATCTTTATATATATATATATATATACAGTACCGTCTTTGCGCATGGGCACACCTGGGCAGTGCCCGGGGGCCCCAAGATCTCAAGGGGCCCTTGAGAATCTTACTTTTTTAAATTTTGTTAAAAGAATAAACAACATTGCCTTATATATTTTTTAAAATAAATATATTCCATTATATAAAATGTGCATTTTTTTTCTTACAAATTTTGATTGATTATCATGCAATCACCAATAATTTGAATAGTTTATTAACAAGAAAACTTAAAACAGGGAACTGAAATCTATTTTTCTACGTTCCAATGAAAATTTTAGGTACTTAAGCATTAAAAGATGTTTTAATAACTGTTCAGTTTGACAAAATAATTCATACCTTTTGAATTTATTTTAATTTGTTATACCTTTATGCTTATTTAATTTAATTTAATTATTTTAATTAACTTCCATGATTTTGAAAATTATTTTATTACTTGAGGATTACAACTGGGTAGCATCTCCATTTTTATTTTAAAAAACGATACATGGTTTAAAAATGCTTTTTTTTGTTGAGTTTTTGGGGTAATCAAAATGTGTTTAAATTTGTTAAAATCCTATCTTAAAAATGATTTATTTTATATATGTGAAGTTTTTTAGTTCGTTTTTAAACATTATAGCATGTTATAGGAGTCTAAAATATTTTTGTGCCCGGGGGCCCTGCATGTTTTTTAGACAGTCCAGTATATATATATATATATATATATATATATATATATATATATATATATATATATATATATATATATATATATATATATATATATAGGGTGATTCATAAAGAAGTATGCAATTTCAAAGCACTTATAAACCAATGTAAGATATTATATGTTATCTGCAACAGAATTGTATGGGATTATTTTAAGTTCTGTTAGGGACAGTCCCACATGTTCTATGTATGACCCCTTAGTCACATGACACACATCGATCACCATCATTCACATGACACACCCTGCATTTTTTTCTAGATAATGCGTGTATTGATTATTTGTTACTCCTCAAATATTTTTCTAAATTCTTGATCAAATTTTCTTTTAGGAAATCTTTGTGTTTAAAGAGTAACTTTTGGAATGGCTGTTTATCAACGCAAAAATAAAAAGAAGAGTGGAGAGTCTGTCACAGAAGACTCAACCCAGAATGAGTTACTTATATTTTAGTTCTAGCTTTGATTTTTAAAATTTTTAGTTCAATTTTTAAAAAATCTGCAGTTTTACTTGTATTTAACTATCATTAATGTGATCACATGTAAATTTTATTTTGTTATATAAGACAATTCAGTTATTGACATGATCAGATCCTTTGAAATGGCAGTAGTAATGAGTATTGAATTTCTAGAATCAGTACAACTTATCCTGAATGTTTAAACTTTATTAAAGTATGTCAAGCTTTTTTTCTGATTCTTGACAATATACAAACATTATTTGCTAATATAATCTATATTTTTAGAGAGAAAATATAAAATAACCTTTAAAGAGGTGAAGCATTTTAAAATAGGCATTTTTAAAACCTTCCACTAAAATATAGAATAACTTGCATTTTGGGCACTTGAAATATCCCTGTTTTACATAAAAATTAACAGATTTTATGCATAGTTGCCATGGAAGTTTGAAACTAAAATTTTTTTAACTTTCGATTGCTCTTTTGACAAACCGTTCTGCTCTTATGTTAAGTCATTCAGTATCTTGCTATGCTTCTTCAATAATAATTGATGGAGCATGAAACAATTAAGCATGCTTTGTTTACAATTTTTTCTCAATGTTGTAATTAAATTATTAGTTTGTTTTTCATTATGCATTAAGCTTTTATTTATTTATTTCAAATGGCAGAGCAGCCACAGGGTGTGGCCACCATCGAAAACAGCTCGGCTCTTGCACAGAGAACAATAGGGATCAGGTGCCAGCCCTAAACGAAACAGGTGAGCGGCTAGGCAGTCATGTCCGGTATATAGTCGAAACTCAGCCACCGCTTCGCGTCGCAGCCAGTCTGGAATGGTGCTCTGTCGAAGATTTCTCCACACTTTGGTTTTTACCCTTTCTAATAATTGGTGAGGGAAATCCCCATTGAATTTTAATTTAACAATCCTTTTTAAAGTTGAGAAGGGGACTGGGCTACTGAGAGCCTGGAGAATTCTTGTGCCTCTCTTTGCCAAAACATCAGCCCTCTCATTTCCTGCAATATCACCGTGCCCGGGAATCAATTGTAGGGCTACAGTTTTACCAAAATGGTGGAGTTTACGTATCGCATCCTGATATTTTAGAATGTCGCAAGTAGAAGGGAAATGCATAGATTCAATCGAGCAAAGCGCCGCCTTTGAGTCTGAAAGGATAACCACATTTGAAAAAGACTCAATAAAAAAAAAAAGCTGTTCGAGAGCAATACGGATAGCAACAATTTAAGCTTTTATAATTTTTTAAATTATTATTTTCTACGAATGTTTTGTTTTTTTTAATTTCACTTCAAAATATCATTGGAAATTTTCAGAATTTAAAACCTTATCTAGAATTATATTTATTATTTTGGTTTTGATTGTTGTGATGTCTGCCAATATCACTTTCTATCATACATGATGACAGTCTTGCAAAACAGTGGCACTGCCCTCTATCCAAAGAGAGTATGTAAGGATTTTACTCAATGATGCTATTCTTCTATTCTTACTGCTATTCTTCTGTTTACCTTATACTAGCATGTTATTTATTATACTTATGTTTTATCGTTGGATTATTAAATATAGTTTTAAGTCATCATAATTCTTCCTTGAGTATACCTCGTCAAGATGCACACATTTTAATAGTTCAGTAACTGTGTTATAAAGAGTTGCATCATAACTTTATGGTCTTGATTTAAATTTGGCCTTGCAAGTTGATAAAGATTTCTTATTACCCATTTTAAGCAAAGGAATAATTTTGTTACAACCATTAAAAGCTGTGGACACATAATGTGAAGTATTGAGCTATATGCAAAACATTGATAGCTTTGATACTTCTTTTATCATAAAATTTCTGCAAACACTTTTGCAAATTGTTCTTTTTTTTTAAATCTGAGCAAAATTACTTAATTACTGGAGTGTTGTTGAAAAGGTCATCTAGTTGGGTCAGAATAGAAGAAGTGAACTCGTATAAAATGTTACTGCATTCAAGCAGAGCAATCAGTGACAAGGTTAAAGTGTACTTCTGAAAAATGAACTTCATCTAGAGGAGTCTTTTTTTCACTTTCATTTATCTTTTCATTAATTTACATTTTTCTTTCTATTTTTTTTCTTTCTTTTTTTTTTTTCTTTTTTTTTAAAGAAACATTTTTTTTTCTCTGTTGGGAAGAATTAATTCCTCTTTTAAAAGGGATAGATATTTTAAGAAATGAAATCAAATGAGAGTTTTTTTTTTTTTTTTTTTTTAGTAGGGGAAATAGTCAAAAAAGAAATTTTAGTCTGTCTTGTATAATAAATAAAAACATTTGCTTATTTCTCATAATCACTTCACTATTTTCTTACTCTTGAGGAGTTATTCAAGTATCAATTTTTAAACTGAATATTTATGTAAATGATTAGCTTATCTTAATTCTCTCTTTCAGGGATGAAGGTGGTCAAAATTTCCAAATTCCCTGGAAAAGGATTTTAACCCGAGTGGTACTTTCTGCTTTATTGATTTTTGTCATTTACTATTCCTCAGACAAAGGGGATCCCCATGTGTTTGCCAAACAGAAAGAATCGTTGGTATTCAAATCCATTGAAGTGCCTTGTTCGAAAGAATATTTAGAAGACATTTCTAAATTCAAAGGTTTGTTCTTGCAGATCCATTTTTTTTATTAACCTTTTATCTCAAAGTGACAGGTTTATAGCTGGGGAGGGGGCTTCAAATAAATAACTTCTCCTCCTCTGGAAAAAATTTTAAGTGTAAAAACCATTTTTCATTTTTTTTTTTTTTATAATTCACAACTTAATAAAAATTACTGTTCCATTTCAAAATAGATAAGAAGTCTGTAGAATTACATTAAAATCTTTTTAAAAAATTAGGTTATTCCATTTTATAAATCAAAAATAAATATTTAATTATTCACTTTAATTTCCAAGGACATTCAATCCCTAAATCACACCCTCACTATGATCTTGTGCAATGAAAAACTTTGTATTTTTCAATATTATTTAATTGTAATATTTGTATGTTATTTTCATAAGTCATTATTTAAAAAAAAACTTTTTGAATAAGTCATTATGCTTTAAATTTTTTTTTTTTTTTTAATAATATGGGATGTTATATAGTTTCATCTCTTAAAAATTCATTAATCAAGAGCATTTGTTATCATTAATGTCTGCATTTCCAAAAATAATATTTAACAATTATCACACACACAAAAAAAAGAAATTGTTAAAGATTTTTTGAAAGCATTACATTTAAAATGGATATCATTTAGCTTTAATATTAATTGAAAAGCCAAAAATACAAGAAAAATCAAAATCACAAGAAAAATATTTTTTTCTTGTCACTATATCTAAATATTAGACATATCTGTGTTCTTGTAGATATAAGACAATATGTGCTACTAGAGCTCTACATCCATGTACTTCTTATTTTTCAATAGTACTTATGCCTACCATTTATCGATAAGAAGATAAGGTAAATTAAATTAAATCACATTTTCCCAATTATGCAGAAAATTTTAAAATTGCAATGCGGACAACCAAAATTTATCATCTAACACAATTGTTCCATTTAAAACTGTAGCCGTTCTTAAAGTATCAGACCACTATGCAAGTAAACAGGCATTTTATATAAGATCTATAAAAAACAAGGAAAGTGGTCTTAAAATCTGTTACATGATTCATTTGTCCAACTTCTTTGTTAACCACTGCATAAAAGTTTGTCAAATGTAGGAATAATTAAATAAAATAAATTTCTTTCGAGTAATTTTATTATAAAAGTTCAGTTCATTTGCAAAACTGGTTAACTTTTTAAATCAGTGTTACATTAATTAGCATTTAAAAAATACTTAAACCTTTGCTTGTATTATTCATGTCTTAATTTTACAATGCAACAAAGTACAATTTCATTATAGTAATAGTTTATTAATGAAAGTATTAGGAACTGAAAGAATCCTATTACATGTATGTGTAATTCAAACACCAATAAAAATTTCTAAAATATTAATAAATGGGAAAAAACACTGAATCAAAATTTACCAATTCAAATTGGAACAGCGCTCAAGGCGGCTAAAACCAAATTTGTATTAAATAAACTATAAATAACACAAAATATCTAATAATAAAAACTTTAATATGTCAAAAATAAAAATATAATATAAAATATAATATATAATTGTGTGTTTGCAGAACAGCACTTCATCAGGGGACACACTGCAAACACACAGGAGCCTTTCTGTTGTTAGTGGCTGAAGCCAAAACTAACAGTGCCCCGAGGCCCCGTAATGAAAATAAGTATAAAATAATATAATTACCACATTAAATAAAATTACCACATTAAATATCAAAATTTACAAACACAGAAACAACCGAATGAAACTCCCCCAAAGCACGTTATAAATAATCAAAGCTAGTAAAAGTTACAGTTAAAAAAATGAAAATATTTCAAATCAGAAGCATAAAAATAAAGTGCTGACGCCTAGACGAAAAAAACAAACAATGAGCAATAAAATTCAAGTGCTGCCATCTGTTTAGAAAAGTGTATAAAAATGCCAATTATTTTCTTCACCGCTTAGGCGGGCTTCAATATCGGCCAAACTAATAAAAAGTGTTTAACCTTTTACTTACGGCTGGTACAACATGTGGACCACATGTAATGCTACAAATGGTAAACCGTAAGTAAAGGGTTGAAATTCTTTGAATCAAAACATCAGAATTATTAAAGTTGAAAAGAAATTTATTATTCTTTAAGCTGATTTTTAAATTCTCAATAGCTGTTAAAAAAGCTGTACGGTTGTTACAAATAATATATGTATGTGTAATCTTAACTTATTACATATCACACATTTGTGGCATGTTAATGGCTTTAATTACTTTGTTTCAAATGTCAACTATCAGCAAATTAGATCGTGAGATAAAATAATGTACTGCCATAGCTAGTAGTTGTCTTAATTGATTAAGGAATTTTCTACAATCAAAATTAGTACTGAAGGAAACAAAAACTCTTTTATATAAAACCATTATTGGCCTTTTTATTTTATTGACTTTGGGTATTATCCCTGGCTTTCCTATTATTCTACCATAAAAATAAAACCATTTGAAGATAGTTTTATTCATCAAATTTATTTTTATTGCTTTTTAAGGTGTATGGTCTAATTAAAAAAAATTTAATTATTATTTTTTTAAAATTATTTTGCTGATATAAAGAGAAGTTATCTTTTTTTTAAAGAAAAAAAACTTTTCAACTACTTATTTGTGCTTATCCAAACTACTTAAAAAATACTATCAAAATACTGTGGTTTACCAAATATTGAAAAAAAAATAATAAAGTTAAAACTCGGAAAAACCTTTCCATTTGCTGAACAAGATTTCAATATTTTATTAACTCTCTTAACGTTAGTCTCGAGTTTTTCCGAACTTTTCGCTGCAAGCTTTCCTGCTACAAAAAACTGCTTCCGCATAATATTCAAAGGAAGAGTAGTTCATAGCAGGTAAATTTCTGTACAATTTTACCCAGAGTTAATCAAAATCTGCTCATCTTCCGGAAAAGGGATTCAATAAAAAATTTTATGAAATTTCATGTTAGTATAATGGTTTTTGCTCAAATATTGTATTGGTTTTGGGGATGACTTTTTCACAATGTACTAATGGATTCCATATTCAAAGAAAATAAAGCAAGTGTCACTCTTTTTCATTTTAAAAATAAGTATTATGATCATATGTTTTTGTCGAAATACATAAAGTATGTTCAGTTATGAATTTATTTGGCTTATTTTTGTACATTCACTTTACATTGGTTTCATGTTTGGTACTGTTTGGACAATACATGGATTTTTATATCAACCAACTATTGTGTGTATTCATATATTTCTTTTTTAATGATTATTCTTATTTAATCTTTTCAAATTTTGTGCAAATAATTTTTTTGTAATTGTATTCAATTGAAGCAATGAATTGCAGGTTGTGCGCCAAAGAGTTGTGGAAGATTAGTAACAGACATTGTTGTTACACCCGAGGAATCTGCTCATCTCTTAAGGTGAGTTTACAGTAGCCTAATTCAACTTATTTCATCATTTGTTACACAAGCGATTCACTTTTGATATTTTTATTTTCTGGGTTTCTTTTATTTATATTTTTATAAAGGATTAATTACATTATTGTATTTTAATATAATGTTTATATTTAAATATGAATTAAATTTTAAAAAATTAATTTTTTTAAACAATGTGAATAGTTTTTGGTTTCTTAAAATAAAAAGGCTACTGCAAATTTGTAATAGATTTTCATTATTCTTTAAAAAAAAAATTATTCTCATTTTACTGGAAACCAATTTCTCTCCTTTTAATTAATCAATATTTTTATAAATCTGAAAAATCCTATATAGAATACTATTATGAGACTAACTTGTATTTTGCACTGTATTATTAACTTTTTGATAGTTATTTTATTGAAGCTGTCAAAAAAATTATTGACTTTTTGGGGGGAATTTTCTATCCTTTTAAAAACACTTTTTAGTTTGAAGATTGCAAGCAGTAGAGAGAAATAATAATGTGACATTTCTCTTATATGAATAAATCTCACAACCAATTAAAGCATGTTTGTAAGAAATTGTGGTTTTTATTTGCATTAATTAACTGAAGATGTTGCTATTAGAGCTTATTTTTGCCCATGTAACTGCATGTTTATTCTACTCAATTGTAACAGCATTCTATCTTAAATCAGCCGAATGTTTAATTACAAAAAAATAATAAATAAAATAAAAATTACACAGTAATTTTCTTCATTATTAGCATTAGGTAAGTTGTTTTTAAGTTTTTTTAAATTTATATATTTTACATTTTAACTTTCATTTGATTGCTAATACTTGGTAGATCGGTACTGATGATTAATGATTTTGACTGTAAGTTAATTTTTTATCTAATATAGTGTCAATGCTCGATATAATGAGCTTCAAGTTTCGGCCGAGAACCGAGCTTATAACCTGAGGTTGTAATATTTTGAATGGATAAAAATACTGTTAATTTTAACATTAAGAATTAGCAACTAACAGAAAATTTAGTAACAATGCAACTTTTCTTTCTATAGTAATATAAACATAAAATTATCATTTTAAATAATGCTTCTTGGGTGAAAAACTCTTTAAAAATAACATGCTATTTTGGGGACTCATTTTTGATGAATAAAGCATTTTGAAATAACTTCAAGATAAACCGTGCAAAGAGACTGACATTTCAAAAAAAGAGAACAATCAATTTTCAACCAAGGAGAGTATGTTTGATAAATGTATTCTATCCTTTGAAATAAATAAGTTACACTGATTATGAAAGCTACTTTTTAATCTATTGAGAACTTACACGACCGATTTCCCCATCACAAGGTAACATACTCTTTTGATTATCAATGCGTGAAGCAATCTATGTTTCACTAAATTTTTTTTACTCTAAGTTTCAAGAATTTAGGGCGGTCATATCACTCTTCCTTTGTCAAAGTGTTTTACATTCATTGTTAGTTAATAAAGGAAATAATGGTTTTAATAGTTCCTTTGAAATACTTTCTGGATTGATTGATTTTCGGTCACTATATTGAAAAGAACGGTTTAATGTGGGCATTCTAATAGATATTGAAATAATAGAAGAGCATCTCGTGTTTTAACAGAAGTGTCACCTACTAAAGATGTATTGTGAAAGGATTAAAATTAAATCTTATTGCTGTGAAATGGAAAAGTATTAAGAGTTATACTTCAAAATTTTAAGTCAAAGCAATATTTCTCTAAAAATGTATTTCTTAAGGAAAAAGTCCTTTCCCTGTTTAAACAAAAGTTTGAATTTTTTTAATGGGCACTGCAAAATTTGAACAATGAAACTATGCAATTTTAATTGCGAATATATTGGAGAACTTTTTCGTTTAGGTTTCATTGAAAAAAAAAGGTTTTCTTTAAAAAAAAAAAAAAATCTAAGAAACATTTCTAACAAAACATAAAATTTAAAAGAAAGTATCACAAGGTCAATAAAAAAAATATGCCACCGGCATTGCAATAACCAATAAAATTTCTTGAAATGTCATTATCTATGAAGCATGTGAGGTTGGAACAGCTAACCAGAAAAAAACTGCCGTTGCGGAACTACTTTCATATTTTAATGCTTTAATAAATTTGACTGATTATAATTCAACTTATCAAATTATTGTATTATGATTTTATTTTTTGATCATGTTGTATTTCGATTAAGATTTTTAAATTCTTTGGTTTACTGTTATAACTCAACTTATCTAGCAATCAGTTTTGTCTGAATGTTAATGTTTTAAGCTTGATTTTTTAAAGTTATGTATTCAATAAGTTTACAAGAGATGCTTGAGGGTGATTTTCTAAAAATGTTAGGAAAAATTGATATCTTAATTAACTTCATGTTTTTACATTAAGATTTGAAATACGCAAATCAATGACCAGCAATAAAAAAACTTTAAAAATAAAACTTTTGTGACAGTTTTAAATTGTAATTACATGAAAAAATGTAATTACTGTCCTATCACTTAAATGCTTTTAAAACCTATGAAGAAAATATTTCATTTTTGTATCTATGTATGAATTATTAAAAAGTGAATAAAGGAAAGCATTTTAAATAATGTTTAATTGAAAATGTAATGAATATTTCCTTAAAAATAGAGTATATATCTTAAATTTTAAAGAAATCTTAAAAACTTTTATACAAATTTTACTTTTTTGTTGTAAAAGCGTCTTTGTATCACTTATATTTTATTGTATAAATTAATTATCACATTTTGTAAGCAAACACACAATATTTTCTAACCAAAACTTTTACTTGTTATTTTAAAATGTACCTGAACAATAAACTGAGAAACACCATTTGCTCTATAATAATTTTAAAAAAAAAACATGATAGATATTGGTTGTTTTACTTTTTAAAATATAATTTGCAGTTTTCATCTAAATTGTTGATGGTTTTAAAAGAATGGAAATTGGCCTTGGGGGCATTTTTTAAATGACATATATTTCATTTTTGTTTATCGTGTGCATGCTACCAATAAAACTTTTCATCAAAACAGACCAGTAAAATTTTATCTAACTTCTTTCTTGAGTAGAAGGTAGAAATTTTTTGGGTAGTAGTTTTATTCCTCATCTTCTTATCAGCTATATATATATATAGCATAATAAATAAATAAAAAAACCATGAAGAAAATTAAGAAAAACAATAAGTTTTATTTATTGAGCATTAGCTGCAAGTAAATAGAACTCATAAAATAAGTTCAAAATGTAGATAAAACAACGGGAAAATAATTACAGAACAATGAAAAAAGGGGGAAAAAAGAAAAACAATAATAAAAATGAAACTAACAAAAACCCGGAAAAAAAGGACAAAATGTTTTTTTTTAAAAATCCGGAAAATAAAAGATATAATCTTTTCATCAGTCCACACGATTATATCTGCAAAAAAGAGTGCTTTCTAATATTGTATCAATATAGCCAAAGCAAAATATATCAATAGAATAGTGTGAGGAGCACAAAAAAAATTTACAAAAAAATTACAATTAAAATAGAACACAATAAGTAAAAATAACACGTAAAAACAGAAAATAAAATAAAAGGAAAAAACAGAATAAAACATATTCTAATAAGCGAGTAGCGAATTCATATGAACTTAGATAGATAGACTTAGAGGTTGGGCAGCTCTGACAAGCAGGGCCCATCGACCAAAGGTCTATTGTAGCCAAACCCTAGTCGTGATTAGCAAGAAAGCCCTATAGCTTAAATGAAGTTCAGCAAACACCTTACAGGAACATCTTGCAGTTCCCAGGCATTGACACAATGCTGCCCTAAGTGCTCAAACCTTTGAGCAGAATAGACATCACAAAGTATGTGTCGTGATGTCTCTTCATCTAGATGACAACCCCGACAAAGAGGATTGGATTCAACTCCCATAATGTGTAGGTGTCTCCTTATGATACAGTGACCAGTAAGAAGACCAATGATCTTCCTTAAACTATTTCTATAAAGCTTTAAGAGCTCCTTTTGACGTATACTAGGACAGTCTCGATTCAGCTCCTTAGCTTGTCTCTGACCGTCAGCAGCGCGCCATTGCTCATGGGCAATCTTGCCGTAGAGTTTGAATATGGTTGCCCTAAATGAGGAGGGAGAAATTCCCAGCGCAGGTTCAGGGCCCCAGAAAATTGCATTAGAGCCAGCTTGTGCTGCTTCATCAGCTAGCTTGTTTCCACCAATACCCATATGTCCAGGTACCCAATGCAGGGATACCTTGTTATGAGCGGACAGGTCACAGAGGATCGAGAAGCATTCCCATACTAACAAAGAGATGAATTTACACCTTGGCAGTGATAGGAGAGCAGCCTGACTGTCAGAACAGATGTGGATAGTCGTATTTTGATACCCCTTGTCTAAGCATAACTTGCAGCAAGAGATAATGGCATAGACCTCAGCCTGAAAAACAGTGGCATAGTTTCCCAGGGGAAAGTTAAGTTTTGTACCGTCATTGGAGCCGTAAATTCCTGCTCCTGATTTGGCACCAATCTTTGAACCATCAGTGTACCATATTAGGCATTTGCCTTTAAGCCACCGAGGAGAATTAAACCATTCATCTCTAGTAGGAAAATGGATCTTGAAGGGCTTGTAAAAAGCGTATCTTAGTGACATATAGTCACTAGGCATAATAAAAGAGGGTAAATCCATCACTTGTGAAACAAGATGTCCCCATGACAAGTGCTTGGAATACTCTTTCCATAGGCCAAGGTACATAAGACACTTTATGCCTGTCTGAGCTTCAACTTCAATGCGTAAGTTCAATGGAAGAAGCCCAAGCAAGCTCTCTAGAGCAGCAGTAGGAGTGGTCCTAAGACAGCCTGACAGGGCTACACAGACCATTCTTTATAGTCTGTTAAGATCTGACCTTGCAGAGCTCAATCTAGTCCTGACCACCTGACGATTGCGCCATAAGTGATGATAGGACTAATAATCATTGAGTATATCCAGTAAACTATTTTGGGGGACAATCCCCAGGTTATACCAATAGCATTTCTGCAGGACCAGAAAATCTTTCTGGCCCTGTTGATACAGTATTCAAGTTGATGACCCCAATTTAGTTTGGAGTCCAAATAAACCCCGAGAAACTTGACTTTCTCCTTGAGTTCCAATTTATGGTCCAGGTAGTATACATTACCTAGATCAAGTTGCCTTTTTCGAGTGAAAGCTACATAGCTTATCTTGGATGTATTGACAGATAAGCCTGATTCAGAGCACCATCTAGCTGCTTCTAGAAGTACATTATTCATGATATCAGAGACTGTTTTTCCATGTTTGCCTCTGACAACAATAACACTGTTATCAGCGTACCCGATACAGGGAATGCCAAGAGCAGTTAACCGAACTGACAGAGTCCATTACCATACACCATAGGATAGGGGACAGAACCCCTTCCTAAGGGCATCCAGCGGTTGCATGCACTTTCATGCTTGCTCCCAAAAGCGAGGAACAAACATACATAGAGGATAGCAAATTCGCTATCCACCTGGTAATTATTAAGTTTATTCCTCTGTTCCTAAGTGCATTGATGATAGTCTAAAGAGGAACTTTATCAAATGCACCTTCAATATCAATGAATACCGCAAAAGCCATCTCCTTATCTGTGATAGATTTCTCAAGCAGGTAGGAGAACTCATACAGAGCGGTATCTGTGGACTTGCCTGGTTGATAGGCATGCTGTGTAGAGGACAGTGGCCTCTCTAAGAGCACAGTGTCTCTGAAGTGTCTGTCAATTAGCTTTTCGATCCCTTTCAACAGACAGGAAGTGAGGCTGATTGGTCTGAATGATTTAGCCTCAAAGTAATTCTCCTTACCTGGTTTTGGTATGAAAATCACCCTGGTATTCCTCCCAGAGAGAGGTATATACCCAAATGCTATACAAGATGGAAAAATCCTACATAGAGTAGGGGCCAATGTATTCACCCCCTGAATAAGCATCATTGGTTTGATGTCATCCATTCCTGGTGATTTGTAGCGCTTAAACGATTTTATGGCCCATACAAACTTCTAATAGGAGGCCAACATCTTGGCAGCCTCCCAGTCATTCCTACTACAAGTAGTTGGGGTAATATGTAGATTATCATTCTCCACAGGATGAGATCCAGGGAAGTGTGCTTCAAGTAGTTCTCCAAGAGCCTCTTCCCCTGATTCACTGTATCTTCCGTTTGTAAGACGGATGGCATTTAAACTGCAATTAAAGTCTTTAGCAGGCCCGTCGCTAACCGATTCGAGAGGGGGGATGTTGAAGTTTATTTTGCCGACTGTCATATATATATATATAAAAATTTGTTTAATATATGGCTAAAGCTTGATAATCAAAGATAAAACAAAACAAATAAAAGAGTCCAAATGCGCCACAAAACTTGAGCTTCCGAAGTTTATTTTGAAATCATTTCGACTAGTTATAAACATAATGCTATTAATCGAAAAAATTTTTACAGCACTTAAAAATGCAACCGCCATAGGTGAAAAATGTGGTATTATTGATAACTGAATAGTACCAGTAATTATTCAAAATAATACAAAGAAAATATAGTTTTTACATTTCCTTTAATTTTAATTATTAAAATGGTAACAAAATATGTAAGGAAAAAAAACTATTTTTAAATAAACTAAAACTTATTCAATTGAAATAAGTTTTCAGTAATAGTAATCAATAATTATTAATGAAAATAATTTTAAAAAATAAAGTTGTAAATTTAAATGATTTTCAATGTAACTTTGAAATGCTTTTTACTTTATATTTAAAAAATATTTTTTTGAAAAATCACTTAGCAATTAAAATTTATCTTTCGTTTCATCTAAACATTGTTACCATAAGCTAATTAGAGCAACTGTTTTAAGATAAGAAAGTAAGTCATGATCAGCAAATACAGTCTTCTATTAAGATATTGATTCAAAACAAAATTCATTCAAAAGTAATTTGTCCTTTCATTTTTAAAAAAATAAGAAAAATAGTGTAGAAATACATTGAAAATATTTGCCATTTAAATTATAAATGAAGAAATTCACATAAAAAGGATAAAAAAATTTAAGATATTAGCAAAG
This sequence comes from Parasteatoda lunata, assembly GCA_949128135.1. NCBI lineage: Eukaryota > Metazoa > Arthropoda > Arachnida > Araneae > Theridiidae > Parasteatoda > Parasteatoda lunata. Next base: position 301,690 of record OX421972.1, read on the forward strand.
TAACGTTATATTAATTATATTGGCTACGTAAATTTACTTCGATGTTGTTTTAAGAGTGAAAAATATTCTGCCAGCTTATCAAGCTTAATATTGTCAACAATATCTTTTCTGCTTTGAGTAAAAGCAGTGAATTTAGGTGTTCAGTGGTCATTGTTGTTCGAAAATAGCTTTTAATCAATTTCATCTTGCTGAAAATTCTTTCATTTGTCGCAACTGTCATTGGTGCAGTTAACGCTAATAGATTTAACAATAAAAACTTATGAAAGCATTTATACTAAAATGATTATTCCGCATTTTTAATACAAAACTGTGAATTGAATTTTTACATAATTACAAAATTAGTAAGTTTTTTTTACTAATAATTAACTTAAACCAGGACCGTCTTAATAGCATGCAGGGCCCTCAGGCATAGAAATGTTTTGGGCCTTATAAAATGTCATGCTGCTTAAAATCGAACTTAAAAACTTCACACACATAAAATAAAGCATTTTTAACATATGCAATAATTTGAGCAAATTTAAATACATTTTGATTTCTCCCAAAAACTGAATCCACATAAAAACTTCATTGGAACGTAGAAAAATAGATGTCGGTTGCATTTTTAAGTTTTTTTGGTGATAAACTATTCAAATTGCTGTTTGCATGATAATCGATCACTATCTGTATAAAGAAAAACAAAATGCACACTTTATACAATAAAATATATTTATTTTAAGAAATATATACGGCAATTTTATTTATTTTTATTATTTTTTTTAAAAATACAATTTATAAAAAGTGAGATTCTCAAGGAACCCCTGAGTGCCTGGGGCCCTCGGGCACTGCTCGAGGCAACTGTGGTGCCCATGTGTAAAGACGGAACTGACTTAAATAAACGAAAAACTGTTAACTTTAGTCAAAAAGATAATATCAAAACATTAAATACATAAGAAATACATCAAAATAACTAAAAAGAATTATTTATCCAAAAAAAAAAAAAAAAAAAACTGAAATTTTTCTATTTTTAAGCTCATTGCATTTTCAATAAAATAAGCACTAGTACTTTTTTGTTCATAAAAGATTGCAGTTTGGACTTATAAAAACAAAGCCTACGAACAAATATAGAATTTGATATTTGAAATTTCAATTAAATAAGATCTATAAAAAATAGTTTCAACTGAAAAAATCTAAAAAAAAAATAAATAAAATACTATTTCAAACACAAAATGAAAAGCTTAGTAAAAAGTAAAAAAACAAAATTCAAATGTGATTTATCTTTTTCTATCCCTAGCTCCTACTAATGAATTTATCATTTTACTGCACAAAAGAGAATAAAAAAAAAAAAAATTTCTGCTTCATAAAAATCAATTTTTACCCATATATGTATATATTTAAAAAAAAAAAAAAATTCTTTTTTTAGAAAGTCTTATACCTAAATTTTTAAGCAATAATTGGGAAAATAATTTAATTGGAAAATAATAACACATTTAATGCAATTTAATTAAACTTATTATTTAAACAATAAGACTGCAAATAATAAATATGTATTCATTAAAAAATTATACTTACATTCAAAATTTAAGTTGCGGTTGATTGGATAATTGTTGGCTTGAGAGCGGATTTTCTATTTTATTCAATAATAATATGAGTTTTTAAAATACGCTTTTAGTAACTAAGTATCGGTACTAGACAGTTAAGACAGGTCAGTGAAGTAACTGGTACCACAACTGCATGTGCATTGAGCCCCTTCTTTTCCCTTCTTAGCGACATGAACAAAGATATTGTCTTTATTCTCAGAAAGAGTAAGAGAAAATATAGCTTAGGGCATTTCTAGCTAACCACTTTTAAAACACCCTCGATTTTTCAAGTTGACAGAAATATCCGGGGTTTCGTCTGCTGCTTCAAAGATGAGGGGAGTCGCAGCACCATCCTTTTTTTGCGCCTTTTCATAGTGTCGGTAACGGCTTGATCAAACAGAATTGCCACTTTTCCGTGAATACTCAGAATCGAAGAATTGCTCTATTTTCGCCGTATCTTTATTGAAATAATTAATGAATCCAAAATCACAACATTTAATACTTTGAACTCGACAACCATCCACAAATTGTGTGAAATGATTGAAGTGTCGATTCGATTGAGTGTGACTCAATTTAATGTTTCAGAATTCTTAGTTAGTATTATATAGCAAAGCAAAATATAGTATTTTATTTTCAAAACAGACACTTTTATAAAGGTGAATTGAGGATCACATTTATGTTTACTATTTTCCATAGAGAATAACAAATTTTGTAGTGATGATTAATTGTTCTAAAGATATGAATTGGCCCCTGAACAATTTATTTTAGGTTAAAAAAATTTTTAACTCAAATAATAATCCAATCATCATAAAATTTTAAAAGTTATAAACTGAAGGGTAGTTAACAAATCAAATGTTTTTTTTTTTTTTTTTATATAAATTATTTGATAATTTTTGTTATTTAAACAGAATTTAACAATTTAAATATGATATTTTGAATAATAAAGTATCCTATTTAATAGGTACTCTTATTTGTAATTTTCCCCCAATATTTTGAAAGTAAAAGAAGAAAAATAGGTTGCATCACCGGCACAATTATTTCATTTAAAATTTATTAATTCTTTAAAAAAGACTCATGTAAGTTCATCACCTCCTTTGAAAAAATTACTTAAACTTCTAATAAAGAGTTAATATAATTTCAGAGAAATAGTATCTGAATTTTATGATACTTTATTAGCTGACTAAAAATTAAGGTCACAAAAATTTTTTTACATTTAAGAATGTGTCGTGATAATAGTAATATGAGAGAAATGGTTTTCAAGATTTTGGCTTGTAATATCGGTCATCTTGCCTCGAATTATCATAAATGATTACTCTTGGAGGAGAGAAAAAAAACTGAATTGGAAAACTAAATTTCACAGCAAGATTTGCTGAGTAGGGTCTGGGACAAAATCCCGAAATGGACGAAACTCAAATAACATTGAAATCCGTTTAAATCTCATCACCGATGAAATATCCGATAATAAAGGGATTTTGGCTTGTACCATCGGTCACCTTGCTTCGAATTCTGATAAATGGTTACTCTTGGAGGAGAGGAAAAAACTAAATTTAAAAAAAAATTTCATTTCATAATGAAATGGTATGGGATCCCGAAATGGACGAAAGTCAGATAGTATTGAAATCCGTTTAAATCTCATCACTGATGAAATATCCGATAATAAAAGAACTTCAACAAAGTCGGGATTTTGGCATGTAAAAAAAAAAGTGATGACTCAACCTGAATTTGCCGACTGGATGATATCGCTGGGGGAGGGGTGAGACACCCCTCTCATCCCCTCCCCGTTGACGACGGGCCTGATTAGAACACTCGAATCTCTACCAGCGCTCCGTATCTGATGAGAATGTAAGTTTCATGTGTTTTTAAAACGCTACTAGTAAAATGTAGAGTCTTTTATTGCTGCATCGAAATGGTTCTACCTCCATTTGCCCTAAACTTCTTCTGACCTTAACTGTCAAAATGGAAAAAAAAAGGGTGGGGTAGAGCAAGTGTGGCAATCGAGAGGTAAGAAAATAATCTTGCCTTTTGAAATAGGGGAAACAGGTGAAGGGAAGGGGAAAATGGGGAATTTTATCTGCATTGGAACACTACAAAAATTGATTCAATTGAGGATCTATTTATTTATAAACTTGTTATACTTAAAAGGAAACTTCAAGGCATCGTTGGAAAATATTTAACATTTCTATTTTAAGCAAAATTTGTTTACAATTTTTTTTCTCGTGTTTCTTTCTTTTAATAATTATTTGCATTCCTTGTTATCTTTTTTTTTTTCTTTCGCTTTTGAACATGGCATAATTTAAAAGTTGAAAGATAATATTCGAAGTTATATATTACTTGGTTAACATATAAAATATTTTAGCCTGATTTAATTATACTTTAAAAAATAAACACATTGATATTCAGTGCGAAAATACGCAGAATTTTTATTAATTGAACTCAACATTTAAACAATCCTCATTAGGATTGTTTAAACTGAGACACCCCTCTCACCCCCCGTCGACGACGGGCCTGGTCTTTAGTAAGAATTTTTGCACTCTTTGCCGTGGCAGAAGTAGTGTTAATACCATCGCAGAAAGTCTGCCATGAGCGACGTTTAGATGCTCTGATCGCCTTGTTATAGGCAGTTAGAGCGTTTCTGTAGGACTGCCATTCTCCAGATTTCTTTGCTCTGTTAAATAACTTCCTTCATTTCTTACGTAATTTACTGAGCTCAGAAGACCACCAAGGAACTCATCTTGGGGAGCTAGTAGACGTGACCTGACAAGAAATATGATACGAATCGAGTATGATCTGTTGCACTTGGTTAACAGTCCACTCCACATCATTAACATTATTGTACTTACCAGAGAAGCTCCCCATCTTCCTCTCCAGAGCTGCTCTAAAGGAACCCCAATCAGCTGTTCTGGGGTTCCTCCTTACGACCTTCAGTCCTGAGAGGCCTTTAATAGAAAAAGTAATTAGTTGGTGATCTGAAGCAGTAACTGCCCCAGTTACATAAAGTAAGGACAATGACTTCCCTTCTGTTACAAGTAACAAAGGTAGATTCATTGCCTTTATTAAGGACATACAAATTAAAATGTAAAATATGTTCCATTAGTACATCCCCCTGCTGGTTTCAATTACTGCTACCGCACACTGTGTGGTGAGCATTTGCATCACAGCCGAAGATGAATCTACAGCTTGAACTACATTGGGCAATTAGGGCCCTAGTAATGTCAGCTAATGGGTCCTTCTCCTCATACAGGAGATAGGCTGAAACTATGACAAAATCAGAGATTGTCTTATTGTCAAAGAATTTTAGCTTTACAGCAACTAAATCCCTGTTAAGAAAGTTAACAAGATTAAGGGCATTTAGATTAGACCTGGCCATTATGCAGGTCCTGGGAAGGTCACAACGGGTATCATAAAAGATATTGAAACCTTTAACATTGAGACCCATTATTCTACCCTTGCGGGTCCAAGGCTCTTGTATAAGAGCAATATCTAGTTCTCCATCATTCAACCTTTTAGCCATAAGGCTTGAGGCAGCAATGCTATGATGGAGATTAATTTGACCAACCTTGATTGTAGCCATTGGTTATCAGTATGAGTGAAACCAGAATGGCTCCTATCTATCCTGGTTATCTTTAGAAGAAAAATCTTCTTTTAACATCTCTATTGCATCATCAATACCAAGCATAGAAGCTGGCGAGTCAGGTTGTAAGGTTACGTTTGACCCCGAGTCCAACCCAAGCTCTGAAAAATCAAGAGCCCTAATTGAACTTACCTTGGAATCAGGGGAATTAGCCGGCCAAGGTTCATTTTCCTGTTCCATGTCCTCTTGAACATCAGGTTCTACAGAGAGGTCCGATGTTGTTGGAGCCTCAACTGCTTTTTTCCTGTTTGGATCGTGGAGAATCTTAAAGACACCACGATCCACTCCAGTCAGTGCACAAAAATGTGCCCTAGCAATCGATTCCGCGTCTTCAGGCTCCACCTCAAAGATCCATCTTGAGGTGCCCGGTCCCGCAGCACTTTGCAGAACCCTCCACCCCAAAGACTTCAACCCTGGGTTTAGTCTCTGAAGACGCCATAAAAAGGTGCTCTGATCAGAGAATTGCTCTTTGGTCTTAAAAGCAACCTTCATGGGCTTGGGTAGCACTAACGACTTTGAGCATAAGTTTTCCCAAGGTTTTGTTGTTAAAGTGGTTTTTAATCCACTCTACAGTGAACTCATTGCACTGCAATACCAACGCTCCTCTTTGGAGGTGGTTACTGTAGATCTCAGGCATTCTTTCGCCACCAGGAATGGCGTCAGTCTGCTCTAAGATCTCCTTAAGGATGTTATTAGAGTTCGTCAAAGAAAGCTTGTCCAGAGGAAAGTCCTCCGGGACTATAGCGATCTTGACAGACTTGGTTGCACAAGCAAAAGAGACACCAGTTTGGAGGCCCCCGGTTGGATCCCCCTCTCCAGCTCGGCTATCCCCACTAAGAGGAACCACTCCGCTGGATTGGGCTTTCCTCCCAGAAACAACATCCTCTCTGGGCTTCTTTCCTTTTTGGGTTGGCACACTGGAAGAGGGAGTTGCATCAGAAGACCTAGGTCTCTTAGCTCCTCCACTCGCCGCCATGGCCCTCATTTTCCTTAACTTCTTTCTCCGGCTCTTGGACAATCCAGCGGCACCAGACACACTGTCCCCCGAGTGCCTCTGGGGACCAGAGACTCCAACAGAGGAAGGGTTCGCGCTTTTAGACGCCTCACCAGCTTTAGAAGTTGACTGCAAGACAGCGGTATTAGCACTGGGCTTACCATGTGCTCCTGGAGACTGTACTAAACTTTTCGAACAAGAACCTCTACCTAATTCCTGAACGCATAATTTAAAGAAGTTGACAGTAAATAATATAAATTGAATGAAGAAAAAATAAATGATTTTAATATAAATAAACTAATTACTTGGAATTCTAATGTTTCTAGAAACATCTATTTAAATACCACTTTTAATGAAATGAATAGAATTAAAAGAATATGTAGTAATATTTATTTATCCAAAAAACAAATAGATAAACTCTTTCAAAATTTGATAAAAAAAAACAATGGAAACCCAACTAAAGTAATAAAATTCTATATAAAATCATTGAGTTAATGGGATATTATTGTAGATATATATTTACTAAAAATTTTCTTTGTTAATTTATATAATTTTTCCATGTGCAAAACCATTTTGGGCAAATCCGTGGCTAAAATAATTTACTAAAAAATTTCTTAGTTAATTTATATAATTTTTACACGTGCAAATCTATTTCGGGCAAATCCGTGGCTAAAATAATTTACTAAAAAATTTTTTACATGATGATTTCCATGTGTTTAACTTTTTTTACATGATGTTATTTTTATTTATTGTGTTCTATTTTATTTGTTGTAATTTTTTTGTAAAATTTTTTGAGTGCTCCTCACACTATTGTATTGATATATTTTGCTTTGGCTATACTGATATAATATTAGAAAGCACTCTTTTTTGCGGATATAATCATCTGGGCTGATGAAAAGATTATATCTTTTATTTTCCGGATTTTTTAAATAAAATTTTGTCCTTTTTTTCCAGTTTTTTGTTATTTTTATTTTTCTTTTTTTCATTGTTCTGTAATTTTTCTCTTGTTTTATATACATTTTGAACTTATATATATATATATAATTATTCTAAAATTAAGAAATATCAACAAGTAATAGAAACTGAAGTTGCAGCTTTCTATAATGTGTAAAGATTTTTTTAAGTAACCACATTCTTATTTATACTCACATTTTTTAAAGAAAAATTGACAAATCAAAATTAGAATTTCAAAATATAATATTAATGTTGTTGAAATTATGACTTAATCTTTTTCCCTTCGAATACTTTAAAATATCATTTAAATTAATGTAACCACTAATTTGTTTAAAATTTATAATTCAATATTACTATATAACAGCTAATAATCATAAAACAATGTGGTAAAAAAATATTAAGATACAATAATTTTTAATTTCAAAGGGATGACTTTTGAATGTCCCCAGATAGGTGCCAGTGGAGTGTGAAAGGTTTAAATAACTCTGCAAATATTCTACAATAAATATTTTATGCAATTCTTAATAAGAGGAAAAAAGAATACAAAAAGGCGAAGTAAACCAATGCAAAAAAAAAAAAATTTAAAAAAATGCATATGCTTCTCTAAAAAAGATTTCTTTTTTTTTTTAGCTAATCAATTTTTCTTTACAAAGTTAATATTTTGCTTTTTCTAAGCAAACTATAGTTGGAACACAAAACCGAATGTGTTCATAACTATCTGAACATGGGTAAGCAGATTAAAGTTTATCTCAATAATGTTAATAACAGTCATAAGTTTGCCTTTTAGTTTGAAATTTAGTTTTTAACTTTGTTATTATCAAATAAAAATGTTCTTTTTTATTATTGTTTGAAATCTTGAAAAAAAGAGTAACAAAATATGTAATGATATAACCAAATGAATCAAACACATTAAACGTTTCTTAATAGTAATGTAATTATAGGCCCTTAGATAATTACTGTTAGTAGGGACAGTAATAACAAGATTTTCGGTAGGCACAGTAACTACAAAACAATAGTTTTTGTCAAATAGATGAAAAACTAATTCTTTAATTAAACATCCATATTTTATAAAAGTAAGTTATATTTTGTACATATCAGGAATTTTTTACTAGATTGCACGTTTTTGGAAAAAAATTATGGGAACAGTAATTACATTCAATAAAGCTACGTGCAGATTTTTTTTAGTTGCAATTTAGTTTTTTTTTTACCTTTAAAGAAATGGTATTGCAGTTAAATTGTACTGTTCTGTAGAGAAGAGCGTTCTTTGTAACCTGGAAGTTATATTTTATTCAACTAGAGCCATTCATGGTGATTTATTGACACTTTTCATACTTAAGAGAGTAATTACACAAAAGGTAGGGATGCATGCAAAATGATAAGTAGAACAAAATATATAAATTATTCTAATAATTTTGATGATACATGTTCAAATAGACAGTCATACTATATCAGTATATTTATGCATTTGTCTCTGTAACACATTAATACAGTAAATTACTTTCAGAAATATGTGTTTGGGGCATGGAACAATAATGACATTTAACCTTTATTTTATTTATTTAAGAATATATTTTAAACACAAAATGTGTCTAGTGAATATTTTCCCCCCCTTGTCAGTATTTTAAGCAAAACGTACCATTACATAATGAAAATAAAAATTTTAATGAGAAATATTGCTTAACATTAATGAATTGGGTATTAATCCCTGAGGATGGATCTTTTTAATTTGACAAAAAAAAAAGAATTACAACAAAATTGAAGTAAAATTCTTTTTGCAGGTTGTGTAAGAAAGGTTTAGCTTTTGGTGGTTCTTCTGGTGGTGCATCCATATTAGATTTGCATTCTGGAGCTTTATCACATGGTAACACTTTCATAAATATTTATGAGTGAGTTTTGTTTTAGTTTTACACTCATTCTTAGATATACTGATTTCTATAAATTATGTACATTAATTTTGATTCAATGAATACAAAATTATATGTACGCTATTACAAAAAGAAAAAAGTTATGTGAATCATTTTTGATTCTGTGTCTGTGTATGTGATTTTGATTGTCTATCATTCATGTGTCACGTTTATTTCAAATATTTTATTTTATTATTTCAAGAAATATGAGACTTAAGTTTCATTGATATGTCCAATTTTCACCGAAATAGCTTTTTAATTTTCTTAGTAAACATAAACACCTCAAAGTAATCTCACATGTTGTATTGATCTAAGAGATAGAATTCGTAGTTCAGAAAAATGTTTTTTTATTAAAGAGTTAAGATATTTTAGAAAGTAGGTGCCCCAAAAGAAGTGATGCAGTATTCACCTTTATTTACGCATGAATGGTCAAAATTATGACATAATTCAAAACTTTATAATTAGATACAGGAAATATTGTTTGTCAAACATTTATTCATAACACTTTTGCATTAAAGGAATGTGGGGAATGCAAATTGGATTCCACTGACCCCACGTTTGGGCACAGTTTAAACTAGTCGTACACCCTATGCTGAAAGCAAAGAGATTGACAGTTTGTAGGAAACTGCTCGATATACAGTTTACTATAATTTATACTTTTCAACAATTTTTAAACTTCATATTTTTAAAAGTCTTTTAGTTCAAATTTGGGATTTATTCCTACAAAACTTATTTTAATAGAGTAGGATTCAGTTTGATTACTTTAACGACATTTGTGGTTCACAAACTCCTTAAACCTCTATTATTTTAAAAACTGAACGTCTTCAAAATTTAATATTCATTATTTTACTTATCAACAATTATAATTCAGCCCCCTCACTTGTTCTCTTATGGAGTAGAGCTCAAATACGAAACAAAGTGTCTCTCTGATGGTAGAGGAACTCTGCTGTTGATGTTTGCTGGCATTGTTTGTATTTTGAGGTATTCCATACTGGAAATAATAAAAATAATTTTATTCTTAATCATACAATAAAAAGAAAGTATTTTAAATGCTGAATAAACTCTGCAGTTAAAGTAATGCCGTTATGAAATGACTAACAGCAGCAGAATTTTTATTGGTTCATAAAATAAAATTTCATTCATTATTTTTACTATGTCACCAAATGTTATTTCACTGACCCCTCCCTGAAATAAAATTTTTTTAGAGGTTTTTTAATGTCTGAGAATGCTTTCAGATAGAAATTTAGTTTTATAAATTTTAACTGATAAAAGTATGAATTTCTTAAAGTAAGCAAAATACTTTGCTATGCATGTAGTTTGGAATTGAATGACAAACCAATAATTTAGTATGTGATTGAAAATGTTACGTTTCTATAATGTGGTATAAATTAATAGTCTTTTTTGGACTTGTAATCCTGGATACAAATTTTTTTTTAAATTTTTATTATTTTGTATATTTTTTATCTGCTTTTACTTAATGTTTTTCTTTCCCAGAAATAAAAAGCTTTGTGAGGTGCAGTCAACTACTGCTTTGTATTTATTATAATTCTTGTTTTATCAATAGTTGTACCTACCACTTCTATTTGGAGGAGATTCTTCTCTAAAAGTGTTAAAGAACAAAAGTATGCATTTATAAAAGCATGGAAAAAAATAGTATGTGCATTAATAAAACTATGAATAAAAACTTTTGATCTAAAAGCAGTTGGATTCTTCAATATGCTGAATGACTGAGTTAAAAGTGTTAAAGAATAAAAGTATGGGAAAAAATAGTTCTTTGTAGTTTTAATTTAATTGTCTTTGCACTTTTACTAATTTTTTGTACTCAACCTAAAATTTAAAAAAAAAAAACTTCTGATCAAAAAGAAGTTGGATTCTTCAATATGCTGGATGACTAGAAGCTGTACTTTTTGTCCTAAACATTATGCTTATTAAGAGTGGCACGTCAAATCCTCAAACCATAGTAAATTATAGAAATTATTTCTACGTTTAAAGGAAGCTTGATTTTTAGGATGTTTTTTATCCCAATATTTATGTATTATGTAACTTGTACCAAATATGTTTTACTAAATTTTTCAAATACTTCTCTTAGGGAGGCATTTATTTCACCTATTCAAATAATGGTAAAAATTATAATTTTGCTTTTTAAAATCTTTTTCAGTGAAAATTGCACTAATAAACTTTTTAAAATGACTTGTGCTCATTCAATAGAAAACTGTATGACAAATTGTACAAAATTTAATTCCCAATTTTATAACCTTTTTAAAGCAAGAATTGGATTTTGGAAAAGAAATTTGCAATTTGTGATTTTAAAGATGCTTTTTTTATAATAAATTATGCCTGCTTTAAATGTGTGATAGGAATTTTGACAAATATTTAATGCCGGCACTCATGCTATAGCTAAAATATGTTTTATTTTTAGAAAATTGAAGACAAACAAGAATAATATTTTCTCCTCTGCTGATTTCAAGGTCTACAGGTACGAATTAAAATTCTTTGCTTTTTTTTCTTCTTAATAGATATGATAATGTACAGGGGGTGATAGCATTCTGAAATTTTTAAAAATTAATTGAATTTTTCCCAGAAGATTATTAAAAAAAAGTCTTGAAAAATGAAATCAGTAAATGTTTTATGTAAGCATTAGAAATAGACTGAAAAATGCAGCTAATATTTAAAGATTTTTGATTTGAACAAAATTCTTTTTATCAACATATTTTTCTTAAAATGAGTGAAATTGTAGGCTTTCATGAAAAAAACTTTTGCATCAACTTAGTTTCTAAAAGTTCCTTTTTTGTGACTTTTGCTCGTCACTATTGTTTAAATATTATTATGATTATTTCTAATTATTCTAAGCTTAAAATTATAATTCTATAGAAATGTTAAATATTTCAACTTTTTGTTTTGTTTTTAATTTGTAGTAGTATAGGAAATCTCTTACATAATGTACTCCAAGAAATTTCACCCTAAGCTCCCACCAGTATATATTCAAAATGTTGTTTCCACATTTAATTGTTAGATAAATTTTTCAGTTTTGTTTGTTATACATTATACTAAATCTTGCTTGCTTGAGCTTTTACTCATTGTTACCTTATTATCTATCATTCCATTGAATAAAATACATTTTTAATGAATACAGCTGCATTTTTTATATTATAAGATAATATGATTATGTAACTTTTTGTTCATTATTTTATCTGTAAATAAATCCTAATTATTTATTATTTTCAATAATCTCATTTTAATCATTTTTGAATTTTCAATCATTTTTAACTCTGAAGTTACCGAAATTTCAAACATCCGATTTTCCATACAATATTTGTTGCTTAAGAATTTTTTAAATCTACGTGATTTTTTGAGGAGAAAAAACTTAACTAACAATTTTTCAATCATGAGTTATTCATGGGTTTTTCACTTATATTATCAAGAAATAAGTTCATTTTGTAAGGCAAAACTTTGCAAATAAAAATTAAAACATTTATTAAAATTTATGATTTGTCTCTTTCTTTTGATTTAAAAGAAAAATTAATCCCAATTAACAGTACGATATGGTATAAATTTTAAATTAGGCTATCCACAAAATTATTTTTTTTACCAAATTGTTAAATCACATACTCACCCTGCATTTTTGTTCTGAAATTCTTATAATTGAAAGACTTAAATATAATTACAAATATTAACAATATTGAGAGATTATTAACTAATTGGCATTTTTTTAATAAATATCTATGCTTGCTATTTTTAATTTTAATGAGAAGCCAACCAAATAAATATTTCAATATATTATGAAACTTTGAAACAACCAACGTTTTATTTCTGTTCGTCTTAATGATGAACATAATGTGTTTATCAATTCTGAGTTGTAAAAGTAATCACCTTTAAAAAGTGCATGCAAAATTGTTGTTGTTGTTGCTGTTGCATGTCTCCATAGGCCAACAGTGCTAGACCAGGTCCATGACGTTAACTCCCTCAAAAAATCCAACATCGTCATCTGTAGAAACCTGTTTGGTGAGTTCCAGGCACACAAGGATGTGGTGAGGCGAAGCCTGTTCTGAAGTACAGTTGGTACAGATTTCAAAGTTCTTGGATCCCTCCGAAAATTTCATTGATTTAAGGTGACCACTTCGAAAGCGGGCAAGAATAGTTTGTTACTCCTGTCTATTAAAACCTTGAGTCAGGGAGCCTCTAGGTCGAGAACACTGACACCATGGGTGCTTTGGGGGGACATTCCAAATGGTCTTGTTTTTGTGTTTTATTTTTGAAAAGATTTCCAAAAAGGTGAAGGATGCTGACGGCGCAGAGGCCTCGCAAGTACCAGCTTTAGCCAAAGTGTCTGCAATCTAGTTTCCTTCAAGTTCAATGTGGGAAGGAATCCACTGCAGATGAATCTGATGCAAAATGGAAAGCCGTTTTAACTTTTTGAGTATTGACAATCCAGCACTATCTCTCACGTTTTGCCAATTGGTCAAGTGCTGTATTGCACTTCTGCTATCAGACAGAACCCATATCTTATTTCCACAGGGAAGAAACACAAAAGAATCAAGGGCTTCATCAATGACTATTAGCTCACTCCGAAATACTGAGCAGTAATCTGGATTTCTCTTCTGAATTTTTAAGTCATGGACTTGCAATTTGATGTAAATTCCACTGCCAGATCGGTTACATTCGTCTCTACTGCCATCCGTTTAAACCTGAACGGCATCATCCGGAATTTCTCCAATTCTCTCAAGAGCTAGTTGCCTTAGATAGGCAGGAAGATCTGTCTGTTTGTTCACATGTACTGGTAAGTCAGGATTAAAAAAGACACCGTCAAGACCATCCGAAAAGTCGAGACATTGTGCCAGGTGATGTGGCTCTACAGCACCATCGACTAGATTAAAAGATACCATTTGACTGAAGGGACTGTTTCTCCCGAGTCTTTGGTTATTACACCAGTCCTTGAAGTAGGTAGAAGTACGATTTTGAGAACCCAGTCCACTGAGTTTGCTGTGATATTTTGTAAGGTTAAGGAGTTGCAGATCAGCCTCGAAAAGCACTATATCCCTGGGACAAGTATTTCTGAGACCAGTGATGATCCGAGCAGTGCTGAGCTGGACCTTTTCAAATTTCTGAAGATTTGAATCAGAGGCAAAACAGTAAATTGGAATGCCATACTCCAGGGTGGGTCTGATGAGTGAGACATAAGTGTTTCTAAGAGTGCTAGCATCCCCATCCCAGTCACGCCCTGAGATATACCTTAAGATGTTGAGTCTTTTTCTTGCCTTCAGTACAAGATGATCAATATGTTTGTTACCCAGTATTTCAGGGTCCAACAGGGCAAAATTGTTGAAAATTGTAGTGTTAAATATATTTTAAGATACCCTTTAATAAACGCATCTGTTAAAAAAAAAATTCTGTTTCATGTTTAAATGAAATTATGTTAGACTTAGACTTAGAGGTTGGGCAGCTCTGACGAGCAGGGCACATCGACCAGAGGTCTATTGTACCCAAACTCTAGTTGTGATTAGCAAGGAAGCCCTATAGCTGAAATGAAGTTCATCAGACACCTTACAGGAACATCTTGCAGTTCCCAGGCATTGACGCAATGCTGCCCTAAATGCTCAAACCTTTGAGCAGAATAGACATCACAATCACAAAGTATGTGTCGTGATGTCTCCTCTTCTAGATGACAACCCTGACAAAGAGAATTGGATTCAATTCCCATAATGTGTAGGTGTCTTCTGAGGATACAGTGACCAGTAAGAAGACCTATGATCTTCCTTAAACTGTTTCTATTGAGCTTTAAGAGCTCCTTTTGACGTACACTAGGACAGTCTCGATTCAGCTCCTTAGCTTGTCTCTGACCGTCAGTAGCGCACCATTGCTCATGTGCAATCTTGCCGTAGAGCTTAAAAATGGTTGCCCTAATTAAGGAGGGAGAAATTCCCAGCGCAGGTTCAGGGTCCCAGAAAATTGCATTAGAGCCAGCCCGTGCTGCTTCATCAGCTAGCTCATTTCCACCAATACCCATATGTCCAGGTACCCAATGCAAGGATACCTTGTTATGAATGGACAGGTCACAGAAGACCGAGAAGCATTCCCACACTAACAAAGAGGTGAATTTACACCTTGACAGTGATAGGAGAGCAGCCTGACTGTCAGAACAGATGCGAATAGTCATATTTTGATATCCCTTGTCTAGGCATAACTTGCAGCACAAGATAATGGCATAGACCTCAGCCTGAAAATCGGTGGCATAGTTTCCCAGGGGAAAGTGAAGTTTGGTACCGTCATTGGAGCAATAAATTCCTGCTCCTGATTTGGCACCAATCTTTGAACCATCAGTGTACCATATTAGACATTTGCCTTTAAGCCACCGAGGAGAATTAAACCATTCATCTCTAGTAGGAAAATGGATCTTGAAGGGCTTGTGAAAAGCGTATTTTCGTGACATATAGTCACTAGGCATAATAAAAGAGGGTAAATTCATCACTTGTGAAACAAGATGTCCCCCATGACAAGTGCTTGGAACACTCTTTCCATAGGCCAAGGTTCATAAGACGCTTTACGCCTGTCTGAGCTTCAACCTCAATGCGTAAGTTCAATGGAAGAAGCCCAAGTAAGCTCTCTAGAGCAGCTGTAGGAGTGGTCCTGAGACAGCCTGACAGGGTTACACAGACCATTCTTTGAAGTCTGTTTACATTGGACCTTGCGGAACTCAATCTAGTCCTTGACCACCAGACGACTGCGCCATAATTGATGATAGGAGTAATAATCATTGACTATATCCAGTGTTTAATGAGCTGTTATAAAAAATGGACTGTAAGATACAAATTATTTTATTTAACACTATGCTAACACTCGATCACTATTTCACAAGTACGTCCGCTCATGTTCGGAACGTAATGAACACTGATTTTTATTTCTAAACACCAATAGATGGCACTGGGCTGAACATCCCGCCCCACTACATTTTACAGTTTTTTTTGTTTTTTTTTTAATTTTTTGTAAGCATAATAAAGGTAACAAATTTGAATTTTAAAAAAATGAAAACATATACATATAACAGTGAAAACATATAAATCGCACTTTTTACGAGCATCAAATTACAAATAGTTTTATATATGAAATTAATAAAAGCACAAAAAAAGTATTCATTTGAATTTATGTATTAACTGGTAATATAAAAATTTTAGAAATGGGCCTTTTCTAGATTCCAGACTGAGTTTTTACCTTCACTTTTTACCTTCACTCGGTTGTCGTCTCCGAAGTATAACTCAAATATTTGACCTAACGCCCATTTTTGAGGAGGCAAATTTTCTTCCTTAAGAAGCACTAATGTATTCACCTTTAAATTATCTTTTTCAACCATCCACTTGGACCTCTGTTGTAAGTTGTTAAGATATTGTATGTGCCATTTTTTCCAGAAGATATGAATTATTTTAGTTAATTTTGTCCAGTTCGACAATTGATTGTCTTTAACTTCAGATTAATTTGGCTCTACAACAGTATTTAATGACCTACCAATTAAGAAATGGGCAGGGGTTAACACTTCGAACACATCGGCATCAGATGACAGAGGTACAAGCGGCCTAGAATTTAGAATTCCCTCGATTTGGGTAATGATCGTTAGGAATTCTTCATTTGTCAGTCTGGAATTGGCTACAACCCTTTTAAAATGGTATTTGAAAGCTTTCACACCACTTTCCCAAAGACCCCCAAAATTGGGTGCCCTTGGTGGGAGAAAGCTCCAATCGATACCCTCACTTGATAGGTAATTAGCTAAATCATCATCAGGTTTAATAACTAATTTATGTAACTTGACAAGCTCTTTATTAGAACTTGTAAAATTTGTTGCGTTATCTGAAAATAACTTAGCACATAGGCCTCTCCGAGCAACAAATCTCTTTAAACATGCTATAAAGGCTTCAGAACTTAAATCCATAACCATTTCAATGTGAATCGCTTTAGTCACCATGCATACAAATAGACATGCATAAACTTTATGAAAATTACCTTTACGTTGATATTTATATTTTATAAAATAAGGGCCTGAAAAATCCACACCACTACAATTAAACGCAAAATCAGGAGTAACTCTTTCTTTGCGTAAGTTACCCATTAACTGATTAGTTTCAACAGGCTTAACTTTAAAACACTCAATGCAATCATGCACAATTTTTCTGCATGCTGCTTTACCTTGAAGTGGCCAAAATTTTGTTCTGACATAATTTAATAAAGAAGTTGGACCTAAATGAAAATATCTCTTATGGTAAAATTCTAAAATAAGTTTGGTAAGTTTATTACCTTTTGGTAGAATAATTGGGAACTTGGTATCAATACTCACATTTGCATGCCTTATTCTGCCATTTACTCTTAAAAGTCCTTCACTGTCTAAAAAAGGATTCAAAGATTATAATTTACTTACATTAGGAATACTCTTTTGAGAATTCAGACATTTTATTTCGGCTGAAAACTCTTTTGAACCTGAACAAGCTTTAGAATAAAACTCGCACTCTTTTTTTGTTCGTCAGTAGTAACTGGACCTAATTTCTTTCTTAAAGGATTTCTTAAATTATGCACAAACCTGAAAAGATAACTTATAACATGCAACATTTTAGTGTAATTGTTACTAATATTAAATAACACTTCTATAAAAGGATTAGAAATTAAAGTCAATGCAACTGAGTTATTAAGTTCTGAGTTTTTAAGTTCAAGCGTGAATTCATCTTTCATAATTGACACTGGAATCTCACGATTCGGAACTCTTGTTCTGACAAGAAGGATGGACCCTGGAACCGCAGATCACTTTGAACTAATTTATCAGGACTTATCCCTCTAGAGATCAGGTCTGCAAGGTTATTTTCTGAAGTCACGTGTCGCTACTGGTTGACTACTGTCAAAGCTTGTATTTTGGATATACGATTAGCCACATTTGTCTTTTGCAGATATGGTACCTTTCGAATCCACGATAATACTATCATGGAGTCACACCAGAAGTAAGTATCATTGATTTCCAACTGCAAGGCACTTTTTACTTTAGTCATCAGCTTTGACAGAAGAACTGCTCCACTCAGTTCCAATCTTGGAATAGAAATTTGTTTGATGGGAGCAACACGTGATTTGCTGGCAATTAGCTGGATTTTAACATTTCCATGCGCATCTACTGACTTGACGTAAATCATTGCTCCATAGGCATTCGCACTAGCATCGGAGAAACCGTGCATCTCTATTATTGTTGGATTTTCAACCAATATACATCTGTCAATACTGGTATTGTTTATTGATACAAGAGATTCGACAAATGTCTGCCAGTCCTTAGTTTCTTTTTCGGGGAGAGGATCATCCCAACTTAGCTTTAACAACCACAAATGCTGAATAAAGATCTTGGCTTTCATAATGACAGCACCTAAAAGACCAAGCAGGTCTAAAATTTTTGAAATTGTCGACAAAACATTTCTCTTTGTGTATGTATCACTTTTATCTATAGTTACTTTAAACGAAAAACTGTCTTTTGTTGAGTTCCATGATACGCCCAAAGCTTTTGTGTTCTCCTGGAAGGTATAATCACTAGAACATTCAATTTTCAATTCAGGGTTGTTACTTCGCCACTTATGAAGATTCATTCCTCCGTTATCTAAGGCATCTTTCAATTCTATTTGGAGTTTCTTTGCTTTATCTAATGTTGCTGCACCTCTAAGGACGTCGTCCATGTAGAATTCTTTCTCCAACACTGAGGAAGCTATGGGATATATTTCTTTTATATCTCTGGCCAATTGAAGCAATACCCTTTGTGCAAGATATGGAGCACAGACTGTGCCGTAAGTTACTGTTTGTAGCTCGTATGTTTTGATTGGTTCATTCACTCCCTCCCTTCATAAGATTTTTAGAAGTTTAGTTTGTTTGGGGTTAATTAAAATCATTCTGTACATTTTTTGAATATCAGCTACAAAAGCGTAATTGTGTTTACGAAATCTAGTCATTATTGTAAAAAGATCGTCCTGTATAACTCCACCGTTATACTGTAAGGATTGAAGTGAATTCCCCGAAGTTGTTGGCGACGACGCATTAAAAACTACACGAAGTTTTGTTGAAATACTTTCTGGGCGATAAACTGCCAAATGTGGAACGTAATACGTGCCCTCTTTTTCCTCACACTCAGGAACTTCTTTCATATGCGCCATTTCCTCATATTCTCTTAAAAAACTTTTATATAAAGAAAGATATTTGGGTTCTTTTAAAAAACGCTTCCACTGAGAATTTAATTTTTTGATCGCAAGATCTTTGGATTTTCCTAAATTTCCTGGATCCTCTTTCAACAGCATTTTAACCACATATCCCCCGTTATCAATTCTTTTAACATTTTCTTTAAAATGTTCCTCACAAAAAATTTCCTGTTTACTTTTGGGCACCTCAATTTCTACATTTTCTAATTCCCAAAATTTTTCAATACTTTTGTTTAAAGCATTGTTGTCCTCTATAAATCCACAGTGTACCCTTTCCTCTGATTCCATGGGAACGTTACCACAAGCCACGTATCCAAAAACTGTATTTTGAAAAATCAAAGTACCGTTAAGCTGATAAATTTGACCTGGCAGCAATAATTCGTAAAATATCTCAGCACTTAAAAGTACATCGATACAACTTGGAACATTAAAGTTTTCATCGGCTAGTTTAATAAACTCTAATTCAGGTAAATTTATCTTTATCTTTTTTGACGGCATAAAATCTGTAATTTTAGGTACAATTAAAAAATCTAAATCTCTTCCAAAACTTCCCTCAAAATTAGAAATTGTAGCATTAACAAAGGATTTAATTGTTGTGAATGTATCACCTAAACCGCAAACCGCTTTGTTTGTTTTTTCTTTCTTTTAGTTTAAGCTATTTGCACAATCTGAAGTCATAAAATTATTCATTGCACCCTGATCTAATATTACACGGACTCTATATTTATTTCCTCGATTATCTTTCAATAAGGAATTAAGATTATCTTTCAATAAGGAATTAATCGTACTCAGCAAAACAGTTTTTCTCTTATTTATTACTCTTGATGAAAGAATCGGATTGTTTTGACTTTGATTAGAGTCAGACGCCTGAAATATGGGTGCGATCGGCGACAGTGAAGATTTGTTTACTCTAAGAGAGGGTTCTCTACCTACAGCTGCCTCATTAGCATTTTCATTTTTCCCATTCTCAATACTTTCGTTTCTAGGATAATGTAAAGAGAAATGATGTCTTTTATTTTTTCCTTCTTGCCTGCAGATTCTTGATTAGAGTCAGACGCCTGAAATATGGGTGTGATCGGCGACAGTGAAGATTTGTTTACTCTAAGAGAGGGTTCTCTACCTACAGCTAACCATGAGTCTCTCTACCAGCTCTACTAACCAGCTCTACCTACTAGGATAATGTAAAGAGAAATGATGTCTTTTATTTTTTCCTTCTTGCCTGCAGATTCTTGATTAGAGTCAGATGCCTGAAATATGGGTGCGATCGGCGACAGTGAAGATTTGTTTATTCTAAGAGAGGGTTCTCTACTTACAGCTGCCTCATTAGCATTTTCATTTTTCCCATTCTCAATACTTTCGTTTCTAGGATAATGTAAAGAGAAATGATGTCTTTTATTTTTTCCTTCTTGCCTGCATATTGAACAAGAAAATTTTGAATTACACATACTCACTAAATGTTTTCCCAGGCAATTAAAACAATGGTTATTTTTCTTAATTACTTCTACTCTTTCAGAAACCGGTAATCCCCAATAATAATTACATTTATATAAAAGATGACTTTCCGATGAACACATAATACACTTTAAACTCTTGCTATCAGCCAAAAATGCTCTAGACATATTTCTCATATTAGACTATTTATGACTGTTAGCCTCTGTTAAAGATTTTCCGCGTGAGACAAAAAATAAATCAGCTTCTTTGCCTAAATTTACGGGATCAAACCAGCCGCTAGACTGTCTAATGCTAATATGAGAAGCCGTTTCCTTATCTAAAGTTTGATATAATTTGTCCCATACATTTAATTGTTTTAGATTTTCAAAATCAGACACTTCTCTCAATTTTAAATAATAAGTAAAGCTAGTAGTTAAACGTGATGCAAATTGCAAATGGGTTTCATTTCTGTGTCTAGTAGTTTTCTTAAATTTCTCTAAACAATACTGGGGGGTCGGTTCAAACTCCCTTAATACAATTGTTTTTATTTTATCATAATCACTGAGTTCATCATCACTTATGTAAGAAAATACGTTTGACGTTCTTTCGCCTAGTAAATTCAAAAGTATTTCAGCCTTAAACTTATCGGGTACATTTTTTGTTATAAAGGACCTTTCCAAAGAAGCAAAAAATAAACCCTACCCTTCTGGCTGACTCGGAACTCTAATAGTTAAAGTTTTTATACTTTTTATTATCGAATCCAGAGACTCATGGTTTTCAACTTTGTTTTCAGAATAATTATCATTAGTTTTTTGAACTGGCTGCTTGCGCAACAATTCCAATTCTGCTTTTGCTCTCTCTAATTTTATTTGTTCCAATTGTAACTCTTGTTGTTTACTTTTCTCAAGTTCCTCTAATTCTGTTTTCCTATCATCTATTATCCCCTCGATTCGATCAGTTACCATATTAGGATCTGTTTTGTAACTCTCAGTATTTTTTATAAGATTAGTAAGATCTATCTTTGTCATTTTATCATTTATTATCACGCCTAATTCAGTAGCGGCAAGTTGTAAGTCTACTTTTTTCGCGCCTTTAAACATTTTGAAACAAAAGTATACAATTAATTTATAAGCTAATTTACACTAATAAACTAAAATAACTAATGGGAGTGAATGACCATAAATAATCCTACCTCAATCCTCGTCAGTAGGCAATATGTTCACACACACGCAGAGAACTCATAATCCACAGGTTTTGTCTGGTCCTACGGACCAGATGTTTAATGGACTGTTATAAAAAATTGACTGTAAGATACAAATTATTTTATTTAACACTATGCTAACACTCTATCACTATTTCACAAGTACGTCCGCTCATGTTCGGAACGTAATGGACACTGATTTTTATTTCTAAACACCAATAGATGGTGCTGGGCTGAACATCCAGTAAACTATTTTTGGGGACAATCCCCAGGTTCTACCAATAGCATTTCTACAGGACCAGAAAATCTTTCTGGCCCTGTTGGTACAGTATTCAAGTTGATGACCCCAATTTAGTTTGGAGTCAAAGTAAACCCCGAGAAACTTGACTTTCTCCTTGAGTTCCAATTTATGGTCCAGGTAGTATACATTACCTATACCAAGTTGCCTTTTTCGTGTGAAGGCTACATTGCTTATCTTGGATGGATTGACAGATAAGCTTGATTCAGAGCACCATCTAGCTACTTCTAGAAGTGCATTATTCATGATATCAGAGACTGTTTTTCCATGTTTACCTCTGACAACAATAACACTGTCATCAGCGTACCCGATACAGGGAATGCCAAGAGCAGTTAACCGAACTAACAGAGTCCATTACCTTACACCATAGGATAGGGGACAGAACCCGTCCCTGAGGGCATCCAGCGGTTGCATGCACTTTCATGCTTGCTCCCAATAGAGAGGAACAAACATACCTAGAGGATAGCAAATTCGCTATCCACCTGGTAATAATTGAGTTTATGCCTCTGTTCCCAAGTGCATTGATGATAGTCTCAAGAGGGACTTAATCAAATGCACCTTCAATATCAATGAATACCGCAAGAGCCATCTCCTTATCTGTTATAGATTTCTCAAGTAGGTAGGAGAGCTCATACAGAGTGGTGTCTGTGGACTTGCCTGGTTGATAGGCATGCTATGTGGAGGACAGTGGCCTTTCTATGAGCACAGTGTCTCTGAAGTATCTGTCAATTAGCTTTTCGATCGCTTTCAACAGACAGGAAGTGAGGCTAATTGGTCTGAATGATTTAGCCTTCCTGGCTGGAAGTAATTCTCCTTGCCTGGTTTTGGTATGAAAATCACCCTGGTATTCCTCCAAGAGAGAGGTATATACCCGTATGCTATACGGGATCGAAAAATCCTACATAGAGTAGGGGCCAATGTATTCACCCCCTGAATAAGCATCATTGGTATGATGTCATCCATTCCTGGTGACTTGTAGGGATTTAACGACTTTATAGCCCATACAGCCTACTCATAGGAGACCATCATCTTGGTGGCCTCCTAGTCATTCCTATTACAAGTAGTAGTGGTAATGATATGTAGATTATCATTCTCCACAGGATGAGATCCAGGGAAGTGTGCTTCAAGTTGTTCTCCAAGAGCCTCTTCCCCTGATTCACTGTATCTTCCGTTTGTAAGACGGATGGCATTTAAACTGCAATTAAAGTCTTTAGTAAGAATTTTTGCAATCTTTGCGGTGGCAGAAGTAGTGTTAATACCATCGCAGAAAGTCTGCCATGAGCGACGTTTAGATGCTCTGATCGCCTTGTTATCGGCAGTTAGAGCGTTTCTGTAGGACTGCCATTCTCCAGATTTCTTTGCTCTGTTAAATAACTTCCTTCATTTCTTACGTAATTTACTGAGCTCAGAAGACCACCAAGGAACTCATCTTGGGGAGCTAGTAGACGTGACCTGACAAGAAATATGATACGAATCGAGTATGATCTGTTGCACTTGGTCAACAGTCCAATCCACATCATTAACATTATTGTACTTACCAGAGAAGCTCCCCATCTTTCTCTCCAGAGCTCCTCTAAAGGAACCCCAATCAGCTGTTCTGGGATTCCTCCTTACGACCTTCAGTCCTTAGAGGCCTTTAATATAAAAAGTAATTAGTTGGTGATCTGAAGCAGTAACTGCCCCAGATACCTTCCAATCAGTAATGTAATCTACTGAACTAGAGTTAGATAAAGTAAGGTCAATGACTTCCCTTCTGTTACAAGTAACAAAGGTAGGTTCATTGCCTTTATTAAGGACATACAAATTAAAATGTAAGATTTGTTCCATAAGTACATCCCCCCGCTGATTACAATTACTGCTACCTGTGGTGAGCATTTGCATCATAACCGAAGATGAATCTACAGCTTGAACTACAGCGGGCAATTAGGGCCCTAGTAGTATCAGCTAGTGGGTCCTTCTCCTCATACGGGAGATAAGCTGAAACTATGACAAAGTCAGAGATTGTCTTATTATCATAGAATTTTAGTTTTACAGCAACTAAATCCCTGTTAAGAAAGTTAACAAGATTAAGGGCATTTAGATTAGACCTAGCTACTATGCAAGTCCTGGGAAGGTCACAACGGATATCATAAAAGATATTAAAACCTTTAACATTGAGACCCATTATTCTACCCTTGCGGGTCCAAGGCTCTTGTATAAGAGCAATATCTAGTTCTCCATCATTCATCCTTTTGGCCATAAGGCTAGAGGCAGCAATGCTATGATGGAGATTGATTTGGTCAACCTTAATTGTTTCTATTATTGGTTAGCAGTATGAGTGAAACCAGGATGGCTCCTATCTATCCTGGCTATCTTATCTTTATCCTATCTATCCTGGCTTTTAGATCTTCCTTTATCAGCTCTATTGCTTCGTCGATACCAAGCATAGAGGCTGGTGATTCAGGTCGTAAGGTTACGTCTGACCCGGAGTCCAACACTAGCTCTGAAAAATCAAGAGTCCCAATTGAACTTACCTTGGAATCAGGGAAATTAGCCGGCCAAGGTTCATCCTCCTGTTCCATGTCCTCCTGGTCATCAAGTTCTGCAGAGGGCTCCGATGTTGTTGGAGCCTCAACTGCCTTTTTCTTGTTAAGATTGTGTATGATCTTAAATACACCACGATCCACACCAGTGAGTGCACAAAAGTTGGCCCTCGCAATATCTTCCACGTCTTCAGGCTCCACCTAAAAGATCCATCTAGAGGTGCCAGGTGCCGCAGCACTTTGCAGAACCAGGGCTGATTGTGCTCCGGAGAAAATCCGGATTTCAGGATTTTTCGCTAACCGTGATCCGGAAGTTTCCGGAGATCGAAGGTTCAGACGTTTCAAAAACAATCATTGATCACAATTGTTTCTGGAAATCAAATTTTCAAAGGTGGAGCCTAAAAACACAGTTTATTTTATATGTAAGGGTGAGCCAGATACTTTATAAGCTTATGTTCAAGATTAATATTCATTTTTTATTAGTAAGATGTTATTATAATCATAAACTCAATAAAGACATATGTGTATATTTCAATTACTTCTCCAGATCGACATAGGTATGTGTAAAATTTTAAATATTATTTTAAGTAAACTAAAAAATACTGCGAAAAAGGAAAACACCTTGTTTAAAACTTTTTTTCTAATATTTCGATTAAAACTTTTTTTTTCTTTTTTTTTTACTCAAGAAATTTCCGGAATTTTGACTTGGGCTCACAATCACCCCTGCAGAACCCTCCACCTCATAGACTTCAACCCTGGGTTTAGTCTCTGAAGACGCCACAATGGAAGGTGCTTTGTTCAGAGAATTGCTCCCTGGTTTTGAAGGCCACCTTTACAGGCTTGGGCAGCTCATCAGCACTTAAGACTTTAAGCATGAGGTCGCCCAAGGATCTGTTATCAAAGTGGCCCCTGATCCACTCTACAGTGTATTCATTGCACTGCAGCACCAACGCTCCTCTGAGAAGGTTGTTACTGTAGATCTCAGGCATCCTTTCACCACCTGGGATGGCGTCAGTCTGCTCTAAGATCTCCTTTAGTATTTCGTTAGAGTCTCTCAGAGAAAGCCTGTCCGCAGGAAAGTCCTACCGAACGATGGCAATCTTGATCGACTTTGCAGCACATGCAAAAGAAACTCCAGATTGGAGGCTTCCAGTTGGATCCCCCTCTCCAGTTCCGCTATCCCCACTAGGGGGAACCACTTCCCTGGATTGGGCTTTCCTCCCAGGAACAACATCCTCCCTGGGCTTCTTTCCAATATGTATTGGTACATTGGGTGAGGGAGTTGCATCAGAAGACCTAGGTCTCTTAGCTCTACCACTCGCTTCAATGGCCCTCAATTTCCACAGCTTTCTCCTCCGACTCTTCGATAGTCCAGTGGCGCCTGACACACTGTCCCCCGAGTGCCTCTGGGAACCAGAGACTCCTACAGATGAAGGACCTGTGCCTTTAGACGCCTCACCGGATTTCAAAGTAATCTACAAAGCAGCGGGATTAGCACTGGGCTCACCCGAGGGCTTACCATGTGCTACTGGAGACTATAGTGAACTTTTCGAACAGGAACCTCTGCCTAATTCCTGAACGCATCCCTTGTTGACCGGCGCGACGGATGATGCCGTATCATTAGCTTTGTTCGTGCTCATCATTTGTTTGCCTACCATTTAGTTGCCCAGTGAGGGGTATCCAGGGGGCACCACGTGGAGGCGGCAGGCATTACCCCCCAATTAAATTCTGTTAGTAGATCACGAAGGAAAAAAAAAATACTTTACAAGAAACTTTTACAGAAAAGGTTCACTCCCAGAAGCAAGATTATATCAAATGTTCTACGAGAATAAATAAGAAAATTAATAAGTTTTGTATCCTGTGCATGAGCTGCAAGTATATAGTTAAAAATCTCATAAAATAAGTTAAAAATATAGAGAAAACATAAAAAATAATAAAGATTAATGAAAAGAGAAGACGAAAAATTATTTAAATAAAATATTTTTTAAAATATTTAAATAAAATTTATTTAAAAAAACAAGCATTAAAAAGCCAGAAAAGATATGATCACTTCAGCTCGCATGATTATATAGCAAAAAGGAGTGCTTGCTAATATGGTATCAGTATAGCCAAAGCAAAATATATCAATACAATAGTGTGAGGAGCACTAAAAAAAAATTTAAAAGAAAATAGAACACATTAAATGAAAAAAATATACGAAATAGAGCATCTGAAGCAAAAAATAATAAATTAAATGAAAGAAAATTTAGAACAAAACACAAAACGAAATCTATAAAGGGAGTAGCAAATTTAAATGAACTTACACATACTGTAATCTTTTAAGAATGAATCAAAATATTTTCATAATAAGATTGCCAGATTACAAAATATGAAAACAGAAACTTTTTTGTCGCGTTATTACTGTGATACTGAAGCGGAACGTTTCATTTGTTAGTTACCTTGGATTGGCCCTGGAAATGGACGTGTGCAAGGTAATAATTAATAACGTTGATATTTTATTATACAATTTTAATGATTTTAGAAAATTTAAATTTATTTTTAAAAAAAGAAACGTGATTTGCCCGTTTTGCATTGATTTTTAGCCGCGGATTTACCTGAATTGAATTTGCATATGGTAAAAATATAAATTAACAAAGAAGTTTTTAGTAAATTTATTAACATGTAATTAATTCAATGATTTTGTATAGAACCTAATGGCATTAGTTGCGTATCCATTGTTTTATATCAAATTTTGAAAGAGTTTGGCTAACTGATTTATTTTTTTTATCAATAATCATTAACACGTATTCTTTTAATTCAATTCATTTGATTAAAAATGGTATTTAAATAAATGTTTACAGAAACATTAGAATTTTGAGTATTTAGTTTATTTATATTAAAATCAAAATAATTTTTTTTATCGTATAAATCAACAGAGCAGAAATTTTCTTCTTTTTTAATACCTAAATCCAAAAACTTAAAATTAATATTATCATCATAATTACGAAGCAAGATTAATTCCTTGAGTTAAATATTATTTAACAGAATTGTATAATCATGAAAATTAAAGATAGTTAAATCATCAATAAATCTAAAAAGAAATTTAATATTAGGAGTATAATTTTTTCATAATAGTGTAAAAATAAGTTAGCTAAGAGAGCTGAAAAACTAGATACTTGTGGTATTCCATCAATTTGAAAAAAATATAATTTCCATTTAAAGATAATTATTAAAAAGGCAAAAATTAATTAGAATTCCTCAATGATCAAAATTGTAATCAAGTATATTTTTAAACTCATACTAAGAGTAATATAACTCAAAAGAACATCTTTTAATTTAGAAAGGAGAATGCTATTGAAGAGATCCTGGAAATCAAAAGTTGCACTAGAATTAATTTAATTGCTTTAATAAATTTTAAAATCGGTTGATTATTAGTGATGATTTGAGAAAAATCTTCTTTAATAATATTGGTAATAATTTTGTTTAAGTAGTTAGAAACAATGAGGCCAAGTTTAGTTAGGTAAGTATTTAGACCCACATGTAGTTGTTTTAAATTTTATAGGAATTTTAAGAAATTTTGGACTGATAATAAGTAAGAAAGTTGTATATTGCTAATTTTAATTTTTAACCCCATATATAAAGCTAAAAAATTTTTAATGATAATATTATAATTTAAATTACTTACCTTAAAATTTTTTTATTATTTTTTAACTCTTTATTTAAAAGTTCAACATAGAATTTTTTACAGAAGATTGTATAATTATTGTTAGCTTTGTCTATGGGGGTAATTAAAAAAATATTTTACGATTGCTTCATTGATCGATCAATTTTAGAACAATTTGTTGAATTATTATTGTTATTTTAATTTTCCTTGTTATTGAAAAAAAAATTTAAAGTAATAATAAACAACCTAAACATTTTTCACTTAATGTGTTCTATTTTCATTTAAATTTTTTGATTGATCTTCACACTAATTAAATAGGTCGAGTGAAAAAGTCTTTCTCATTGTTTAAATAATGGGAAAGATCAAAAATGTTAATTACAGGGCCGTAACTACGCCGAGGCACCGCCACGGGTCCCCGACGGTCAAGGGGGCCCCATATGAAGAGACCACATCATATTTTTTCAAAATAAAGTTTTCTAATCAGGGTGGCCACCCACCTTGAAAACCTGGAATTATCAGGGAATTTTTTTTATACTGGAAAAATCAGGGAAATTTGGATAAAGACCTGGAAAAATCAGGGAATTTTAAAGAAAAACTGAAAATTTTTTCTTAGATATTTTTTTAATTTCACTAATCTAAATTATTTACTAATTTTCTTAATTTAAATTATTTCTTCCATTATACCCACAGTTTTTGGAGGGAAATAATGTATTTCCAAACAGTTAAAATGTCATCAACTTAGCTATACTTTGCTTGCATCAAAATTTGCTCCATTAAAACCCTGTTAAACTAGAATGCCACATAAAATTCTCCCATGGTTGCTAAACGAATGTAGAAACCTTTGATCTCTATGGTTTAGAGCAGGGATGGGCAAACTACGGCCCGCGGGCCAAATGTGGCCCGCCGGAAGGTTTTATCCGCCCCACGGATAGAATTTTAACTTGCCGATGCGTTTCGAATATAAACAATATACATTATACAACCATTTTACATTAGAAAATACAGAATGGCATTTCTCACAAATCTTCTTTGTCATATGAACAACTTGAATGTTAAGATGTAAGGGAAAAATCAATTCATTGATGATATCTGGGCCCATCTCAAAGCTTTTAAAGTGAAGCTTAATTTATTTGCCGGGCAGCTAGCTAAGAAAGACTTGTCTCATTTCTCGAGGTTAAATTCAATACCCTTAGTAAATAAGGAAAAGCTTAAGAATTATGAGGAAGGCTTGAAAAAACTCCATTTTTAGTTTCAGGTATCAATATTTCAGTGCCAATCAAACAGAATTAGATATTTTTACCATGCCTTTTAACGTATATTGTGTTTTGAAACAGTGAGGTCAGATTTGCAGTCTGAATCTGAATCATCATCAACAATCATTTGAAGCAGTTGTTTCTAACTGTGCCAAAGTTTGAGTTTTAAAAATCATTACCAAAAGCTTGTTTCCCAAATTTAATAACTCAAGCACAGAAAATCAGTGCTATATTTTATTCATCTTATATATGTGAACAAGTGTTATCAACTTTGAGCTTCAGACTTTGAATTTCAGAAGTAGAAGAACAGATAAGCATATAGCCTCGTTCCTTAAAATAAGTGCACCTCACTTCGAACCT
Source organism: Parasteatoda lunata (assembly GCA_949128135.1). Classification (NCBI taxonomy): domain Eukaryota; kingdom Metazoa; phylum Arthropoda; class Arachnida; order Araneae; family Theridiidae; genus Parasteatoda; species Parasteatoda lunata. Next base: position 331,636 of record OX421972.1, read on the forward strand.
CAATATAAGGAACTTTTAAAAATGAAATCGCAATTTTATTCATCTCATTAAATATTTAAATTAAAACTTGTATATTGTTTCTTTATTTTAAAATTTTTACTTGGCTCGCCAAACTTTTCTTTTTTGATTTTTGGCCCTTTGACCTAAAAAGTTTGCCCATCCCTGGTTTAGAGAGACTACGGGACTGTGCAATTAAGGCAAAGATTGTGCTGGACGTGGAAGAAGGGGTTAGGATATTTGCTTCTGTTTTTAAATTCTGTCCTTGGGCTGAATCCATTTATGGCTCAAGTTTGTTCTGATGCTTTGGTGGTAATTTTTTGTATTTTGACAAAATGAGTCAAAATGTTTTTGTATTTTTAACTTAATAAAACTCTCTAAAAATTAGTTGGTTATTATTTAACAATAATAGATTTTATATTGCACTCTTTTTCTGAAAGCTTTTGTACTCCCATTCAAAGAAATCAGTAAATTATTTCTTCTCAGCAAACCAACCAATCACAAATTTTTTTACAATCGCTAACAGCAATGTTTGTCGAAAAATGTTGTTGTTGCTTATCCCCTTGGTCTAGAGCCCTAGACCAAGTCCTGAAGATCATGTCACATCAGCAAGTCATAGACAGTCTCTCCATCACTCATCAGTTGCCTCACAGAGGCACCAGTGCAACCCAAACGATGAGATGGAGAAGCGATGGCCAGTCCTAAGTCTTGACAAATCTGTTCAAGCAAATCTAGGACAAGTGCACTGCAGGGATAATCCGGGGCATTTAGCGGCATACCAGTCATGATCTGGTGGGTGCTTCCACGCTGAATTAACCCTAGGTCGAAAAATGTTTACTATTGTTGCATTAATACTAATTTTTTTCTATTTCATTTTATCCTTTTATAACATATTTCAAAATTAAAAAATAGTTTTTAGATCTAACTATATATTAATATTTAATTTTACTGTTTTGTTGGTAAATATTTTTGATATTTGATTCAAAAATCAAATTCTATAGTTATCACAATATCGAAAGTTAGTAAATGTTGCTTGCATTCCAGAGATGATATTTCCAAAACTATCTCTCCTTTTACCCTAAAAAGCTGACAAAGACTAAGGAATATATAGGAAACATATTAAATGATATATAAACATAAATTATAATTTTTTTTTTTTATTCACATGTGTTTCGTCGGAAGAAGGAAAACGAAACTTAGTGTTTTTAGTTGTGCGCTGTTCGAGATTCTAGTTGTTAAAACAAACACAATTAGCTATGCTAAACTAAAAAACTGTGTGTTTAGATTGGAATTCTTTAAATGTTTTAATTTCAAATAAGAAAAAATAATCAAAAGAGTAAGGAATTTTATCTTTTTTTTTTTTTTTTTTTCAATAGAGTATGGAACAAAAAATTAGACAATTTTACATTTGTAACATTTATTTTTGTATACGGAATCTCTTAAAATAATAATGCTAATTCAAAACATTATTTAAAAATTTGACTTGAGATACTGGCTTAAAGAAAATATGATCAATGAATTTTATAAAAAGCACTGGTAAGATAAAATACAGTGTAATGCAGTATACAGTACAGCTTTATATTGAAATCTAATTACAGTGACTAACAAACTTGTTGGTACATTTGTGACTTTCAATGAAATAAGACTGTCTATTAATTAAAATGAATATATCAGAATGGATATTTAATAAAAAAAATGCATTCTAATCTTAACAAAACTGTATGGAATATTTTAAAAACAAAAGAAAAGTTTATTTTTAAGAAATCAACTATCAAAAAATGACAAAAACTTTATCCCACAAAAGTCATCGTACACTTTCCAAAAAAAAAAAAAAAAACTCTATTTGTAAATATTCTAATTTTTTGTTAAATTAAAATTTATTGGAGTTTCCTTTTGCATCTACTATAGCTTTTATAAATTTGTAAATACATGTAACTAGTTTTTTTTTTTTTTTTGTCTGGTGAAATTCATGCAGAATATTTTTTAAAAAATTTTATAGAAACTTTTGCAACACTCTCAATTATGAATTTTTCCGCAAATTTTATAATTTTAATCTCTGATACGAAGTCCTTTTGTTAAGCATTTTATCACATACTACACAGTGCAATAGGACACAATATACTGATTTAACATATTCATTACTGATTTACCTCTTATGATGGCAAATAATCAAATGTGGTCTATTGCTTTATTACAACCACGTGCCGTTTTTAAATGATAAAATATTACGGAGTTAGCAAGCAAAAATTAATATATAATTTTGCTATCATAAGTTTGATACTAAATTGCAAATAAGTAAATGAAAAATAATTAAATGAGAAAATAAAAGCTATTGACGATAATGTTAATTCTGAAATCCGAAAACATTTAATTTTACGATGACTTTCGTGGGGTAAAATTTTTGTTACTATTTGATTATTGATATCTTAAAAATTAACTTTTGCTTTGTTTTTAAAATGTTCCATGCAGTTTTGTTAAAAATAGATTATACATCTTATTGTCAAATACCCATTGTGAAATATTCATTTTAATTAATGAATCTTTATTTCCTATTTCATTAAAAGTTATAAGTGAACAAGCACTTTTAGGAGCCACTGTAAGTATAAATATTTATTGATATATTATATTTTAATCACCTGAAACAGTTTTCCATTGCTTAATGAAAATATATTAAAATATCGAAAATATATAAATATATATTATCCAAAGTTTTATTGGTCATTCTGTTTTTGCCATTTTGTAGGTACACTTTGAGCAAATACTACTTAAAGTAACACATTAAAAAAATGTATTCAATAAGAATAAATTCTACGAGCTAAACATATTATTTTCTCCACGTGTCTTAATTGTTTTAAAAATTAATGTTGTACCAAAACATTAAAGGATAAAAAAAACAATATAGATACTTTTCTTGTGCACATACTACACTTCATAACAAAAAAAAAAAAAAAAAAATGCAACATGGACCTGGAAATTTAAGATTTTTACCTGGAAAAATCAGGGAAATTTTAAATCTGATTTGAGTGGCCACCCTGCTAATTATATATTTGCAGGAAAGAAATTGTGTTAAGATAGAGTTGATGAAAAGTTTCTTTTTTGTAATTGCGTACCTACTATAACATAAAGGGAAGGGTAAAAAACGGTAAAACACCTTTTCATGAATTATTTGCAGAGAACTACTAACACGCTTTGCAGAGAAGGGGAAATGCCACAGCTGCATGTAGTTTATTGTTAACACTTTCTGTATATTGCACTTCTGGTTTACTTAGTTGCTTCCTCTATTATCTAGCATCAGACCCAACCCAGTGACATGCCAACCAGAGGCAGGCAGAGGGCCCCTCTAAAATTTAAGTAATGGGACAAAGGATGCGTTTCGCCCCTCCTAAAATTTAGACACTCTCAAAAATGAAGTGAAATCGGTAATTTTAAAAAGAAATTTCAATTTTGAAGCTATTTTTGAAATAGAAAACTTTATATTCCTCTAACATTTATGTGCCTTGCCTTTTTTGATAGTTATTCGCCAAGACGAAGTTTAGTAAAATAGGTAATTTTAGAGAAGAAAAAAAAAAGCTATTCTTTCGCAGCTTTGAAGATATACATCAAGTAGGAAACTTTATTTTGTTATAGGCGATTAATGTGTTTTTTGACTTTTGGAAAAGTAAAGTAAAAGTGGAAAAAATATTTTATTTCCAATTTTCACTCTATTTTCTTCCGAAATAGTAATGAGGGGGCGAATATAGTGTTTCGCCTCTTCTGAAATTTCAAAGTGCTCAAAAATAATAAAAATTAGTAACTAAAAAAATGTCATCTTTGAATCTATTTTCCAAATAGAAAACTTTATTTTCTTCTGAAATAAAAGTGAGGGGGGGGGGGGAATTTGCTTCTCATCTTCTAAAATTTAGACATTAATAGAATAAAATCCAGTAAAGTTGGAAATTTTAGAAGAAAAAAATTGTTTTATTTCATAACTTCGACGATATTTTCCAACTAGAGAACTTCATTTTTCTCTTAAATTATAGTAAGGGGATAGAAAACTTTATTTTCTTTTGATATAAAGTAAGGGGGGCTAAACTGTGTTTTGTATCTTCTGAAATTTAGACTTGAAATAATAAAGTCTAGTAAAATTGTTTGTTTTTTTTAAAAAAGAAAAAAAAACTTTGAAGCTTTTTTCCAATTTTTTATTTTCCTCTTAAATTAAAGTGAGGGGGCAAAGAATATACTTCACCCCTTCTGAAATTCGGACATTCGCTGGAATAAAGTCAAGTAAAATTTATATTTAACTCTTATTTTCGACTTTAAATTTAATTGAGATGGAAGATAATGTGCGCCACCCTTTTCTGAAAATTTGACATTCACTACAATAAAGTAAAATAGAATTGAGAATTTTAGAAAAAGAAACTACTTTTTTTACAATTTACTTGTTATTTTCCAAATTGAAATAGAAATCCCCCCCACAAGAAAAATACTTCGTTTTTGTTTAAATTTTTTTCTACGTATTACAACTTTTAATTTATTAAAAATATTTAAAACTAAAACAAGAAAAGGAGCACATCATAAAAAAAACATAACAAGTGTTTAGAAAACTAAAATAAGTACCACTGATTTGCATCCTACACTGAGATTAATAGATATATTTTAAAGCATCTTTTGACAGTGGGTGGTATAAAGGTGTTAAAACCTTCATACCACCCACAGAGTTGACCCACAGTCTCCTCAAAAAATAGCCATCTCCTTTTACACCATGGGAAAATGACCTTCTGCTTCTTTAAATTGCCTTAATCATTTTTTTGACCCTGGGCTCTTTTGTGCTTTTATAAAATGTCATATATTTACAGTACCATCTATATGTCCCTTAAGTTGTCCTAAACTAGCAATTATCTGGATGTTCTAGGAAAACAGATGTAATCTTTAAAGGGATCCAAGGGGATGACTCTTGTTGACATTTACTTAGGTCATTTTGTCAAGAGATTTTTTCTGAGACAAACGTAAAACATTCCAGTTTTTAGCTCATTTAATTGCGTCTTTTAAGTTAACCATTTTTAATTCAGATATAAATTTTCTATTAGCTTTTATTTTTTTCAATTTTTGAAATTAAAATTTAACTTTAGTTAAGAGTTATTAAAATTATTTAAAACTTTCTTTTTTTCAAACATAAATCGTGATATCAATAATTCCTATTCTTAATTAAATTTTTCTTTGGAAAACAAGAAAACCAAATGTAAATTTTTTTATAAGGAGGTAAGTAAATGTTTGCATTAACTCATTTAATACATTTAAATTTTATATTTATATACTATTAAAATTCTTTTATAAGAATGGCAACATAAAAATTGCTTTTTTTCATGTTCGTATATAAAATTTAATTTGTATAGTACTTTAATTGATAATTTTACTGTTTATTGTGTGCATGGATTTTGTTCTTGTTTTATATTTTTTAAATTATTTAGACCTTTAAATTTTTTAAATTGGAACTTCGAGTTTTTAGGGATTTTAACAACTTTGATTTCATTAAAAAATGAAATGCAATCTTTATTTTATATTTTAAAAAAAAGCATATTTAATTTAATAAAAGAGCGCATTTAATTTCATAAAAAAGCTATGAGCATCAGCTTAGAAATCCGTAGCAATTAAAATTCATTGCCATGACAAACCATTAAAAAGAATTTTCTTTCAATTAGCAAATATGCTTTGACTTTTTCTCATTTTTCTTTCATAAAAAAAAGCTATTAATCTTGGTCATAATTTTGTCACATATGATTACATAGCTTCATGAATACATAGCCCAAATATTCAAGAACGAATTCTTTTCAAAATATAGCTATATTTTCTAGGGACCTGTCCATATTGGAGTAAGGCAACTTTGTTTTTGTTAATCAATGTATATAAAGAAAAAAATTCTGAATATTTTTTTCAATTAGAACTTTTTAAAATGTGGGTATATGTGCCGATAGAAAAAAGTCTATAGTTTCCTTCAGTATCCATAATGCGATCAAAAACTTTTAGATTTGAAACTAAAAAATAATTTTCAATTTTATAATGGTTTTGTCTTAAAAAGACCTTCCTAACGATATAGTAACCGGATTCAACAGGTTTATGAAATTGGTATTTTATGATTAACATTATATTTAGAGGAAAAGGAGACTACTGTGGACATGGGAGACAAGAGTAGACAACATGAATAGCTTTTTTTCCCTCGAATCATATTTCCTCGGTGAGATGTCGTAAATTGGTAACATTTAAGTACAGTGAATCAAAAAAGTACCACCCTGAACAACTTTTGATTTAGTGATCGGATCTTCACGTTCTAGGACTCCATCTTAATAATTCGAAGGTGTGACTTCAAATATGCAAATTAATTAGTGCACGATATTTTATTTTAAGTTACAGACACAAAAACATACTTTCTCTGAATAAATATAACTTTTGTTCAACAGATTCGATTTTCTAACCCCCGTAATATAGGAGGTAGCTGTCATCTGGGAAATATGGTCCCAATAGTTGGGTCGGGTGAGCTATCCAAAGTTTGGACCCCCAAATGTTAATTTTATTTTTTTGTATTTCACTACAGATCGAAAGCTTTTTAATGGAACTGAAAAAATTTTGCACGCGATTATAAAATTCTTTTTCTAAAGATAATTCCATGCAAAAAATAACTTTTAGTAAATATTTATTATTTTTTATTTAATAATAGTCTGATGTTGATCACTTATGTCGCACTAGTGCTGCACAATAGGCTATTGGCGACGGTCTGGGAAACATCCCTTGAGGTTTGATCCTCTACAGAGGGGATGGCACCCCCGCTTCGCTAGCCTGGTGACCTGCACGCGAAGTCGAGCACTTTATGGAAGAACAGTTTAACGAGGACAAATACTGCACACCCTCGGTCTCTATCCAAGACTGATCTAAATGGTCACCCACTGACCGCAGACAGTGAGGCTTGACTTCTGTGATCTACTAGGAACAGTGTCTTAACGATCAGTCCACTTCGGGACAATAATAGTCTGATAACTTTTGAATCGTAAGGCATATAGTTTTTTTTTTTTTTTTTTTTTTGTATCATTTTAAAGTATCTAATTCCACATGGAAAATACAAATTTGAGCGAAATTGGTTGCTTAGTTCCTGAGAAATCGAGTTTTATAAGTACGACTTTTTTAAAATTTAATTTCCCAGGATTAATCAATTTTGCTGAAATTTTGTATTTTGCCATGCGGAAAACTTACAATGTTTTGTAATCCAATTTATATGCAAACAAATAACTTGTTTTCATAATTATATTCGCTAACATAATACACAAATAGCTAAAATGACGGTTAGAGATGGAGTACTGAAAGTGTTTGAAGGGGCCCCTGCAAAAAATTTTTGCCCCGAGGGGTGAAGTTACGGCACTGGTTAATTAATGCATTACTTGAAGCCAAAAAATATATTAAAAGACAGGATCGATCAATGTAACGGCTACTTTTTATTTCATTACTATGCAGACTTATTAATTCACTGTCGCGCCTAATCGAAAACAAAAATCTACTTATAACTTTTTATTCTAATTTCTAACCGCTAAATGTTGCATGGTTCTATCCCTACAGTTGCATGGTTGTAATAATTTCCATAAATTTGTTATCGACTCGTGATCGCCAAGGTGTTCTTTTAACCCAATATTGATATGCTGGTTGGCTTTGTTTTGGCTATGTTATATTTTGATAATTCGCCAATTTTGGATCTCCTACCCATGCTTCTACTGTGTCCGTTAGGAACAATTGCATTCACTTTTTAATTTCAAATTTGTGGAGACTGGGATTGCCCTTTCGGGCCTCCCCAGTCTCAATTTTCTAACCGTTAGAAATGAGTTCGTGCTTTATGATCTCTCAATAGAGAGTATTCTGATTTGATCCCTTTCTTTGGATGTTAAGAAATGGCCATTCTCTGTCACCAACTATACTTAATAAAATAAATCTTTACTAAACACTATAGATTGTTTCCTGGAAACAGTCATTTTGTTTCATCTATTTATTAACGGCCAAAAAGAACAACAATGAATTTATATGTATCCACTTTTGCAATCAACCACCACCATAACATTTTATCATTTTAGTTTATTGTCTCACATTATTTATTTATTCATAGAAGTCTACTGAAATTACTCATATCTAACAATATCTAAACAATACATCCATTCTAACAACACATCCATTTATTTTTTATTTAATTTACATTATTTCAATAAAGATTCTCCTTAATCTGAAAGCTTACTACTGAATCTGAAAGCTTACCCCTTCTGGTTTTCAACCCAAATTAAAATTAGGTCATTTGTGCAACTCAAATTAAAATTTTTACTTAATTATGCATATGAATATTTGTTTTCAGCAATGTTCGTGACAAAATACAGAAGGCTATTGCTTACAACTTTGGAATTCAAATGAATAAGCTCTACTTGACACATCCAACATTTTTTTCTGAGATGACTTCAAAACCAGCCATGACCACGCATGATGAGTATTGGCATGTTCACATTGACAAAGTGAGTATGTTGATGCCACACTATGAGACATCCTGCATTTTTTGATGAATCTAAGCCATTTACTTTAAAATTAATTTAATTCTTTTGAGACAGGTCTGAAAAAATCAAAACAAACAGGTTTGTTAATAATAATAAATGTTTTAATTGATTGACTTTATTTTTTAAAACGTGTTTTTTCTTATCTCTACTGTTTATATTATTTATTTATACATATTTTCAACTGGGTGGTTCCAATAATTAAAATAAGACTTTTAATAATAATAATAAATAATTCATTAAAAATGAAATTAAATGGCATATAAAACATGAGTATATAAAATGCTGCCTGATAATATTTTCAAGCAAAGAAACAAAAAATAGAAAAGGGCAATTAAAGTGTTGTTGAAGTGAGTCAAATAAATATATTTTGTGAATTTTTCACTAGTAAAGGTTCAAATCTCCCTTAGGAAACGTATCCATCATTTCATTATACCTCCCTTTTGTATCTAAACAATTACAGTGAAGACTTTACAGGAGGGCGATTTGTATTTGTTGATAAAAGTGCAAATGTAACTGTGGAACCCAAAATAGGTGAGTGTTCTGTTTTTTCTCATCACCCATAAAACTTATGTATTTGCTGAAAATGATGACATCTTTATGTATTAATGTTATTAGAAAATTGTATTTTTTTTTTTTTTTTCACAAAAGAAACTTTTTTTTTGTCCTGTACAGTCCGCAAAAAAAAAAAAAAAAAAAAAAACGAATCACCCTGAATAACTTTCGTTCTAATGATCAGATTTTCACAAACTAAGTGTCAATCTTAATGGTTCCTGGGGGTGACCTCAAATATGCTAATTAATTAGTGCTAACTATTAATTAAGTTACGAAATCAGACACAAAAACGTACTTTCTCTGAATAAACATATATTTTTTTTTTACATATTTGGATTCTTAACCTTCAAAATATAGGGGGTAGCCGCAATCTGGAAAATATGGTCCCCATAGTTTGCTCAGGAGAGCGATCCAAAGTTCATACCCCTTAATGTTAATTTCTCTTTTTACGTTTTTAGTCATATTTTTAAAACTAATAAAGCAATTCAAAGAAAATTGCACCCACTCATAAAACTCATTTACCCAAAGATAATTTCAGGAAAAAAATAATTATTAATTATTTTTTATTATTTAATTAAATTGAAGATGAAAAAATTTTGAATTATAAGGTATGAATTTTTTTATACCATATTTATCTACATATTTTTCAATTGAAAAATCTAAAGTTTCAACTGTTTTTATTTATTAGAAGCTGAGAAAAATTACAATTAATTATTTTTTAAAAAATAATTTGGCGACAATAAAGAAATAATTAAATTGGGCGATTAATATTAAAATGTGATTAACTTGCGAGGAACTTGACTTCGCGCGCGTAGCGTAAAATTTCATTCATATTTTGTTCGCTAATAATCGTTTGCTAATCTTTTTATATTTATTTTTTTAAAACTATAAAAAACGATGTTTCCTTTTTAGTCGTCTAAAAATTTATTTGCAATTCGCGATCGCAACGAACTATAGGGGGCGTTGTTGTATGTGCCGAATCCCTGCGATTTCCATATGAACAGTCATTCAGTTACACTGGAGACGTCTTTAATGTAGCATTGTAACGTTCCATCTTTATTGTGGCTGATTAAATTTAAAAAAGAAAAATGTTTGTTTTCTTTCTCATGCAAACGAAAACAAAACGGTATCTCTTATTTTTTTTAGAGAAGGAACATCCAGAACACATCGGAAAAATATTTATAAATAAAGAGAAAAAAATTGGTATATTCTTATAAGAGTTCAAACCTAATGCCTCAGAAATAGTTTTACTAAATTTAATGGTATAACATGAAAGGCTCATTTAAATTTTAACGTAAAATAAAGAATGCTTACGAAACAAAAAAAGAACTATTCTTTTTTTGTCGCCATTTTTAGTGTTACGAAAATGCGTCTTTGGGACTTGCCAAAAACAAAACAAGATGCAATTTTATTTTTTTATGAGTGAAATGTAACGAAAATGTACCAATGTCCATAACATGAAACTTTATTTTAGTAAAAGTCCGTTTTGGAAATGTTATTTCATTTTGAATCTTATTTATTAGAGTTCATAATGGCTATAGAATCAGGTGAGAGAAAAGTTTGTTTTGAATCTATGCTAAACTCTATATCGGCCAATTTTCCACCGAAATCCGATTGACTACTTTGATTTTAAACAAAGTGTTTCATTTTAAGATTTTTTCCAAAAATTTTAAGTGTAGATTGGCGGCACTAAAAATCTGCCAAATCTGTAGCTGTGGTTAATACGTAAGTACCGAATTTTTCTTCCATACTTTTCTGAATCATATTACTTCAAATATTAGAATATGCAAGAAGTATACATAAACACATAATTTAATAATACCATTTAATTTTTCAAAAAAAAGTATTTTGACAACAATTTTATCAAAAAATTATAAACTAAAAAGCGTAAAATAAAGAATTCTTAGGATAAAAACGATTTTAAAAATTCCTCATTTTTCAATAAAAACTTTCGTTTTGTTTCTTTTTTTTAATTCTTATAAGTATTTAATCAGACGTACAAAAACCATTTTGTAGAGAACGATCATCAAGTAAGAAAAAAAATTATTTACAAGCAAATTTTTTATTATAAAAATCATAACACTTACCTGATTTATAAGTCCGGAGAATTCCAAAATGATATGTTTTTTGTTTGAAAACTTTATTCTCAAATAATATATACATAGTTTATCCCTTCATTACTTTTAGGTAACATACCACACATCAAAATTTTATAATTGTAAGATCTCGATATGAATTTTAATATGTAGCTTAAAAACAGAATAGCAGTATTCTAGTTGAAATTCTTTCAAAACTAAAAAACACTTACCAAGAAAACGATAAAAAATTTATTTATAATCAGCACAAAAGATACTTTTTCAAGTAATTCGGATTATTCTTTATTGTTGTTTTCTGAATTATGTAGATACAGAAATATATACTATTCTATGAAGAAGAAGAATATTTTATAACTATTACAGTTCTGTATGGAATTCATTGGAACACATTTATTCATTGGAATGACGAAAGCAATGTTGATTTCATTTTAACTTGTAATGAATTGAAGACAGAAAAATTATTTTACCGCAATGCTCACATCTGTAACAGCAAGTGATCATGTTATGTTGTTGGTAATAGAAAGGTAAAAAATATTGAGAAGTTGTTCTTCAAATGCTTGGCGTGTTCTGCTTCAATGTTTGGCATGTTCTGATTAGTTTTTTCAAAAAGTTTTACCTTTTCTTTAGGGAAATTTTGCTTCTTTTTTTATACTATGAAAATGGCGTCCGTCATTGCCAATGGTTATGTGGGAACTAATGCACGATATTTACAGTCTCCTGCTAGATGGCGTATCGAGTGTTGCGATCGCGGATTTAGTAAAAAAATTTGAATAAAAAACACTTTATTCAACGAATGTCTAGTTTTATAAAAGCGTGCTTCTGATAGAATATGATTATACTCCAGATTGTGCTTACTTAATGTGATTATTTTTTATTTTTTGATGTTGTTTTTCAATAACTGAAACAATGTCAATAATATACATACGCATGCATAGATTTGGAATAATATATTTATCAATTTCTTGAATATATATGTTATAAATATTAATAAAAATGCGTAGTCAGCAATTTTAATGATCTTAAAACTTCTTTACATCTTATATATCGCCTTAATCTTAAAATAAATTTGTAAATTATCTGTCTGCGCTTGTTTCGCAGAATTATTTTTCCTACTTTTTAATTAAATTTTAACGCAAAATCTTATTTTTTATTCTACCATCTATACTATTTTCCAATAATATACTAATCAATCGTTTTAGTATTTTAATTTATGTTTTCCTTTAAAATAAAATTACTTTTTAAATTATTGCTAAGTTCTTTTTGAAAGAAAACATAGAATTATTGCCAGCTATCAGAGAATTAAATCTTGTTAAGAAATTAAAAATATTCTACTGATCACACACAATATCATTCGATGCAGAACAGCTGACTATTTACTAAGAATACTATTGTTTACAAAAAATGAAGATAAATTAATAATTTTCTTTTTTTTATTGTTTATTATTTATTTGAGTAATGAAAAGTAAATGCGTATGTGAGCACAGCAAAACATACAACAGATTGTTTTTTTTTAATGAACAAAAAATTATGGACGTAAAATTTTATTTTGACGCTCAAAGTTATTCTTGCCCGCTAACTTAAAGAAAGTTACCCTTTTCTTTTAAAAAGTTGAAAATATCTGCTTAAAAAGTTGTTTATATTATTTCTCAACTTTTGCTCAGTTCAAAAAAATATTGCTATATCAGGAAAATGTTTGATATGCCTTGTTTCGTTAAACAACTACTGAAATAAAAAATTGTAAAAAGATTCGAAAAACGTGTTTTTAGAATCATCATCTCAAAAATTGTTCTTTTTCTAACATTTTCTACTTAAATAACCTATAATAATAGTTTTAATACACGTTTTGAAGAAATAATGAATGCAAATTTGGATCTAATATTTCGTAATAAAGAAACAAGAATATTAATAATTCATTGATAATTGTTTCATTGCACCGAAGTAGTTAATTCTTTTCGAAACAATCGGCCTTGCAACTATTTAACTTTGACTCTTTGAAATAGGGGACATTTCATGCATGTCATTCAACTTTAAAATTTCAAATATAAAATGTAAAAATTACAAGAATGCGTAAGCTGGCTTTAATTAATAATAAAAAACTGACAAAATCGTCGGCAAAAGAAGTTATCTCATGAAAAGAATGTCAGAGTTAAAAACTTTACTCTTGTTTAATTTGAGGTGGTATAAATCTAAATTTTCTTTTCTTTTAATTTCTTAAATTATATTTTTAATAAACTAACGAAATGAGTATGTAAATAATATCCATTCGTTTTACTAGAAACCAAGTCTACTTAGTATCATTCGGAAATCATATGAAGTGCAAATTCTTGACCTCAGGTGTAGGGTAGTAGGATATTTCATGCGTGATCAGTAGTTTCAGGAGTAAACTCTTATATTAGAAGGCACCTAACTTCTTTAAAAATTCTAATTCGGAAAAATACTTGCTATTTTACAAATGTTATAAAGCATGTGTATTTTTGAAATGGTTATTTACATTGGCCATTAGTTTTCCGTTGATGAAACAAAAACTAAGACCCTAGTAAGCAGCCAAAAACTAAATCATTATGAATTATTATCTTTCAACTTTTTTTTTTTTAATTCTCTAACCTTGCTATTTAAACTCTATGATCCGCTGTAATATTTTTTGTTTGAGTCAAAATATTGGCATTTTTTATATTTTTTACAATTTGCATACGTCAACATAATTCAAGAAATTAAAACTTTTAAAAATTTTAACTCATTTTTTCAGAGAGCGAATCTCTAACAATACTTCAGCGAATCATAAAAAAATAATTTAGCACAATTTCTGAGTTAGTTTATCCTCTAAATACTCCCCCCCCCCCTCAATTTAAAATTCAATGATAAAATTGATTAGTTTTTGTAAAAAGAAACTGCTGCAAAGCAACTGAAATAAAAGAACTGATAGGAAAGAATACATAAAAGTTTGCTATACTACACTAAATAAATTCTTTATATTAAATAATCAAAATATAAATTTACAAAATATTTATTTGTTTTATTTAATTTTTACATTTAAAAAGGAAAAACTTTATGGCATTCAGCTAATTTATGCTTTACAATATTTGCAATGTTCAAAATGCTTAAAAGTTATCCACTTAAATCCTATAGGAAGGAATTCAAACATTTTGATTCTATTTATAGTTTTCTATTAATTAAGCCACAGATTATTTAACCAAAGAATGTCACTGACTTATTGAGCAAAAAGTTAAATTATTAATTTTACTCAGTAAAACTTAAAAGAGTTATCTACCACATATGCATTTAAGTTTTAGATAATTTCTCTTATTAAACATTTTTACCTTATATAAAGCGGTGGGTTGAATAGTTCCTACCAACAGTTTTAATTTTTAAATTTTGTTGCTAAGCTATTTTTTCATCTATAATTTCTGCGTCCATCTTCTAATAATTTCAGAAAATAAAAAAATACCAATGAAAGGATTTGTTTGTATAAATGCTGGAAATAGTTAAGGGTAGAGGGATCTCATTATTTTCTCTAATTAAACAATTAAAACTAGTAAAATTCTAATTAAAATTAGCAAATCTCTAAATAATCTACAACTGCAAAATACAACGATAAACTCTAAGTAAAATTGGCTCCAACTTCTGATGAATTTCAATTCTTTCAAAGATTTAAATTAAATTTTTTAAATATAAATATTGAATGTTGTGGTGAATATAAACATAATAAAATACATCTTTTTAGTTTGGCCCCCACATTTTTAACTTCTTAAGGACCTTACGAACTCTACTTAAAATGACGCTATCGTATAAGATGTCGGTAGTGATAATGAGATTAGTAAAATAAGTCTTTAAATATAGAAATAAAACAAAGAAACTTTAGTAACCATATTTGGTGATAAATAAGTAACTGATCGCAATCGAAGAGCTTAGGGAAAAAACATGTTTGCAAAAGTCAGTTTCGGAATTTATACATAAAGATGCTATTTGCAAATCCTACTTATTTAAGAAAAACATGTAACCAAAATATTTGTCAGGTGTAAAAGCAATTAGCCCTACAACTCTTCATTTATACAATGACCTTTAACAATAAAATAAAAATGCAAGTAAAATCTACTTATATATATATATATATATATATATATATATATATATATATATATATATATATATATATACAAAAAACACGAAGAAAATTAAGAAAAACAATAAGTTTTATTTTTTGCGCATAAGCTGCAAGTAAATAGAACTCATAAAATAAGTTCAAAAGGTAGACAAAAAAAGGAAAAATAATAAAAAAAGAAAAATAACAAAAACCAGGAGGGAAAAAAAAGACAAAAAAAACTTTTTTTACAAACATTCGGAAAATAAAAGATATAATCTTTTCATCAGCCCACGCGATTATATCCGCAAAAAAGAGTGCTTTCTAATATTGCGGATATAATCGTGTGGGCAGATAAAAAGATTATATATTTATTTTCCGGATTTTTAAAAAACAATTGTTCTTTTTTCACCCGGTTTTTTGTTATTTTTCATTTTTCCCCAATTTTCCTTGTTCTGTAATTTTTCCCTTGTTTATGTGTTTATATATATATATATGTGTGTGTGTGTGTGTTACGGCCAATGTCCGATATTTTCTTGATTTCATTTGAGTCAAAGTAAAAAATTAAATTTTAATTTAAAACTTGTCTATTTTTTTTTTATATTTTTAAGTCAGAAGATTTATATTTTTAAATTAAAAATGAAAACAAAAGGGGCAATATTAGCAAATAAACTTTTTAATTAAACAAATATTAAAAAATTTTGTCCACCGTACCACCCGATATGTGGATACCTTTAGGATACCTGACGATCAATTACATTTATTCGATATTTTAATATTTACTGACGATAGATTCGAAGATAAATACCGGGCAGTGTAACTGAACCTTAAAAAAACATCAGTGTAGGATATACCGGGCAGTGTCACTGAACATTAAAAAAACATCAGTGTAGGATATGCCGGGCAGTATCACTGAACCTTAAAAAAACATCAGTGTAGGATATACCGGGCAAATGTATACCGCGCAGTGTCACTGAAACTTAAAAAACATCAGTGTAGGATATACCGGGCAAATGTATACCGGGAAGTGGCACAAAACTAGACCTAGTATGACTAGACCTTTGGTGTATGTAGGACTAGACAATTAAATATACAATTTAGTAATGATTATTAAATTAATGATTATTTAATAGACAATTTAAAAACTTCTATTTTATATATTTTTAAATTAGAAGATTTATAAGAATTATTTATATAATTATAGAAGGCCGCGAAAGTAAATTATTCACTGATCGTTTCAATTATTTCGCAGTTTGGCTAGAACATCGTGGCCACTTCGCGATCTGGCCGGCCAATTCCCGAAATCAAGAAAATTTCAGACTTTGGCCAAAGTCCGGCCAATTCGCGATTTGGCCGGACTTCGGGCTTTTGCCGTGACATATATATATTTCAATTTTATCGAAAAGAAATACCGTGAATTTTATAAAACCTTCTGATTGCTCATCAGAATCATGTCCCAAATTTTTTGCAGGATCTCTTTTTTCTCTTCCTTACCTGAAAGACTTGAACTGAGGTGTAAAAGCAATTAGCCCTACAACTCTTCATAAATCATAAATTTATAATAACTTAAGTAAATTTGGTTTTAGTGCAACATTTTTATTCAAATAACATCTTTAAAAAAATAAAAAATTTCAGATAATAAGTTCAACGTTTAAATTTTGAAATATTGGAAAATCAAAAATAATTTCATTTCTTCATTTTAAATTCAAATTTTATTTTCAAAGTATTAAAACGAATACTATTTTCTATGTCCAGAAATCAAATCCAAAATTTCTCTTCTTGGTTGCCTATAGCAACAGAGACACACAATATTATGACGTCTCGTCATTCATTCAGTTTCTTTATGGTTGTTTTAAATTATTTCAGTTTATATGGCGAGGTAATTTGGCATTTTTTTAAACTTTCGCCATATATATAAATCTTTATTGCTACCCAATTTCGAAATTTTGTCTACCCCCCCCCCTATTTCAAGGGTCAGGATTCCAAATATGTAAAAAAAAAAAATATATGTTTATTCAGAGAAAGTACGTTTTTGTGTCTGATTTCGTAACTTAATTAATAGTTAGCACTAATTAGTTAGCATATTTGAGGTCACCCCCAAGAACCATTAAGATTGACACTTAGTTCGTGAAAATCCGACCATTAGAACGAAAGTTATTCAGGGTGATTCGTTTTTTTTTTTTTTTTTTTTTTTTTTTTTTTTTTCGGACTGTACATCATGTATTTTTTAAATTTATTAATTTTAATTCCTATTTCTGCAATAAAGTGCAATTTACAAAGTATGGTTATTGTTAATTTCTCTCCTTATTTTTGCAAGCTATTTGTCAGTGCTTGCAAAGAAGAATTCTGAAACAGTTCGACTAAGCATTCGGTGTCGCCGAATTGACACCATTGACTTTATAACGGCTTTAAAATATAGGGCGAATCGTTCAATTATATCTATGGTCTTTATTAGTTGAGTAACGACTATAAAATATTGGGACAATTGGACAGTTTCATGTAGGGTTTATATTGGCTGAATAACGGCTATAAAACATCGGTTGAGTCGGACACTTCTGTATCAAACCGATATAGGCTGAATTACGACTATAAAATATCGGGTGAACTTAACAAATTTGTAAAGGACCGATATTGGCTGAATAAGGGCAATAAAATATAGCTTGTATTTAACAATTTTATATAGGATAAACATTAGCTGAACAGTGGCTATAAAATATCGTTTGAATTTGACATTTCTATATGGATCCAATATTGACAAAATAATGACCTTTTAAAACCTTGTTGAGCCAAGATTGATGAATATTGGCCCAATGATTTCCCAAGTTATTTTGCTACTTGGATATACACTGACTGAGCAAAACTCATGGGATACCCACCTAATACGAGGGTTGCTATTTATATTTCTGGCCTTGGCAACAGTAAGTGTTGCTAGGCGACCGCAGACAATTTTAATCGAAAGTTTGATATTTTTAAACATAAATTCAGCAGACGATTTATCATTATAGCTTCATTTGTGTTGTTGACAGTAAATTGAAAAGTTCTTCTCTTTCAAAAAAAGGAATTGAATCGTGAACATTTTCGTGCCATTATTTTTCATAACTTTCGACGTGGATTGTCAAGACAAGAGTGCTTCGATGAACTTAATTCTTTATTCAGCGATAAAGCGCCATCCTACAACACTGTAAAAAATTGGTATAACGAATTTAATCGTGGTCGATGTTCGATCCAGGACGAATCCCGTGCAGGTCGTCCAAAATCCGTTGTTGTGCCAGAAAAGATCGATGCTGTGCGTGAACTGATAAAGCAAGATCGTCATGTGACATACCGTGAGATAGAGGCGTCTTTGGACATTAGTATGACTAGCATCAATAAAATATTGCATGAACATTTGAGCGTAAAAAAAATTTGTTCGCGTTGGATCCCGCATAATATGACAAACGCTCAAAAAAAGGCTCGTGTCGATTGGTGCAAGGAAATGTTGGAAAAATACGTTCAATGTACATCAAAGGCTGTGTATAACATCTACACAGGTGACGAATCATGGATCTATGAATATGAGCCAGAAACAAAACAGCAATCAACTGTATGGGTCTTCCAAGACGAGGCAAAACCAACAAAAGTTGTTCGAGGAAGAAGCACATCGAAACAAATGATTGCCTGTTTCTTCGGCATTAACGGTCATGTGGCAACAGTGGCGTTAGAGCAACGCAGGACGGTCAATTCTGAATGGTACACGACCATTTGTTTGCCAGAAGTCATCGGAGAAATTCGAAAAAAGCAGAAGAACAGGTGAATCATTCTTCATCATGACAATGCGAGCTCTCACACATCGACTCAAACAAAGGCATTTCTGACGGAGCGAAAGATCGAACTGATGGGTCATCCGCCGTACAGCCCTGATTTGGCACAAAATGACTTCTTCTTATTCCCACACATCAAAAATAAATTACGTGGACAACGATTTTCGACCCCCGAAGGAGCGGTTGATGCATTCAAAACGCATGTTTTGGAGTTACCTCAAACGGACTGGAAAAAGTGCTTTGAAAATTGGTTCAAACGCATGCAAAAGTGTATTGATCATCATGAAGAATATTTTGAAAAACAATAAAACCAATTTCGATCCTACATATTTGTTTTTTCATTATTAGGCCAGAAATATAAATAGCAACCCTCGTATCTGGTTGGACCCCCTCTGGCCCTGCGGAGTGCAGCGATACGGCGTAGAAGTGAGTCTGCAAAGCTCTGGAACACGTCCGGTGGTAGTTGGCACCACACATCCTGCAGAACGGCAGCCAATTGTGGCCTGTTCGTGGGTTGAGGATTCAATGCCTTGAGTCTGACGTCGAGGGCATCCCAGATATGTTCTATGGGGTTCATATCAGGACTTCGAGGTGGCCGATTCAGTCGTTGGATCTCACCTGCATGCTTATCGAACCAGACACGGACGATATTGGCGCGATGTGAGGCTGCGTTGTCATCTTGATACACAGCAATGTCATCAGGGTGTTGAAACATGACAAAAGGGTGGAGATGGTCTCCAAGCAGCTGAAGATACCGCTGACCAGTCAATGTGGCATCCATAACGACCAGGGGTCCCATTCCATGCCACGAAAATGCACCCCACACCATGACTGATAGGCCACCGGTCTGGACTGTGCCCACTTGCATGCTGGATCCATCGCTTCTTGCGGTGTGCGCCACACACGGTGCCTCCCATCAGCATGGAACAGTTGATAACGTGATTCGTCAGACCAGATCACGTTACGCCACTGTTGCAGTGTCTATACGTGGTGATTGGTGGCAAATACACGCCGAATTGTCCGATGACGCTGGGTTAGCAGTGGCACACGTGTGGGGCGACGGCTCTCATACCCATGAACACGCATGTTCCAAAGGATTGTCCACTGGGACACGTCTCTATCATGGCCAGTGTTGAATTCAGCCGTGATTTGTTGCACATTTGCTCTCCTATCTCGAGTTACCACTCGTCTCAGGTTTCGCCTGTCTCGGTCATTTAGGGCCTGTGGACGCCCGGTATGGTGTCTGTTGTGGACTGTGACACCCTCATTCACCGATTCTCGGTAAACTCTCGACACAGTTGACCTTGGGAAGCCGAATTCCTGAACCACTTCCGAAATGGAATGTCACGTGCGTCGGGCACCCACAACCATGCCGCGTTCGAATGCCGTCAACTCACGACCACGTTGCATTTTAACTGATCACTCACACAGCCACTTCAAGCAATGTCTTAACACACAACTGAGACCGTCGCGGAGGCCACCAGGTGGCGTTGGTCACACGTGCTGTCCATCCACAAATCAGAGCCCTGCTATCCCATGAGTTTTGCTCAGCCAGTGTATACTAAATTAAATAGATTGTGTATATTTGTGAAAATAAAAAATTATTAGAATACAATTTTTTAATAGTTAGAGCTAAAAAAATTTAAAATTAGTTTTAGTTGTATATTTATTTACTAATGTTTAAATACTTAAAAAAAAGAATAGAATCTATTTCATACATTTATTTATTACTATAAAGATTACTTATTTTACTTTTATTTACAACTTTTTAAGAATATTAAATTGTTTGTATTCATCAATGTCTGCATTATTAAACTAAACTTTCTTAACAGTCAACAAGTTATATGAAAAATAAGTTTTGTTAAATCAACATTTTTGTTTCAGGTCGTGTCTCTGGGTTCACTTCCGGAGCAGAAAACCCTCACCACGTAGAACAGGTGAAGAGTGGCACCAGGTATGCCATCACAGTCTCATTCACTTGTGATCCAAAGCAAGCTATCGCTGACCCCACCACCAAGAATTTCTCCGCATAAAATATTTCTCCTTGCGTTAATTGATCTAAGATGCGTTTGATCAGAAACAAATTATTTAATGCGCATATATTTTTATCATTCTAAAATTTTCCAGTATTAAATCTTTCTTAAGAAAACACCAAAATCTGTGCTGATTTTATATGTTTTATTTCTTCACATTAAATGATAAAGAGCAAAACCTACTCAATTTGTAGTAGCTCTTAGTAAAAATAGAAGTTTCTTGTTTTGTTTCAATATACAGTCAGACCTCGATATAAGGTCACCCTAAGGGACATCGCAAAAGTGACCTTAAAAGCGGGGTGACCTTTTAACCGATTCATTAGCAGTTCGTTACTAAGCACAGAAAATAGTACACATTATGATTTTTTAAAAATGGTAATACAAAAGAAAACGATCAGCCATAAATTAAATATTTAAGTCTATAAATTTAAACAGAATCAGTAAAGAAAGTTAGATTTTTAAAAAAAAATTAATTTAAAATAAAGCTGTTAATAAATTTCCTCAAAGTATACATACATACATCTTATCTTATTTAAAATAAATCATTTATGCAGGTCTGTCTCGTTTTTGGTTTCATTTTTCAAACAATGTTTTCTGGATTTTGTAATTTCTCAAAATGTTCCTCAGCTCCCTCGTGGTTTGTAAAAAAATTTCGTATGACATTTATTGCATTGAAGGCTTCTGCTTGGGTTACAGCTACAGTCTCAGGATCACTGTCATTGTTCTCACTGTAAAACAATTTCAGAAATTGTAGCTTGCTCGTTGGTTGCAACATTTTCATGAAACTCAAGAGGGGTAATTACCTTGTAAAGAAGTTAAATAGGCTTTTGTTAGAAAAGAGCTCCCCTCGCCTCAGATAAAAATGACCTTATAAGCGATAACGATTTTTAAAACTTGACCATGTATCCGATAATCTATAACAAAGAATTCCTATTCAGTGAGCCCGGACTTTGGAAAAGTGACCTTATATGCGGGGTGACCTTATTTGCGGATGACTTATATCGAGGTCTGACTGTATTTATAACATGCTCAGCAATTACTCAACCATTCCTGTTTTACATTCCTAAATTATTTTATTCTCATTTGTTGGCCTGAATCCGTCACTTTGAATTTCATGTTCATGGAAATAAAATTAATAATATCAGTTAAATGTAATTTTCTAATAATAAACTGTTTTTTATTAAATTTATGTTAGTGTCTCTGATAGGTTTGATTGACATAACTGGATCATTTTCATAATAAATGTCAGAAAAAGAGAGTATTTTGCAGGACTCGAAAAAACTCGGAAATTTTAACCGTCCCCGAGGACGGCTTGTCCAACAATGTACCCGTCCTCCTTTTAAACTAACCCGTCACTTCTAAATAAATAAAAATATAATTTTCTCTTATTTATTACAAACATTTATCATATAAATTGCACAATGAATTAGTAGTTATTAGGATTACAAATACTAGGATAACATTATACAGTTATAAAAGAAATACTAGGTTACTAATAGTAACCTAGTATTTATTTTATGAAATAATTTATTTCTTATATGAAATAATTTAAATGACTAAGATCAAGTTATCTGGAATGTCAATTTATCCGTTTTTTAAATGAATCAAATATGACGTTTGCCCGTTCCACAATCAATCTAATGATTTACAGAGGTTTGTGCTCAGAAATCTGAAAGGGGTTTTCCATTTAGGTAGATGTTCATAATTGCGTTTAACGCTTGTTAAGACCAGTACGTAATGTGTTTTTTTGTAAGTTCATTACTGAAAAGCTCCTTTCAACCGCTGCAGTACTCTCAGACAGAGAAAACATCAATTCCACCAAGCGCAGTATGTTGCTGTATTTCTAGATTAGAGGGTCATTATAGAAGTGAGGCGATAGACTCTTGTTAAATAACAAAAATTGAAAATGTATCACGAACTTTAACGGGAAAATGGCCGTCCGCGCGGACGTCGTATTCGAGAAATTTGTTGTCCGCGGGGAATTTTTGACCGCCGAGGACGGGCGGTTTTTCAAGCCCTGGTATTTTGTTACCAACTCTCTCTCTCTCTCTCTCTCTCTCTATACACATATATATATATATATATATATATATATATATAAGCGAAAGTCTGTCTAGCTGTATACTCACTAACAACTCCAGAATGGGAAAACCGATTTGGATAACGTTTTTTTTTTTTTTTTTTCCCACAGAGTTGCTACACTGTCTAAGTCGGGAAATTCAAAAATTGTCCGAAAGGCAGGGGGTTTAACATATCTGAGCGGAAATCTGGAAAATCAGGGAGTTAGATTTGTTATCTTCACACCACCAATTTCCTCAAAAAAAAAAAAAAAAAACATGTGTCACTTACCGAATTATTGTGACTTAGAAAACTTTCAACTAGAAAAGAGTTGCTAGAATCCAGAACAGATAGAAAGGACTTCAGATTGTTTATTCCTATTTTTAATTTCAAAATGTATTGAGATAAATAATGTTTTATAATCTCTTATGAATTTTTAATGTTTTTTTATTGTTAAATTTCCTAATCTTCTAACACCTAGCTTGATAGATCAATTTAATTAAACTGTCATTCAAGGGAATTGCTGTTCCACGTGGAAATTATTAACCAATACTATAATATCCTGAGGACAATCCAGATTTTACTTTTTGCGGCCCATTTTTGTGAGAATTATTTTTCCGAAAATTTCTTAATAAGCAACATTCAGTTTTAGCTATCACTATTTTTATTTCGATTTTTTTTAACACAATCGACGTAAGTGTTTTGGCCTGTTCCCTATTTTTCTAATTCTGATATGTTTAATAAGTTGTTATGACATGCGAATTTCTTATTTTAGCCATCACTTTCTCTAAGTGTTCAATTCGTGACAATTTCATCATAATTTTACGTCGTTTTATGATAGTTTATCAGCAGTTATTCGTCATTTTTTGGCTCCTTTAATATAGGTTTTCTACTTCCGTTATTTTTAAGATTGTTATCACGACGTATTTTTCGGCCCTTTTCACATGATTTTTAAAATTCTGATACTTTTTATACGATGTTAGTTTACGTTTGGATTTGAGTAATCACTCTTCGAGCATTCGATTCGTGACAATTACATCGCAAATTCACGTCGTTGGACAATTTTTTCAGCTGTTATTCGTCATTTTTCCGGTTTTTTCTGCAAGATTTTACAAACTCCGTAATTTTTAAATTTTATTACGACACGCGAATTTTGAATTGGATTTTTTGGCATTTTGTATTCGTGACGATGCTGTTGTATAATCCCGCCATTTCGCTTCGTTTTTTCTAAGAATTCGCCGTGGAACAATTTTGTGCGATCGTTTTTATAAAGTGAAATTTCATAAATTGGCCTTTTTTACAAATTAAAATTTTGTGAATGGGCAATTTATTATAATTTGAATTTTGCAAAGGAGCCTTTTTTTAGAATTTGAATTTTGTGAAGAGACCTATAAACGGCCCCAATTTCTATCTGGATCAAACCCTGATACATGTTCCGAAAATTTATTTATTTATTATTTATAATAAATAGACAGATTTGTGTTTTTTTCCCCATTATTTTAATTTTGCATTATTTTATTTATTATATTTAAAGACATTAGAAGATAGTTATGTAACTTGCGCTTTCCTATTTTTCCCTTTCAATTATATTTATATTTCTAATTTATTTATTATTTTATAATAGAGAGTAAAATAAATTGTGCTTTTTTTTTTAACATGATTGTATAATTTTTTCTTGTAAACTTAACTCTTTAAAATATTCCCCATCGACGAGATTTGATGACAATAAAGCTTACTTTTTGTATTTTACTTTTTTTTAATAAATTTGCCTTAATTTTTTAATCAATATGCATCAAAAAATAGAAATACTAATAAATCTTACTTAAGAGTGACTTTAATAGTCCTACCCAGTTGTCTTATTTTCTTTATTTTATTTTTAGAAATATTCTTTAGTTTATTTTGTAAGATTATTTAGCATTCTTAACAAGATTTTTTTTTATATAAACTAGTACCTGTTATGCAGAGTATCTGTGCATAGCAGAGATACTAATAAATTTAATAATAATTAAATTATAGCATCAATTATTATCATCAAATATGGAACAAACTCAGATAAATTAGTTTTTTTTATTTAATTTGCCTTTCATATTTATATCATTAGCTACATTTTTTATTAATAATGAGTTAATGATTCATTTATAAAGTTAGATTGTTTTTTATGATTTTATCTCTTTTGTATTTGTAATTATATGTAGAAAATTTTATTTTATTATAATTTACATAAAAACTTGAAACGCACCTTTTTTTAGGTTAAAAAAAACTCACTTTTGTTCATTTTTGCATCTTTCACTTCATGTAGGTGCAATGTATACAGGGTATGCAAAATTAAACAGGAATATTGCATCAGAAGTTTCTGCTTTTGACTCACAAATTGCAGAAATTTTTAAACAAAATTTATAGTGTTGACTAAGTGAGACTAAGTTTTAAATATTTTTTTCTCTTCTATATGATATATTTATATTGTCTTTAATGCCATCTTTTCTCTGTATTGTGTTGTATTAATTGAAATAAAATATACAACATAATATTTAAATTACAATCTATTAATTTTTTGTGGTTCAATGTATATTTTGTTCACGACACTTCAGTACATAATGCAATGTTAGGTTGGAATCATTTTTTAAATATATTTAGTAATTGTATATTTCTATTAGAGTAGCTACCCTGTTTTCAGCAGTTTGCAAATTTTCAAGGCGTGGTTTGTAAACCTCTTACCAACGCTACGTGATTTTGGGCACACTATCAAAAATACAAAATTTCATCGATTAAAACCATTGTTATAGATCAAAACGTGTGCTGCATTTTAACCTATATTAAAAGCAGACAGGAAAAATTAAATATTCTTAAAGCTCCGTAAACTCATAATTTAAGTGCAGAAGTATAGCCGGCTGGAAACAAATATGCAGACTTACAGGGATGTGATTCTTCCGCGAATTCGCGGATTTCCGCTTTTTTTCAGATTTTTCCATTTTTTTTCCGCTAATTTCAGTGGAAATTTTTTTTTTTTTTTTTTTGCACAAATTAAAGCATTTTATAAGGAATTTAATTTTCCGCGGAGCATAAGTATTGAAGTCCTCATTCTCCCCTCTGAAGTTTCTCTAAAAATCATTTCCTTGGGATAAAACTGGTTGACCTTTTACAGGGTAGAGATTTTTCCGCTTTTTAGCGGATTTCAGCTTTTTTCGCTTTTGTCTCTCGAATTTCAGCCTTTTTCAATCAAAAACTCCGATTTTGTAAAAGTTTCGGGTTTTGTTTTATAAATATCCTGATTTTTTTTTTTAAAAATCAGTCGTTGAAATAAAATAATTATATTTTTTGTACGATTTTCAAAGATAAACAGAAAATTCAAACTACGTCCTAGCTGCGAATCCTTCTGCGTGTTAAATTATTTTAGCTATTTTTTCTGATTTTACGCACAGAAAATAAGATTTTCCGTATTTTTGTTTGACTGCCGGATAGCTCGTATTTTCGTAATTCAGACGTTGCTGCTTCCTGTTTTCTGGCGTGAAAGCAAACGTAAAAAAAATAGAGGTGGATTTGCGGTGAAATTATTTATTTGCTAATTCAATTAATCTTGTAAATTTTTATTTACACCGAAGAGCCATTTTACTATGGCCACCCTGCTAATAACATGTAGGACAACCTTTAGCCCTCAAAACTGCTAGCACCCGCCGTGGCATTGATTCCGCAAGGTGCTGATAGATACTCTGAGGTATCTGGTACTAAGCGCTCACCAACTGGTCCTGCAATTCCCAGACATTGCGAGGGGGTAGCGTGGCAGCACGAATTTGGTTTTCCAAGTAGGACCACAAATGCTCTATCAAGACATGACTTGAAAGTCACTGGAATGGTCCTCGAACCAATCCATGACGATTCGACCCTTAACGACCTTGGTAAACACCATCCCCCGCAAGAAAAAATGGTGCCATGAATGGGTGAACTTGGTCTGCAACTATGTTCAAGTACCTTACAGACGTCAGGGATTGTTCTATGAGGATTATGGGTCCTAATGTGCCCCATGAAAACATTGCCCACACCATGCTACTCCCGCCACCGGCTTGTCTCCGTCCAACTGTGCATCCGGGAGCCAGGGATTCCTTTGGAAATCGGCGTATTCTCACACGCCCGTCGAGGTGATAGACCAGAAAACGTGATTCATCAGACCATGCTACCTTCATCCATTCCTCTGGTGTCCAATTTCGTTTTTCTTGGCCCGTAGCAGACGCATCTGGCGATTACGTTCCGTCAGTGCAGGAACATGCTTCGGCCTCCGACTGCGTAGGCCCATACGAAGCAATGTACGCTGCACAGTGTGTTGAGAAATACTGTCTGGGTCACCACTGTTGTTGCTGGTGATTTCGGCTGTTGTAGCTCTTCGGTCACGGCGAACAATGCGTAGCAATCTCCGCTCTCTTCTGGAATCAATGCGCCGTGGACGACACACTGTTGGCCGGCGACTTGCCGTTTCACCATCCCTGCACCACTTTTGATATGTGCTCACAACAATTGCACGTGAACAGCCCACTAAACGCGCCGTTTCTGATATTTTATTTTATTTTATAACCGTCGTTGAACAGCCGACCCAACTTAATGGGTTTACGGCTACTAATGTTCAACTCCGTAGCCTTGTAATTTTGAACCCAATCCAGAAGACAAGGGAACTCCTGGATCGAGTATTGGGAGAAATTTGCCTTCGTGGAGGACTCGTTTCTGATATTGATGTTCCCAGTCGCCAAGCCATAACGATTTGACCTTTATCGAAGTCTGATAAATCAGCTGCTTTTCCCATTATATCGCTAATCGCACTTTGTTTAGAAAGACAATACATACCCGCTTTATATACTGCAATATCAGCCGCGCACGCGCAGTGGTTCTGCTCCTGGGCGAGCCCATTGTTATAGATGGAGGATGGTCATCATGTAATGGCTCTTCGGTGTATTATGTCTAAACAAAAACAATACAAACAAGCCTTTTAGAAATCCGGTCTCTGGAAATATCTCGATTCTTATTCACGCGATTTTATTATCAAACATCGATTTTCGTATTTACCTGATTTAAAAGTTGAACGTTGCGATTCTTATTCAGACGATTTAAATATCGTGCATTGCTATTCTTATTTACGATATTTAAAAATCCAATATAGCGATTTGT
The DNA here is from genome assembly GCA_949128135.1 of Parasteatoda lunata. Lineage (NCBI taxonomy): Eukaryota > Metazoa > Arthropoda > Arachnida > Araneae > Theridiidae > Parasteatoda > Parasteatoda lunata. Next base: position 359,953 of record OX421972.1, read on the forward strand.
ATTTACTCGCTTTTAAAACCCTATTCGTATTCACACGAGCTTTAAATCCAATGTCGTGATTCGTTTTTGAGATTGTAATATCAAACGTCGATTTTCGTGTTTATACGTGCTTTAAAAATGAGACATTGGGATTCGTAATCGCGCGATTTAAAAATTATGCATCGTGATTTCGTATTTATGTGATCTAAAAATTACGCATCATGATTTGTATTTTCGCATTTTTTAAATTCGATATAGAGTTTCATATTAACCTGATTTAAAAGCCTCGTATCGGGATTCATATTCTCTCTATTTTAAATCATGCATGTGATTCATATTCATACAATTTTAAAATTAATCATCGGGATTTATAATCACATGGTTCACAAGTTTAAAAAACGCACTTTTTTTGTCAAATTTTTGAATAATACTATATAATTTTAAAACATTTAATATATATATATATATATATATATATATATATATATATATATATATATATATATATATATATATATTCATTCTTGGATTTCCTCTTTTTTACTTTCTGACTACTCTCATCCCTGAGATTAACATAAGTTACCGAAAATTGAAGAAATGCTATATTTCACCTTCAGTGGTTATGTGAAATATAACTATTTGTCCAAATGGCATTTCAATTTCAAGGCTTTTAAATGTATTAAATTCTATATTTAAACATTTTAATGTCAACTATTAATTATAGTAATTAATTGTTTACTTCTCTTTTGATCACGAATTTTAAATTCTCAAATTTAATATTTTCCATTGAATTAAAGATATAAACTTTATTAAAAAGAATCGGTACTTATTTGTTATTGGTACCATGAAGCCAAATTCGCCAACAAGTGGAACAATGTCATGTTCTGATTTACGCAGGTTACCGGATGACGAAAGTGTAAGAGCGGATGTTAGCAATAAAGCCTTGACGTTGAAATTTATTATTTGGTTGTTGACGGTTTAAGGGTTACTGAATGTTTAATGTAAATTAATAAAAATTGAATTTATAATTCCTGTATATTATCACAAATGGATGAGCTAAAATCACTAAAATGTATAATCAGAGTTTTATATCTAAATTAATAATTTAAGCAAATTGAAAATTGCGTTTTATCTAATAACAAAAACTACTATTTTCGACTATCCAATTTATTTCGAAACATGGCGTAATTCTTCTTATTGTTTAATATCTTACTTTCTTTAAAAGCTATTTAAATTAATCACCCCCCCCCCTCTCTCTCTCTCTCTTTAAATTGAAAAAAATAAGAATGGGGGCAAAAGAACTACTCGTATTGTAAGTGAAATTAATGCCTCGACCCAACGGCTCCAAAACTGTTTTCTATTCAAATACAATTATTAGTCACGTGGTAGTTATAATCATTGCTAATAATCCAGTAAAAAGATGGGGAAAAAATCACTTGAGTCTGTTTCTTGAAATTTTTCTTTCAGCTGCTGTGAAATCATAATAGATTCATCAGACATTGTTGCAGAATTCATGCGTTTTCGATTACTATAATTGTCTTTTAAAACTTCCACCAATTTTCTTAATTTTTTTTTCACTATATTGCCCAAAACCTAATCTTTTTGTTTTTACAGGAGATTCACATAAAACACGTAATTTATTGTTCAAACTTCCCAATTCTGCTTCTTTTCCCTCTGAACATCCTCTTCTGAATCACTTTTGTTGAACAACCTAGGGTTTGCCTCCGTTTCATTTATAACCGAGAAATCTGGCAAATTTGGAGAGATAATCGGCATCAAAAAAAACATATTTTTTGTTGCAAAGATAAATTTGTACATTAACTAATCATCTAAACTGGTACTTTTCTCAAATTCTTTTTGACATAGGTGTAGTCATTTTTAACCAAAAGATTAGCCCAAAAAATTTGACTTTCAAAATCCATTTTGTGAAATGAAACTTTTCATTATAGAAAGTGGTTAAATTATCTTAAACAGCAAAATTAACCTTAAGCTCGCAAAATCGTAATCTAAATGACAGAAATCTAAAAGAGTCTTTCGAAAATCCTTATTGGTTATAAAAAATAAATGAGTAAAAAATAAACGTGGAAAAAACAAAAAAGAAGAAACATACAGAACTAGTCAATACTCACAGCAAATGATAATTTTGTATAATCAAAATGTAATTAAAATTCACCTTTATCAGATTCATGTTTTCCTTTTTCTCTCTCTACAAGTTATAATTTTATTTCATTAAGTGCATTGGTCTTTTATTTTTTTTTTCATTCAGAATTGCTCACAATACTTGCGTTTATTTAATAAAAAAACTTTATTGTTATTTTTAAAACATCTAAAAATTTGTTATTGAACTAGTAATGGTGACTCACAGGGACTTAGGACTACAATATCTTATATTTTGAAAGAAAAGGAAGAACTCAGAACTTTAATTTTATTTTAATTTTAAAAATTCTGAAAATGCTTTGAGAAATTCATAAAAACATAAAAATGAGAAGGTTGGAAAAAAAGGATGATGTTTTCATAATTGTTTATTTAAAAGATTTATTATTGCTATATTAATTAGAAATTGTGGTGATCATGTTAAATTAGTCTTTAGTAGTAGCAAATTGTGTGTCATGTGTATTATATCATTAAATATTAAACTCAAATTATTTCTGTCAAGAAAAGAAAGAAATATTTGTTGTGCGTATTGTACAGCATAACATTTTTAATTATACAGTATTTAACTTGTATTAATTTTTTACACCCTTCCTGTTGAGACTCCAGGCTACAAATTTGCAAATGTGTAGAAGAATGTTGCAGTAAAAAAATAATTTTTTTCGTAATTTTTTGAGACCACATGTTTTGAGTTATTTCAGGTCACTTTTAAAGTTTGACCTAGTTTGAGAAGGTCATATAAGATATCAAATGAAAGCTCTATATTTTAGCTTTGCAATGGTTTTTGAAACTTTTTTTTGATATATTTAGAAAAAAAGTTGCAGTCATTTATATGTATGCAAGTTAGTCATTTTTTATGAAAATTGTATTTTTTCAAATGTCTATAATTTGGAAAATTTTCAAATAAAAAATCTAAAAATTGGTAGAACTACTTACTTTATAGTGAGTGTTTATACCACCAAATTTCATTAAAATCGGAGGGGGGTCGGTCCAAGAGTGATTGATCTGACGTGGAATGAGACTCCATTGTACAATTCTTTTGAAAACATTAAAGTTTTAAAAAATTTATCATTGTGAAGTATGCGGATTATAAATATTTATCTGTAATTTTGTTATTAAAAATTCAATAGGAAATATAAAAAAAAGCTATTTCAATTTTTTACATATTTAATTTAAATACAAATTTCAGTTGAAACTTAATTTCTGTTCTTAACTCTAGACAGATATTTATTATACACATTTATATTCTCATTTTACACTAAACTTAAAAAGAACATCTTTTTTTTATAGAAAATAAAGATTATGTAAAGATAAAATAAAAATACAAAATCGTTTTTTAATGATAACCAAAATATGGAAAGACTTCTTTATTTTAGATACAGGATAATAAATCAAATATAACCATGATAATAAATATGTCTTTTTACACACACAAAATCAAAGGTTTTGCCTTTGTTGGCTCATAAACATGATTACTATATGAAATCAATAAAGATATGAAATCAATAAACTAAAGAACTTTGAATCTGGATATAGGGAAATCAACGACATGCAGTTCGATAATGGTTTCAACAATGAATCCCGCAGATCTATGGCGAATGTCACGGTAGCAAGTCTAAGCCAAATAAGTCTTTTATAAATATTCCCCACTTTCCAATCAAAACTAGTTCAACTGATGGGAAAAACTCTCCCTCAATTCCCCTATCAAATAAATTTGATATACTATCTGAAAATGACGATATAAACAGCAATAATAAATTAGATTCGATGGAAGAAGAAGCCTCCGAAAAGCCATCTCGTTTAAAAAGAGAAAATCCTCTCCCATAAAAGATAACCTTACCAAGCCTATTGCTACTGAAGAAGAAACACCAGAAAATTCATTAGATAATATGGAAACCCAATGTAACGAAACAGAAAATGATCGGAATTCTAACCCGCGAAGAGATAAAATAAACCACCACATATTATTGAAAAGAGTGATGATTTTGATTATCAAAAAATCAGAGAATATATTAAAGAAAAAGGAATCGATGATTACTTAGCCAAAGAATCATACGAAAATTTCAATATAAAGTCGAGGATGGATATTGTACATAGATTCATAAGAAAGTATCTAGAAGAGAAGAATATTGGATACTATACATATCTCTTCTACCTTCTGAAGGAAATCTCAGAGTAGTAATTAGAGGCATACCCATCGAAGTTAATGACGAATGAGTTTATTATACTTTAAGGTTAGAATTCCCACTGTGCACAAGCGCTGTAAGAATGACAAGGAGGAGAAACGGCGAGACTTTTAAGCTCCCCCAATGGATGGTGTGAACGCTGCAAGCTCCATACCGCCTATACTTCCGGGTTAACTGTTTCCGGTGTATTTTAAAGCCATTTAGCTCACAGCGTGATTATTGTGTTTTGAGATTCTTGCTAACGTGGTATTTGATTACTTATTACTTGTCTTTACAATGCTAACAATACTTGTGTTTACAATGCTAAAGGTGCTAACACTAACGTAAGATAGTGCACAGTTTGCAGCAAGAACAAACACTAATAAGCAAATGGAAAGAGGCCAAATAAGGACTGCCAAAAAAGCGAGTTATTCAAAATCTAGCAACCATGTCACCTTTTTTTTACAATTTATCTATAAATAACAAATTTTCACTTCAAATTCACCAGAATTACTTAATAACATTAATATCTTATGAAATACGGCAGATTTGAGCTCGGAAATTATCTAATTTACTTCTTTTATTGAAAACAAAATTTTCCGTTTGAAAATATCGCCTCGCAGAATAAGCTGTAGTAAGAAGTTGCAAACTTTCTAACCGGAACTAGAGTAGGTATAGAGCTCGATATTGTTATTGTTTACATTTATATTGAAAACACCATCCATTCCTATGTGCATTGAAGAGAGAAAGTAACTTTAAAGATATCTATATCCTATTACACTTGGAAAATCTTAAAATAAAAGTGGAAAATTACGCCACAGGTGTCAAAACTTTTACCACCCAGCCTCGTCATGTCACTTACCACCCAGATGTGTAAAATGTAGCAAAGAACATTTGACCAGTGAATGTCAGAAAAATGAAGATCCTTCCACATGCTGTTATTTCTGAGACAAGCACCCAGCAAGCTATAGGGTCTGTTTGAAGTTTCCCGCAGCACCACTAAACAAAAAAACATCAATATGCTAAGAATAATGAAAGAACGTATCATAATAAGTCATATGCCGAAGCATTAAAAACTATAAAGAAACAAATGACTTAAAATCTTTAATGCAAAAAGCTATACAAGCCTGTAAGGGCCTAAGTGGTCTAGTAGCTATCGTACACGCTGCTGGAAGACTTCCGACCTTAAATGACACTATGTAAAAATTAAGTAAGGAAACCAATCAAAAGAATCATAGATAAACTCAATAATAGAAAAAGAGCCACTTCAAGTCATGATGTGGAATGCAGCAAACCTCACTGCAAAATTTCCTGAATTTACTAACTTTCTATTTGATAATGACATTGATGTAGCTCTCGTAACTGAAACTCATGCAAACTCCAACAATAAATTAAATATTGTTCATTATAATACTTATAAGACCGATCGCAAACAATGCAGAGGTGGTGGTACGGCCATTTTCACAAAAAAAAATCACTCAGCATGGTACTATACAGCACCAACGTTTATGACGAATACGAAGAAACCTCTATCCTGCTCTATCTGAATCACAAAGATTGTAAATCATCAGTATGTATAACAGACCAAATTACATCATCACTAAAAATATACTAGAACAGCTTTTCCCTGATAATATGAATAGCATAAGCGACGGAGGCTTCAACTCCAAAAACACGACTTGGGGTGCCCGAGTTAATAATCAAAATGGTCACAAACTCCACCCATCGGCGTTCCCACTTTATCGTGGTGGTGTGGTTTGTGTGTGTCGTCGATCCCGAAAGCTATGCCGGTGGTAGCTTAGCTACTGACAGGGTCACCCAAGCCGGACAAAGATTAACACCCTGGTCCTCCACGTTAGGGGTTTGGCGTGGGGCCAACTACCCCACACTGTAAAAAGCTTCCAGTTCAGAAACTTCAACAATACATGGAAACCGGCAGGACTCTACCCAAGCGACTTGGAATGGAAAAAAACTTGAAAATTGGCACTTGGAATCTTCGCACTCTGTATAAAGGAGGTGTCCTGAAAAACTTAATTGAAGTACTTGTCAACTATATTATTGATATCCTAGCAATCCAGGAGATCAGGTGGCTGGGACAAGGCATTTTGGATAGGAAGGATTGCAGAGTTTATTATAGCTGCAAAGAAAAATCCCACCAGTTTGGTATCGGATTCATCGTAAGCAAAAAACGAAGAAACTTAGTTATTGATTTTCAGGCCATAAGCATGAGGATCTGAAAAATCAGAATCAGGGGAAGACATTACAATATCACATTGATCTGCGCCCATGCACCAACAGAAGACAAAGACGAGGAGGAAAAAGATCTATTTTATGACCTACTTATGAAGTGTTACGATTCATGCCCTGTCCAGGATGTAAAGCTGGTTCTTGGAGACTTCAATGCTAAGGTTGGATGAGAACAATTTATTAGATCCTATGCTTCTGCTGAAAGCCTACATCCTGAGACTAACAGAAACGGACAGAGTCTTTTTGATTTTGCTATTTCAGAGAATATGTTTATATCCAGTACAGCATTCCCACATAAGAAAATACACAAGTACACCTGACGATCCCCAGACGGTTTAACCTTTAATCAAATAGACCATGTACTTGTAGATACAAGACATCATAGCAATGTGTTAGATGTGAGAAGCTACAGAGGAAAAATGTTGACACCGACTATATTCTAGTCATCTCCAAAGTTAGACTTAAGTTATGTAAGAAATTTTACTCTAAGAGGGTAAACACCATTCCTAAACTATACATCGCTAAATTAAATTATCCCAGCATCCTTAAAGAATTCAAGTGCAAACTATCTAGATCCATTGAACTGGAAAAAGAAAATTCAAATAACATCTTCGATTGGAACTCAGTTAAGGAAATCATTTTAAAATCAGCACGTGAAACCATTCCATGCTTAGAACGTAGTACCAGGAGAGAGTGGTTTGATGACGATTTCAGAAAAGCTACTGAGGAAAAGAACAAAGCCTACAGACTGATCATACAAAAATGTTACATCAGAATATATGAGGAAAAATACAGGGAATCTCTAGGCATCTAGAGGAATATCTAAAACTCCTGGAAAGCCGGAACAACCAAAAAGAATGTAGGAGGTTCTATAAACTAGTAACAAATATGAGAAGAGAATTTAAGCCAAAATCTATCACCTGCAGAAATAAGGATGGAGAACTTCTGAGCGAACTTCATCACTTGCTTAAAGTTTGGAAATGCTACTTTCAAGATTTGCTTGAAGTGAAAAATGAGACTCTCAACTTAGAGAACAGCCCTGAAGAACTGAACCCAGTTCAACAAGTAGACATTCCCTCACCATCTCTAGATGAGGTTGTCCTAGCTATTAAAAACTTAACAACAATAGGTGGGCTGGTCCCGACTGTATACCATACTACTAAAAACTGATGAACCAGAGCTTTTTAACGCTATCTATAATACCACGGTAAAAATTTGGGATACGGAGAAATTGCCCATTGAATGGGAAGAAGGCTTCATTTGCCCCATATTTAAGAAAGGAGACTAACTTGAATGCCGTAACTATAGAGGCATTACACTCCTCAATACGGCATATAAAATATTCTCCAACTTGCTTTTTGCAAGACTTCTCCCTTTTACCGACAAAATAATTGGAGACTACCAATGCGGTTTTAGATCACAAAGATCTACTGTAGATCAAATTCACGCCTTAAAACAAATTTTAGATAAAACTAAGGAATGTAATATCAAAACTTTTCATTTATTTATGGACTTTAAAGCTGCTTACGACAGCATAAAGAGAGATAAACTACTGGAAGCAATGGTCGAATTCGGGATCCCTACTAAACTCATTAACTTAACCAGAGCTACACAAAGTAATATAAGATACAGGGTTAAAATTCGAAATCAATTATCGGAGGCGTTTTCAACAGAGAGAGGCCTTCGTCAAGGGGATTCCCTTGCCTGTCTACTCTTTAATCTAGCTCTGGAGATCAGAGATAGTGGATTAGACCGAAAAGGCACCCTTTGGAATAGATCAGTTTAATTATTGGCATATGCCGATGTCATAGGGAGGTCAGAGAGAGCTGTGAGAGATGCCTTTCTGACTCTTGAAACTTCTGCCACAAATATGGGCCTTACCATCAATGAAGATAAAACTAAATTTATGGAATCTCCAGCCACAACTGTAAATCACGATCCTCTATTCATAAATGGTTACACCTTTGAAAAGGTTAATGAATTCAAATACCTTGGAACAATGATCAATGACCAAAACAGCATAAAAACAGAAGTAGACAACAGAATTAAAATGGCAAACAAGTGTTTCTTTGAACAAAGAAAGCAATTAAGATCAAGCCTATTGAGTCGAAAAACTAAAATTAAAATTTATAAGACTCTTATTCTACCTGTATTGCTCTATGCAAGTGAAACATGGACACTAAACGCAGACACTCATCTTACTCTTGTTGTTTTTGAAAGGAAAATCCTTAGAAATATTTTTGGCCCAGTACTGGAAAGAGGCTGTTGGCGAATCAGATACAACTTTGAATTACATAGACTCTATGAACAGCCACAGATAGTGCAGGTCATCCGAAGCAATAGATTAAGATGACTTGGCCATAAACTAAGTCCAGAAACTAACTTGGACTAAGTCCAGAAAATAATGCAGTCCGAATCGCCACCTTTAAAAATCCATCGGGATCTCGGGCTAGACCTCCAACTAGATGGCTGGATGACACTGCTAAAGATTTAAGAGTATTAAAGATAAAAAAACTGGGAAAAAGTCGCCATGCACAGGGGGCGTTGGAGGCTACGTGTGGTTGAGGCAGCCAAGGCCTGTAAGGGGCTGTCGTGCTGAAGAAGAAGAAGGTCTCAAACTCCATGAACACATTGAGAATATGAACCTAACTGTTACCGCTTCCCCCAAACCAACCTACATTCCGTACAATATTCACCACCATCCCGATCTACTAGATTTCTTCATTGTAAATAAAAACAGCCAATTCAACTGCTACACGGTGACAGAATTATCAAGCGATCATGCCCCAGTCATTGTGACCCTAGGATTGCACAACCATGATACTACTAAGAAGAAGAATATCAATTCGGACCTATACCACAACACCTCAATTCTCCTGGATCGATACAAAGTACCAACAAATATTGAAGAAAGAGACTGTACTATTGAGATACTCATGAAAGATATACAGAGTGCTCTAAATGATGCTACTTCCTTCCGAATTTCCACCGACAACTACCAAAAACGCCCAAGGGAAATTAAGCAGATGATAGGCTATAGGAATTATATCAGAAAATTGTGACAGAAAAACAGAAACCTCTCTGACAAAACAGAACTAAATCGCTCGACAAAAAAGATCAAATAAATGTGAAATAAATATAGAGAAGAATGCTGGAGCGAAGAGGTTGCTAGCCTCAATATTGACGACAGATAAGTATGGAAAATGTCGAAATCGCTAAGAACCACTAAAACGCCTAATAAACCAATAATTCACAATGTAAACAGCATCTATAGCAACCATGACAAACTAAAGGTATTTGCAGATACAATGGAAAAGCAGTTTTCTTTAAACACCAAGCCATTAAATACTCAAAATGGTAATGAAATAAATAATGATTATATCCATTACTTCAATAATCATACTAGTCTCAACATCCTGCCAAATTTCACCATGGAAGAGATACGAAATAACATTAAAAGGCTAAATAACAGGAAAGTTCCTGATAAAATAATTAAGAATTTACCAAACAATAAAATCTAGGACATCATAAACATCTATCACGCCTGCCTGAAGCTAAACTACTTCCCCAATGTGTGGAAAAATGTCCTTGTCATTCTATTCCCGAAGCCTGAGAAGGATGCTCAAGATCCTCAAAACTTTAGGCCCATCAGTCTACTCCCCATGTTGGGAAAAATATTATTATCCTGAACAGACAGGAGCCATATCTAACTTTCATACCGAAGGAACAGTACGGTTTCCGTAAACAGTTATCAACCACCAAACAGCTAATAAGACTCATAGACTTTGTTAGGGGAGGTATTTTCAAAAAGGAAGTCACTGCTTTGCTCATGCTGAACGTGACCAAACCAGTTGATCACGTCTGGCATAGAGCCTTAATTCACAAAATGATTAAAAATAATCTTCCTTTTGATATTATAAAATTACTTGACTCTTATCTGTCCAATCGGGACTTTTCAGATCCGTCTTAACGGTGATTTATCAGATAAAAGAAATATACATTCTGGAGTGCCGCCGGGTAGCATCCTGGGCAACGTACTATATTTGATACACACAAGTGATTTCTCTAGCAACGAAAAAAGTAACAACTATTTTATTGCCTTCTACGCCGATAATACGGCAATTGCCGGTAAATCTATGAAACCAGACCAAGCTGTCGCCAATCTAAATTAATCTATTTTAAATTCAACTCTTCCACTCAATTTAAAAAGATTAATATATCTACAATGCATCAGGCCCATCCTTACCTATGCTAGTCCTGCATGGGGATGCATAAGTAATAACTTGAGGTCGTGTAAAAAAATTGCTTAGAAGAATTATGGGTGCACCGTACTATTTACCAAATGCAGCTATTAAAAATGGTTTAAATATAGACACTATCAGTAATTTTACCAACAGATTAAATGCCTCTTTCTATAGCAATGCTAAGAAACCTAACCTAGCAGGTTTTAATAACCTACTTAATTAAGATTTAATTGATGACATGAAAGATTATAATCCCATGACATCATTCTTCCTTTCTGATGGAATATTATCCAAATATTATAAATAGTAACGCCAATTAGATGCTTCTGAGAAAGGGAAAGGACCAGAAGGGTGATCCCCTGCTCGGGAGTGTGTCAGCCCCCCACTACAGTTTTTTCTCCAATATCGTAGACTATATCCCCAGACACATTATTTAAACATATGACTGCTTCCACCTCGCCATTCTCTCACCATTATCTGCATTTACTGCTACATTCCAGTCGCCCAAGGGCATACACTAATATGAAAGAGTCGATTGTCCGCTTTGCGGACAAGTACTCTGAATGATACTACTGTCCAAGTCCAAGAGGAAACCATTCTCGTCTTGGATCCACTATCATTCTCGTCTTGGATCTCACAGAACAAGGTTCTTCTGTAACCGCACTATGACCTACCATGTCTAAGCACCGACTCGGCAACGAAGGGAAGGTATTCCGTGATAGAAATCAATACCCGAGCATGTAAGCTATAAACTTCTCCCTTTATTTATAGTTTACAAAAGCTCATTTTTCCATATTCTTTTTATTTCTTGTTGGCAATATAGCAGATCAAAATAAAGATGTAAACTTGTAGCGTGTTTTTTCAGTGAGTGTTAATTGCTTTCCCTTCTTTAAGTATTAATGACTATAACTTTCTTTTTTCCAACTCGTTATCAGCACGAAACTCTTTGTAATTGAAGTATCGAGTCATTTTATGATAAAATTAGAAGTAATTAATTCTTGAATTGTCGCGAAGCAGCATGGATGAATTGAAGATACCCAAGCTAAAGTAATTATACGGCATAGAGCATCCGAACAAGATCAGCATTGGTGCAGAAGAATTGTTGAAAAGCAATTGATCCTGGTTTTTCAAATGAATTGACAAAGAAGAGCAAAAGGTGAATGAGAAAGCACTGACATTTTTATTTCTTGTGGTTGATGATGAATACCTTGACGACACATCGGACTGTACACGTGCAAAAGATGCATGGGTATCACTGAAGGAAATCTTTCTTGAAGGGAGTCTTTTGCACACTCTACGGTTAATGAAGGAACTTTTTAACGTTAAATTGAACAGTAATGAAAGTATGAACTCTTACTTGGAAAGATTATTGGATTTACATCGAAAAGTTTCCTCTTGTGGTTACGGTTTCACAGACTGTGAAGTTTCTTTAATTATGATAATGGGACTACCAAAGGAATATGAAGGTTTAATTTTGAATTTAGAAAGAGATGAAAAAGAACTATCAACAAAAATTGTGAAATCACGCCTTATTGCTGAAGAGAAGAAGTAGATGCGACACAATGGTTTCAATGAAGTATCAATCAACGAAAGAGCCCTGAAAACTAAAGATAAGTTCAAGCCAAGGTTTCAAGAAACTCCAAAGAGGATGCCAAGAACTAATAATAGGAAGACTCGCTGCTACTGCTGTAATTAATGGGGCCACATAGCAAAAACGTTTCCTGCAGTTGGGAGTACATCTCATGCCAAGAGAGTTTCTGATGATGTTTATCAGGCACTACTTGCTGGAACATAAATTCTTTGGCCTATTGCCCTTAAGATCTAAAGTTGAAGTTGCTAATGCTGAGAAAATTGAAGTTTGTGGGTTAGGTGATATTTTTTTGCTGCCCTCAATGAGATGTGGTAAGGAAAATGTTCATTTGCCGAAAGCGCTTTATGTTCTCCAGCTTGAAGGCAATCTCTTATCAGTCGGCAGAATCGAAGAAATGGGGAAGACAGTTTCTTTTGAAGGGGAAAAAGCCATAATCAAATATCCTAAACAAAAAAGAGCTATACTCACTGGTTACAGATGTGGCAGGCTTTATAAAATCGAAGAAAAACAAACTGGTAAAGCATTTATATCCAAACATGAAGAGCTTATGCATAGACGTCTAGGACATTTGCACATTAATACAGTCAAGAAACTAGTGAATGGTGAAGGATCTGAAGAAAAACACATGAGCAGCTATAAAGAGTGATATTTGTTCTACTTGCATTTTGGGGGAAATGAAAAAATTCTATTTCCAAAAGAAGAATCTGTAAGAGCTTCTAGACCACTACAGCTGGCACATAGTGATGTGTCTGAACCAATTACACCTACTTCCAGAGGAGGTTCTAAGTACATTGCCACCTTTATAGAGGATTTTTCCAGATATACTGTAGTCAAGCCAATGAAATCAAAAGACCAAGTTTATGAAAAATTTATTGAGTATAAAAGCAGCGTTGAAAATTTTCATGAACTAAAGATCTCTACCTTACAAAGTGATAATGGAGGAGAATATTTAAGTAAAGCATTTGATGATTTTCTAACTGAAAATGGAATTGTGAGACAGCTGACTGTTCCTCGAACCCCGGAGCAAATTGGGATAGCAGAAAAAATGAATCACACTTTGTTTGGCATGACTAGATGTCTCTTGATTGATTCTAGCATTCTAAATTATTGGGGGCAGACGCTATAACCACTGCCTGCTATTTAAGAAACAAATGTCCATCCAAAGCCTTACAGGGACAGATACCAGAAGATCTATGGGCTAAGAAGCTATTTAAAACTGACTACTTGAGGGTTTTCGTGTGTAGAATTTTGCATAACTTGATAAAACTCAACTGAGAAGTAAATTGGATAAGCGTTCGCAGGAGTGTGTTTTTATTGGATACCTTGAAGGTGTAAAGGGCTACAAATTATGGAATATAGACGAAAACAAATCTTTTCTTTAGAAATGTGAAGTTCGATGAAACCGTGTTTCAATTCAGAAGGAGGCAACCAGTCAATCAAACAACAAAAGAAATTGGAATAACCATTAATCTCAATAGTGAAGAGCAAAAAGTTCCAGTTCCTAATGATAGTAGTAATAAGAGAACAAATGAAGCTGAACTTGCTGATCCAAACACAGAAGTCAATGGACAAGACTGCACCATTGAGACAACCGAGATCAGAAAAAGCAACAGACAAAGAAAACCAAAAACATATTATGATGATCCATTGCTATACAAAGTCACCAGTAAAAGTTTCCCTGCTACTCAGAACACAGAAGATCCAAGTACTCTGAAGGAAGCCATGGTGTCTCCTTGTGCACAGTTGTGGAAAGCTGCCATGAAGGAAGAAATTGACAATTTGTGTCAAAATGAAACCTGGCAATTGGTCCCAAGACCTGAAAATGTGAAAACCATTGGATGTAAATGGGTATTTAAGAGAAAATCAAATGCTGAAGGGGCAAAATTCAAGGCTCGTCTGGTTGCGAAAGGTTTCACACAAATTCCTGGAAAAGACTTCTCGGAAACTTTCTCGTCTGTGATTAAAATTAAATCTATAAGGATTCTGTTGGCCATGGCTGTGGAGTGTGATATGACTATCCATCAGATGGATATCACAGCAGCTTATCTTAATGGTACTTTGAAGAAAACATCTATATGACGCAACCCCCAGGATTCCAAGAACAAGGTAAAGAACACCTTGTGTGTCATCTCCAAAGAAGTTTGTATGGCCTGAAGCAATCTGGGAGAGAATGGAATAGTTGTTTTGATGTATTTTTGAAAAGTTATGGGTTGTTGCGTTCCAAGAGTGATCCTTGCACATATTATTACCCTAATCCTTTAGACCCTAGCGTAAAACGCCATAAATAAAGCAAAAACATATTATGATGATCCACTGCTATACAAAGTCATCAGTGAAAGTTTACCTGCTACTCAGAGCATAGAAGATATGGAGCAGTATGAAGGAAGAAGCTGACAATATACCATACAGACAAACAATAGGAAGCCTACTGTGTCTTGCTTGTGGTACTTGCCCTAATATGGCATTCAGTGCAACTTACATGAGTCCATTCGACGAAAAGCATTCAAACTTCCACTGGCGAAGTGTGAAACATATCTTTCGTTACCTTAAACAAACTAATTATCTGCTACTTAACTTCACCCAAACAGGGAAGAAAATTGGTTTATTCTCCGGTTCAGATTGGAGATCCGACTGTATAGATCGCAAGTCGATTAGCGGCTATGTTCTCATTTTTGGTGGTGCTGCAGTGTCGTGGTATAGCAAGAAATAACTGCACCGCCTTGTCTTCGGCCGAGTATTTGGCAATGACTCATGTTACTAAGAAGGTGCTATGGATTAAAGGCTTGCTGTTGGAACTGGGCATGGAAACCTTTGTGTCATCGCCAATAAGAATTAGCGTGGATAATCAAGCTTCCATGTTTATCGCAAAGAACCAGACAACATCCGAACGTAGTAAGTACATCGACATCAGGTATCACTTTATTCGGGATTTGGTCGAACAGAGAGCCATTGAATTTATACATATCCCTTCGAAGGACAATGTTGCAGACATTCTAACTAAGAACATTGCTAAGAAGGTTTTAACAAATTTGAGAACTTATTTAGGCTTTAAGGAATAATTGTAATATGCATTCCTATTGTCTGTGATATGTTTCTTTTAACTTATTGATTTGAAGCCAAGTTCTTCCAGTATTTTTGTTTTTTTTTGTTTTAGTACATCTTTACCTTTTTTTTAAACAAGAATGCCTGCCATTTTTAAGCTTTTGTACTTAACTTTTATCCCTTCTATTTTACTCTTTGAAGTGCAGCTATTTGTATCTCTAAATATGATGATATTTTCTTATTTAGAATTATATGTCACCAGCTTAACTTTTGTATGTTGTGTTAGAGTTATCATCCACTGATTATATTTTTTTGTATACCTATCTTGTGAAGTATTACCTCTTTTTTTATGCCTTGCCAACTAATTTTTGAGGTAGTTAGCAGATTTTTGTATGTAGAATTTTTTTTATGCTCTGGTAAGGAGGAGTGATAGAAATCAATACCCGAGCATCTACCCAACAAGCACACGACTTTTGGGCTAGTGAAGGGAGAATGTCGGCTCACCGAAAGTGCCATTACGGCGGGCTTTTCATTGCCGTATCGGTTCCGTTAATAAAGTGAAATCTGGGCCAGAATGAGGGCCAGTGCATGGCATTTCAGGTAAACTTCAGGCAATCGTTAAAGGACCGGAACTACTTTGTTGCCTCTGGATTGCTTTGCCATTTTTGCCTGTTAAATACCGGGAAATTTTTTTTATTTCACAGAATAAAGAGAAAATTGCCGTAAAGGCTTTTATTGTACCTTTATGATGCCTTTCTTGCCTTTTTATAAAAAGCTGAATACGTTCACTGGCACACGTCGTTGCCTCGCTTGCCGTTAAGGCACCTTAACTGTAGGCTGATTAGAAAACGTCTGTGCCATTTTCGCCCGTATCGCACCTTTATTTCAGGTGCTTAGGCGAACTTCTTTGCCTTATTTACCGATGTACCACCCTTAACTCACCTCGAACTCGGTTCAATAGAAAGTTTTAATGCCGTCCTTGCCGGTATCACACCTTTATTTTAGGTGTCTCGGCATTTTTTTTATTGTTAGTTACTTGCCTTTATTAGAACTTATCGTAGTTTTTAATTTCAAAGGCTTTCTGCTGCATGTCGTTAACAATTCTTATTTAGGGAACATAAATTGTCACGAGTGTTTGTCTTACTCTGCTGATATAAGTAATTTATTGACTTTTAGCTTTTTATATTGTAATAAAACAACAACTGTCATTATATGCATACTTTTTTATGCCAATATAAAAAACAAATGGTGTAAAACAATTGTTTAATTTATAATCAAATATCATCCAATGAATCTTCTTACTATAAAGTAGACTTTTTTTTTTAAAATTTCATTTTAATCAATTATAAACGCAATCACTTAAAGTAGAAGCATATAAAAAATATTTTTGAATTGAGTGTTTAAATTTTTTAAGCATTATGAGATATATGAAATTAAGTACAAATTTTTATTCTAAAATAAAACATAATGCAACTCAATAAATAAGTTATTTAAGTTTTGAAAATAATGCTTATATATTTTAAACCTACAACTAGCTTTTATTGATAGAAACTTACACACAAAAGTTTCTTTATCCTATAATTTTGTGTCCATTCAACAAGTCATTAATTTTATTAAATATTAGATAAACAATATATATCATAAATAGTTTTAAAAAAAAAATATTTTGTACCAGTAAATAACACACCAATTTAATACAATTTAAAATATATAAAAGCAGGAATTTTAATAACAATAAAAGGCTTAAAATAAACCATGAAAGAGTTTTATTTCCTTGTAACAAATCAATACATCAGAATGTACACTATTTATATATGGGCAAATATAGTTTCTTTATCCCATTCCAGAAGCTTCGTTTCAATGAGCCTAGTTTTCCTGCAAAAAATAAAGCAATTTATTTTACTATAGATATATTAAATGATGTTCACAGAAAAAAAAATATTGATTTAGACAAGCTGATTATTTTTACAAAAAATTATTAATTTAATTATAAAAATATGATATTGAATTTAATTAATAAATACATTCTTTAAGTTGCATTTAAAAAAAAAAAAAAAAAACTAAAATCTGATTTCAGAGATAATGATGGTATTTCACTAAGAAATAATAAAAGAGATGTGTATGTAAATTATTATAGTCATGCATCCCTTTAATAATTATCCTCAAGAAAAGTATTGATTTAAATAAATAGATTCGGAAAAAATCAATTACTTAAATAAACTGATCATTTAACTATTATAAGTATAAATACTAATAAAAATATTATTTAGAGTATGTTTAGTTCAAGCCTTTTTTTTTTTTTTTTTTTTTTTCATTAATAAGGTTATTTACTAAGAAATGGTGAAAGGGATATGCAAGCAAATTATTATTTTTTAAAATAGATCAACTGCCAAAGAAAGATATTAAAATTATTCACATTTAATTTTTTAATTATTTAAATTCAGTTCATGTATATAGCTCATAGATATCAAGACTTATTCTACCCAAAGTATCTTAAAAAAAATTTTTTAACACTGTAATCTGATCTAAACTAATTTAATCTGCTTTAGATATCTAATTGAAAAATAGTATCACAAACTTTAACATTCATTAGCAAGTTGAGAAGGAAAAACATAATTATGATTCTATTTATTCAATTAGTTTTGTAATAATTAAATAATTTTAACCTTCTTAGTTAGAAAGGTTAACTATTGTGGCTATAATAATATTTTAAAGTAATGTTAAGTATTATAAAAACAATTTTTTATAATACTAGAAAATTTTTATAATATTTAATAACTAGAATTTTTTATAATACTAGTAGAAAAAAAAAATTTTTTTAAACGATTTTCTTATACCCTACAATTTATAAACAATATTCACATTATATTTCATTTCATTTAATGCGACATTACATTAATAACCAAATTGCTGGTACATTATACATTTATCAGTTAACTGTAAAAAATAATAATAATAATACTAACAAAAAAGTATAATTTGCTCTAAATATAAATTTTTTTAAATCCCGAAACAAAGCTTGAATAAATTTTTCATTCTATTAATGAGCAATTCGTCACAGTTTGAGATCGATAATTAGGAAATGTTAATAGTACTTCTGTATTAAAAATAACCAGCATCAATTATTTAATATTATTTTATACTAATATTATTTTATACTAATATTATTTTATACTAATATTATTTTATACTAATATGAATATTTATTTAAAATCTGCAATTAAATTCCTGACATCTTTAATAAATTACTTTTAAGTGGGGTTTCAATAATTTTGAAAGGAAGGCAAAGTAAGTATATGTGTCTTAGCATTTATATTCAAAAATAATTTTCTGCATCAACTATTCATTAAAATAAAAAAATAATAAAAAATGATAAATAAATAAATATATATATATATATATATATATATATATATATATATATATATATATATATATATATATATATATATATATATATATATATATTACATTGGAAATACAAATTATTTGATTATTCAAACTGATAGTTTTAGGAACTGCATTAGTATTTGTAGAATATGTGATGTTCTGAGCACAGACATATCAGAAATCAGAGCAAAAAGCTAAAAAAAATATGAGAATAAAGTTTTTTTTATTTTTATCCGGAATTCAGAAATTTCTGGACTATGAGCTCGGATATTATTTAACTTATTAAATAAACTATTATGCTAATATAAATGGGGAAAAAATTTATACTTTATTTATTATTAAACCATTAGTATAAAAACTTACTTTCACTATATCTTTCCTAATCAATTTTCTACCGTTTTATCAAATTATAATGCACCATATAAGATTTAATTATCATTCATATAAAATATATATGATATATTGCCTTAAATATATAAAAAATTTTATTATGTTAATGGATTAAAAAATAATTATGTTCCATAAAATTTAATTACATACTAATATCATAAATTATACACAGCTAAATAATAACATTAATTAAACAATATTGAAATATAGCATTTCCATATTACGGGCAAGCGAGGGAGAGAATCATTCTTTATGGCTGAATGTTTATTTTGCTTGCTTATACTTAAAGTATTCAGTTCTTTCCTTTTTTATTAGATATTTTGTTAACATATTTAAAGAAAAGAGTGGATATTTTTTAGTTGTTTATTGAAAATATTAATTAATTGTTAAAGGAAGAGTTAAATGCTATGAAAGACTTTGAATTGGTTCGGTTAATTTCAATTGGCTTAAAATATTGTCCCACATATTGTTTTAAAAGAACACAAAAACCCCAGTTTAAAAAAAAAAAAAAAATGGTTTCTTTCCAACCATGTGGTAACCTAAGGTAAAATATAAATTTATTTCTTACCATCCTTTTTGCTGATTTTTAAACTTTGAGTTTTATCTTCATTGTTGATCTTCCATTCTGACTCGCTATGAAAGAAAGAAAAAATTATAATTAGAATATGATAGTTGTAAAATCAGTTAAAGCAAAAACAACAAAATCAAAACATTTAAAAAAAACTATTTCTAAAATCAAATATGAAGATTAATGTAAGTATTTTTATATCAGTTATGGTATATGACAATAAGTTTATTGTTTATCATTTATCTTGTTTATACTCTAAGCACGTGGTGTGTTAGAGGAGCTAAATGTGAATTAGTAAATTCAATAAAACTTAGCACAAGCTTGTAGGGAAATACTTTTAGCCTTTCAGCCCAAATTCAATGTGGGCATTAAAGTTTTTAATTTTTTTCATGTATATTTTTAAGTAAAAAATATTTGCTAAAATAACTGCTTTAACATGAATATTATATGCTGGTGAAACTTATGGAAAAATGAAATGTTATGTAATATTATCATTTTAAATAAAATAACGAAAAATATTTCGTTATTCATTTATAACCTTATGTAGTTATTTTAACTGTAAAAATAATTTCTTTTAAAATTTTGTTTTCTAACTAGTTAAAAAAAATAGAATGATAAAAAAATTTTATAACAGGCATGTAATGAAAACAGAGAAAACAAATACTAAAATATCATAATGATGTAAAATTGTCAGCACATCTTTTCACCTAATTTATACATTCATAAAGTGCCTTTTCCACTTAATACAAAACCTTATTAAGAAATTACTAAATAAGAATATTGCAAAAATATCAATATAAAAGCTTATATGAGTAATAAAAACACTTGTTATTAATAAAGACTGTGTTAGAGAAATACATAAAGTGAACTTAATTTTGATAAGCGCAATTATTATTTCAAAAAATCAAAATTCTTTTGCAAATCAAAAATATGTGATTTAATTTAAAAAAATATTAATATTTAAAAAAAATATGTTTCCTTAAAATTATAAGCCATTAATTATTAATTACTTTAAATTACACAAATTATTAAAAATGTATTCTGTACAAATGCAATATAAAGGAATAAGATTTTTTAATTTTATAATGAATTTATTAAATATATTTCCCAAAATATGGGATATAAAATGTCACTGAGACAAAATAATGCTTCACTTACCTTATTTTCTGTTGATGGCTGTTGATTGTTGGATTAGCATTTCTTGGATCTTTCGTCCTGTCTTTCCATAAAAGAAAAGGAATTAATTAAAATATGATCGTCATAAAAACAGTTAAAAATCAACAAAATCTGTTTCCAACTAATTATATTTTATAATTTTTATTAAAAACAATTTCTCGATTTAAATGATATTAATTTTGATTTAAAGGAAAGAGAAGGATAATATATTAAAATTACGGCAAATATTTTTATTTTTGGTAACTGACAATAAATTGAATGTTTACCACCTGTCTTTTTTATGCTCAATGCATATTGTATTTTAGCATAAACTACTGATCTTGCTAAAAAATAATTATCATTGGAAAAGACTATAAAATTTAGTTCGGAATTGTAGAAGAACATTTAGAGGACAGGTCTGAATCTAAAGTAAATAATTAGACTAGAAATTTTAATTTATCATACATCGTTTTTGGAAGTTGGATAAAATATATGAATTATTAAATGTTTAATAATATTTTTAATAAAATTACAAAATAATATTAATAATAAGTTAAATATTTTTCTAACATAATGAAGTAGTTTTTTAAAGTGAAAAATTTAATCCTAAAATTTTTTTAATTCTAATTTAGAAAAAGAATAAGTATGTATGGGACCATGGGTGGTGCGGAAGACATGGGAGCCAATTAGAATTAAAGTAAATAGATAAATTAGAATTAAAATAAATAGATAAATTCTAAATAAAGCTTTTGTTAGTCAGGGCTCCCTCTCAATTTTAGAAATAAAATTTCCTGAATTTAATGACATGAGAATAAAGTTTTTTTTATTTTTATCCGAAATTCAG
The DNA here is from genome assembly GCA_949128135.1 of Parasteatoda lunata. Taxonomy (NCBI): domain Eukaryota; kingdom Metazoa; phylum Arthropoda; class Arachnida; order Araneae; family Theridiidae; genus Parasteatoda; species Parasteatoda lunata. The sequence continues at coordinate 381,719 of OX421972.1, forward strand.
AAATTTCTGGACTATGAGCTCGGATATTATTTAACTTATTAAATAAACTATTATGCTAATATAAATGGGGAAAAAATTTATACTTTACTTATTATTAAACCATTAGTATAAAAACTTACTTTCACTATATCTTTCCTAATCAATTTTCTACCGTTTTATCAAATTATAATGCACCATATAAGATTTAATTATCATTCATATAAAATATATATGATATATTGCCTTAAATATATAAAAAATTTTATTATGTTAATGGATTAAAAAATAATTATGTTCCATAAAATTTAATTACATACTAATATCATAAATTATACACAGCTAAATAATAACATTAATTAAACAATATTGAAATATAGCATTTCTATATTATGGGCAAGCGAGGGAGAGAATCATTCTTTATGGCTGAATGTTTATTTTGCTTGCTTATACTTAAAGTATTCAGTTCTTTCCTTTTTTATTAGATATTTTGTTAACATATTTAAAGAAAAGAGTGGATATTTTTTAGTTGTTTATTGAAAATATTAATTAATTGTTAAAGGAAGAGTTAAATGCTATGAAAGACTTTGAATTGGTTCGGTTAATTTCAATTGGCTTAAAATATTGTCCCACATATTGTTTTAAAAGAACACAAAAACCCCAGTTTAAAAAAAAAAAAAAAAAAATGGTTTCTTTCCAACCATGTGGTAACCTAAGGTAAAATATAAATTTATTTCTTACCATCCTTTTTGCTGATTTTTAAACTTTGAGTTTTATCTTCATTGTTGATCTTCCATTCTGACTCGCTATGAAAGAAAGAAAAAATTATAATTAGAATATGATAGTTGTAAAATCAGTTAAAGCAAAAACAACAAAATCAAAACATTTAAAAAAAAACTGTTTCTAAAATCAAATATGAAGATTAATGTAAGTATTTTTATATCAGTTATGGTATATGACAATAAGTTTATTGTTTATCATTTATCTTGTTTATACTCTAAGCACATGGTGTGTTAGAGGAGCTAAATGTGAATTAGTAAATTCAATAAAACTTAGCACAAGCTTGTAGGGAAATACTTTTAGCCTTTCAGCCCAAATTCAATGTGGGCATTAAAGTTTTTAATTTTTTTCATGTATATTTTTAAGTAAAAAATATTTGCTAAAATAACTGCTTTAACATGAATATTATATGCTGGTGAAACTTATGGAAAAATGAAATGTTATGTAATATTATCATTTTAAATAAAATAACGAAAAATATTTCGTTATTCATTTATAACCTTATGTAGTTATTTTAACTGTAAAAATAATTTCTTTTAAAATTTTGTTTTCTAACTAGTTAAAAAAAATAGAATGATAAAAAAATTTTATAACAGGCATGTAATGAAAACAGAGAAAACAAATACTAAAATATCATAATGATGTAAAATTGTCAGCACATCTTTTCACCTAATTTATACACTCATAAAGTGCCTTTTCCACTTAATACAAAACCTTATTAAGAAATTACTAAATAAGAATATTGCAAAAATATCAATATAAAAGCTTATATGAGTAATAAAAACACTTGTTATTAATAAAGACTGTGTTAGAGAAATACATAAAGTGAACTTAATTTTGATAAGCACAATTATTATTTCAAAAAATCAAAATTCTTTTGCAAATCAAAAACATGTGATTTAATTTTAAAAAATATTAATATTTGAAAAAAATATGTTTCCTTAAAATTATAAGCCATTAATTATTAATTATTTTAAATTACACAAATTATTAAAAATGTATTCTGTACAAATGCAATATAAAGGAATGAGATTTTTTAATTTTATAATGAATTTATTAAATATATTTCCCAAAATATGGGATATAAAATGTCACTGAGACAAAATAATGCTTCACTTACCTTATTTTCTGTTGATGGCTGTTGATTGTTGGATTAGCATTTCTTGGATCTTTCGTCCTGTCTTTCCATAAAAGAAAAGGAATTAATTAAAATATGATCGTCATAAAAACAGTTAAAAATCAACAAAATCTGTTTCTAACTAATTATATTTTATAATTTTTATTAAAAACAATTTTTCGATTTAAATGAGATTAATTTTGATTTAAATGAAAGAGAAGGATAATATATTAAAATTACGGCAAATATTTTTATTTTTGGTAACTGACAATAAATTGAATGTTTACCACCTGTCTTTTTTATGCTCAATGCATATTGTATTTTAGCATAAACTACTGATCTTGCTTAAAAATAATTATGATTGGAAAAGTCTATAAAATTTAGTTCGGAATTGTAGAAGAACATTTAGAGGACAGGTCTGAATCTAAAGTAATTAATTAGACTAGAAATTTTAACTTATTATGCATCGTTTTTGGAAGTTGGATAAAATATATGAATTATTAAATGTTTAATAATATTTTTAATAAAATTACAAAATAATAATAATAATAAGTTAAATATTTTTCTAACATAATGAAGTAGTTTTTAAAGTGAAAAATTTAATCCTAAAATTTTTTTGATTCTAATTTAGAAAAAGAATAAGCATGTATGGGACCATGGGTGGTGCGGAAGACATGGGAGCCAATTAGAATTAAAGTAAATAGATAAATTAGAATTAAAATAAATAGATAAATTCTAAATAAAGCTTTTGTTAGTCAGGGCTCCCTCTCAATTTTAGAAATAAAATTTCCTGAATTTTTGAGGAAAGTTTCCAACAATTTCTGGATTATATATTTCCCCTACTAAGTTATCATCATAAATTAAATTTTAATTAAACAATTAATTAAAGTTACTTTTTTGTAGAAAATAAGTTAAGTATATACTTTCTGAAATACAAAATTGTCCAAGGTGAAGGCTGAACAGGTATATTTTAGAATTAAAAACCATATAAAAACTCAAAATTGTAAATTAAGTAAAAGATAAATTAGATGAGATAAATTATAGATTTGAACTGGAAAAAAAGATTTAGTAATCGTCATTATAAATTTTATTTTTCATTGAGGGCCAACAATATTTAATACAAAAAGCTTTATTTCATGAAAAAAAAAATTATTATACTGAAAATACTTATAAATAAATTTTAAAAATAATAATATTCTAATTATTCCATGAAATAATATTGTATTTTCAATTCAAAAAAATTTAACCTAATTTTAAATTTAATTAGTTTTATAACAAATTTAATTTTACAACATAAAAATAATTTTATAACAAATTAATTCATTTTAAAACAAATTTAATCGTAAAATTAAACTTAATATAAAGATTTTAAACGTTCTTATACCTTTACAGCAATTCATTAAATGCAAAAGAAGGATAAAAACAACAAAATAAAAATTAGAAATACTGTCCTTCTATTTAATATGTCCTTTTGTTATTTATTTATTTAAAACAAAAAATATATTATATTGAGTATCAAAACAAATAAATTGCTTATAAATATATATTGTTGTTGTTTTTTTAAAAATCACATTTTTATTAATTTTTTAAAAAAAATAATATTGAATGATTTGTTTGCCAAACAATCAAAATCTTTTTACCCTTATTAAGAAAACGCATTACTTGAAGACATTATTCTGAAAATGCTCAAAAAAAGCTTAAAAGTGGAAGTGTTTAGTGAAACAATTTTTAGCATGTTTACCAACGTTATTTTTTTTAATTTAAAAAAGTCAAATCAGAAAAATATCAATATTAAAGTATAATTAAAATATAAATTAACTAAGTAGAGATGAGAAAATTTAAACTCTACTATTTATTTATTTATTTTATGGTGGTTCAAAAAATATTTCAAATTACTTCTTTTATCTAATCAAAAGTATTATTTGAAACAATAAGTGACACCCGCGGTTTAGATAATTCAAATAATGTTTTTTTTACAGTCCTTCAAAGAAAAAAAATGGCTACCGAAATGAAGTAAATTATTAAATTAATCAATGCTTCTGAAAAATGAAAGAGGCATTTGTTATTAATGACTAAGAAATTATAAATTCTTCTTTTTCTAGATAGAGTTAATTGAACTTTTATTTATTAAGAAAATCGTCTTTCATTTAAAAACTCATTTTAATTCATTTTAAAACTAAATTAGCAGCTTACAGGAGAGCATGAAATAGCCAACTAAAATATTATAGTTTTAAAACATAATTTCTAAAAACTTAGCAAATAAAATCAAAACGAATTAAACTAATTATAAAAAGCTATTTAATTAATAAGTAAAATAAATTTCTAAAAATGCATGAGCTGAAGAGAAAAAACTTGTTACTTACTTGTTCGTTTGAAGTTGAACCATTTCTATTTTTCCAAGAAAGATAGGAGACCCCTTCAGAAACTAGGGGCTATGTTTATCGCCCTTTTTTTACACCTTTTTCGCCAGATGAATCTTTTGTCTTGTACTATACATATACAAGTAATCACCGACCACCTACTGAGCAGCTTTTCCGTACTTGAAAGGAATGTTTCTTAGAATTGGGGGTAGGGGACAAAATGTGCTCCTTTCCTTTTCTCCCCCTCATTCTCCCTTTTACTAACTAGGCGACGAAAAAGTTTTGCTTAAATTACCTCATTCTATGATAATAACATTTTTTCAAAACAAAACCATAACTCTGTTAATAAAACCAAGTATTTAAACCATTTATTTGCTAATTTTTTTGTTAAAATGATAGCAGTTTACTGGATACTCTAGCTTTCAAAATTATAGCTCTTATAACCTCAAATTTAGTAAAAAATATAAAACTGAATAGTAAATTTTTCTGAACAAATGGATTTTATACAGTGCTCTAAACTATCATGGTAAAATTACGAAAATTTACCACGTTTATCGCATTTCAACTCATATTATAAAATCTAAATTTTTTGTTATTTTTTCCGAAAACATTACTAAACCACTACGTTAAAAAATACTGAGCTTTTTGGTGTTCCAAGCCAGAAATAAAGTAAGTTTTAGAATATTTTGGTAGTTTTGATTAAATTTTCTTTACTAGCAAACATATCAACCAATCGTAGTCTTTTTTATTAACAATTAATAACTTTCAAGTTAACTATCGAAATCGAAATTTTCTCTACAACTCATCATAATTTCAAATAATAAATCATGTCGTTTTTGCACAGTAAAACAAAATGAATATAACGTGAAAAGAAAAAGAAGGGGAAAAAAAAGGTGCGTAAAAGGCAATAATAAAATTACAATTAATTTTCGAACATATTTGAATACCGGTATTAAGTTCATGAACAAAATTAGCCTTTACAGAGCGTAAAATTTCAAATTAGTATTTGCATTTCTGTGTTCTGCAGAGCAGCCAGTACAGTATTTTTTTACACCAGATTTTTCAGATGACAATTTCCAAACCAATAATAGAATAGTCATTTTTCTATTTCATCGTCCTCCCAGACCATTTTTCTGTAATCCTTCGTAATTTTATTTTATAACTGTCATTGAACAGCCGACCCGAATTTGAGCTTACGACTATCAATGCTCAAATTTGCATCCTTGTAATTTTGAATCTAATCCAAAAAATAAGAGAACTCCTGTACAAAAGTATAGGGAGCGAATTGACTTCGTGGAGAACTTTTTCATGGTGAGGAAAACCACGAAAACCTCCCACGGTTAGCAGGACGAATATGGGACTCTAATAATCCACGATGCGTCTATCACTTGGAATATTTTATTTCAGCCGGGTACGAAATTCGTATCAGCCAGTAATTCTTAGGATTCAAATCCTCAAAACTCATTAGTAGGCTAGCGTTCTTTCCCCTGAGCCACCACCGCCTACCCTTCGTAATTTGAAGTTTCTAAATCTTATACATTTTGTACAGCAAAGCAAAATGTAAAGTTAAAATAAGCATCGAAAAATAGCGGAGGGGACTTCGCTGCTTAGGGCTTTTTTATTTAGAGGGAAACGTATTATAGTAAATATTTCTTTCAGGATTCGGCTCAATAATTTTAGTAGTTTCCTCCCGCTGTTTATGAATTTTTTCATATAAAAAATTAAATAAAAATACAATATATTAATAATTTTTTTTTCAGAATATTTTTCTAATTAAAAAGATGAAATCCAGTTTAGAAGTATCTGAGTTAACACCTCAAAGTAAATATACTAAAAAATAGACATTTAAATGCATAAATTATAAAAGATCCAACATTTTACGCATTTATGTCTAGATGGAATATTTAAATTAAACTAATTTTTGAAGTTGCGAAATAAGAAGACTTAACAATTTTATTACCATTAATTTTCTTCCTTTTTTTAATAATTTATTTACAGTGTCTAACTTCTGTCTGAAAAAAAAATTATTAAACATTTCTTTACTTAGTAAAAAAAAATTTAACAAAAAATTTTGAAATAATCCTAGTTATTACTATAATGAGAAAAAAATACTATGATGCTTCTTCAGAGTTTTATAATAGTTAAACATCTGTTTACGTATTTGTTTAAGAAATATAATGTGCTTACGTTGTAAAAAATCAAGATCAAGGTTCAAGAAATATCGCAGTGATGCATGAACAAGAAGCTTATTACAAATTTATTAGATAAATTACTCAAATTTCTGAGGGTTTAAAGAATCTAATTTCTTGTTTTTTAATGTTCTTTTTTTTACCTGCACACAAATATATCTGTTTATATTTGAAGCATTTGAAGAAACTTGATTAATTTGAGTCATTGCGTACTAAACGTACAATTATCTCAATAGTTGTGAAAGACTCAAATAGTCGTTCGCCATCATTTAAATAATTTACAAACTTTCTACAAAGAGCTGAAAGATAAAGAAAAGATTGGAAAATGATGTTGTGTGGCCTCGATCGTTATGTCCTTTTATTAACTGCAAAAAATAATAAGCTAGAGTGGTACTAATTTGAACAGTACATACTTATAAATGGTTTACATAAAGCATAAAAGTGAAGCTCTTTCCATTTTGAAGTCCTCCTCATCAAGTAAAGTTGTCTTACTAATCAAAAATTAGATATTAATAGTAAATCTAAAATTATTTTTTTGAAATTTAGAGTTTATTAATGTACTTATTTTTTTATTTACTTTTGTAGTTTTCCATATCCGGTAGAAGCACTTCTGTTTGATATTTTTTAAATTGCATTTTGAGCTGTAAAAGATTTTTACTCTGTATTACTTACGTTAAAACTGTTTTATGAGTAAACTACAAAATATGAGAATTTTGTGTTGGTAGAGTTTTTATTTTTTCATTTATTTACTTTTTTGAAGGAAAATAAGTACACAAACGATTTAAAAAAAAGTAATTTCATTAAAATGTTAACTAATAATAATGATCAGCATCATTAGCAAAGAAGTAAAAAATGAAATGGATGTTTAGGGGAGCTTCATTCAAAGTGAAGTACTATAAGAAAATGAAACAAAGTGCCGAAAAAGCCCAAGGCTTCTCAAGAACTGCCACCAACAGGGAGAGATGAAAAACGCATAACCGGACATCATTAATTTTCCTTTTTACCCTACAGAAAGGGGATCTACAGCTGCTCCCCATCAACAGCTCATCCCTATTAAAAAAAAAAAAAAAAAAAAAAAGAAAGAACTGCAACTTCTTATTCTAAAACAAACGTATGTACTTCTTCCAGTAATCAATATTTAAATATCATGAAGGACACACTAATATACATACAAAATTTTTTTATTCCTAAAATTACATTGCGTAAAATTTATCCTTATGATTCTCATTTTGACATTACATTATAATCATACATACTGATTAATACATACTGATTAATACATATTGATACATAAAAAACTTACAATTTTCAGATGTGCAGAAAAAGAGTTCTAGTTCTTACCACTACAAATTACTAATTCTAGAGCATTCATTCCTAAAAATATTTAAATTATTATAATATTATCGTGCACCGTTTTAACGAGGAGACAGTGGGTAAAATTTGTATCTGTTTTTGTATAAATAATTCGAAATAATATTTTCATTCAAGTTTTTTGAACAATCTATGATTTACCAGACTTTTCAATGAAAACACCAATAAAAATGCATCATTAAAGCTTGCAAACATTCTCATCAATAACAATGTTCTTTGTTTTACAGCAATTGTTTAAGAGTTAACTTAAATATGTTTCCTAGGAAGTCACTAAATTCTTTTCCTTCTTCAGTATTCATATTTATATAAGAAATGATGCCAAGACAAAGGACAGTAATCATGTATAAATTAACCATACAGGAATATAAAAACACTTTAAGGTAATTTCATGTAAAAATATTAAAACCACTCCCTGATGAAAAGAAAAAGAAAAAAAATTCAGCTTGGGAAACAATCAACTCCAAGTATAAGAAGATCAAAAATTATTTATAGCCTGTTTTGATCTTTTTGTGCTGCTTTTTTATTAATGCTTATGTTAGCCCGATTTTTTTATTATATTATTTATTTATTTATTACTCTTGCAGATTTTTTCTTGAGACTATAGTGTTGAAGTTGATCTAATCGATTAAGTTGCTCCAGTCGAAAAGAGTGCAAACCTGGAACAACACCATTTTCGTAAAGAATAACATTTCCTCTGACCAATCCTAAAAATTTCCTTTCATATAAACTTGGAAAAAGGAGAAAAAAAAAAAAAAAAAAGGCTGCTTCATATGAATTAGGAAAAAAAAAAAAAAAAAAAAAAAAAGGCTGCAGTGCTTACCGAACTTGATACTTGCTTTTTCTCAATATCAAATAAATTTTTATTAATTTTTTTTCTATATCAGAAAATTGAAAGGGACACCGCTTGTTTTAGGAATTTAACTTAACGTTTGCTATTCATTTTGCATTTCTGCTCACTTAGAACTTTAAATTACTAAGGTGTGTAGAAAACTAACAGGGAAAACTAAGAACGGTTTATGTCCACTGCAGCAGGTTCTGAGAAGAAAAAAAAAAAGGTGCACGGACAGAAACTGCATCTTTATTGTGTAATAACTTAATAACTTTATTGTGTTCCTTGTTTTTTATTTGTTAAACTAAGTAATCTTCAAAATACAACTAATGGCAATACAATAGTAATTTTATAAAAGAAAGGGGGACATAAACAGTTCTCCTCTTTTGATCTACAATCATGAATGACAAGCAACTACTGGGGCTGATGAGCGAAGCGAACAGGCAACGGAGCCTCCCAGTAGAAAAACAAAAGGATACTTAAAAATAATCTATGACGAAAAACTAATATTTGTGAGTTTATGATGCACATTTAGAATCATTCTAAAAGTCGACTGTGGAGGCTGATGAACTGTAGGCAAATCATTTGCTGCGTGTTTTTAAAAAAATTATTAGCATTATTTATTATTATCCGAATTCTACTTAACAAATTTTAAAAGAGTTCCACTAATTAAAAGGGAGGTATGAAAATGATTTTCTTTTGTAGCATGAAAATTGCCATTTATAGGCAGCAAGAAATACCGCTTTATTTTTCATCTGTTCATGATTTAATAACCTCCCCTAATAAGTCCTAATTACAAAATAATTTTATTTCATCTAAACAATTATGCCTTTTCTGAAATATTGAGATTCAGTATCTTCAACTATAAATTGGAAATTATACTAATATTTCAACTGGAAAAAGGTCAAAATTTCGTTACTCTTAACGTTCGTTTTATATTTCAAACAGGGTTCGCCTACTAACTCCTGAGATTTAAAACATTTTACACAGACTTATAGTTGTTAACTCCCCCCAAAAACTAGTTGCAAGAAATCTTTTAATGCATGCATAGGAAACATTTTTTCCAAATCAGCTTTGAAAATGATTAAATGTGTGTTTATTATTTTGTGTTGCCACTGCAAGTTATGTTTCTTTCATTATTCAATAGTTACTGGGAAAGGAGTAATTTTTCAATTCCATATTCAAATTATCAATTTCATATTCAAATCATAAGACATACTTCTATATGTCTTATGATTTGAATATGAAATTGATTTAGTAGCAGAAAATTTTTTTTTAACTTTTTTTAAACTATGCTATGACTCTTGTATTAATTTTCGCTTTAATTCGAGTGCTATGCAAGTCTTGAATTAAATTCTATGATAAATTTAACTATAAAGCAAAATTGAAAGGGAGAAATTTTTAATGTTTATTTTAGTCTAATTTGCTATTTGAATTGAATTTAAAATAAAACTTCTTAAAATGAAATAATTCTAGTTTAAAAAACTATTAATACGCTCTTTAATTGGTTAATGTAAAATGAAGTTGCTTATTTTTGTATTAAAGATTTTCCGAATGACACATTTTATGCTATAATACGATCGCAACACATGAGTTATAAATTTCTTCTCAGCTTGATATGGACAGCGAAAACTTAAGGTTTGAAGGTCAAGCCCGGAGGGGGGCGGGTTCCCTACCACGACCTCCTCTCATTATCAGTTTACAGACACCAAGTAAATGTTTTTTGGCGAGATTCTAGAGAATCAAAAGCAAAGCAACCCTACAAAACCCCACACCCTCTTTAGAGAAGCATGTGGTTTGGATTTTTTCCACTTGAAACTTGTGTTTTATTGCAAAAAATATATAATTTAAGAAATTTTCAACAGCAAGATAAAAAGTATCGGATCTTTCGTCAATAATTTTGTGCTTTTATCATTCGTTCATGCATTTTAAAATATTATATATCAAGCCGTAGACAGGATTTTCTTTCGGAAGGGATTTAAATTTGTAATATATAATATCGCATTTCTTAACAATTACAAATTCCTAATTAACTTATCTTGCATTTATCTTCAATTTATAACGTTATACTCACAAATATATATTTTTTCCTTATGCATTCCTCATTACATGCAAAATATTTGCTTTGCATCTTCTGTCAAACCTTTTTTATTAATCAATAAAAGAAAAATATTGTAAGACAACGTTCTCACATAAGTATGTAAGATTATTTTTTTGTAATGATTGAAATGTTTATTCAAAACTCTTAGGGAAAAATTTACTATTTCAAGAATAAGGAAAATTTCTTATTTTACAAGGGAAATTATTTTTTGTCAATTATTTTCTTTTCGGGAGGTGTTTAAGCCCCCCTCCATATTCTATTCCTTGCTTACAGCCCGGTAATAAATGATAGGATATTGAGTTTTAAAATATTTTAGTTAAGCTTTTCATATAAGGGAATTTTTCTTAAATTAGTGATAAGTCAAGAAAACGTTGGTGAAAATTTTACTGTAAAATAGAAAAAGAAAAAAGAGAAAAGCAGGCAAAGAAAATCATCGGAACATCATGAGGGAAACAGTACTTTCATATAACACATAACAGTTTTATATAACAGTATTTTCAATACAACTTAGGGTTACTAAAAAAAATATTATTATCCTTGGTACAATTATTATATATTTCCTCAGGAATTTTTAAGAACCTCACCATAAATTAAGTCATTGATTTTAAAACTATTTTCTTTTTTTTATTTTAGTCATAGATTTCTTTTTGAGTTATTAAGTTCTTTTTTTAAAGAAATTCTTTTTAAAGAGAATGGTATAATAAGAAACAGAATATAATAAAAAAGAAAATAGATTTACTCAAATTACTCTATTTATCCCAACATAATGGAAAAATTTACTTAACTCGCAACTCTTTTTTTGATGCTTTCATATGTTACACTCAATCTCTTACCACATAAATATCAAGTACCATCAGAAAAACAACATTCATTTAAAAAGTAATTTTCGTTTGAACTAGAAATGGTTACTTATAAAAAGGCTTTTTTCATAAAAGTTTAAAGCATTAAAAATTAACTTTCCTTATTAATTTTTTTTGAAATAAAAAAAGAGGTTTCAATTAATTAAAATAAAACTTTATCTATTCTATAACATTTTAATTTGTTAATGCAAGATTTGTCGTAGTGAATAGCATGGATGAGCTGTCCCCATAAATCATAACGTTCCTTACATAACACTATAGTTTCAATTTAAAAAAGAATAAAATTTTGATTTTAGAGCTCAATTAGTATTTTCCCCCTTCATGGGAAAAAAATTAAAAAAACATTTCACTCGCAAAGAATAAGAATACTTAAAAAAAATGATGGCACGAATTTTTTTTTTTTTTTTTTGCGAATTTTTTTTTATAAAACTAACATTAAATTTTGAGAAATAACATATTAAATATAAAATAGGTTTTATTTAGAGTATTATTGACAGTATTAAGTCATCTATGACTGAAAAAAGACATGAAAAGAGCTTTAGTTAGCCGAAATTAATTTTATTAACCATGCTATTTTATGGAAAGGGATTTCCATTTTCTTTTATATTGTTGTTATGTCATAATATTTTAAAAGAAAATATCTTTGATACTGTTGTTCTTATCTTGATTTTTAGCGATATGAAACTGACTGTTCAATTAATCTTTTCGAATTCTGAAGAAAATAAAGTCCTCTTTCTCCCTTTGGTGATAAGCTAGTTTTTGTTGCTGTTCATTTCTAGCTCGTAATGATGTGAAAGCTAGAAAAATAATTTCCCTGCCATCTATCGGAAGGTTTTGAAAACACGTCAAAAATAATAAACAGCACCCTCTTTATATGGTATTTAAAAAAAAAATTTTTTTTTCATTATTTCAAATATAAATATAATGCTATATGAAGAAATATTTTTGCGTAAATGAAAAAAGAAATATGTTGAGCATTTTGAAAGTATAATTTTGATTAATATAATAAAATAATAAACAGCGCCCTCTTTATATGACATTTAAAAGATTTTATTTACGTTTTTTTTAAAAATTATTTTAAATATAAATATGATTCTACATGAAAAAATATTTTTGCTATGTAAATGAAAAATAAATATATTGAGCATTTTTAAAGTATAATTTTGATTTTCATTTATATTCTGTACTAAAATTTAAAATAAAATCATTTTATCAGTAATCATTTTATCAGTAAATCATTTTATTGTAAATTGTCCAATATTTTGAAATTCAATTAATAAAAATTCCAAATTTTTTTTTATTATTTAAAAACGAATTTTTAAAAACAGAATTTCTTTAGCAATTACTATTTTGAAATATAGCCCCAAAAGTTTTAGAAAAAAATATGATTGAGTTTATTATACTAGAGTTTTGTTCTAACCATTCAAAAAATTTAAACATATTTTATTTATGCAAAATTCATAAAACCCTTTTTGATTCCTGATTTTAAAAATTAAGTAATTAAACTGAGATTTTAAGTTAAAATAAACATTAAATATTGAACATTTAAATAGATGAAAACAATTGATATAAATTAAAAATGTCCTATTTTAACATTTATTATAACATAATACTTAAATTGTAATTAAAGTTTGCAAATTATTAAAATAAAAAAGTATATTTCATAAAAAATCGTTACTTTGAACTAAAAAAATTTATGATTGAAAGCAGGATTTTAGCAATTTACAGTACTTTTTCCTTCTATCTATAAATATATTCATTATTTCTGAATATCTTCATCATTTCTGAATTGCGTATTAATTTTAATTTTAAAGAAAGCTTAAAAAAGGTAATTTATATATATATATGTTATAAGTTATAGTAGCTCATTTCAGGCTTCTTCCTAAAATGCAGTAATACAAACAAGAAGTACATGTTTTTACCATCTATTATTAAAATAATAAATTTTTAGGAATCATGTAACATTAAAAATAAATATATCTTTTATCTAATAAAAGAAAAGTCTTTATTTTAAAACACATGTTTAATACAACAAATTAAACATTTTGTAATAAGGAATTAAAATAAAAATAAAAACATTTTTCAATAAATTTAAGAATTGTTCTAGTTATAAGTTAAAATAATTTTATTTTTAAGGGAAATATTAAATTTTATCAAAAATATTTACTTCAAAACAAAGAATATAAACGAAATTAAATATTATACTTCGTAAAATAATTTTTAGAAAAAGAAATTCTTATAAATATTTATTTAAAAATTTTAAAATATTTATTTCAAATCGAATTAATTTTAAAAAATATTTAATAAGCAATTCCAGAATTCATATTTAGGTTATAGCAAATTAATAAAATCCTAACTTTTTAATGTTTTATGTAAAAGTTCTGCAAATTTTAAAGAATAATGAAAGTGCATTTTTTAAATCGTAATATGCTAAATATTATATGGATTTTATTCTTCTCCTATATTTTTTCAAATTTCCGAGTTAATAAAAACTTTTTATACCAACTCTACACTTTCTCATTATTAATTAATCTATTCATTGTTACCTTAAAATTAACAATGGCATACAATGAAGGTCTTGTAACCAATTAATAGCAGAAGGCCAAATGACAATTTTAGTTTTCGGGCCTGTAAAGGTGACGAATTATATCACCGCCTCTTTATGCTAAAGGATAGGAGAAAAAGAAAATCGATGAAATATGCTTAATATTTTATTCTTCGCTTATTTTTTTATTTTCTTTATTCATCTTTTCGAGTTAATGACCAAATTTTCTACCAACTCTACACTTATTCATTATTTATAAAATAATTCATTGTAACTTTACAATTAATTTATGGTATACATATGAAGGTCCTGTAACCAATTAAGTGCAAACGGCCAAACCGCACTTTTATTTTCCGGGCCTATATAAGTGACGAGTTATACCGCCGCTTCCGATAATGCCTCAAAACCAACGGTAACGGACCCCATTGTGTTTGCCTTTTGCCGCTAACGTTCCGAAAATGCCAACTTACGGCCTTACGTTTGCCGTGAGGTGTGTGCTTACTGGGTAGGCTATAAGCTTCTCCATTTATTTACAGTTTACAAAAGCTCATTTTTCCATATTCTTTTTTTTTCTTGTTGGCAAAATAGCAGATCAAAATTAAGATGTAAACTTGTAGTGTGTTTTTTCAGTCAGTATTAATTGCTTTCCCTTCTTTAAGTATTAATAACTATAAATTTCTTTTTTCCATCATTCCGTCCCTACCACGAACCATCTATTGATCATCCCGCACTCAAGGAGGAGATGATGAGGACAGCCATTGATGTTCAACAAAAGACATCCAATATTGATATTAGGAGGTACCAATCAATTGCGAGAACGAAATAAAGGAAAAGCTTCAACGAAAGATATATATTGATCATTGAAAACAAGTATAGAATGAGATACCTAGCAGAAGGATTGATAGCTTTGAAGGACTCACAGACTACACGGTTCACTGATTCGGAAATGGAGACAACCAAGTCCGAGGAGACCCTAATGGCAGATATTCAAACGGAGCCAGCAGAGACTCTAGCAGTAGTTCCGACCACAACAACGGTTGATACTACTATAGACTCAGAAAAGCCAGGTACAATCATCATCAGAGTGCCTGCTACGCAACAACAGACTACTACTGAAAAAGAAGAAGAAAAAGAGAAAAAAGAATCATGTCAACATGGCGACACAAGAAGAAAATTCTGAGTGCGATGGCCCTCCCAGAAAGAAAGGCACTGCCGGCACCACCGAGGGAGGCCATAATACCTGAACCGATGGAGTTAACGGCCGCATCCGTAGCTGAGGCGAAGGAGGAGGTCCCGCTACTAAAGACACTCCAGATAAAATCTTGCAGCCCACCATTAGGAGTTTGAAAACCCTTCTCCGGGGATTAGGCAGAGACTCCCTGACTTGGAAAAATTTCTTACGGTCAGCGGTTTCTCCCCTCAAAAAATCATATAGCTGAGGGATATTCCCTGATTATCGTCTCATCGAGGAATCTACAACATCTCTCAGATCATGGATATTCCAGTTAAGATTCAACGCTTCAGAGGAGGCAGTTATCAGATACGTTGTCAGAAATTTAGACTTACGCAAAAATCAAGTTCAGCAGTGCATGAAATGGACGGGAGGACAAAACCTAAAGATTTAGCACCGACCTGCAAAGAAAACCATTCAGCATGCTTCACTGGTTATAGAGAGCGCCGTAGAAAGAGTGCACAACAAAGGAACTGACAACACAGGAATGCAGTCACCAGATAACTGCATATTTGTTTAAAGAACTGCAGCAATTACTACAGAACGAGTCAAACTTCTACAATCTCTTCTGCCCTTACCCAGCAAGCAACAGTAGAAGAGAAACTTCACTCAGCACACAAGACAAGCACTATTAAGTGTGATCTACATCTCTACAACTTTTATCGCCATTATTATAGTTGACTACGGGCACCAACTTAGATGAAAGAGTTAGGCAGGAACTCCGTAAACTACCCCAACTCAAGCTCAAGAGGAGAGAATGTTTCACATGGATATGTTGTAAACAATAATTAATTAGCTGTGTGAAATATTATTTGTTAAAGGCGTATGCCAATATGTAAAAAACTTCAGCAGGGTGAAACAGAAATCTTGGTGGAAAGTCTGCTTTCAGCTCTGCAGTGAAAATAAAACATAGGCAGACAAAGAGCAGCTATAAGTGGCAATTTTTTAGTTAATATTAATTTCTCAGGCGCAAAATTAAAATTTGTAAATTGAAAAATCATTACAAATTTTAGCTATATTGTTTGAATTTTATATTTTAAGCCGATGGACTCACTCTTTTTCTCAAATAAAGAATTTAACATTTTGCCGAACATAGATGTTCGCATTAAAAGCATCTTCAAAAAAAAAAAAAAAATTAAACGTTTTATAGGAGAAATTTTAAAAGTCCCTCTATATTTACATACAATATGTATTAACATCAAAAACCCAGATGATAGTACCCCTTTTTTTGTCCGCAAAATTATACTATGTAACAATTCAAACGAATTTTACAATTTAATGAGCATAACCATTTTGAAGTTTGTACGAAACGGGGCATGATATCTTTAGATAGAATAATTGGATGCAAAAAATGTACTTATAAATTTATTTGCAAAATAGAACTATTACGCAATACAGAAGAGAAAATAGAATTTAGCATTTAAATCAGGGTGGCCACCCACTTGGAAAACCTGGAATTATCAGGTAATTTTTTTATACTGGAAAAATCAGGGAATTTTCAAGAAAAGCTGGAAATTTTTGCTTCGATATTTTTTCAATTTCACTAATTTAAATTATTTACTAATTTTCTTAATTTAAATTATTTCACGCATTATATCCAATTATTTTAGACTGAAATGTATCGCCAAATAGTTGAAATATCATCAACTTAATGATACTTTTCTTGCATCAAAATTTGCTACATTATAATCCTGTTTAACTGGAATGCCACATAAAATTCGCCCATAGTTGCTAAAAGAAGGTAGAAACCTTTGACCTCTACTGAGACTATGGGACTGCAATTAAGGAAAGGCAAAGATTGTGGTGGAGGTGGAAAAAGCAGTTAGGATATTTGCTTCTGTTTTTAATTTCTGTCCGTGGGCTGTATCCGTTTATAACTCAAGTTTGTTCCGATGCTTTAGTGGTAATTCTTTTTTTATTTTGACAAATGTTTTCGTATTTTTAACTTTAAAAAATTCTCCAAAAATTTGTTGGTTATAATTTAATAATAATTGATTTTATATCGCACTCTTTTTCTGAAAGCTTTTATGCTAACATTCAAAGAAATCTGTAAATTATTTTTTCTCGGCAAAACCAACCAATCACACGTTTTTTTTTACAATCGCTAACAGCAATGTTTGTCGACTTGTTTTCTCTATTTTATTTTACCTTTTATAACATATTTTAATTTTTAAAAAAAGTTTTTTTCAGAACTAACTATATATAAATATTTGATTTAAAATTCGAATTGTACGTATAGTTATCACAATATCGTAAATGTTGCTTGCATTTCAGAGATGATATTTCCAAAACTATTCGTCCCAAAAAGAATGTATAGGAAACATATTAAATGATGTATAAACATTTTTATTCATATGTGTTTAGTAAGAAGAAGGAAAACGGAATGTTTTGCACTATACAAGATTCTAGTTGTTAAAACAAAAACGATTAACTATGCTTACCCAAAAACCCAGGTGCTTAGATTGGAATTCTTTAAATATTTTAATTTCAAATAATAAAAAAAAAAATTTTAAGAATTTTTTCTATAGAGTATATGTTGTCAATATGCGAACGAAATCCCATTTTTCCTCTCTCTCTCTCTCAGGTAAGCTGTGCGAGTTGCGTAAGTTAGTGTAACGACTTCCCGATAGGGGAAATCCGTATATAGTAGTTAAAGAAGCTGCCTGAGGTGATAAAGAGTATCGATAGTTACCAGAACCATCCAAACGCACAATCAAACCTAACCTGCCAACGTGCCTTCTTCAAGAGCAAATGCAGTTTAGAGAAATATGAACAGATTTAAAATGATAAACTTGCTGAAGAATTGGAAGCGGAGAAAGCAGCCGTCGAGACTGAAAAGCCTGAGACTACTATAGAGACTACAACTATCTGTGAAAATTCGCAGCCTCTGCCCACCGATCCCTCACCTGTTTCCGACAACATTCCCGCCAGAAGGAAAAAGAATAAGAAATTGAAAATCTCAGACTCAAACTCAGTAATTGAAACAACTCCAGACAACCCAATTCCTATGAAGCAGGAAGTCGAAGCTAAAGCCCCGGCGATAGTGGAAACACCAGCTCCGAAAAAACCTACAATAGACTCTCCACCAATCTACTCCAGAAAAATTAAAACCCTGATCCGTGGACTTAAAATTGACTCTAGTATTTCAGAAATAGAAAAATATATCAAGAAATTTGGACTTAAGCCTGAAAAAATCATCCAACCCAAGAGGAGGCGCGGCCTCGGGTATTCGCTCCTCCCCCTCTTCCTTGTTATCCAATCAGATTCCAAGCCTAACAGAGAAATCTATTACATCAGCTCTATTCTCCCAGTGCGGACGGAGCGTTCTCACGGCGGCCGTTTCCAAATCCAGTGTTACCGGTGCCAGAAGTTCGGGCACACCCACCGAAACTGCCTAGCCCCTGAGCCTGCATGCATGAAGTGTGCGAATGTCACATTTCACCTACACTTGCACTAAACTACCAAGTGAGCCTTCAACATGTGTGAACTGTAAGGGCCTCCATCCTGCCTGCTTCACTGCCTGCAGTGTACGACCAAAGGGGAAGAGACCGACAAACATCGCTAACTAGACAACTCCTCATCTTTAAAGAGATGCAAGAGCTCCTTCAGAATGCCGAACTAGTGACGATGCTACGATCACTCCTCTTCGATGTCCAAACCTAATTCCAACATCCAGGACCAAGCCTTTTCCACGAGCCGATCACAGCTTGCTGTGATCATTATTTTCAGATCTGCTACATCTGACCCAACATTATAGATCCACCTAATTTCGATGAATCCGTTAAAGACGCTTCGCGGCTGTGTACCGAGATAAATGCCATTTCTACCTAAGGTGATGGTTCGTTCGTCATAAGCTATGATGTCTGATTAAGATTCTTTTGCATAGCACTGTGTGTGCGTGATCTTATTTCCTCAAATTGTATTTTAATAAACTCTTTATTTACCGGCACTGCTTCTCTGGTTCTTCAACAAAACAACAGTATACAACAAAAAATTTGACAGTTTTGCATTTGTGACATTTATTTTTGTATACTGAATCTCTTAAAATAATAACGCTAATTCCAAACATTATTTAAAAATTTGACTTGAGATATTGGTTTAAAGAAAATATGATCAATGAATTTGATAAAAAGCACTGTTAAGATGAAATACCATATGATACAGTATATTATATTGAAATGTAAATACGATGACTCACAAAAGTGTTGGTTCACTTATTCAATGAAATAAGACTATCCATTAATTAAAATGAATATTTCAGAATTTATATTTAATAATTAAAAAAATATTTGATTCTTTGCAAAACTGTATGGAATATTTTAAAAACAAAGCATAAGTTTATTTTAAAGAAATCAATCATCAAAAAGTAACGAAAACTTTATCCCACAAAAGTCATCGTACACTTTCAAAAAAATCTCCTCCTATTAGTAAATATTCTAATTTTCGTTAAACTAATATTTAGTAAAGTTTCCTTTCACATCTACAATAGCTTTCATAAGTTTGTAAATAAATAAAACTAGTTTTTTTTTTTTTTTTTTGTCGGGTGAAATTCGATCAGAATATTTCTTATTAAATTTTACAGAAACTTTTCACTCAAATGTGAATTTATGAATTTTTCCACAAATTTTATAGTTTTAATCTTTAAAATGAAGTCCTTCTTTTAAGCATTTGTCACATATTACAGTGCAATAGCACACAATAAACTAATTTAACAATATTCATTACTGATTTACGCTTTATGATGACAAATAATCAACTTTCAAATTTGGTCTATTGTTTTATGACGACTACGAGCCGTTTTTAAATGATAAAATAAAATATTACGGAATTAGCAAGCAAAAGTTAAAATATAATTTTGCTATCGTAAGTTTGGTACTAAATTACGAATAAATGAATTAAATGAAAAATAATTAAATAAAAAAATTAAAGCAATTGACGATAATTTTAATTCTAAATTTCAAAAACATTTAAGTGTACGATGACTTTCTTTGGGGTAAAATTTTTGTTACTATTTAACTATTGATGTCTTAAAAATGAACTTTTGCTTTGATATGCTAAATATTGAACTAAAATATTCCATGCAGTTTTGCTAGGAATAGATAATACCCATTCTGAAATATTCATTTTAATTAATGAATTTTTATTTCCTATTTCAGTAAAAGTTATAAGTGAACGAACATTTATGGGAGATACTGTAATTATAAACTTTATTTATATATAATCGCCTGAAACGGTTTTCCTTTGCTTAATGAAAATATATTAAACAATACTTATCCAAGGTTTTATTGGTTATTCTGTTTTGCCATTTGATAGGTGCACTTTAAGCAAAATCTACTTAAAATAACACATTAAAAAAATTTTATTCAATAAAAACAATATATTCTACAAGCTAAACATATTATTTTCTCCACATGTCTTAATTTTTAAAAAAATTAATGTTGTACCAAAACATTAAAAAAAAAAATCTTGCCAATAATTGACGAAATAAATTATTTTTTCAAGATGATATGTTAAAAAAGTAACATTTTGAATAAAATTTTTCATAATATTGACACTTTTCTTGTATACATCCTACACTTTATAAGAAAAAAAAAATACAGACCTGGAAATTTTAAGATTTTTACCTGGAAAAATCAGGGAAATTTGAAATCTGATTTGAGTGGCCACCCTGTTAAATGCTTCAAAGGCCAATCGACATTTTAATCTTGACATAATAATTTGAGATTAAAATTAACATTTTAATCACAAATTGTTCTTTAAATGTTTTGTTAAATGTATCTGAAATTTAAAATTCTTATCGAATAATTTTTGCGCTATGAGAGTAAGAAGCGTAGGAATTTTTTTAAATTGCAGAGACAGCGACAACAATTTTTCTTTATTACAGAAGTAATTTTTAAGCTTACAATAGTATATGGTAAATTACACAGAAGAAATAATTGCAGCAGCTGTAAGTTTGTTTCCTGTTTCATAATTCATTATTGTGAAGTTAAAGTATCATTTTGCATTGAAGTATTTTCCCTTTCTTTTTTTCCGTCCACTTTTTCAAGGGTTAACGGTGTGTACATTCGAAAGTTTGTTAACTCAGAATTTTATGTGCATGCATTTTACGCTGAAGTTGAAATTTCCTAAATTTTTTTAAAATTGTGACGAGCAGATCAGATTTATTCATTAAATGATATTCGAAGCAAAGTTTTCATTCCTAATGACAAAAACGAAACAAATTATAATAAACTATGTATTAAATCTGTGTTTTATTGTTTACAATACTTTTTTTTTTCAAATTGAAAAGGAGTCTTTAAGGAGGGCCCACCACAGTGGCTGAGGCCCAAGGTGCAATTCCATTTTCAGGTTTATTGCCAGTCCGACCCTAGGTTTGATGCCTACATATTTTTTTCTCGAACTCACACCAGAAGAATGTTTTTCTTCATTAAGTTTCTGATATTGAGAAATAATTTCCCGATCATCTGATTGTGCATATTGTTTTATCAATCCTTCAGACAATTCAGAATACTGAACGATTATCAGCTGAACTTGCGATGTAAGCTTTTTTTTTAGAAAATTTATACCAGTTTATTTCATTAGCCATTTATTAAAAATTACATTTTTCTTAAAATTCTAATTTCTCAATATGCATTTATAAGGTATCATTTTATAGTTCCTTTCTGTCAACAACACTAAAATCTCTTAAGGTTTTTATATGCAAATATTCTTCTAGAAGCACGATCTACTACACTGCTCAAAACAATTTAAGGATATGGAGGTTGTGGGTTGATCTTGCACTTGTAGAATTGTTTGATACATTATCGACAAACGTAGTAGACCATATGAGATAAAAATGACATTTGTTTGACAGAAAAAAAAATGCTTTTTCTTTTAGCATTTGGGTACAAAAGGAAAAAAACATAATTTGTGCATATGAGAAAACAAATAAAAAAAAAGCCTTAAGAAAATCGTTTTTAGTAGGGGGTATTGTTTTTCCGGATGGCAAGCAGCGTTGAACACCTTTGAAGCACCGAATCAATGAGGTTATTAGTGAGGGGCTGGGGTTTTCTGTCCTTCAAAAGAGCTCTTTCCAGTTCTTGGAAAATTTGTGGGAGTGGTAGGCGTTCAGCAATTCGTCTGCCTAGAATATCCCAAACATGCTCGATTGGGTTCATGTCCGGAGAACACACTGGCCAATCCAATCATATTACTCCTTTCTCCAAAAGGAAATCATTCACCAAGTTAGCACGATGTGGCCTGCGATCGTCGTTCATTAGTATGAAGTCCGATTGCTGCAGCGTAAGGGACTACAATAGATCTCAGGATCTTATCCCTATATCGACGACCTGTCAGAGCTCCATTTCGAATGATATGTAGATGAGTGCGCCGTGCACCCATCAATGAAGTTGAAGCATAGACCATCACTCCTTCACCACCAAATCTTACACGACTTTCACGCACGAACGCAAGATAGTTTCTAGTGCCCCGTTCTCGAGATGAAAATACGCCTATTATCAAGATTAACAGAAAAACGGAACTCACCAGAGAACAGAATATCGCACCAATCATTTCTCCTCCAGTTCACATGCTCTGTAGCCCACTCCCTGCGGGCTCAACAGTGCCTTACTGTTAACGTGACACACACCATTGGTCGACGAGCGTACAGACCTACAACGTGAAGGTGGTTTCGGATATTATGTGTCGAAACTGTGGTGCCAGAAGTCGAGCGAAGGTGTTGTTGAAAAGGGGCATTCATATTTCAGAGACTCCGAGTCGTTAACGTTAAATTACAAGGGGTGATTGTGAGCCCAACTCAAAAACCCTGAAAATTTCTTGAGTAAAATCATTAACTCTTTCATTTCGGTAGTGTCTGGGATTTCGAGCTCTCCTGTTACGGCAGTTTTCAGAAGGAAGGTTTTTCACTTGAACTCGACCACACTTCCCACCCAGTAAACGATTCCCCTAAAAAGAATGCATGCAGCAACAAATTGTTGGATAATTTTAAAACACTCCATTTACCAGTTCAGCCCTTTTTTGGCGATGAATAACTAGCCTTGTAAAAGCTACTTTCCTTCTTGTTCTCTTTTTACATCTTTTAAATTGTTTTTTTTTTTTTTTTTTTTTACTCCATTTTTTTCACAAAATCATCAAATATAAAAAGTTACGATAAATTGCTCTTTAATAAATTTTTTGTTAAATTGCATATTTATAATATATTTCTTGAATAATTAATTTAGCTGGAAGCAATATACCATACCATACTTCACAAATTTCTCTGCTTTACCACTTCAGACACCGAATCTCGATACTTGCTTACTCATACTTTTTATTTGACTCAAAAATAATTTTAATAATCTACTATTTTTTATTAAATAGTTTTTTAATAGTACATTGCATAAAATTTTTCTGAATCTTGAAGATTAATTATAAAATTTTGCTCAATCTTAAAGATTAAAGTTAAAAATTTTACAGAATCTAAAAGTTTAAGCTATCTTATTTTTATAAATGTCAATACCCAGGGCTCGAAATGATCAGTTAAGTAGTCCTTGAAAAATACTTTTTCAAAAAATTCCGAGATTTTATTATTCAACTGTTTGACGCAGATAGGACACCGGTGTCCCTTTTATATATACTTTTTCTGGATCTCTAATTAGCAGATAAAGCATATTTTGGTATTTTTCAATTGTAATAAACTGTCTGGTAGTTTCTAAAGAAACTCTGTTAGATTATTGGAATTATATTTGCACTAAAATATGAAATATGAATAAAGAAATTTGAAAAAAAAAATTTTTCATTCATATAAAAATTTATTCGAAATTGATTTTAAAAATTGAAGAAATTGTAAAAACTGAAAATTAAAGAAAACTGTTTCTTTTAGATCAAAATAACTGCGTGTGAAAATAAAGGCAAACTTAAATATATATATATATATATTGTTTGGAAGTGAGCCGTGTTTGGAAGATTTTATCTTTAACGCAGAAAAAGACACGGGTGTTTCATGCTCTATTTCATAACCATAAGTTATTAAAATGCTAAATATAATATTTTTCACTTATTTTTAACTAAAAATGAAAATATCTTTAATGAAAATTTTGCATCAAATCAAAGGGTTAAGAAATTTTGACCATAATTTTAGATATTATTATTTTTTTTTTTTAATTGCACTTCCTTAGATTATGTTGGCTGACACTTTTATGCTTCTAAGTTTAAATAATTTTCTAATACAGTAATAAAATATTAAAATGATTATTGAGCGAAATTGTCTTAGAGTAAACAAATTTTATACTATTTGAGTAATAACACTTTATGATCCCATAATTAGATTCAGAGGGAGTAATGGAAAGGCATAAACCTTTCTCTTTACTGATCTATGAAGACCATATATTCCAAATTATCTTTACCTTTCTGACAACCATATTTTGAAAAATATTTATTTTTATTCTGTATGTAATGAATTTTGCATAGAAATCAATAGTTATATGAATATTCTAAGTGGGCCTCTTAAGACAAAAATATTATTTCTTGTTCTTAGAAATAGAATCATCATATTTAGAGCAGCATTTTATTGTACAGCATCTTATGTTATTCAATAAATTAGTAATAAAACTAAATAATATCAAGACCTGCGTTTTCATCTTTAAGAACTAAGAGCGTGCTCGTCATTTTATGGGCAAAAACATTCGTCATCGCCTTCCTTAACTTTAAATTAAATTATAACAAAAACTATTCCCGCATCTAGTGACTAAAAGTTGTCACATTTTATTTGAGTGTATTGTTGTAGATATATGGTTAGTTTATGGCTGAAAAATCAGAAAAATGGATTAGTCTCTTTAGTATCTTCTTCTTATTTTCTTTTCTTTTAGTGAAAGGAAATATGTGAAAAAATAGAATACTATCATCTTAGCTAATTTGTTTATAATTATCTGGTATAATTTACTTTTTACCGTATAAGTGTAATATTAAGCAATTTGTTAGCATTAATATTTAATTATGTAGAATTGCAAAGCTGTTAGATTTCTGTAAATTAAATTTTTAGTGAAAATAAACGAATATTTTTTTGTAATTTGAAAGTATATTATTTAATCAAAGTTTTTAAATACAAGTTTAGTTACTGTTTGTCTACGATAGGTACTCTGACCGCCAGAAAGTCTGCGACAGTCTGGTGCTATGGAAACAAGAAGAGGGCATTTTAGGGAGGGTAGCTTGGATGATCATCGATAGCTTGTATGTGAAGTATTCCAGATTGAGTGATTCAGCCACCAGTAGGAGACTTATTTAATCTGATTCAATAACTTTTCTTTCTTACTTAAAATGATTCTCTTTACTCAATCGGTTGCTATTTTTTATATACAAAGGAAAAAAAAGAAGAAAAAAAAAGAAGGTTTTTTTAATGCTACTTTTTAATTTTACGTTATTTGTTATGAATGTTCATTGATTGTTTGATGGTTTAATTTCTATTGATTATTTTAGTTTTCTGGAAAAAGTGAAGTGCTTAAACTTAACTCTGATTTTAAAAGGAGATAAAACTTTTGCTGAAAATAGAAATAGTTCATGTTATCTGTGCCGAAAAAATATTAAATATCTTTGTTTTTATTATTTATTTTTTACTTTTTTTTTTAAACTGAAAGCAAGTTACCGCAAATAGGATAAATTCTAAAACTATCAACGATGATTTTTATCAGCAACTATCAAACCATCTGAAATTATTAAAGTTTTTTTTTGTTGCTTTACTCGCATTTTAATGTAACCTGTATAGTTTTTCTCACTATTTCTTAAAAAAAAAATAACTCTAACAGTTTTTTATTAGCAAATTTATTTATTTTTTAATAATCAATTTACTATGCATGATAAATTTATAGATGAGTTATTTATTAATAAAGCATTGAGCTTGCTTTAAACAATTTTATAAAATTTTCATACATATCCTATTTATCAATCATTACATAGAAATAACAATTTTATTTTGTCATTGAGTTAAAATTTTAATAGCGGTTACACCCAAAATTTGATATCATAATTTTTATATTTTTGTTGTTTTTTGAAAAGTATATATTATACAAAACAATAGCCCAAAACGATTTTTTTTTTATTTAATTTATTTTACAAGATGTTAACAATTAAATTTTAAAACTCTTTTTAATTAAAAAATAAATATCTAAGGATAGAATAAATGGATTTTAGAAGATTGTATCTCATTTTACGCGGAAGTAATTGAAGTTTTTGATAAAATAGTTATAAATAAAATATATTCTTCTAGTTCCAAGTTTGAACTCAAAAAATTATGTAAATAACTTATAAATAACTAATTATTCATAATATTATTCACCTAAAATTATAAATTTATTATTTAATATAATGTTTAT
Source organism: Parasteatoda lunata (assembly GCA_949128135.1). Classification (NCBI taxonomy): domain Eukaryota; kingdom Metazoa; phylum Arthropoda; class Arachnida; order Araneae; family Theridiidae; genus Parasteatoda; species Parasteatoda lunata. The sequence continues at coordinate 408,423 of OX421972.1, forward strand.
TATTTTGTGAAACTTTAGCTGAGGTTTTTAAATTCCCTCCAAATACAGCGCGATTGTGCGATTAGCGGAGGGGAGTGGCACAGCGCTCCGCGGTGCAGCGTTCGAGATAAAAGCTATAACTTTTTATGGAATTGCGATCCATTTTTTTTGAAAAGCCATTTTGTTCAGAATAAAATTTACTTTAAAATGGGTTTTGTTTGAACTTTGTACGACATTAACAACATTTTTATTTTTCATTTTACAACTTAATTTTGCAAAAAAAATTAAATGTTTTAAACATTTGTTTTATTATAATTATTTTTTCAAAAACTTAATTTAAAAAATTATTTCCGCATAAAATGAGATAAATTGTTTTCAAATCCATTCCTTCTATCCATAGATATTTATTTTTTAATTAAAAAGAGCTTTAAAATTTAATTGTTAATATCTTGTAAAATAAATTAAATAAAAAAATCGTTTTGGGCTATTGTTTTGTATAATAGTATATACTTTTTAAAAAAACAAAAAAAAATTTAAAAATTAAGATATCAAATTTTGGGTGCTACCCCTATTAAAATTTTGACTCTTTTAAAAAAGAGAAAATCGAACGATCTAAACCAATGGTTCCCAACCTGGGGGCGATCGCCCCAAAGGGGGCGATGGAGCCCCTCAAAGGGGCGATCAGGGGGCGACGAGTATTCAAAAGATAAAAATTGCTAATAATATTAATAACAAAAGCTATTTGAGATCGAAATTGAAAACATATGTGTGACTTATGGTTCTGGTGTAGACAAAGAATTATGATAGTTAAAAATTAAAAAATTTCAAGTTCAGGATCGTTTTCGTCATACGTTTTGGTATCTCAGGCGGAAATCTAACCTTCAAGAATTCTCTTTTGTCATGGTCTTTTATATACCTTCTTCTCCTCAAATGTTCCACTCTCGTCTCACCCTCCGATTTTAAAAGGCATGTAATAGGAGAAACGGATTGATAGACGAAACATTTATTGCTAGATAACTCTGTGGTTTGGCAGTTATAATACGGCTTTCAGGAAAATTCGATACATCAGTTTCGCGTCGTTGCTAATGCTATGGTTACGAGGAAAATTCACTTTGTATATCTTGGCATAGGTCACCGCAAGTAAACCAATCGTCACATTCATTCCTTCATTACACCCCCATTAGAAATGTGCTCTTGCTTGTAACCATAGACGCAGGCATCCCCAGACCAGTTTCTTATAGACCTGAGAGCAGGGACTAATATAGGGGATATAACATGGAGTCTAGAGTCTCTTATGGAGGCCCAGCTTAATGTAAAATTCCCCCCACATCTGATCTGATCCTGTAGTTTGGCCGAGGTGCCTGAGGCCATAGGGCCCTTTACCTCTTCATCATGTGTTGCAGATCCTTCTGGTGTATCCTTGTGGTCTTTGTTCCTAGAATTGAAATTAGAAAATTAGTACGAGCCATTGCTCGGGTATAATCATAAAGATGATTTAATTGTAAAATTACGAGATATTGGTAAATATTCGCATGATAAAGTAAAATAAGATAGCAATATGCATGATAATACATAAATATGCAATTAGAAATAAGAAAGTCCTGTAAAGAAAAAGTAAAGATTATTATTGACTCCTGATTAGGAGTCTGTTAGATTGCTCGCCAATAAAGCAAAAGTCAAGATTATATAACCCATTATAGGGTATGGTCCGATTTATATTATAAGGTATGGTCCATTATGAATCTTATGATTCATTTTATTTTATATTGTCCGTGATTTAGTCATGTCCGAGTTAATTGTCAGTAATCAATGCCATTATATAAAATTATAGTGCCATATTAAGGTTATTTGCCATTATATTTTGCTGCCATTGAGTTAAACTCACATGGTCAGTATGGCATCACTTGTAAAAAGTGAGCCACTGGCCTCAGGGAGGCGTCTTTTGTTTTATATTTGTCCGTGATATAGTCATGTCCGAGTTAATCGTCAGTAATCAGTGCCATTATATAAAATTATAGTACCATTTTAAGGTTATTAGCCATTATATTTGCTGCCATTGAGTTAAACTCACATGGTCAGTATGACATCACTTGTAAAAAAGTGAGCCACTGGCCTCAGGGAGGCGTCTTCAGCTAAGTTTTCGAACTCAAAAACTGAGTCGAAATTTGCTGCAGTACACGTCAACGCTTTCTTGAAAAAGTTTCGATTGAGTTTGGTAAAGTGATGTTCGAAACTATCTATCTCTAAGTCTGAGTGAATGTCTACATTCCTCTCGTACCATTCTGCGCCTGTTAGTTTTCGCAGGATCTTGTTCTGCGTGGATGTGAGTTTCCCAAGCTCACTCCCTGAAACATTACACCATGCTGGCGAGGCATAGGTCATGATCGGTCTTATCATGGAGGTGTACAGTAACCTCTTAAGTTTCAGGCTCATCTTCTCACTGTACATTAAGCTTTGCAGTTTAATAGTTGCAGCGTTTGCCTTGTTCTTAACATTTTTAACGTGGTCCGACCAGGTCAGTCTGCTGTTAATAACTAGACCTAAGTAAGTTGCCTTTTTAACTCTTGGTATCACTTGGTTAAATAGTACCAGTTCGTTATGCTCTCTGATTGATTTCCTTGTCTTTTGGATAATCAACAGTTGGGACTTTTGAGCATTTACTTCAAATCTCCAGTCTAGACACCACTCTTCGTAGTCATAAATCTTATCCTGCAGTTTTTCTATAGCCAAGTTTGGATCTCTAGATCTTACTATGACCCCAGTGTCATCAGCATAAAATGCAGTTAAGCTATTCCAATCGCCCCTATCTATTGGAAAGTCATGTGTATATAGGATGTACAAGATTGGTCCGAGGATGCTACCTTGCGGTACTCCTGCTTTTATACTCCGTAGAGTTGAGCATACATTTCTCATTTTGATCTGAAAGTTCCTTTCAGTCAGGTAGCTGTGTACAAATTTCACTAGTCCTGCAGGGAATGCCAGTTCTATAAGTTTGTATATAATTCCCGTGTGCCATACTCTGTCAAACGCTTTGCTGATGTCAAGCATTAATAAAGCTGATGTCTGCTTTAAGTGCAGTCCCCTGCCAATATAATCTACAATCCTTAGCAGTTGCTTTGTAGTATCGAGTTTCGCCCTGAACCCGTACTGCTCGTCTGGCAAACAACCGAGAAATGGTTTTAGTCTTGTGTGTACTATTCTTTCCAGTATTTTCCCAAGAGTGCATAGCAAACTTATAGGTCTATAGCTGGTAGGAGATAGTAAGTCTTTGTTTGGCTTTGGAAAGAGAATGATATTGGCAGTTTTCCACACAGATGGAAAGTAGTTTTGCGATAAACATGCATTATATATCTTTGTAAGTTTTCTACGTAATGATCTGGTAGGGCTTTGATCATTTTGTTTCCCCCCACAATGCGATTCGTCAGAATTTAACGGATGCGAAACTGCCGCTAGGTGGCATTACTTACCTGTTGCAGTGGCGTGCCAACTTCTTTTTGACTGGGGGGGCGAGCCAATGCTAAGTTAGAAACTTTGTCCGATCTAGTATTTTAAAATAAGTTGTATTATTTTAATATTGTAATTTATCTAATTGTAAATATTTATAATTATTTCCGTTGTTTATGACGACTATTACATTCACACCAACAAATTAGTTAACAAAAAATGATTTATCGATCGGAAATAAATTTTAAAAAATTGCACTAAAATTTAAAAAATGTAATTAATTAATTTTGTAATTTTAGTCCTTTAAATTTATTAATGCTGAGCAAGACATTTTTATAGATACATATTAACCCTTTAATGGGTCATTTATTTCTAGTAAAGGTAAAGTAAAGTATTTTTGGAATTGAAAGTGATATAAGAATAGTAATTGATATAAGAAAAAATGACCCATTTAGATTATAAAAATTAATCTAAATTTTAATGTTATTACTATTTTTGGTGGTATGTATATTTATCACGACCTATTAGAAACTTAATGAGTTTTACTTTTAGTTATTTATAAAATAAATTTTATAAAAACTACAAACTTCAGAAGGAATTATGTATTTTATAATTTATATACGTTTTCTTAAACGTATATAAGGGTTAACGTAAGGGTTAATCATAATGTCATAAAATGCTTTTTCGCTTCTCAAAAACATATTGAATCCAGAGTAATTTGTGATTTACATTTTGATTCTGGCTTAGATTTTAATTTAATCATGAATATAAGTTTTTAGTAAACAAAAAAGGAGAATGAACTTTATCGTATTAATTTAATTTTAATGATAAAGCACAAGGTATAAAAAAATTACAGCAAATGAAGGACGTAAAAGAGATTGATTTCTCAAATTGAATCTTATTTTAAAATTACTTTGAATTTTAACAAATCTTCTGATTTTTCTGGTTTATTCCAAGGTAAAAATTGTAAATATATTAAAAGAAAAAGAAAATATACAATTTAAAACATATAAATATGCAGTAATTCAATGAAGTAGAATAAACTTTATCATATTAATTAAATCTTCATGGTAAAGGAAAAGGGCTGAAAAAATTATAACAAATGAAGAAATTTTCATTAATTAATTATAAAATTGTAACCAAAATTTTATTGCATATTTGAGGTTATATGGCTGTTATTTTTTTTAATCTGAACAATGTAATATAATTTTTCGAATTATAGCTATTCGAAACAAAATTGGATAGCGAAAAATACTAATTAAAATTTTAAAAATCTTTTGAAAAACCTAATAATATTGGGAAATTATGTTATATATTTTTAAAATATTTAAAAAAAAATTCAAGTATAAATTTAATGAAATATATTTAAAGAATTTAAATTATTCTAACAAAATATAGAGAAAACAATTGAAAAAAATATCATTAATATAAACAACGTAAAAGCTAAAATCCGATAAAAATGAAATCTAAAAAAATATTTACAATTAAAAAAAAAAAATCTTTAAAATTTGTTGTACTTTTAAAATTTAGTACATAGTTTTTATGAAGACTTATTATTTCATTAATTAGAATTAAGAGTTACGGGTTATAAAATTAATCACAAAAATGAACAAAAAGTCCCATTTAGTTTAAAAATATTTGAAAAATAACAAGGACTAAGGAATAAAAATTATTATAAGAAAAATTGAAAATCCGAAGAAAAAAATGTTATTAAAAATAACTAACAAAAAATCAAAGTAAACTACGAAATTTGAAAATTAAAATGTGAGGAAAATGCATTTCAATTATACCTGACTAAATATAAAAAGTAAATAAAGTGAGACAAAAATCGTATTTACTACGACAAGTATACTGACAAAAAATGCATTAAACTATGTCTGACGCACAAAAAAAGGAATGAATTAAAAGATTACTGAGCAACCTTAGAATCGTCAGCCCTGTTAATAACTGAAAATTATAAATCGCAAACATGAAAAGGCTCTGACTAAATTGTTGGGGCAATTTTTTTTCCTTCCAGATTGCGGCTCTTGACTCTTAATATTGTCTACTCTTACACTGCTCTAATTATTTCGCATACTGAAAGTTAGGCTCTCGAACCATTCAAGTTGAGTCCTGTGAAAATCCGATTGTTTGATCTAAGAATGTTCGCTTTATTTATTTGCGCTCAATACATTGTTTGATTTTGCTATAAAATAGAAAGCTTTAACCTCTTGCTCGTTCACGTACATAAATAAGGCGAATCGTGATTATTTGAAGTACCTGCTCTGCACAGAATCACAAATTAAAAGTGCGTGAGCGAGCGAGATATTACGCGAAAGAGCTAAACCTCTCTACTAACGTTTATGCTTGAAAGAAATAATAATTTGTGTTTGGCACGGTTTAGCCGCTTCTGTACATGTTCCGTAAATTTTCACATTTAACTGACCAATTAGAATATGAAAATTCTTTTATCTTTGTTTTTATCACTTTTTGTAAAAAAATGTGATGCAAAAGAAAAACTAACTATAAATTACTACTAAATGGATATTCAATTATTTCAATAACATTTTATATAATTGAACAATGTTTTAAACTTTTTTTTAAGAATTGGGTGTCAATATCGGCTATGAATTTTTGTTTGCTTCTTCAAAATGAACTATTGTTACAATTATTAATTTTAGTTAAGATTCCTCAAAATTGTCAGGAAATCGCATGAACAATTGGAACTTAAGGCGAGGATTTTCATTTTGAGCGTTCCAGGAAAGTAATTACTAGAACAGAAATTTATACTAAATGTATTTGTTACAAAATCGAGGATGGCTCCTGATTTCTAGTTTGCCTAGAGACTTCTTTTTTCTCTTTCAGTCGAAATCTTAAAGAAATTATCAAATTTTTTTCTTTGATGCATATTTCTATCATACTGATGCATGATCTTTGATGCATACTTCTTCATTTTTGTATATTTTAGCTTTCCGAAATTATTTTTTAGAAATAACTTTTTTTTGTACATAAATTTTAAAATTCTAAAAAACTTACTGAAATTAACTTTTAACTGGACTAAATATTATAGTTTTATTATTTTACGTAAACTAAATGAAAAACAAATAATTTATAGAACTTATAAAATTGGATATGATGAATTTGAAAACTGGTGATAAAAACAACATGAGACGTATGTTATTTATTTTAATTGATGATAAAAACAACAAACACATAAACAATAATCTTAACACCAAAAGAGTTCTATTGATATTGTCTATCAAAGAAAAAAAATTTAAAAGAAGCTATTAAGGATATAGTCCATCAAATAAAACAAATATATTTTGATTCAGATAATTATTATTATACGGCATACAGAGCCAGATATGAAGGAATTAATAAGTCAGAAACTGAAAATTGTATTTCGAAGGTTTTATAACATATAAAAAAAAAGGATTTTATATAAAACTAACACTTTGATAAAAGTATATCTCGGTCGATATATAATATGGTTACCATATGACGTATGAGATAAAATGATATAGCAAAATTATAAAAGAATAATAACATTTGGAGCTGATTTAATTCATGAAGTCATTACTTAATATTATTTTTGAACTTAATTTTTCAGACAATTTTAGTAAGTATCTGTATTGTTATATTGATTTTAAAGTTTTATAACTGGCGTATATATCCCTTGCTATGAAAGCTTCAAACTTAAAATTAAATAAATAATCATAAAGTCTTTAATAAATTATCACTAGTCAATAAGGTAATTATAATGCAAGTCATGAAGTTTCAGTTTTATAACAATTCTTGAATCTGTTTAATATATTGTTATAAAAAATAAAATCACTTATTGGTTTCAAATCGAAAATTTTCAACACGTGTTATAAAAATTGGATAAAATTTTAGGGTTTTATGTATCACATATGCTCTCCTTTTAAAAAGTCACTATTAAAAAAATATTCCGCAGTTATATCTTGGACATCGAGGTAAAAATAAAGTTGCGTTACTCCAGTGTGTACGGGGTCCTAAAAATATGGCTATATTTTAAAAAAGAATCATTTTAGTATATTTTGCCTATTATATATATATATATTATATAATATATTCACGTCGTCATGCAACTATATATGACAAACAATCATGACACAGGACTATTTATTCATTTGAAATTCCAAAGCAAATTAGTATATAAAGAAAAACGTCATACAACTTCTTTCCTAAGTAAAAAAACTAAAAACTTTTTTTAATGACTTATTATTTTGACAATGAATATTATTTGCTTTCGGATTTTTAAAGAGAAGAATAAAATTTTTTAAAAAAATGTGGAAAAGTAAAATTTAGGCAGTTTTATGTGTAGGGTTTTTCTCATCTTGTTCCAGTTTCATTTATCTGGATTTAAATCAAAATTGGAAACGGAAAATAAAAATATTCAATTGGTAAAGAGAAATATTCACATAAGAAATTTTAAGTTACAATAGTGTTGATCGGATTAATTTTTTATCCTCTATCAACAGCATTTATTATTTCAACATTAAAATTTTCAAAAATTAATAATCATATACAATGGTTATCATATAAGAAAAAATAAAATGGTAAATTTAAAAATTAGAAAAAGGAAAAAAAACACCCTCCAGAGCTGATATAATGCATTCTCTATCATGTTATTTTCCTGTTTTAGGAATAAACAGTTTTTCGGTCATTTTCATTTATTTATATTAAATATATTAAACTACAATATATATTACTTTTGAGTAATAAAAGCAAAAGATTCGAAATTAATTTCAATAAAATAAGGACAAAGATAATCTTAAAGAACCGATATTAAAATGTATCTCTTAAAAGTCAAAAGAATGATCGAAAATACAAAATCAAATTTTTTATTTCAACGTACTTTATTTATTATTTTTTATTGACTGATTTTTAAAAAAAAAAATTAAAGGTTGATTTTTATTTATGAATCAAAATAAACTTGTTTAAAAGCAAAAAGAATTCAAAATATTATTTTGAATTAAAAAATAAACAAATTCATAATATAAATTAATAGCAAAATCCATACACAATAAACAGTAAACGGTATAATCATGACCTAATCCGCTATATAAATGAATTTGTTTTACGATTATAATAAAAACATTAATAATACATTAATAAAGGAAATTGTTGAATATCGAGGGATTCTTTTAAACCAATTTTCATCAGTGGAGGATACCTTTTATTACTCTTTCCAGGGAAGGGTAAAAGAGATGAAATTATTTTAGTTTTCTAAACATTTCTATATATTTTATATGCAATGCGTTTTTTGAGAAGTATTTTGTTTTTAAAATTGTTTTTATTTCGTTTAATTACGCATATAGAAAGTTATCATTTGTAAAAAAATGTCTTTGGCTTAAGAAGAAAAAAATAACTTTTTTTTTTTCTAAAATTACCAATTTTAGAAGAAGAAAAAGACATTATTCACCCTTTAATAAAATTTCAGAGGAAAATAAAATTTTTGATTTCAAAAATTGCTTTAAAGTAGAAATAAATGGTATTTGTTTCTAAAATTACCAATTTAACTTAACTTTATTTTCACGAATGGCTAAATTTCAGAAGGGGCGAAGCACATTATTCGTCCCCTCAATTTAAATTCACTATTAAATAAAGTTTTTTATTTCGAAAATAACTTAAAAGTAGAAAAAATGGTTCTTTTTTTCTAAAGTTATCAATTCAACTTGACATTATTTTCACAAATGGTTAAATTTCAGAAGGAGCGAAGCATATTATTCGACGCCCTTCAATTAAAATTCAGAGAAAAATGAAGTTTTATATTTTGAAAATAGCTTCAAAGTAGAAAAAAATAGGACTTTTTAAAAAATTACCAATTTAATTTGGCTTCTTTCTCATGAATGTCTAAATTTCATAAGGGGCTAAGCACACTATTGGCCCCTTCAGTTAAATTTCAGAATAAATAGTGTTTTCTTTTTTCAAAAAAGCGACAATTTTAAAGTTGAAGAATAAAATTACTTTTTAAATTACAATTTTAAAGTTTTATATTTTTTCTAAAATTACCCATTTAACTTAACTTTATTTTCACGAATGGCATATTATTCGCCCCCCAATTAAATTAAATTCATTTCTTCGCCCCTTCAATTTAGATGAAAAAAAAATTTTTTTTCCTCCAAGTTCACTAATTTAATTTGACTTCATTTTTGTGAAAATCTAAATTTAAGAAGGGGCGAAACGCATTATTCGCCCCTTCAATTAAATTAAATTATTAATTCGCCCCCTCAATTTAGTTCGAAAAAAAAAGGCTTTTTTTCCCTCTAAGTTTACTAATTTAAATTGACTTCATTTTTGCGAATGTGTAAATTTCAGAAGGGGCGAAACACATTATTCGTCCCCTCAATTAAATTAAATTAATTCATTAATTCGCCCCCTCAATTTAGTTCGGAAAAAAAAGGCTTTTTTTCCCTCTAAGTTTACTAATTTAAATTGACTTCCTTTTTGCGAATGTCTAAATTTCAGAAGGGGCGAAACGCATTTATTCGCCCTTTTATTAAATATTAGAGAAAAATAAAGTTTTCCTTTTGAAAAATAGCTTCAAAGTTGAAAAAAAGAGCCTACCTCTTATTTTAATTTCAGAGGAAAATATCTTCAAAGTTCAATTAAAAATGTTTTTTTTTTCTAAAATTTTACTTTTTTACTATTTATTGATTGGAATTACTTGATTTTATTTTCTCGAATGATTAAATTTCAGGAGGGGCGAAACATATTGTTTGCCCCCTCACTAAAATTTCAGAGGGGGCGACTGCCCCCTCTGCCCCCCCGGCTGGCACGCCACTGACCTGTTGGGACACTAATTTTTCATTCGTCATTAATACACGTGCGCATTATAACTGCACGTGTAAATATTAATTATCGATATTATAAAAAAAAATTTTAAGTTTTCTGAAGGAATAATAATGGGGATGTTTTGTTATTGCCCCGGATGCAAGACAGGCTATCCATCTGAGGTAAAAAAGAGAGAAGAAAAGCAGCTTCCTGGTATCAGCTTGTTTAAAGCTCCAAATGTAAGTTTTTAATTATGATTTCGTTTGATGAACTGAATCAGGCAAACATACAGTGTTATCATTAATTTATTATTTTATTAATTATGGTAAAGTACCTAAGGTTTTGGATTTTCCTTATGTTATGGTAAAATTTATTGTTATAGTTTCTAATTGTACTATAGAATGCTGTGAACTTTATTTCTTATCATTTCCTCTATTTTATTAAAAAATATTTTGTAAATATCAACACACTTCGTGTATATTATTTATACACAAAAAAGTTACATGAGATTATGTGGAAAGAATTTAGTGTGCTGAGTGTTTACATAATTTATTTTTTGTTAAGTGAAGTCACTATATCAACTCAATTATTGTGATACAATAATTCATTGCTACTCCCTTTGAATGTTTGATTGTATTTATTTTCAAAGCAGAATTTTTTTTTTTTTTTATGGCGTTGAGGATAAAGATTGTTTTTGATAATTTCTATTTTGAAGTTTTTGTACTTATCTGCTTTATAATTAGATGCAGTAGTTCAGATGAGTCTGTTTAATATTTTAAGAAAGTGTTCACATAAGTTTTGATACAAAATTAAAGTGTAAAATCACTATTTAGAATAATTTGATCATAATTTTTTTTTAAACAAGTTTTGTTGTATTACTTAAGTAAATGACATTGATTTTAACTTACAATGCTGAATCAGATATAGTTATGTCGTGTGCTAAGTAAGTGTATGTTAAAAGAATAATTGTTCAATAATGGGGGATGATGTTATCCATTAAAGAATAATACATTATATGTTTGTTATAAGAATTATTTCTTTTTAATCTATTGTGTATTACTTTTAGAGTGTCTGTTGTTATAGAAGAGATTTTCAATGATTATTAAGAATTTTAATCATTAAAGATATAATTATTGTTCTATATATTTTAATGAAATTTCTGTGTGTAACAATATTTACTTCACATTATCATTCTTTCATCAAAGTAATGTTAAGTAACAAAATTATTCAGTTTATTATTAATGTTATTAACTCATATCAGATATTATAATTTTACTTGTTTGAATGACAAAGTATTTGTTTGCCATTGTATGACGTGTTTGGCCATATTTAGGAATTAAATAATTTATTAATCACAAATTAATGTTAATTTCTTTTAATATGCTTATCAAAAGAGATTTTATTATACATATTTTCTGATATGAGCTGTTTAGATATAAATACCTCACTTTATGTGTATTTTTTTTTTCAGGATATTAATCTTCTTGAAAAGTGGCAAAAAGCAATTTCCGTGCAGATAGGATGCTTAAGTCCACTGATCATGTTTGTGCTCCGCATTTTGGTGAAGATGATATTGAGACCCATTATCAAGTTACATTACCTGGCGGGGTAAGTTTTTAATTAATATTTTCTTTTTTTTTAAATTGGTGTTTTTATTTATTTATTTATTTTTTTGTCTGTTACTTATATTTTGTTAATTGATTTATCCTTAATACTAATATTATTATTTTGTACTAATTCTAATATTATATTGTAATTAAAAACATTTATACTAATATTGAAAATAGTTGCCAGGTTTTTTTTCTGCACCCTGTAATCCATTTCATCGATTTATGTATTTTATTTATTGGATTTATTAACCTGCTGCTATTCAGTATTTCTCAAATTTATTATAATTCATGTATTCTGCTTCTCGAATAGAAACAATGTGTTATTTCATATTTTTGTGTGTTTATTAATTGAAATGTTTATTAATTTTAATTCATAGCTAATGGTCTCTAAACATGAAAAAGAAATTGTAGAGTAATCTGTTCATTTTTTTCTGGCATTTGCCTGGAACTTTTACATTTCAGTTTATTCTGCCCTTCATGAATTTCTTGTATAACATATTTACTAATTTTAATTTATATCTACTCTTAAGATGAAGTAGAGATTGTAATATGGTGTATAAATTTTTTTTTCGGGCATAGGTAATTTATTTATTAATATTATTACTTTTTGCCATTCATAAATTTTATGTTTGAAGTATTAATCAATTTTTATTTCCAGCTGGTGGTCTTTACAGATGATGATTACTTTTCTGGGCTTTTGCCTGGAACTTTTTTTTTCCATCTTCATACATGTAATGTTTGACTCATTAATTAATTCTCTAAAGATATATGTCAGAAATTACTCATATTTCAGGAATTAAATAAATATAATTGTTTGTTTTCATAGCCAGTGCTTCCTAAAGGTGAAGAAGAAATTGTGATAGGATAACCTGCAGTTTTTCTTTGCTTCTTAAGATTTTTTTTTTTTTTTTTGCCATTCATAAATTTTATGTTTCAAGTATAAATCAATTTTCATTTCTAGCTGATGGTCTTTACAGATGATGGTTACTTTTCAGGTTTTTGCCTGGAACTTTTTTTTTCTTTTCATTTTCATACATGTTGTGTTTGACTTATTAATTAATTTTCCAATGATATATTTCAGGAATTAAATAAATATAATTGTTTATTTTCATAGCCAGTGCTTCCTAAAGGTGAAGAAGAAATTGTGATAGGATCTATTAACCTGCAATTTTTCTTTGCTTCTTAAGATTTTCTTTTTTTTTTTGCCATTCATAAATTTTATGTTTGAAGTATTAATTAATTTTCATTTCCAGCTGGAGGTCTTTAGAGATGATGTTTACTTTTCTGGCTTTTGCCTGGAACTTATTATTTTTTTCCATAAATGTTATGTTTGACTCATTAATTAATTCTCTAAAGATATATTTCAGGAATTAAATGAATATAATTGTTTATTTTCATAGCCAGTGCTTCCTAAAGGTGAAGAAGAAATTGTGATAGGATCTATTAACCTGCAATTTTTCTTTGTTTCTTAAGATTTTCTTTTTTTTTTGCCATTCATAAATTTTATGTTTGAAGTATTAATTAATTTTCATTTCCAGCTGGAGGTCTTTAGAGATGATAATTACTTTTCTGGCTTTTGCCTGGAACTTATTATTTTTTTTCCATAAATGTTGTGTTTGACTCATTAATTAATTCTCTAAAGATATATTTCAGGAATTAAATGAATATAATTGTTTATTTTCATAGCCAGTGCTTCCTAAAGGTGAAGAAGAAATTGTGATAGGATCTTTTAACCTGCAGTTTTTTTATTTTTTTCTTCTTTAGATTTTTCTGGCATCGCCCTGGAACTTTAATATTTTAAATTTTTTGCCATTCATAAATTTCATGTTAGAAGTATTAATTATTTTTATGGCTAGTGATCACTTTTCTGGCTTTTGCCTGGAACTTTTTATTTTATTTTGTATTTAAATGGAACTTTTAAAATTTATAGCTTCTGTTCTCTACAGATGAAAAATAAATTGTAATAAGCTGTATTGACCTGCTGCTTTTTTTACTTCTGTAATGTTTTTCTGGCATTTGCCTGGATCTTTTATATATCATATTTTTCTGCCTTTCATGAATTTCATATTTCAGAAATTAAATGGACATAATTGTTTATTTTTATAGCCAGTGCCTCATAAATGTGAAGAAGAAGTTGTGATAGGATCCATTAACCTGCAGTTTTCTTTGATTCTTTAAATTTTTCTGGCATTGCCCTGGAACTTTAATATTTTCTATTTTTGGCCATTCATAAATTTCATGTTTGAGACATGAATCATTTTTATAGCTAGTGGTCTCTAAAGATGAACAATAAATTATAGTGTGGTGAATTAATTTATACTTCCTTGTGCTAGAATTTGAGAATTGTACTTATATTATAACTGTGAGATATATGTAAGCACAACTTGCTCTATGACTTAGTTTAAAATACATAATTAAGTTTATTTAAAATTACTTTTAATGTTATGGAACCCAGAGTGTTTCTTCCTTATGAGTAGTGGGTGAAGTATCATCCTTTGAGTCATCAAAAAATGCATTGCTAAATAATTGACTCCATTGTAGCTGATGTTAGTAAAACTATGCAGCTCTTTGGGGTCAGTCATATTTGGCCAAGAGTTAATGAAGCAGAAGCAAGAGTGTTCTTCCGATGATAATTGCTACGGTATGCCTTTTTTTTTCTTCCTATTAATATGTAGTTATCCAGCATATTAGTCCAAATTTAAAGATTGAGATTTCTTTTTTAATTTTTTAATGTTAAAACTGTTTCATAATAATGTTTCAGTCATGTTTTCCTAAACTTTTTATGCTTGCCTTTTTTATACAGAAATTTATTAATATTTTTTTGACAATGTAGTTTATTAAAAGTTGTTAAAGTTTCTAAAATTTACTATTTGAACAGAGGCAGAGTTTATTAGAAAATTGCATCAAAGGACAATAAAAGCATAATTTTTATTTGAAAAGTATTATGGGAAAAATAGTTTTAATGCAGTTCTTTCAAAGTTTAACATTCAAATTTTTAAAATCAATAGCTATCCAATTGAATTTATAACGTTAATTTTTATTTTACGTTTGATTAATTTTTGAACTACGAAAATAGCATTTAACTTTGAGAATTTGTTTTGGAAAAATGTAAAAAAAGGAAATAATGTCAGAAAAATAACTTCTCTTTTACTAAAAAACTAAATTAATAAATGTTTGCTTTTGCAAGATGTTTATTTAGCCCTGATAAAATTCTATAACATCAATATAAAACCATCTCAAAAATACAAACCAAGCAATTTTTAATAATAATTTGGACATATCTGAAATAATAAAAATGAAATTGGCACATAATTTTATAAGTTCGTTTCAAAAAATTTTTATAAAATAATCATCAAAAAATGTATCTCTCAAAAAAATATTTTTGCCTGCTTTATCTTATGTAAATTCTTTGAAATCACTGAAAAATCAATCGAATCAATTACGTAGAAAAGAAAATCAACAGATTCTTTAATTATTATTTAAATTATATGCTTAAAAATGGACTATTTTTTTTAAACGTTTTTACTGTACTTAAAATTATTTTATCTAAATACACTTTCATGAATCGCAAAATTATTCAATTAATATGTTACTTTAGTCTATCCAATTAAAAATTTTAGCAAAACTAAATAAAAAATGAAGAAACATAAATTAAATTTCAAACAATTAATAATACTTTAAGTGTTTGGAAAACTCAACCAAGATTTGCGACCAGCGCTTTCTTTATCATCCCCAGATGAGGAGAGAAACTGAGACTCCCCCCCCCCTCACCCAGAACTTGTTTTTGCCAGAGCTTTTACTCTGGCCGTTAGGTGGAGTTCTGAAGCTAGGTACAGAGTTTGTTTGGGAGGGTGAAAAAGATCTGCTTCCGTTTTCTAAGCGCGAGCTGGATATCCTACCGCTTTAGGATCCCTGGGATATAAGGACTAATATAGGGCTGCCTTTAAATCTATGCCTGAGAGCTATAAAAAAGTTAAAGAGAGAAAGGTGGGAAATGTGACACTACGCTTTTGAAAAGTAGTTCTGCATTTTCTTGGAATTAATTACAGTTTTAATATGAGTACAATTATAAAGATATATTGTATAGTAAGACGATTTTATCTTGAAACATGTATTTGAAGTTTTTTCGTCTTTAAATGTATTCCTCCCATAAATACCCTCTCAGAAAAGCGAATGTACAAAGAAGAAGGGGTTTCAATTTGGCAATGAATTAGTTTCCAAGGCTAAATAATTGGCGCTTTGGCTACATTTTTGCACTGGTCAGCCAACTCTTTGACTCTCCTCGCCATTGTTATGGTGTCCTCACTCTTGTGCAGTACTTAAATCCTCACTCTTGTGCAGTACTGACCTTCAAGAGTTCTCTTTTGTCATGGTCTTTTATATACCTTCTACTCTTCAAATGTTTTACTCTCGTCTCATTCCCTGCCCTCCGATTTTAAAAGGCATGTAATAGGAGAAACGGATTGATAGACGAAACATTTATTGCTAGATAACTCTGCGGTTTGGCAGTTATAAGTTTTGTCTTAATCTTGGCATAGGTCACCGCAAGTAAACCAATCGTCACATTCATTCCTTCATTACACCCCCATTAGAAATGCGCTCTTGCTTGTAACCATAGACGCAGGCATCCCCAGACCAATTTCATATAGACCTGAGAGCGGGGATATAAGGACTAATATAGGGCTGCCTTTAAATCTATGCCTGAGAGCTATAAAAAAGTTGTAGAGAGAAAGGTGGGAAATGTGACACTACGCTTTTGAAAAGTAGTTCTGCATTTTCTTGAAATTAATTACAGTTTTAGTATGAGTACAATTATAAAGATATATTGTATAGTAAGACGATTTTATATTGAAACATGTATTTGAAGTTTTTTTGTCTTTAAATGTATTCCTCCCATAAATACCCTCTCAGAAAAGCGAAAGTACAAAGAAGAAGGTGTTTTAATTTGGCAATGAATTAGTTTCCAAGGCTAAATAATTGGCGCTTTGGCTACGTTTTTGCACTGGTCAGCCAGAGCCAACTCTTTGACTCTCCTCGCCATTGTTATAGTGTCCTCACTCTTGTGCAGTACTTAAACGTTTCTTACTCGTTTTCTTTCCCTCGCATCGCTTAATAGTTTATTTTTTGAATTTTGTTATTAGTTATTGACTGTTAATTGTTAGGTTGTTTTAAATCGTTATTAATTGTTTTTTCGTTATTAATTGCTACTTGTTTTTCACCGTTAATAACTGTTAGCTTGTTTTACACAGTCGTAAATTTTTAGCTAATTTTTTATAGTTATAGCTTCGATGCATTTATATTGAAGTGTCAATGGATTCGAAAAGGAAGTGTCGCCAGTATTCATCCGAATATTTAAAATTCGGTTTTATCGCGTCATTGCAAAATGTGCAGTTTCCATATTGTCTTTTGTGTGCTGAAACATTTACTAGTATATATTACGATGAAACCCTCGCGAATGAGAGACCATTTATCGAGATTGCAAAGTGATAAAGTAAGCAAACCCCTAAGTTATTTTCAAGATCTGAAATCTAAATTTGAAAAACGGCCTAATTTAAATGAACTATTTAAAAAACAAACAACCGATCTTGACGAAGGTCTTCTTGCTTCCTACGAAGTTTCTTTATTGATTGCTAAATGTGTCAAACCTCACACAATTGGCGAAACTCTTATTTAACCTGCTACTAAATAAATTGTTGACATCATGTCGAGCAATAAGATAAGTCACTCTGTTCCTCTGAGCAATAATACTGTTTCCAGGCGTATTGATGAGATGGCCTCAGACGTTGAATCAAAACTCATCAAATTTTTGAAAGGAGGTAAATTTGCGTTACAGATTGATGATTCAACTGTGATAGATAACAAAGCTATTGTGTTAGCTTACGTGAGATTCATAAATGAGAGTAAGGAGATTAAAGAGGAAATGTTGTTTACAAGAACTTTGATTACTGATACAAAAGGTTCGTCGATTTTTAAATTGGTCAAAGATTATTTTTAGGAAAAAGAAATTCCCCTTACAAATGTAGGTGCTTGTGCAGCAGATGGTGCTCCTGCCATGTGTGGTCGTCATACTGGGTTTCTGGCACAGCTTAAAAAAGTAGTACCGGTGGTCATCACCATTCATTGCTTCATCGTCAACATTTGGCTGCAAAAAATTTGAGTGGTGTCCTGCATGACACTTTACAATTCGTTAATTCTGTCATAAATAAAATCAAAGCTAATTCTCTCAATGACCGTTTGTTCCGAGAACTTTACCATGAAAATGATGAAGATTTCGAACGCTTGCTCTTGCATACAGCTGTGAGATGGAGTTCAAAAAGAAACTGTTTGCGCCGTTTCTTCGATGTGTTTGACTTGGTTACTGAGTTTCTCGACACCACTGATCCTGTTTTAAGTGAGAGTTTGCGGCAACGCAAGTTGGAAACAGCGTACCTCACGGATAGTTTTGAAAAAATGAACGAAATCACCGTAAAACTTCAAGGATATAAAATGAACATTATCAAGGCTAAGGGAATCATATCTTCATTCATAGCCAAGTTTGATATCTACAAGTCAAACATTGGACGCAAAGAGCTAATGCAATTTCCAACTCTTAAAAAGTGTTCAATGTCAGATATCGAGATTCTCGAAAATAAAATCCTAATTTTTACTGATCACCTTGATCAGTTAAAAACTGATGTGGAATCAAGATTTGAAGATTTGATGAAATTAGAAATTCCGGATTGGATTTTCGATCCTTTCTCTTTTGAAGTTATGGTTAAGTTCACTTCCTCTTTGTAGACTGAGTTTTTAGATTTGAAGTATGACTGTGAGGCTAAAGTTGTCTTAAAAACGATTACGAATTAGCTTGGGTAAAGCTTATGGACACTTATCCACAATTGTGAAAACAAACTGAGCCGCTCCTCATCTCGTTCCTGTCAACATGTTTAGTGGAGAGAGGACTTAGTTTTGTGGTCCAGCTGCTCACAAAGCAAAGAAATTGGATGGACATTTGCTTCAAAGGAGACCTGTGTTTAAATCTGACGAACATAAAACCTGACATTCAAACTTTAACTGAAACATACCAAGCACAGAGCGGTCATTGAAGTGGTAAAAATGTACTTTCTCACTCTTCATTTTTTTCTCAAATTTTGGTTGTTAACGTTTTAACTTTTTCTTGATTACATTAAAATATGAATTTAAAATAATGTACTTTTGTTTTGATTATTCCTTTTTAAATCATTTCTTTTCTTTAAAAAAAGATGCACATTTTTTTTTAATTAATAAAAATGGCAGGATAAAATTGCCTCCTTATTTGCATTACAATTTCAATTAAAATCAAATATAACTCAGCATATTTTCAGTGTTTGGTTGCTCACAAGCAACAATAAATGGTTTTTGCACAAAAAGAGAAAGGGGTGATATGTGTCCGCCAACTCCTAGAGGGGTTGGTCCATAAAAGGTTGGGAACCACTGCTCTAGAGCTAACACAATAGACCGAAGAAAGAGGTCTAATTTTCTCTCCCCAAAACCAGTCTTAAAGAGAGACCCGCACCCAGAGGCGTATCTATGGAAAGAAGCGCCTATGGCAAATCTCGTACTGGCGCCCTTCCTAAAATATTTATAATCTCCTTTTTTTATGCGATACGAAATAAAAGTATTGTTTGAAGTATTTAAGCCTTTTCGTAATATTGCAAAAAGAGCCGTGGTGGCTCAGGGGATAGAGCATTCGCCTTCCAACGAGGTGACCAGGGTTCGATTCCCAGCGATGACTGCTTGACACGATTTCCGTATTCGGCTTGCACCTACCACGGTGTTGACGTAAAATATCCTCTTTGACGGATCATTGGTTACCTTTGCCGTCAGACTAACCGCGGGAGGCTTTCATGATCCTCCTCTCTATGTAACGCAAATACGGATGACTTCAATCAAAAAAGTCCTCAGCGAAGGCAAATTTCTTCAAAATGCTTGATACAGGAGTTCCCTTGTCTTCTGAATCGGGTTCAAAATTACAAGGGTACGAAGTTGAACATTAGCAGTCGCAAACTCAAACAATTGGATCGGCTGCTCAACAACGTTTATAAAATTTTCCAAAAAGATTGCATTGCAATTTTTTTTTAAATAGATTAATAAATAAATAAAAATTAACTATAACAATAAAATTATCTCTTTTTAATTGTAATGCATTCACGTGTGTTCGAAATCAGCATTAATTAGAAATGAAAAAAGTCCGCTTTATCACATTTAAAGAAGATGTTAATAGATTGATTAGATACCCTCCTATATGAACATGTCTTGTTGCATGAATAAAGAACCAATTTTCTGGTTCAAAATCTTTTTCAAAAAAATTTTTCAAGGTGAGTAGGTTTTTATGTTGTAATTTTCCTGGTTTCTTGAAACCATTAATAACATAAACTACATAGATTTATCTGAGTTATTTTTAGAAATCCTGTTGTTTTCTACAGAATATAAACGTCTTAGGCCAAAATATTTAATTAAAGTAAAGTTATATGCTATAAAATGGCGAATTTGTCATTATCCTGGCTTATGAATGCCAGGACATTGAAGTGTTACCAGAATTTTTTTTTTTTAACTGCTAATACTGTAAGGAGGGAAAGCAAAAATTAACCCAATACCAAGTTTATGTATGATTGTAATATGCTTGGATGTAATCAAAGTTATTTATTTATTTAATGATTGATTATTATCCACAATTTTATTCTGTACATATCAGCAACACAAATTTTTTTGATTCTATCTACAGTGGATAAAAAGAATTAATTTAAGCAATTTATGGTTCATCTAACATAAAGGCTTAAGTTGAGTTACTTACTATTAACTTTAAAATGACTGTTTTTTAAACTATTAAGCTAATATGTCATTTTCCTGGCATTCAAGATTTGGTGAATTTCTGTTTTATTTTTTTTCTCGGGCAAATTTCAATAAACTACACTGCTGTCTGTAAGATATAAATAAGTGTAACTAAAGAAGTATACAAAAAAAATTTTAGATTATTTTGACGACTTTAAATTTGATGAAATGTTTTGGTCTGTGTGCGTTTCGATTACTTCTGAATCGAGTCAGTGTGTTTGAAATAATCCAAAATAAGAATAGAGGACTGTAACGATAAACTTAATATTTAATTTGTATGAAGAAATTACATGGACCAGCAAGGGTCGATCAATCAATGTTTTTACATGGAACGTAGGTACGTCATGCATTTACAATAGCTATGTTTTTCACTACTACAGCAGTTCTTGATCACATGATCAAGAACCGCTGCGCATGCGCGCGACAATCCCAACATGCCGCCCCACGTTGCAATGTATTTAGTACATTCAATATTTTTAGAAAATTGCATGAAATTTCAATATTAACAATCTTTTAAATGAAATAAGAACATTTCAATTCAACTCAAAATTATCTACATAGGCAAAATGCAAATTTTTGAAATTGGCCTTCGAAAATTTCCTTTTGCTGTGTAAATATCTGCTACTCTCACGTTGCCATCTGAGCCTGAAATTACTCAAATGATTCGACCTAAAGGCCACTGATAAGTTGGAAGTTGGATGTCCTTCACAAGAACTAGCATGCCAGGGCATAAATTTTGCTTTTTGAGCAGCCACTTAGAACGTTGTTGTAGATGGCTCAAATAACTGTTTTGCCAATGTCTCCAAATAGTTTGAACTAATTTTTGAACCCTTTGCCATCTATTAAGAAGATTGTCTCTTCTGTCAACGAAGTTAGGTTCTGGTATCGAATTTATAGGTTTTCCTATAAGGAAATGGCCCGGTGTTAAAACTTGAAATTCGTCAGTATCAGTGGGTAGGGGAGTGAGAGGTCGCGAATTGAGGATGCCCTCTATTTGAGTGATTACTGTCAAAAACTCTTCAAGCGTTAGTCTTGCGGAGCCTACCACTCTCTTAAAATGGTATTTAAAAGATTTCACGCTCGCCTCCCAAAGACCGCCAAAGTTGGGAGCCCTAGGAGGCAAAAATTTCCATCTGATGCCTTCGGAGGAAAGCATATTCGAAACGTCTTCGCTACCTAACATTAGTTTGTATAAGCGTTTAAGTTCTGCGAAAGCTCCTGTAAAATTAGTCGCGTTGTCGCTAAAAATCATGGAGCTTTTGCCACGACGCGCAAAAAATCTTTTTAAGGTTGCGATTAGAGCTTCGGACGTTAAATACGAGACAAACTCTATGTGTACAGCTTTGGTTGCCATACATATAAATAAAGCAACATATATTTTCTGAAAAGTACCCTTTCTTTGTCCCTTATATTTAGTTTCGAACGGCCCACATAAATCAATTCCTGCATTTAAGAATGCTGAACTAGGTGTAACTCTTTCTGCAGGAAGATCCCCCATAATTTGATTTGCGACAACTGGTTTGTTTCTGAAGCATTCGACACACTCGTGAACGACTTTGCGTGCTGCGTTCCTGCCACCAATGGGCCAATATTTTAAACGTACATAATTTAGAAGGGCTTGAGAGCCTACATGGAAATCTCGTTTATGATAGTACTGAAATATGAGCTCAACAAATTTATTTCCTGCCGGAAGAATTATTGGATGTTTCTGATTGAAATTTAAATTAGAATGCGCAAGTCTGCTACCTACCCTAATTAGTCCATCGGATGGATCTATGAAGGGATTAAGAAATTTTAACTTACTGGTAGATGGAACTGGCAATCGTTTTTCTAAAGCAGGGATCGCAGAAGAAAAATACTTCACCTGTACAATTTTTAAAAGCGCCTTTTCCGCGTTCGTGTATTCCTCCTGTGTGAGGAATCCTTTTACCCTTTCAGGAAATTTGAAGTTATGGGCAAACCTAAAAATAAATGCTAGAATTCTGATTAATTTGGGAAAGTCATTAGTGATAACTAGAAAATCATCTAAAAATTTAGAGTCCTTAATTAAAGTCAAAGTTATTTTGGAAACTGGCTTCAACTCATTAATATAAAGTTTGTCGGTTAACTTAATTAAAGTTAAATTAATGTCTTTAGGAGATTTGAGTTCACGCAAATAGAGTGTATCTGCTACACTCTCAGCTGTTGGTTGTGGAAAGTCAGTTTTTTGAGTCAAATGGGATGGACCGTTCCACCACAAATCATTCACTAATATTTCTTGAACAGAAAGTCCTCGAGAAATGGCATCTGCAGGATTGTTCTGAGATGAAATATGATTCCATTGAAAGGTGTCTGTAAGATGCTGAATTTGAGTAACCCTGTTACTCACAAAGGTCTTTAATAAATGAGGAGAGCTCCTGATCCAGGCTAACGCTATAGTGGAATCAGTAAACAACATCACTCCGTTGGTTACTAACTTTAGAGCAGTTAAAGATTTTCGAACAAGTTGAGCTAACATAAGGCAAGCTGAAAGCTCGAGTCGAGGAATAGTTATTGTCTTTAATGGGCTAACTCTTGACTTACTGCAGAGAAGGTGGTTGCAGATAGAACCATTTTGAGAGATACTTTGGAGGTAAACAACCGCTCCATACGCAGATTCGGACGCGTCTGCAAATCCATGAATAAAGATCTGACTTGCTTTGTTTATGATGACATGACGAGGGATCTTGAGCTTTTCGAGTAGAGGAAGAGCCGATACAAATTTATGCCATTCTTGAGCAGCGGATTGAGGTAGTGGATCAGGCCAATCAATTTTAAGCAACCACAGTTGTTGAAGGAAGATCTTCGCCTTTGAAATCACAGGGCCAACCAATCCTAGAGGGTCAAAAATGCGAGCTATTTCGGACAAAACTGATCTTTTCGTATAGGATGGGTTTGGATTCACTGAAACTTTGTAGGCAAAGGAGTCGCTAGAAGTGAACCACTGCATTCCAAGAGTCTTTACACTTTTTTCTTCTGGTGTATCATCAAATGGATACATTTCCGCATCCCCTAGTTGCAGATCAGGATGATTTGAACACCACTTGTGGAGCTCCATTCCACCGCAAGATAGCATTAGTGTCAATTCTCGTTGAATATCTTTAGCTTCTTGTAGATTCGATGATCCCGAAAGACAATCGTCCATATAAAATCTTGTATTACAGAAGCTGCAAGAGGAAATTTGCTTTTTTCATCGATGCTAATTTGTTGGAGAGTTTTTTGAGCAAGATAAGGAGCACAAGCAGTCCCGTACGTAATCGTTTTCAATTCATAAACACGAACTGGTTCATCTTTTCCTTTCTTCCAAAGAATTTTCTGCAAGTGAGTCTGTGATGGGTTAATTTCTATCTGGCGGAAAATTTTCTTTATGTCCACGGAAAAAGCATAAGAGTGCTTTCGAAACCTGAGCATAATTGAAAATAAATCATCTTGTATGATACCTCCTTTAAGTAAAAAGTCATTCAATGATTTTTGATTTGTAGATTTAGCACTAGCATTAAAAATGACGCGGAGAGTAGTACTCGTGTTTTCCGGTCTGTAAATACCATGATGAGGAAGTACAAAATCCAAATTATCTTCCGATGTTACTTCAACCATGTGGCCTAAATTTTCGTATTCTTGCATAAAATCAGAATAAAGTTTTTGCATATTAGGGTTTTTATCTAATTTTTTCCATAATAGTTCTAACCGCAAGGATGCCAAAGCTTTAGAATCACCTAATTCTACATTATCAGAATTTAACGGCATTTGAACTACATATCGTCCGTCATCTTTTCGATAATGTGTTTCTTTAAAATGTTTGTTGCAAAAAGTCAATTCATCACTGATTGTTTTCTTTTCCTCAACTGCTTCTTTTTCCCAGAATTTTTTAATTGAATTATTTATATCTTCCATAGTCAAAAAACAAAGATTACTTGAAAATAGATTTGTTTCCGTTTTTGAATAATCAATACTTCCTGAGACAATGTAACCAAAACAAGTGTTCTGTAAAATTAAGTTGTTAGTTTTTAAACAAATCTTTCCTTCTTTTAAAAAATGGAAAAATAATTCAGCTCCCAATAGTATCTGTACTTTATTTGGTTCATGGAAATGAGGATCAGCTAATGTTACGTTAGGGGGAAGTTTCAAATCAGAAAGATTTAGAGTTCTAGAAGGGGATAGTCCAGTTATTTTTGGAACAATTAGGAAATCCACACAACGTTTGAAATCATCATTTAAATTAGATAAACGAGTGGTCATATAAGATTTAACGCTGAAAGAACTGTAATTTAATCCGCTAATCGGAATATTTATTTTTTCCTTTTTTATTCCTAGAATATTCGCTGCTTCACTACAAATGAAATTCGATTGGGCTGCAGAATCGAGAACAGCTCTCAAGGGTATTTTTTTGTTATGCGAGTCTTGGATGTAAATTATAGCAGTATTAATCAAAACAAAGTGTGAATTTCCAGATGTGAGAAGCGCTGAGCTTGCGGTTTCGATATTTGATGAAGGAAGGGTAGAGGGGGAGTGACCTTCACTTCTGGAATCGTAGATTGAGTGGGCGGAGTGAAATAATTATCATCCCGGTGAAGCATTGAATGATGAGCTTTTTTACAGAAACATTTTGTTTTCGTTTTGCAAAAAGCTACAGTATGATTTGGGCGAAGACAATTTATGCACAATTTATTTTTCTTTACGAGTTCATATCTTTCTGAAGCACTATAACTTTTAAAAGTGGAGCATTGATAAATAGAGTGGGAAATATCTTTACATCTAACACATGCATTAGGTTGAGAATTAAGTAATGCGCTTTTTAATCGTTGAAAAGAATTACTAGAAAGTTTATTCATAGGGGTAGAGGTTTTTGCTTGTACATTTCTATTGATAGAATCCAAAACATGACTTCTTTTTTCCATAAATAACAACAAATTGTCTAAAGACAGGATATCTTGTGTTTCTAACGTTACTTCAAATTGGATTCTGGTATTTTTATCTAGTTTCGGAATTATTATATTTATAAACAATGCATCCGAAAGGCTATTTCTTTCAAAATTAAGCAATTTCAAAGATCTGATATTTTTGTTTACACTGTCTAAAAGATCCCGTAAACTCTTTGCATTTTCATTAATCATAGAAGGATAATTAATTATGTTGTTTATATGTGTATCAATTAAAACACGTTTATTTTCAAATCGTTCAGTTAAAGCTTTCAATAATGAAACATAAGTATCTTCACTGGTTTCAATTAGTTTTGCTTTACCTTGTAAACATGAGCGCAAATAAAATAACTTTTGTGCATCTGAAAAATAACTATGACAATTGATTAAGTTTTCAAAAGCTGTCTTAAAGTTATTAAAATCTTCATAATCACCATTAAACATAGGTAAAGGAATAGTAGGTAAAGAAGAGTTAAATAGCTTTGGTTTATCTTCATTAATGTTTTTATCTTTTATACCAGTACAGTTAGATACACTTTGAATTAATAAAAGGAGACTTATCTGTGTTTTGTTTATTCTTTCTTCAATCTCCAACAGGGATGAATCGATTTCTTCTATATCTTCATCTTTTGCAATTTTGTAGTATTGTAGCCGTAGATTTTCCAAATCAGTTTCAAATTTCTTAAGATTATCCAGTTTATGATTTAATTCAATGAGCGTTGGTTTCTCTTCCACCGCAGACATTGCTTTAATTGACGCAACATAATGTTCTAAATTTGTTAATTTAGCTTTCAAAGCGTCACACTGACGATTCGCTGTTTTAATATCCATTTTTATTTGTTCAAAGCTCCGGCTCGACGGACCATCATGTGCGTTTCGATTACTTCTGAATCGAGTCAGTGTGTTTGAAATAATCCAAAATAAGAATAGAGGACTGTAACGATAAACTTAATATTTAATTTGTATGAAGAAATTACATGGACCAGCAAGGGTCGATCAATCAATGTTTTTACATGGAACGTAGGTACGTCATGCACTTACAATAGCTATGTTTTTCACTACTACAGCAGTTCTTGATCACATGATCAAGAACCGCTGCGCATGCGCGCGACAATCCCAACAGTCCGAATTGCCACATTTCGTGAGAATCACCCATATATATATATGACAGTCGGCAAAATAAACTTCAACACCCCCCTCTCAAATCGGTTAGCGACGGGCCTGTGGGACGAAACTAACTACTTTCGAATTGACAAGCGAATTGTTACCTTTTGAAACATTTATTAGGACGTAACACAAACATATACACATATACACAGACACTCAAGACATGATACGTTTACACTGATACGTTTCCAATTACATAGGGGGCGCTGCTCCTGCGCTTCTGGATATGAATATTCTCAACACACCCCACCTGTACTCTGTTAAGAGTACATTTACTACAAACTATTAAATGCAAATTCAAATTAAATTATATTAAATCATATGCAAATACAAACGAGGGAAGAAAAAAAAACATTATAACAACACAAGCATAAAATTGGCAATGATACATGTAACTTTTTAATCTGCTAGAATGGTCGTCATTTCTTCAAAGCCAAGAAAAGATTTACCAAGAATTTTTCTTAAAGGTTCTTTAATACTCTTCATGAGTCTTTCATAAAATCCTCCCCACAAAGGAGCATGAGGGGGGATAAACTGCCATGTTAAATCATGCAAAGTCACAAATTTTTTAACTCTGCATCATCCAAAATTTTAGAAAAACCTTTCAAAATGTTTTCTGCATTTTTGAAACTCTTAGCGTTATCCGAAATGATGACCTTACAATTTCCCCTTCTTGCCAAAAATCGTCTTAAAGACAAAATAAATTTTTTTGTTGTCATATCAGTTACCAATTCAATATGAACAGCTCTTGTAACAGCACATGTAAACAAGGTTATATAAGATTTTTGATTAATATCTTTACCAGAACGAACTGTGACTGGACCAGTAAAATCAATTCCAGTAACAGTAAAAGGAGGGTTTTCAAGAACTCTAGTCTTTGGTAATTTTGCAGTAATTTGTTCTGCAGGTTTCAAAGAGTACCTTTTACAAATGAGACAAGTTTTTAAAACTCTTTTCACTATTTGTCTAATACCCTTCGGAATCCAAAATGCACTGCGAATTTTTGCGAGGGTTGCCGACACCCCACCGTGACAAACCCTTTTATGTTCTCTAGATATTAGTAATTCAGTAAATTTTGACTTTTTAGGCAAAAGAATGGGATGAATCTCACTATCCGAAAATTCACTCTCTTCTAACCTTCCCCTTACCCGCAAAACATTATTTTTATATAAAAATGGGGCGAAATAATAAAGAGACGATTTTTTAGATACCTGTTTACCATTTTTGATGCATTCCAATTCAGAAGAGTAGACAAGACTTTGCTCATACCTTATCCAGTCCATCTCAGCTTGTGAGAGCTCAGTTGCAGTGTAAGATCCCAACTCAACTGGTAATTTGTTGAGCTTGTTGACGAATCTTTTAACTAGTACTGTTATTTTTAACACTCTATCTAAGTTACTATATTTATTTAAATCTAACACAAATTCTGAATCAAACACTGTACATTATTACATTGGGAGATTATTTCACATTCTTTTCTAAATTCTAAATCTCCAATGGGTTTCTCATTTTCAATTTTACAAGGCCAAAACTCACTAGGTTGACTCAACCAAGGTGGTCCATACCACCACAACGAATTTTTGACTAAGTCCGAAGCAGAAATACCCCTTGAAAGGATATCTGCAGGATTTTCCTTTCCAGGACAATGAGACCATTGTGTTTGTTCAGTTAAATTTTGAATTTCATTGACTCTATTTTTAACAAAGGTTTTGTAGTTATTGGCCTCTCCCTTTATCCAATACATGCATATGGTTGAATCTGTCCAATAATGATGAGTAGTTTCAAAATTTAAACATTTACTAACTTGTTTAACTACCCAAGTAGCACGTGATATTAGATATTATCAGAAAATCGGTAAAATCTGACGTTATCTTGCACGACTTCTAAGATTAGAAAGATACAAGAGGTCGCTGTTTGCTCAGCATCGTATAATATTAGATTCAATGCAAACTAATATTATCTAGCGTTCGCTGTAAAATTATATAATATTAGATTCTATTAAAAGTAATAGTATCTAGCGTTTGCCGTAATATTGTTTTGCATTAGTTTTGATGCTCTATAATATTAGATTTCGTATTTTCTGATATCTTGCATTGCTTTTTATATTTTGGAGTAAGCAAGAGGAAGATATGGATGGTAGAATAATTCGGTGATATAATTTTACTTAATTTTATGCATTGCTGTGAAGCAGTAAAACATGGAACAACAGTTTAATAATGTCTTTCCATGCATTATTTACTTTAACAACACATGAATACTAAAAAAATTATATTACCGAATTCGACTACCTACTATTTTCCTTCCTCTTACTCCAAATTATTTTGAATCCAACTGATTTTTATGAATGAAATTTTCAAATTTTATTAAGACATAATACTTAATTGATTTTTTTCCCTTTCTTTATATCAAGATTTAAGTGATAAATTTTATATCATTTCAAGTGTTTATCTTTAATTTTAAAAATATACTTAAATCATTTTTAAAATTAAGCCAAGTTTATCATAATCTCACTTGAATTTGATAAATTAATTAATAAATAATTTAAAATAATATAATAATCTCTTTAAATAATTTAAAATAAATACATTACTTACTTCCAAATATTTTTCTTCTATTGAAATTGAAAGGAGAAATACTTACGTAACTTAATTTTTTCTATACCTGAAATTTCACCTAACAGAAAAACATAAACAAAACCCAAAGACATGTGAAGATATTTTTTCAGACAGTAAAACCAGAAAAGGATTTAATATTGAAATTAGTTATTAAATTATTTTTTTAAATACATGGCACATCAGAAAAATTTAATAATTCTATAATTGAATTAAAGCTACTATGTATTAAATCAGCAATTTTATCCAAAAAATTTACATGACATTTAAATTTCAAAACCAAGTGATATTGTGTTTTATCTTATTAAATTTGCACTAATATATAATAAAATATACTAAAAATTGAATGCTAAATTTTGAGCAGCTTATCTCTTATTGATAAAAAATAATTTCCTTTTTTTTTTGGCTTAATGACATTATACGTTTATTATTACTGAAGCATAATCAATCTAAAATGTTTCTCTCTCAACTTTAAAAAATATGATTGAATTTTTAATCCTTAGTTAAACAATCTCAATAAAATTGGGTTATGTAAAAAAGTTACAATCACATTAAGAAAAACTACAAACTGTTAAATATTACTTGTAATTGTTTTGTTGACAAAATGAAGATAAAAGAAAAATGTTTACAAAGAAAATTATTACAGAAAAATTTGTGCTAAGTCAATAAATGGAAAAATAACTAAGCTAAATTCTTTATTGATTTTTTACAATTTCTTGGTTATATCACAGTGAAAAAAAAAAAAAAAAACTTCTTATAATATTAATATCACATCCGAATACATCACAGATCATATATCATGTTCTTTTTCCTTTTTACAAGTTATCCGAGAAAATCAATGAATTACTGAGGTAGTTTAACTCCACCAGGGAAGATCTTTTCCTTGAATTACCCCATTCTTTGGCACAAGAGAGGACCTTGCCAAGTCCTTCTGTGAGCTCTTCACGTTTAACTTCTGGAAAGCGGAGTGACATTGTAGCTAATAAAAATAAGAGGAAAAAAGTGAACAATTTAAAAAAAAAAAACATTTTTTATTTTTAAATAAATAATTTATATAAATTTTGCAATAAAAAATTACTTTTTATTTTACTTTGCAAATAAAAAAAACCATTTGTAACATTTTCCCAACTCGGTGATTCAATGGATTTTAATGGTGAAGATAGACTATATTAATTTCGCACTACTTCACTGATTAATAGTTGAGATAAGGTTAAAACACAAAAATTGAAGGACAAACAGACTAGCACATTAAGGCAAGGTGACAGCAGGCAAAAGCCAGGCTTAGAAGAAAGTTCTGTATAATAAAAAAAAAAGTTTTGATATTCTATTTCATTTCTGTCAATTCTCGGACACATATATTTAAATGTTTTATTCCTAATGTTGTTATAATTTGACTATTTTCAAACAATGTAATTTACAGCAGTGGAGCATGTATGGGTATCACGTTTTTTATTTTTTTATATATATCAAACATTTTAACTTAAATGTTATTTTCAAGAAGACTTTTTTAATTTTTAACTATTCTCTTAAATTTAAATCTATCTTTTCATTAGAATGTAATTATTGTTTTTTAATTTTTTTTTTCACAAATAAGCTCTATAGTAATTGATGATGAACTATAGTTTCTACAACTCAATGACTAAAATTCTAAGCAATTAACTTTAAATATTCATTCTCTTTTTCACCAACATAGAACAAATGCCTCTTCATTTTCCATGAAACACCCAGGTCATGAAGCTTGTTAAAATTGAAATTCATGTTATTCATAGTTTAGAAATAAAAAAATGCATACCCAAAAGCACATGGAATATTTCCCTCAAGTCTTCAAGAGATTTCTTTCCCTTTCTCCCAAGTCTACTGCATTGCAGAGCAACATTTTTTTTTTTTTTTTTTGCGCCCAAGAGCTTGGGGGGGGGGGGCACTGAAATGATTAAAATTTAAGAAATGTTTGAACATATTTAAAAGAGATTTAACCCTTATTGGACCAACAGCACATAAGCTTTTGACACCACTTTTGTACTACTCTATATTTCAATAATTTTAGATAATATATATGCTGAATATATTATTTTGAAACATTAAATGACATAAAAAGAAAGGATTTATGACTTCATTTAATAAGGAATCAACATTTTGTCAAAAATAAATAAGAAACTGCTAGTAGCTTTCTAAATTTAAGTGGCTACAATAATTTGATTTGCTTTTAAAGTTTCTACAAAGAATTAAATATTGCACAAATACACACACACATAATAATAATTATTTATAAGTTAATGAATTAAAAAATATTTTAAAAACGTTATAATTGCCAAAATTGAAGACAATGTAGTATCTTCTGACAACTTTTGATTGAAACAAACTAAATCATCATCTGTTGAGATTGGCAAATTAAGGTCCGGAATAAGATTGGAAATAATGGGAGTGGCAACCGTTTTTCCAGCATCAATTTGTAACCCTACTAACGAGGCATTCATTTGGGCATGCTCGTGTGTCAATTTTTTTATCTGCTGACTCAACCGCTCCAATTCATAAAACAAACGTTTCACTAAATAAAAGATAAAATCAAATTTTAATATTTGCACTTGCAGTAAACAAAATAAAGACTTCAAATGTTAAAATAATTTGTATTGGATCTTAAACAGACACCTTTTCTCTGCCATACTCGGCACTGTAGGGACTGCATCGTTCACTGGAGTGACAAATGTACATAATAATTACCAGGGCACTTAAGCTAATTCCATGACTTTAATGGTAGATTCAACACAATGCGTAACTATCATGGTAACATCAAAAAGATAAGTTTAAGATGCAAATAAATGTGATGATGTATGGACAAAATGGTGACAGAAACATACATTAGCTACATTGTGATAGCTTAAACAATAGGACATAAACACTGAATAATAAGTAACTAGTGGGCTGCGCCCCCTGCTCGCTAACGCTCGCCAACCCCCGAAAATTGCTACGCAATCTTATATGGTTTGCTTCGCAAACCAAGCTCGCTACTAACTTAGGTACATTGCAAATGCACAAAATTCTAAGAATTCAAAACAATCATTCAAATCCATATAAATTTTTTTTTCTTCAAAATTACATCTTTTTAGTAAATACTAAGTCATTAAAATATATTTGAATTCAAATAAATGACATGTAATTCGTTAAATCTATTAGAAATGTGCTATAGTATAAAATCTTAAAATATTGTGAATGCGACAATAAAGGAAGATCAACCTTGCCTTTCTGACAGCAAATACCATATTCATTGCTACTTCCTGTCTTCTCTAACATAAAATGCTTAGCATGACAAAAGTTACAAATAAAAGTCATAGATCCAATAGTAAAGGGGTCACAATCGTCATGAACAGACAATGCAGATTTGTAAAAATCTCGAATTTGTAGAGGTGGCGATTCCCTTCGGCGAGAAATGCTTTCCCGTTTAGAATTCCGCCATTCATTTCTCTGACGTCTGCCAGAGATATTTCGACGCCTGATAGCAGGCATTTTATTTAGGCAGCAGGCACTAAATAAATAAAAATAGAACTAAATAACTAAGATATCGTTTTAAATCTCAAATCAAAATAATTGTTTGTAGAAAGTTTGTTTTGGTTTGAATATTCGCACGATGCCATTGCCATTCTATTGTAACGAAACAAAAAATTTATCATGAAACTAAAAATTTATCAAAGGAACTAAAGATATTGAATTCTTTTTTTAAGAAATTCAGTTCCGTTTTTTTTTATCCACTCTTATTTTTGTTTATCAATCTATTAATTCAGAAATGCTTTAAATCAAACGATGCTTACGGAAACAATGCTTATGAGAACCACCCGAAAAATGATTTGCTGAATTCTCATTGGTTGAAACTAAATTATTAATTTTATTAATTAATTAAAGGAAATTTTCATAATTTAAGACCTTATTGCACATCTACATAACAATACCTTTAAAACGACACCTTATTTGTTGAATTCTGTTGCGTAGTTTGGGAGTTTTTAGCGAGACAAAATATTGCTAGCCTATTAATATATAGATTGCTGAGCATTGAGGTACAGACGAGAGCTCCATTAATGCTCGTAGAATTTACTTTCTATGGATGCCAATAACTACTAATATGAACTATTAAAAACACTAAAAATGATAAATATATTAGAATCCATTATTATGACATAAAAAGACATGATAGGATGGATCAACTGAGAGCTCTACCCCTGAGTGACGAACTGTGTTAAAAGTGTTACAGTTCTTTAACGATTTAAAGCCAATAAAATAAAGGGGTAAAAGCTTACCTCTTTCTTTAAATCGTTCTTTCTTCTTCCTCGAATCAGAACGTATTTTCCTGTTAATAGATACCTGGAGACACAATTACTAACTAGAGTAATACTAAAGAATAATAGGAAAATTTTAATGATGAAGATATTTACAAATTTACAATTAAAGCGTAGAAGTAATCATTTAGAAGGGAGCGGTTGCTCCCCAAGTATTCGAAAGAAAACATTAATACTAAAAGAATAAACTCAACGCTACGGTTACAGCTAAAAAAGAGTTTTTGGCTCTGTCCGCCAGATGGAGGTAACAAACTGCGAGTTCATCGAAATAGGTGTGAACAAACGTCATAATTTAGTTAAGAACGTTTGTTAATTGGTGCAGTTGGTCAATCTACAAAACGTTACATGGTTTTGCAAAATTTGTTGAAAAATAATTTACAATATTATGCAAAAAAATATTTAAATGTTATAAGTTTATAAAAGACTATATATTAAAGTAACTTTTATTAAATCATTATCAATAAATAATGATAGGAATAATTAATAACAACTCACTCATTCCAAATAATGAGGCAGCATTGGCTTCAACAACATCGGTAATTTCTGGCACTGTAACTGTAACAGAGGTTTCTGGATACAAATTAGTCAGCTCTGTCATAGCTGGAAACATCTCTGGGACTTTGCTGGAAGTCTGTGGAACTTCATCAAAGACAATGGGAACTGATGGGACCCCTACATAAATGATAAAAAGCAAACTAATCTTAGAAATAAGCAAAATTTTAATAATACTTTAAAACAAGGTGAAAAGTTAGCCAATAATTTTATGAAACATTAAAAAAAAAAAAAAAAACTATAACAAATACTTATTATACAGAAATCTATAATTGCTAATCTGGCTTGATAAAATAAATATAGTAGAAGTTTGCGATTTTTAATATTTTATATTAAAGCACACTGTATACGATATCATTAAAATTAAATCAAATTTGAACATATACATACCATTGAGATTAATCGAAATGTCACTGCCATTATTTATTTTTTGTTATCTTCGTAAAATCTTAATGAGAAATTAAAAAAAAAAAAGAAATACTAACTGGAAGAGCAAAGAACTCTAACTTTAAAATTCTCCCATTGGTCATCTGCAGGCAAGTTGTCCCGCAGATACTTAGTAATTTGATAAGTGGGCAACTTGCTGGGCCACTTTGCCACATCTTTGCTCAATAACCAAGACGGTATGACTTCGACAGTGTCACTTTCTGTGAAAATCACAACAGCATACTTTTTTCCTTTGAAATAGATTTTTACATACAATAAAATTAAACATTTATATACACAGTAAAAAAATTATGATGAAGGAATGAGGTTATAACAATATACATATAACAATTATAAGATGTTAAATTAAGTGCATAAGCATATTTACATGATGAAACAAATCAGCACAATATTTCTCTAAAAATTTCAGCTCTGCAAGCTGTTAAGACAAAAAGAAAAAAAAATGGTGACATTCTTCCCAAAATTGTTTAGAAAGTGTGTAAAAATAAAGATAAATGTTTTGAAGAGAAAAAAAAAAAAACTATCATTTATTATAACTTTATAGCTCAAAAAATGTATTTATAAACATTTTAGACAAGTTTTGGATAGCCTGTCAAAGTGAAAAGAGGTCGTTATTTTATCACTCAAAATAAATAAATAAATAAAAAATAAATAATAATTCAAGTATTAATTTTCCATTTAGAATAATTGTAAATAGTGAAATTACAATGCAATTGAAAAAAAGAAACATGTCCTTCACGATCGATTTTTAAAAAACTGAATGACGACTATTCTCTTTCCGTTGCTAACACTCTCAACGTTAAAACAGAATTTAAAAAAACAATTTAAAAAAAATTTATGTTTGAAAAATTAATATTAAAATCACTTTCAGTATCAAAATTTATTACTGATTCCAAATTTATATTTTCTGAAGTATTAATATCATTGGATTCTATGATGGCAATGGATTCATTCCCAGAATTTTTATTTTCAAAAGTAGAATTAATGGGTCTGCAAAGTAATAATATCATTTTTTAAAATATATTGAATTACAGTAGATTGCAAACAGCTCATGTTGCAGGAAATATTTTGTTAATTTAGATAGAAATGCAAATAAATTACCGGTACAAGGAAAATTTCTTTAATAATAATTAAATCTGCAAATAATTTACTTTGATAAAATAAAAATATTTAAAATTTATTTGATATTTAATATATACTTGAACTAAAGTAAAACAAAAATTGGAAATAATTGTTTTTATCAAAACAAATGATTTTAAGTATCCTAATGCAAAATTTTAACATTGCTAGGCATTTTCGTAAGACAAAAATTAATTTGTTCTTAATATTTAGTTACATTAACACAATTCATATTAACTCGAAATATAGCAATCTAGCTTTAAAGAATGTTAAAAGGCAGATTAATTTTCTTTCACTTGGCCTCTTAAATAACGTAAATTAAAAATAAAAAGAATTGAAAACTATTGCTTAAATTTGAATATGAACATTTTCATCTTTAAAATAATTTTACAGATTACACTTCAAGAGTAATATTTTAAAAGAAAGAAAATGTAGATCGAAAATCAAAACAAAGTCTTTTAATGATCAGAATATATGTAACTTTAAGACGAGGAGCAAGAAGATAGTAAATAATTTCGTCTGGCCTTACTAACAAGAGAGTCTAAAATCAACTGTTTTTCAGCCAATTTTACATGGTTCTCGGCTTTCCTTTTAATAGATAAATGATTTTTCTTCTTACCTGACATTTCCTAGGTAATAAATTTCCGAAACAGAAACGAGAAGTATAAGAAGTAGTTGTCGAGCAGATGTATTTAACAAATCACAAATATGGCGGACGACTTGTAAATAACATCAGCAAAAGAGAACAACTCAACAGTCGACTGTATCATTAGCGAAAACGAAACTTATACTCCTATGCGTTTGGTAGCACACATATACAGTGCACTCCCGATTATCCGGGTTAATCACCGGAACAGGTCGCACGGACTATCGAAAAACACGGATAATCCGAAAACTTTTTTTTATTAAAGAAAAACTCCATATCAGTACAAAAAATATAAAAATTACTGTCATTTGCATCCTGCATAACATCAAACTAGGAATTTTTCTTTCAAAAAAAATGTGTAATGCGCCACATATTGACACATATTTTACGAACCGTAGTAATGTCACTGTAATCAAATCCTCCTATACAATCTAATAAAGTTTCCACAGATTGTAGAGCAACAGGAATTGTATTTCCCTCATTTATTACATCTTCTGCATCAGTTACTATCATCACTATTTGATTTAACAACATAACGATGTCTTCATCTGTCAAATACTGGAAGCCAGGCTCACATGCATCACTTTGAAACCAATCTTCTAAATTTTCTTCATCAAGAATTTCGAAACCTTAGATTTCTTTTGCTTGTTCGAGAATATTGTTATCATATTCTTCTTGAATATCTGAACAAGCGGTATGATCTTTTCTCCACGATCGTGATAACATAGACGATTTTACCTTTGATCATGCAGCTGATATTCCATATACTGCAATCCAATAACGAATATTGCTTTCCAAAAATTTGGTAGTGTTATAACTTCATGAATCAAATTTTTTTAATTCTGAAAATGTTTCTCTTTGCATGGATGAGCACGGATAATCCGCAAACCGGATAATCCACGCACGGATAATCGAGAGTGTACTGTACATATATCTTCTAACTGAGTCAGATATGTTCGGCCTCATGCCTTTGAGGTTAAAAACTTATTTTATGAGAGTTCTTTCATCTAACTACATGATAGGAAACTTAATTATAATGTAATTTTATATACAATTTTTTATTTTTATTTAGATAAATAATTTGAAAGATTGCTGAGCTTTATGATGTATTTATTATATGATCATTTTCTAGAATTAAGGTAGCTTTGCAATCATCTGAAATACACTTATAATAGATTTTCGTCCTGTGTTTCATCTTTATTCTAAATAAAAATTCATTAAATAAAACTAATTTGCCACCTCGAATTGATTCGACATACTCAAACTGAGCCATTTTGTTTGCACGTAAATCTTGGAGCCAACGTTAAAAAGTGATAAAGATACTGGTGTTATCTCTCCCCTCTTTTACTAACAAAACTGGAAATTCAATTCCTTATCAACCCATACCCAATATAACAGGTGCTCGTAAAAGAAATTTTTTTTGTTTTGTTAATTTTTAATACTTTTTATTCCTGTACTGATTCACTCTTACTCTTTCACCTATTTTACACTACAATATTTTAAATCGTTAACTTTTTGACTCAGAATTTTTACATTTTTCTCATTATTTTATAATAATTTAAGTCAAAATAAGTGAAAATATTATATTTAGCATTTTAATAATTTATGGTTACGAAATATAACATGAAACACCGTTGTCTTTCCTGCCTTAAAATTAAAAATTTCCAAACATGACACTTTCAAACAATCTTCAAATGTGCACTTATTTAGATTTAAATTAAGACAAACAATTATTCATTATTGAAATTACAAAATTAATTATTGATATATTTTTGAATAAGAATTATTGATACACTTTTATAAAAAAAATTCTTTCGAAGAACGCTTTAAAAAAATGCATAAATTATTTCTAAACAAATAACAATCTAATGATAATCTAAACAAATTTTTAGTAACTATTCGAGTGTTTTTTATAATTAAAAATACCTAAATATATTTTTGCTTATAATTAGACCGTCAGAAACTTTTTTTTAATATGGACACCAGTCTCCAATCTGCATCAAAAGATTATTAATATGCTACCTTTGTAATTTTTTGCCTACACTTTACGACGACGACAAATGAACCAACAGCAACGAAAGCAATCTTTTTAAAAAAAAATTGAAAGCATTCCTTTATAAAACTTAAGTGCCACGAATATCTTTTTCGAAAAATATTTAATTTTTTAATCTTTTTTTTTTTATTGTTATTTTGTAAATTTTTTTTTTTAATCGAGTCCTTAAATGTTTACGAGTTTTTTGAATATTACATAGTAAGACAATTTTAATCATAAAGCATCTTTATGGTAATACCATGCTATTATTCATAAAGCATCTTTATGAACGGTAGCATCTTCACGAAATAACTATCACTGTGGTATACTGATTTTTTTTCACAATCATTTTAAAGTTTCAAAAAAAAAAAAAAAAGCAAATGCTATAGTTTAATTATTCCCAGCATTTTCAATCGGATTATGCAATGCAGTATGCCCTTTAAATTTAAGTATAAAAAATGCACGAAAACACACGATATGTATAGATAATCTTCAAAAAGTTAGCATCTGAGTTCCCCCCTTTCTCGTCATTTGAACATTTGAACAGTACCCATGACAAAAACACTCGGAAACGTCGTGTAATGTTTTAACTCAATTTTATAGAGTGAAAATAAGATTATTATTTTGTTAAAGAGATTTAGTGGTCGAGAGAATAATTTTACGAGAACTGAATGAACAATTTAAAGCTTGCGTCTTGAATTGCAGATGATACTAATTTTTTATAAAATTATTTTTAAAATGTTAATCTTAAATTTCTTTACATTTTACTGATTTATCCCTTCTCATACGAGAATAAGAGGTGAATAAGAAAGCTTTTCTTCCTAAAAATCCTTTGCGCCTCCGAAAAATTCTGCAAGTTTCACTCTCCGGCTAAAGGAAGAATTAATCAACTATGTCGCTTAAAAGCTAGTTAAATCAGTTTTCCATTTGAAACTCTTTATCGTCTTTGGCATCATAAAGATGTGACGAGTAATGATCTACAGGAGCAGGGGATGATTTTCAAAAGAGATCCTCTGCCCACTCCATCAATCATTCAGGTAGGGGAGAAACTTTTTGGTGAGACTTATAAGACAGCATTTTGATTTTGACAAATATTTTGATTATAGTTCTACGATTATTCTATACACTAATGAAGATGACAGGTATATTTGGTTTTGTAGTTTTTATGATAAGACTGAAATTTGTTTAAAAAAAATAAATTGTATTTATAAACGAAGACCATTAAAAATGAAACTATTTTAAAAAATTAGTAAGGTATACTTACATACTTACTATCATTGTAGAAAAGTAAATTATCAATATATAAATGTAAAGTATAAATAAAAAGTAAATTATCAATAGTTAATTTTGAATAATAATAAACAAAATATTTTGCAAATCATCATACACCAAAAAAAGAAAAAAAAAAAAAAAAAAAAAAAAAAAAAAAAGGATGAATGTTGAAACAGATAAGGGGATTGGGAATTTGTATTTTTAAAAATTACTTCTTATATATTATATTGCCACTCTTTAATACTTTTCAATAATTAACGAAAAATGGAGTAACTTTGTGAAAGACAAGGTACATATTTGCCACACATGTTTTTTTAACTTGTTTTAAAATAAGATTTTCAAAAATTAAAAGAATTCTTAGGGAAGAATTAAATAATAATAAAAATTAAAATAATTTTTTCGAATAATCGAATGCATGCTTTTACAATCAACAGAAATAAAGATTTAAATTTAAAAATAAAGAAATACAATCATTATTATGTAATACTAATGCAACAAAGTTTGGTGGGTTGCTTGTCGAATATTTCAAAATCAAGCTTTTCGTCAGTAGAAATCTTTACATAAAAATAGAAATTATTTCTATCTAAAGTAATCAAAACTTTTATCGGAACAAATTATAATAAGTTTTAATTTTATTAGTTTAAAACAAATAAATATTTTAAAAGAAAATTTATCTAGAAGCTTACTGGACAAAAATGATGTGTGCTGGTTGCTGTAATGGTACATGGTAAATGCATTGAGATGGTCATCTCATCGTGTGAAAGTATTTTTAATGCTGTAATTTAAAAGGAAATATTATTAAACTAAAAAACTGTTTAATTTCAGCAATAAAATTTTTTATCTGATCATCCTCTTTATCAACATCACCGCCATTTTTATTTACATTTGCATACGTCATCACATAAAAAGCAAACGATCTGATTGATCCAAGTGTGAGTTGTTCTTAATAGCAATTTTTCTCTCAACGGAGAGAAACAGTTGCTGATATTTCAGGCAACCGTGATTTTTATATTACATGAGGATTTTCGAGCAATTTTTAGAGAATGTAGAGGATAGCGATTGCCTTGTCGGTTTACTTGCTGATAATTTTCAACGTGTGATATCCCCATAAGCAAATTCTTATACAAAATTCCAGTTAAACTTTTTAGCATTAATTATTTTAATATACCTTTAAAAATGAACTATTTTATTAATATCTAAAGGGAAATTATTTGGTCAAGCTGAATATTTGGTACATCTCTATGCACTAAAATAGTTGTGTTTCTTATAAACCTAACACTTTTTTCCCCTCATCAAACTTCTTACTTCACACCTTTTTTTTTTTTTTATAACATTGCAAGTCTCAATTTCTGCACTTAACTTCACAATTCAGAAGAAAACCTCATAAACTTAATTTTAATGCAACAATAACAAATTTAATAATAATAAGTTTTACAGATATTCTTAAAATAGTATACAGTTTTTATGTTTCATAATAATATATAAATATAATTTATAAATTATATCTTAGAGTTTAGGAAAAACTTTTTCCAGCTCTATAAATGATTTTGTTTCATAAAAAACTAAATAATTTTTCATTACTAAAGTAAATTGATATAATTATAATTTGTATTATATCAAGAGCACTTGTAAAGGAAGTTTGATTGATAAAAATTTCATACAAATTAAAAAATACTCACAAGATTTTATGAGCCCAAATCTCAAATGACAATAATTAACATTCATTTTGTTTCTGAATCTATTGATCTAAAACTAGATTTCGAAGAAACCCACCTTTAAAAAAAGTGGGTTTCAGATTGTTCTTTCCTGCAATAGTTCATGACAATGAGCGCACTTCCGTAGCCATTCCATTAGTCAAATGCAGTGAAAAAAATTGTACAAGAGAATAGATATGGATAATGGACTGATTTGTATCTGTACTCCGATGAGGAAAATAAAATTGCGGATTGATTTTTTAGTAGCGAATTGGTAAAAAAGTTGCTCATGCTTTTAAAAAATTATGTTTTACAAATTTCCCAGCAAAAAAAAAAAAAAAAATTTATTTAAGATAAGGAATCAGTCACTTCTTATCGTCTGCTAAGATAAAGGGATCATTTGTCACAATTGTGATTTAAGTTAAAAGGAATAGTTTTGTTTATTTTAGTCAAATGCAAAATTTTCAACTACTATAATAATAATAACATGTTAGGATTTCACATTGAAGAGCAGCATTTCATTTAAAAGCTTATACTTATTATTATTATTTTTTTTGTGCATAATACTCCTTAATGCAGATATTTGTCTGTGTATTCAAAAACAACTCTTTCAAATTCCTGTAATTCAAAGCAAAAAAGTTTTTCTGATTTTACAATGAATTGCATGGATGATTCTATTTTAATGAACAGGCTACTCGCAGATAGCAATAACCTTTTGATTGGCTGTGCCATCTTTTAAATATCTGCCGACTCACCTGTATGCCAATTATAATGTTTACAATGCTTCAAGGTACACACTATGAAACACCTTTTTCTTTTAGCAACTTAAAAGGTTATTTTTTTCATAGTTAAAAAAATTCAAGAAAATAAATTAAAAGAAGAGCATTTTATTAAAGCTACACCAAAAATTATTCATAACAAATATATATTATAGATAGATAATTATATCCACTAAATCAAGAAGAGAAAATCAACAATAGGAAGCAATCAAATACAATGTACATTTTTTCTTCTTTTAAATAAAAATGCTATATTTTACTCAAAAGAAATAAATTGCAATTTAATTGAGGATCAGTCAAACACAATAAGGGGATCACAGTGTTGCTGCTGTTGCTCCTGGTGTTGTGGGGAGTGAGGTAAAGCATCTGGGAGCATGGGTTGGTTTTGCTGCATCATAGGCTGCTGCTGAGGAGGCATCATTTGGACGTGTTGCGGTGGGGGCATCATCATCTGATGGCTCATGGGAGCAGCAGATGTTGGAATTCCTGGCTGTTGGGGAAAAGGTGCTCCCGGAGGCATTGACACAGGGACTGAAATGACACAGACTTCAATTAATGGATAAATAAAGAACTTTAAGATTAAAAGTTGCCATTCATCAATCACATTTACTTGTATCAGTTACGGAATCAGCCTATCTTAAAAAATGCTTTTTGTTTCTTTGATGTTTAAACTTGGGTGTGCAGTAAGTGATCTTACACTGTACCTAGACACCACTTTTATGAATATAATTGCAGCCATTCCAAAAAAAAAAAAAAAAAAAAAAAAGAAATGGATAAAAACTTTATAATAAAGGATTTTATGAAATTTCTTCTTTGGTATATCATTTACTACATTTACTCACACATTCCGTATGATTGAAATGATAGTAAAAGAAAAGCCAAACATATTTAAGTTTAAAAAAATGTCTTTATTAATGTTTGATTAAAACAAAACAACAACCATCTGAAATTCAAATGGAGCCTCAGGAGCAGAATATTTTTCTGTTCTGCAGGCATTACTCAACGATAATAAAAAAACTCTCATTAGATTTTAAATCAATTAAAAAA
This sequence comes from Parasteatoda lunata, assembly GCA_949128135.1. NCBI lineage: Eukaryota > Metazoa > Arthropoda > Arachnida > Araneae > Theridiidae > Parasteatoda > Parasteatoda lunata. Next base: position 451,709 of record OX421972.1, read on the forward strand.
AAGATTCTTAGTTGCTTAAATAAGTATTATTTATATAATAAAACAAAATTATTTAATGACATCTTCAGTGAAAGTTAATTATTATAGCATATACAATTCTATTTACATAAAGAAGAGAAGCTAATTATTATAACAATAAATTAATACAATTATATAGTAAATTATTTAAATTAACTCATTTGATTACATTTATGAGTACAGACTATATAAACCTTTAAAGTAACATAGAACAATAAATTGTCTTTCATTTATATTGTTGAAAAACATAAGGATAAAAATTATTTGAACAGAAACTACTTAAATTTTAGAAATTAAACCATTTTGATCCAAATAAAATTATTTAAATGGTTTAAAATTAATATATCTCAAAAAATATTGAGGGATGTCTGCATTTATCTTCACATGAGATTATAATTTATTAATGAAATCTACAGGCTCCAATAATTAAATTATTAGAGAATAAACAAATATAATGTTTGATGTCATCTAAAATATCAGTTTATGGATCTTAAAAAATATCCTTTGGAATTGTTTTGTTCTAAAACTGGCATTAAATTAAGTCAAGTAATATCTTATTTAATACTTCTTATATATATATATATATATATATATATACATGTGTGTCACCGTGAATGTCATATGAATGTCACAGTGAAGAAGAGAAATATTTTGATTTTGTTGATAAATATATTATTACTGGTAATTTAAATCTTATAGAATACTTAGAAATGAGGCACAAAATTTAGACCTATTTACCATATATCAAATAATAAAATTCTAAAATACTTTCTTAATAATTTCAATTGTTTTTGTTTGAAGATATCAAATAGATTCTCTTTACCTTTAGGTATGTATATAGAATGGAAATGGGCTGTTTATTATTACTTTAAAATTTTGTTTTCATAATAAGGAAAATTAAAATAACAGCAATAATTCAACAGATTTTTCTAAAACTGTTTGATTAATTAAGCTGCTATAAAAAAATTTTGTAATTAAACCCATAGACAAAGCTAACAATAACTATGCACTCTTCTGTAAAAAAATCTACTTTTAAATAAGCAGTCAAAAAATAGTTAAAACATTAAGTTTAGTAATTTTTTATTTTTTAAGTTTAGTAAACCAAACTAAAGTATAGTTAAGTTCTATATAAAATCATTGAGATGATTGTATGTTATTAGTATTAACAAATTTACTAAATACTTTTTTCTTAATTTATATTTTTACTATGAGCAAATCCAAAAATCTTTGCAAATTGGGCTAATCTTGTTTTTCTCTCTCTCTTCTTTTTCTAATATATATAAACGTTAATTTTCTAAAATCATTGAAATTGTATAATTATAAATATCTACATTTTTAATTATCAACTTTAAATTATCCAGTGTAATATTGCTACTTTGCGCACATCCATTTTCGAACCAATCCTTGGTAACTAACAAATCAAACGTGCTTCAGTACTGCAGTAAGAACGAAACATAAAAAAATCTCTCTAATTACGCATCTAACTCCATTTGCGATTCTGTATTCATATTTTGTAATCTGGCAATCTTATTATGAAAATATTTTAAATCATTCTTGAAAGATACCAGTACGTATAAGTTCATTTCAATTCGCTACTCGCTTTATAAATATCTTTTTGTGTTTTGTTCAGTAATTTCTTTACATTTTATTTTCTGTTTTTTGCTTGATATATTTTTTACTTAATGTGTTCTATTTTCGTTTTAATTTTTTGAGTGCTCCTCACACAACAGTATTGACATATTTTGCTTTGGGTACATTGATACAATAATAGAAAGCACTCTTTTTAGCAGATATAATCGTGTGAGCTGATGAAGAAATTTCTTTTCATTATTTTGTTTTCTGGCCTTTTAATATATATATTTTTAATAATATTTTAGTTAAAAATTTTTTTTTCTTTATTCATTAACCTTTAATATTTTCCATGCCTTCTCTATATTTTAAACTTCATATATATATATATATATATATATATATATATATATATATATATATATATATATATATATATATATATTAAAAGAAATTTCTGATGTGCCCACATAATTATTTTTTAAGTATAAAAAATTATTTACAATATTAAATGTTTTCTTGGTTTCACCCTCTGAATAAATGCACATACCCTGATAATTACAAAAGTGTGCTTTTAGTTTAGTTGAAATGAAGACCATTAGTTTATTCTGTTCTTTTATAATGAACAGATCTTACTATTTATCATTAATGCCATTTAGGCTAATTACCACCTAATTGGTCTAATAATTAGAAAATATCAAAGTTTTACTCTCTAATGGATCTGGAAAATGTGGTCAACTTTTAAGACTACTATCTTTGAGGTAAACTAAACCTTGTGTTTGTTAATTAGGCTAATTACCTCTATTATTAGGAAATATAAAAAAGAAAAGTTTTACCCTTTATCTGATAAGGAGTCGAAATTAAATTTGAAACTTTTATCTAACTTTTATTTTGCATTAACTTTCAATTGGGGTAATTACTTCAATAATTACAAAATAGCAAAACGAAACTTTTTAGTTTTTTTATTAACCTTATAAAGAATACATGGTCTAAATTTGTAACTTCTACCTATGATTTAGTCTTTCAATTAGGCTAATTAAAACTACCGAAACCCCTTTTTAGATTTTTTATTTATCTAAAAAAAAAGATCACATGTTGATTGAGTGAGGGCTTTATACTAATTCTATGTTTAGTACAATCATTTACCTTGCATAGAGTAGGGTTGTTGTCGATAGTCTGCCATTTGAGGATTGAAGGAAGGATGATAAGGTTGTTGTTGTTGCATACTTGGATCATTGCCATTGGGAGGAGGGAGCACTCCATAGTTTTGAGAGGGTGGAACATATGCATGTTGCTGTGGATATGGGGCAGCTTGGGGCAACACTTGGTACTGCTGCTTCTGTTGCTCCTGGCGAAGTTGCATTTCCCGTTCTTGCTCTTGCATCCTCTGGATGGCCAACTGCCTTTGGTACTGCAAGTACTCCTACAATGATATTTCAAATTTACACCAAACCCAGTCTTTAAAGCATAATTAGCTCGATTTAAGTAAATAGAAGCAAATTTTATCATAAAAGAATAATACATTTCAGAATAATTTTGTCAAGAAGTTCCCAGCATCAACTCATAATAGTTTCAAATCAATCCACAGAATCATTAAAAATGCTTGATAACAAAGTATGACTTATCTTAACATCATGAAATGAATATGAAAACATTTTATTTTTTCCATTGTTTAAAGCCACCCTTAAAACTATAGTCAAACAGATCACGAAGTTAGATGCATAGCTGTAAGAACATAAGTCAAAAAAAAAAAAAATTTTTTTTTGTTAATATCTGTAGAGAAATTGAATCATTTATACTTTATGAAGAAAGTATTTTTATAAAAGTGGTGTTTCACTATGAAATGACTGAATCTGGCAAACTCCGAGACTGGGAACTTATTTTTGAACACTCGAAGTATGCCTACTTTTCTCTTCTTTATAATTTTTGAAGTAAATGTTTCCATTTCAGATAATTCGGATTATTTATTTAGGTAATTATGAAAAAGATTATCTATAAAGAGAGGCCTCAGTAAAATATAAGAGCATTCATTTGAAAATTTGTAATATAGTAAATTGTATTTTGCTGTTTCTAAAACTATCCAGGAAATGAAAATTCACTCAAGACAATCAAGATGTGCTATAAACAAGTCCCACTTTTTATATAAATTTTGCCAAAAAGAACTTTTTTAAAAAATGGCCACTTTTGTTCATTAAATTTTTACGCTAAATCTAAGAGCGCAATATTTTTTTTTTCTTCAAAAAAGTTATTCCTAAGTTTCCCTTGTATTTTTCTAATTACAATTTGTTCTTCACATTTAGTGCTCATTTCCCCACTCTTTATACAATAATTTTAAAGATCTTAAAAGAAAATGCCAAGTATAGAATCACATAGGTCTTTTTTTTGCAAAACTTGAACTCTTCAGAAAAACTAACAATTTGGGATCTATCATTTTAATTAAGAAAAAAGGACATACTTAGATTATTTTCCTAATTTATTATTTTAAACGAAAAAAGTGTAAGCAATGACGAATCATTGTTAAAGGCAGCAGGATGCAATTTTCACTCCTATTCAACAATAAAGCACTTTTCAAGCACTCAAATAATATTTTTAAGCACTTAAAAAAATCATAATTAGGTAGGGTTGGAAAGTTTTGTTTTTATTGACGGTTTTAATCGTCATGTCAAAAGAAAAAAACCTTTTGGTATTGTTTCTGACAATTGTCAAAATTCTTTAATCATATAAATCGAATGGCGTTTTCATAGGCTACGGACTGACGATGCGCCGAAATAGATTGGGGGCTGAATTAATTGTGAAAACATTGAATTGAACAATGTGAACAGTGTCTTTCTGCACAATTCGCATTGAAAATCAGCATGATAAATGAAAAATCTCATTTTAGAAAAGGGAAAATTAAGCACTTTTTAAAAACACCCAATGAAAAAAGCACCTTAAAGGGCTTTTAAAAAGGAAAATTAAAAATAAGCACCTTTAAGCACTTTTTAAAAATGCTACGCACCCTGTTTTCATGAAGCACTAAAAGAATACCTGAGATTATTTTTAGACTGCAGTAGATTACTTGCAGTAGAATGTAGAGTGGTATAAAAATACCCGTATTTAGATATTGAAAAAACAAAACCATTTGATGTTATAACTACTATGAAAGGTTTTTAAGTAAAAGAAATTGCGATTATTGTCGAATTAGTTACGATAAAAAAAGACATGCATGAATGTTTATTAAAATGTGATCGATGTTTTGTCGAAAATTTTAATTGAGAAGGAGAGGAGGTGTTTTATTATAAATTCAGAAAATTTAAAGGTAAAAAATGTTTAGATAATCATAATATGCCAATTCGATAGGATTGAATGTAAGGTTTAGTGGCACAATGTCCAAAAGAGTACATGCTGCGCCAAACAATACGGTAACAGTTCAAAAGACACACATGCAACACTTTAATTGTATTACAATTATAACTTAATAATGGTATAAGTTGGTTGATAGAATCAAATAAAAGATACGAATAAAATCAGATGAAAGGTATGAATAAAATCAGATAAAAAGGTATGAATATGATATAAAATACACAAAGTAAGTAAAATGATACATAATATGCCGAATAAAGATAAAAGTTATGTATATAAAAGATTCTTAAAACATAAACTTAACAATAGCTGTTGGGAATTACAATTATTAATACCATCACTTAATTTCCTCTCATATGCACATGATCATGTGCTCACGGTTAATCCAAGCTCCTACCAGACGCTCTGGCTCGAGGGAGAACTGATAGAAACTCCGACATTGAATATTTTGTGTGTCCATATGTTTGTAAATAAAATTAAACCTTGAATGCTACACTTTCAACTACTGTTATTTAGATGTTATGGAATATTAAAAAGTGTTCTCGTCCTTTAGGTCGAGGTAAGTTATCTCCTTTTTTGATATTTTTTGGTAATACCCAAAACTAGTAGAGGGAAAGGATTCCTAAAAAACATAATTGGAATGTAAAAACTGCAGAGAACGAGTGATCATAAATGTTTAATGGAAACAAAAGGATGTAGACACATTAGATTAAAAAGAAATGAAGGTTTGATGCTTGTAAGAAGATTTCAGAATGTGTAAAAAACTCTGTTAAACAACAGAAGAAGAGATTGTAGTTTCACAATTGATTTGGAGCTTATACTGAAAAATACATATTTTTTGATTTATAACTAATCAAGAAAAGGGAACTCATGAAATAAATTCGGTTATAAGTCATAATTACAATGGCAGAAAAAATTATTTAGTATTGAATATGAATTATGTCAATAATTACTTGGTCTAAATTATAACAAAAACGGGCTACACAGCCTTAGCTCAGTATGGTAAAGGATTTGATTTTCAAAGTATTTAATACAATATCAAGGAAAAAAATTGATTTACATGTAGAAAAAAACTGATTATAATGAAAGATTTGTAGATTCAATCAATTTTACATTGATCCCATTGATAAATTTTCTCAATATGCTTAATTTAATAGTTAGCAAAAAGTTATAACTTTTCCTCACTTTTGGATGACATATAAAATCCCAAAACACTATAATCAAAATGCCTGGTAATTATTACATGCCTCTATGACTTTTGAAAAATTTGAAAAATGGTAAAAAAAATGATACCAGTGGTTCCAAATTTTTTTTTCGGGGCGATAGAGAACCCTAAATAATCAAGCTCCTTCCAGCCGAATCCTAAATTCACAATTAAAGTAAAAATAAAGAAATTTGTATCTTATAACCATTGTAGACTGTGTATGTTATAACCATTAAAAGACTGATTGACACTTGCTTCAAAAATAACACAAATCGGAATATTTTTTAAGCAAATGAAGTTTTCAATCAGGTAATATTAAATTTCCTGTGATTATTTATTTAACATTAAAAAGACTTTGTTATCTTGGATTATAGACTTTATTTTTATATTTAATTATCTAAAATTAGGTTTTATGTTTGACAGTTAAATTCACAGTCTTTTGGAGATGAATCTAGTCCAACTAAACATTTGTTTTCATATTGCAATATAAAAAAAAGAACTGTAATAAATGTTGAAAGTGAGTACTAGGGAAATATATTTCTTAAATAAAGAATTCAGTTATTCTATTTTGATTAGAAAAGTGCAATGTGAAATACCATTGCAAATTTTTTATAATTGTTGTTAGAAAAATAATATAATTTTTCTATAAAAAAAGCCAGTTCTCATATTACCTTAAATATAATTTCAATAAAGCAATTGAAATAACTAAATAATGGATAATTGATTCAATTTAAATACAATTCCAAATTTAAAAAACGTTTAAAACAAAAACAAAAAAAAAAACTTTTTTTTTTTTTTAATATGTCTTAACTCTTGAAAACCCTTTAATTTTTCCATGAATACCACTTGAGGATTGCTGGATTTGACTTTCAAAAGGAATTTGTTATTGCAGATCAGATGTAGATATTTTAAGAAAAGCAGGAATAAAATTATGAAGACTATTTTTAAAAACATGCAACATAGATGCATTTTGTAATGTTACACTAGCAGGTTTACCTATAATGTTACAGAGGTGAATGTCTCAAATATGAAGCAATTTTCTATTGAAGAAGATATTATTCAAAAAGTAAAAACTTAAAAACCTGGTAAGATTATTTATCTAAATAATACAACATGCTTTGAATAGTGGTGCGAAAAAAATTAAAATTAGTGGAAAAATTTTACATTGTAGATGGTGTTTACGAAAAAACAGCATATAAAATTTACTGGCATGGATGTAAAATATATTATGGAGAATCAACAATGAATATTCAAAATAATCATGCTTAAGAGATTTGAACGATAAAACACAAAAAATTAATAAAAAAAATAATAGATGCTGCATTCAAATTAGTAGAGAATGTGATTTTAAATATGATAAAAATATTAAAAAATATATTAAAACGGATATTAATAATTAATATACTAAAATAAATAATTGTATTATATAATATAAATATATTACAATAAATATATATATATAAATTACAAAAATTATATGAAAATTGTTAAAGATAAATTAGATATAGAATTAGATGATTTGAAAAAAAATTAGGTTTCAGGTTCATATCACGGATAAAAATTTTTTTTTTTTATGGGTGATAAGTTTGTCTATGGGTGATAAGGTGAAAATAATGTCGCAAAAGAAATATGTTATATAATTAGAAGATTTCTATTAAATGATACTTGATGATGAAATAAAGATTTAAACATGATTTTTATGAATGATGATTGCAAGAAACGTCTTATAAATATGAATATTTAAAAACTACATATTTATATATAGCAGCCTTTACAACCAGTTCTGCTAGAATCAGATTATACAAAATGCTTGAAAAATTAGGTGAAAAAGTATGATATAGATGCGAGGGGTAATACAGTTGAAAAAGGTTGCATGTTAATTAGGAGAAGGTAAATCTTGGATAGCATCAAAAGATATAATAAATGATAAAAAATGTAAATCAAAAGGTATTAAAATAAATCATGAAAGAGAAACAACATAAAATTTTAAATGAAAATAATTAAATTACATGTGAATTAGATTATTTAGAAGTAGAAATAAATAAGTTTAAAATTGAAGCATTCAAGTAAATAAAATGAATAAAAAATACATGTTTAGATTTCTCAACAGATGAATTTTAGATGATTATAATACAGTACATTTCAGTTATTAAATGTTCTCTAATAAATGGTAGAATTAAATAGACTCCGAAAAAGAAAACACTTAGATATTAAACTTGAAAGATTTGAAACCTTTGATGTATGATCTGATATAATTGAAAAAAATAAATACGAAATTCGGCGATTGCACAGTTGTAAAATTTAAAGTTGATTATAAAGAGAATATTTTCTTAAAAAACATCATGGAGACTTTCTGACAAAAACCCTTAATGAAATTAATCATAATGACCATATTATGTTATTATGAAGATAATGATAGATGGAAATTATGAATATAGTATATTAGGAGGTATACAAATATAATACTTAATGGATGGTATAAAAAATAATTTATTTCTGTAATTTTCTTTATTCTTATTTTATTACCTAACCTTGTGAAATTAAAAAAAGATTTAATATTTTGTTGTCTAAAATGGCAAATATATAAAAACAAGGATTTCTTGACCGAAAAATTAGAAGCTATGAAATATTGGAATTTAGCATTCCAATATTTCATAGCTTCAAAAAAGCTATGAAATATTGGAATTTTCATAGCTTTTTTATATTAAGTATGTAATTTTTTTGATTTTTTTAATATTTGTGAAACTGCATAAAAAAATGTATGAAAATGCTTAAAAGGTGATACTGTTTTAATGAATTTGTGTTTGTATCTTAAAAATAAAATTGTGCCATCATATGGGGCACTTATTACTAATTCTGTAAAAAATGTTTAACACAAAATTGGAAATACAGTTCATATCTTCCTTTTTATTTATGCTCATGAAAACAATTTTGTTACTCAAAATATTCAGAACATCAGGTTGATGTTCAGCAGAGGGAAACAATTTACCTGTTTCTTTTTACGCATTATTTCCAACTTCTGAGCCATTTGTATCTGCCTCAGCCGCTCTGCCTCTTCTGCTTCTCGTCTCATTCTTTCGCGATGTTCCTCCCGTAGAGCATCCAGTGCAGCTCTAGCATCACGTGCCTGGCTCAGCTTATCCTGAAGTCTCTCATAGTAAGCTACAACATTGCAACTTATGAAACAATTTTTACATTTTAATAAATTTTTGGAAAATTCTGTTTAACACAAAGGAGAAAAGGGAGAGGAACATTGAAATACTTAATCAGTTGAACAGATTGCTACAAGTAATCAATGCAGTCATCAGTTTTTGAACAGTGTAATTAATGTAACTATATCATCATAGTTTTTTTTAACTTACATCTGAATTGGGGTTATGGAAAAATTTCGAATTTAAAGAAAAGTTAGGCTTAAAATCATTGATGATCTCAATATGGATAAGAAAATAAATTTACTAGTGGCAGTTCTCAAAGAGAGGAAGAAATAAAAAGAAATCTGCTGAAAATATGTAGTTAGTTTTATGAAATGTAACAAAGTTTATTTGTTTTAGGAAGGGACTACTAACATTGACAATGATAAAAGGGCTGTCTTCATAGTCGGGTAAAAAATTCAATGTAAAATACATTTAGTAATAGGTAAATTTTTTTTAATAAGGCCATTATTAATACTGCATTTTTAAACAATATTTTCGTATCTGGATTTGTCGCACCAACAACAATTGCCAAGGTGCCAGATAGATTTTTAACAAGTAATTTTTTAAAAAAATTGAGATTTCCCTAAAGAGTGGCTACGAGTTACACCCTTCGAGTGGGTCTGTTATGTTTTTTTTATTTATAGTTTGTTGCAGAAAATCTTCTCTTTATTTCAACTTGTAAAGTATTGTAATTGCAACACTATTTCATTATATAGCATAGGAAATAAAATGTAAGGATGTCTGTTTTAAAAGAAATAAACCTATAAGGTAATTTAAAACAATTGTTTTGAGCATTATATGTATAAAATTTCATTATTTTGGATTAAACTATTTTTTTTTATAGATCCAATGAATGAAAATGATTATTTTTTATTTTGGAACAGGAGAATGGAAAGGGTTAATGGTGGAATGACTTACTATCATAAACACTCACAGAGGGGGGGGGAGAGAAAATGCACTTTCACCCCTGATAATTCAATAAGTTATAAATTATATTTCACATTTAAAATTATTAATTTTTAATTTAAAATAGTGAATTATCGTTGCTTTGTGTATGTATTAAACCAACTCCGTTTCATAGATTGAGTGTAAAAATTGCATATTGTAATGTAATGCTATAAATACCTTTTTCAGAGATATAGCAATATATCTCTGAAAAAGGAAAAAAAAATAATGTAAAAAAAATATACATATAAAGAAAGTTAAAAAAAAATTATAGAACCTTAGAATAGAACCCTATAAGTTGTGTTTTGTGTTTTACCATATTTAAATTAAGGAACTTAAATCAAATATAATATTTATAACTTTATTGTTTTAAAATTTAAAGGTTGCTATAAAAAGAAATTTTTTGGATATTTTAAATTAAATATTAAGTTAGTTTGGGAAAATATTTGATGCGTACAGAGTGGTGCAAAAAAAGTGAACATCTTGAATAGCTTTTGATCTTCTAATAATTAGATTTTTACACACTAAGACTGGTTTAAGAGCCTTAACTTAAAAATGCTACTTGTAAAGTTACAACACAAGAACATACTTTCTCTGTATAAAACATATCATTTTTGGTGTCTTGACCATCAAAATATAAGGAATCTAAGAAATATGATTCAAATTGTTTAGACAGAAGAAGAGTAGGTGAAAGATTGGACCCCCCCCCTTTGTATGCTGTTGCTACGTACGTTGGCTCCTTGGCATCATTGTTCTCAGCCAAGAGTCAGTTGATGTAAAACAACCAAAGAGCATACACGCTCATGTTTGTCTCTAGGCTGCGCTACCAGCGCACCCGCAAAATAAATGTGTACAGTCTATAATTGTCCAAGTTTGATTTTTATACACCTCACAATCTATCGCAGAATATCTGGTCCTAACAAGCAGCAAAATAAAGATCCAGTATATCGCAAATTTACAATAAAAAACCCCCATTCATTATTGGACTAACCACACATCGAAATTAGAAGTAACGCAGTATATCTCCAGCCATCAAATTAGTGAAAAGTAGGCAAATTTTCATTATTTATTTACTGCATAACTTCATTTAATAAATAATGGATAACATTGAGAAATGTAGAAAGAAACACGCTACAATCAGAACTAGCGCTACAAAACAACTAATAATAAAAGCAGATACTTTAATACAAAGTGACACTAAAGAAATAACAGAACTAAATGAAATATTTGAGCAATTAAGTCAAAAGCCCGTATTTTGACATCATTAAATTCTGATATTGAAAGTTGAATTTCGGTTCCAGCAGAATTCGAAACTGAAATTAGCGCTAGTGAAGAATACAGCGAAAAAATCATCAGTGCTAAGAGCAAAATTAAAAATTGCTTAACCTACTTAGAATCAGTTAATCAAGTGAAATTAACTCCCGCAAGTTTTGTAAACAATAGTGTTAGCATCAAATTACCAGAAATTCCGCTTCCGAAATTTTCGGGTAAATGTGAAGAATGGAGTACTTTCAAATTGCAATTCAATAATGTTATTACATCCAATAATCAGTTGACAAATGCACAAAAACTACACTATTTAAATTCAGCTTTAATCGGAGAAGCTAAAAATCTTATTTCATTAGATGATACATTCACTTCATTATACACAGCTTTAGAAGAAAGATACGAAAACAAAAGGTTAATAGTAGAATTTCACGTTAAATCAATATTAGATATAGAAAAATTAACGCATGAGTCGGCCAAAGACTTATGTAATTTAAATGATTGCGTCAAGAAAAATATAAGAATTATATTTTGGAGTATAATCGCAAAAGTTTTACTCCAAAATTTTGGAGTATAATTGAATTAATTTTGGAGTATAATCGCAATGATCTTTCTGATATTTTTGTTTTAAATATAGTACTTCAAAAATTGGATAGGGAAACTCGAAGGCAGTATGAATTAAATATTAGCTCAAACGATGTTTCAAATTAGATGATTTATTTTCATTTTTGGAAAAACAAGCTTAAATATTAGAAAATGTTAGCAAAACCACTCCTTTAAGATTTAAGTTAAGTCAAGAGAGAAATGCTAAATCGAAAACATTTCTAATCAATAAAAGTATCACTCAATCATGCATTTTGTGTAAAATGAATCATCCTATCTTTAAGTGTGATTCTTTTTTTACATTGAATAGTCAGCAGAAAAGTGAGCTGGTATCAAAACATAAACTATGTTTTAATGGCCTAAGCAGTCAACACAAAGTATTGAATTGCAAATCGAAACATTTATGCAACATATGCCACTCAAAGTATAATACACTACTTCATAAAGAACGCAAAACTATAAATAACTCTGCGGTTTAGGCTTCTTCTTCTCAGGGTTATGACCTCAATCCCGATGTAGCAGTGTTTAATATTCAGCAAAATGAATTTGTTTCTGTTTCTTTATCTTGCATTAATTTGAAAAATAAAACAGCGATTCTTCAGACTATTTTAATTTGGGTTTTAAATCCTTTAAATGGATCTTATATGCAATGTAGGGCGATATTAGATTCAGGCAGCATGTCGAATATTTGTAAAGCTAATTTCGCTAATAAATTAGGAGTACCGCAAGAAAAAATAAATTTTTGGGTTACGAGTTTGGACTAAGTTACAGGTTGTGTTCAACGCTTCATCAAGAACCTCAACAGGTGTAAGCTTGAATGATGTTATTTTGAAGGGGGACGTGAACTAGGAAATTTAAGAAATCATGACCCGCTTTCGTAAACATAAATACGCTTTCACGGCAGACATCCAAAAGATGTTTCGACAAATCAAAATAGATCCATCGCAGCTTGATCTTCTAAGAATTGTTTGGAAAGATACAGAGTACGCAAAACCTGTAACATTCAGACTCAAGACAGTCATTTAGGGAACTGCTTGTGCTTCGTTTCTCGCAATCAGAACTCTCAAGCAGTTGGCTAAAGATGAATTACGATTTCTACTGGCATCATTAGTTCTTTTGGAAGATATGTACATGGATGACATCGTTTCAGGTGCTCAAAGTTAAGAAGGTGCCCAGATATTGCAACAACAGCTGAACGATATTCCAGCAACTTGTGGAATGTCTCTTCATAAATGGAACTCTAATTCAAGGGAGTTAAGGAACAGTTTATCTTTACGTGTCCCAGCAGAGCATGATTTTGCATCAGAAGTTGATGCGAGCGTTATGACTTTGGGTGTAAGGTGGAATTCCATTGAGGATCAATTTACGTTTAAAGTGTCCATCCTGGAAGTGACCACCAAATTCATTAAGCATGAAGTGCTGAGTTTTATAGAAAGACTGTATAACCCATTAGGCCTTTTACAACTTGTAATCACGAAAGCAAAGATGTTTCTCCAAAAATTGTGGGTACATAAACTGTTGTGGGAAGATCAACTTCCACCACAAATCGCAAGTCAGTGGCTTAATTTTGCATCTTCTATGCAAAATACAGAAACTATTCGCATTAATAGATCCATTTTAACTGACTTTTTCACAAAAACCGTTTTAATGGGTTACGCTGATGCCTTGGAATTAGCGTATGGAGCTGAAGTTTACATGTATTGCCCAGGCCTAGCTGAATCAAACACTTGCCATCTTATTGCAAGCAAATCTCGTGCTGCACCCATTAATTTCTATACCACGTTTAGAGCTATCAGCTTGCTTACTTCTTTATCAACTTGTAAGAAAGATTTATAATTCTCTTAAAATGAAAAATGACGAAGTCATTTTGCATACAGACTCGACCATTGCACTTGCATGGATTAAAACGCCAGCCCACCAGCTTAAAAGCTTTGCCGGAAACAGAGTTTCCAAGATCCAAACTTTGACTGAGAATTACCAGTGGAGACATATTTCTACTCATAACAATCCCGCAGATCTGATTTCCCGTGGCTTGAATCCTCAAGAACTTTCCCCATCAGATTTATGGTGGCAAGGACCTCTGATCCAACCAGATAATTATCTAGATAATGAACTATGCATCGACACAACTTCTAATGAACTATATTTAACTGAACTAAAGACACAAACTAACATTATTTTAAATTTGATATCTGAGGATTTTGTGAAAGATATTTTTAATATTAGTAATAGTTATCATAAACTAATTAGAATTTTTAGTTATATTTTCAGATTCATTCACAATTGTAAATATAAAGACCGCTCTACTGGTCCACTTAGTAAGGAGGAAATTCAAGAAGGTAAGATCAAATTGCTTAAGATAACACAAAGGTCAGTTTTTTAGAATGAGATTAAAACGCTTCAAAAGGGAAATTGTATCACAACAGGTCAGGTGAGAAATTTTAATTTGCTTATTGATGACAAAGGATTAATAAGGGTTGGTGGACGCTTGACAAATGCCAGCATTGACTATGATTCAAAACATCAAATTTTGCTTCCCAAAAAGCATAAGTTAACTAAAATGATATTTGCTTACTACCACTTAAAAAAATCTACATGCAGGGCCGCAAGCATTATTGCATTTTATTCGGCAAGTTTATACGTCCATGGGTGGAAAGGATATTGCTAGAAAAACCGTTCATGACTGTATAATTTGTTTTCGCCATAAACCTACAAATTTAGAACAATTAATGGGAAATTTGCCCGCTGAACAGTTAACTCCTAATTTACCTTTTAACAATACAGGAGTAGACTACTGTGGCCCCTTCTTCATTAAATACAAGAATCAAAGAAAAAGTCAATTTAATCTACTAAGTGAATTTCAACCATTGTAGTGATTTAATATGAAATGTCAATATCTTTTGTTAAAGATTTAATTCCTGTCATGTTAGTTGATTTGTTCTGTTCTTGTTTTATACTCTTTATGTAATTTTTTTACTTTGTTATGTCATAATTATTTGTGTGTGTTATTTTTAAAATTTGAACAATTAAGTTGAATATGATGGATATTGCAACGCGGGCCGGTATGTTGCCCGTTGGCTCCTTGGCGTCATTGTTCTCAGCCAAGAGTCAGTTGATGTAAAACAACCAAAGAGCATACACGCTCGTGTTTGTTTTTACGCAGCGCTACCAGCGCACCCGCTAAATAAATGTGTACAGTCCATACTAATTGTTCCAGTTTGATTTTTATACACCTCGCAATCTATCGCAGAACACAAGCCATTATAAAAATTTCATATCCGAACAATTTAAATTATGCAATTTTTTTTTGGCAAGTCTTGAGAATGGGCTTCTATTTCTAAGTGCTTACTACACAATGAAGATTTTCCCCTTCACATTTTTTTAAGCAATTTTAATTTTATATCTCCAACTAATTTTCATTTCAGTTTCTCTTTTGATTTTTCAATTAATATGCAGGCTTATTTTAATTTTTAGCTTTATTCTTTATTTATAAATTACCTTTAAATTTGTATTAACAACATTTGTTATATTTTATAAACTTAAAAATTGTAATGCTAAGCACATAAGTATAAATTATTTTTATTACTACGTATGCTGTGCACGCAACAAATTGTTAAGTCTTTCACTGATGCAACTTTGATATTTAACTAAATGCTTCTTTAATTTTGAAAATATATTAAAGTTTTTTAATGATAAAGAGGACCCAACTTTATTCATTAGCCTTAGGCCCCATGCCAACAGTCCTGATTTTACTTTTGATTGACAGTAAAGTAGCTGACACAATTTATAATTTGTAAAGAAAGCGTTTGAAAAGAAAACATTAACAAGTCCAGTTTTATTTCAATAGATTATTTCTACTTTAAAACTGAATTAGTTATATAAGTTATTAGGTATTGAACAGAATCTTGCAATGATTTAACTAAGTTAATTTAAAACAATACATTTATATTTTCAAAGCTATTACTAAAATGTAACAATTTATTCAATAAAATCTAATTATTTGTAACCAATTTAAAAATGTAGTAGGAAGTCAAGCATTATGTCTTTTTATGAGTACGCTTAAACTTGTATCTATTGCTGAACATTTCATTTTTATACCTAAAAAACTATAAACAAAAATAAATAAGAAACTTTAATTTTTAGAGAAAAATGAACAATGAATGTCTTATTTTGGATCCATTTTATTTAACTACTGCAGAGTTCTCAAGTAAAACATTTTGTAAATATGAATAAATGTCTATATTTAATTTTGTCAATTCTATTGGGAGATATGTAGTAGAACCCTCAATCATTCGATGACATCTTGTAATCTTTGAATAACCTTTAAACTACTTTCATAACAATATTATTTATAGATAATAGGAATAATTGTTTTCTACAAGCAAGGCAAATAAAAAAAAAAAAAAAACGAATAGCTAACTAAAACTAGTAAAAAAAAAATGATAAATCAGAATTGACTGAAGTCATTGTCTTAAAAGTTCTCAGCTCTTCCATAAATAGTATACCTTTTTCAGAGTCGCCTTTAAGAACTGCACATCAATAGAGGTCATGTCTTCTCGTAGGGTCATTAAAGTTACAGAGGGGACAGCAAGGATTTGATTCAATTTTGGTGCAGGCATTCTGCCAGACAGTCTTGTCCAGTTAGTAGACAGAAATGGGCTATAGTGTGCCACTGTGGACCGCTAGAAATTTTATACAGACACAAACTTGTTTTGGCTTGCATCATATTTAGTGAATAAGAAGGCGTTGCTGCCTCTTCAATGTCAGTAATCAGCAGTAATAGTGATTCTCCAACTGCATTAATGGAATTAAGAAATAATACTTAAATATGATTTTATAATAGAAAAATCAATTTGTGGTTCCTAAATCAAATGGTAATAAGCTATTTTTAATATAATTAAAAATAAATTCCATTTTCAAAGCTCTATGCTGATGTACAAAATAATCATTCCATTGTGTAGTTAACATAGCGTAATAGCAAATACTTTTAACATTTCATAATGATTTTTGTAGCATTAAATTTTTTGTTAACAAACAGAATGTAATGAAAGGTTACTGTTCCAATTTTTTCTCTGATGTGCTGCTATCTATCTTAATAATGTTAATCTAAGTACCCATTTTAGATTGTAGTGCAACTAAACTGACTTACCTCTCATATCATCTTGTTCTTGGACATATTTCAGAAGTTGAGAATGCATGTTGGTAATATTCATGAAGAGTGATTGGACATGCGTGTCATTTGCAATGGGGCGCCCTCTGCTGGAATTGCTCTTCATTCGATTTACAAATATCTCCACAGTTGTTCTGAGATTCCTCAGAAAATCAGTCAGTTCATCCACTTCACCATTTTGATATTTCTAAATAATAAAAAAGAATTTAGTAGAACCATTCAAAAGTAGGGTTAATTGATTTTCAAATTAATGACAAGCAGTGGGGGGTTGATAAAACCAATATTGAATTCAACCACAAAATCAGTTTGAATGAGTCCTTATTACCTTTATGCTGAAAGAACTGTTGAAACTTTTACAAGTTCATTTTGTTGCAATCATGTTTCACTTAACAAAGCAAAAGTTTTTTCCCCTTCCTTTTTTGAACTTAGTAGAAGGGATCTAATTTAAAAAGCTTCCTGCATATAAGATCTTTCCCTGAACCTTTTAGAAATTGCTCAAACATTACTAAACTAAAAGATTATTTACTTTAAAAATAATTGTTTTCTAGAAATAATATAGTAGGGTTACCTCAGAGATCCTATTTTTTCCATAACTGATGGTAGGAGGTCCAGAATTGGGTACAGGGGCACTGGGAGTAGGGCTGCTCCTAGTCTCGGAAGGGGACAGAACAATTTCTTCCTTCTGCTGCTGTTGTCGCTGTTCCCAGTAGGATCTATTTAAGTAACGATCCAATTCACTGTCAACAGGTGAACTCTTTTTCTCTGGTGCAACACTTTCCTACAATGAAATGTCTTATACTCACTTACTATTTAGGTTCTTGATGCAAAATAAGACAATAAATATAATACCTCTGCAGAACAACTGTTTCTTACATGAAACTGTTTTTCAGGTTTTAAATGAATGAATTGGAAGAATAAAAGTATATATATTTATTATTTTCACATTTATACTTAAAAAGTTAACAAAAAAGAAATAATGTGAAACCAGATGACATCTGATAATAGTGACATCCACAGCTTTATTTCCTTTGTAAAACAATTTTGTGTGTATTTTTTCTTGTATGTAAGATTTTTACAAATAATTTTAATAAATATTTAATAAACACAAAACAAAAAAATACAAATCAAAGTTTATTATTTAATGAATAAAAAACTTTTAAATTCCATGCAATAAGAACAACATATATTCTAAATTCTTCGGGTTGGAAAAGAAGTAAAGGTGACAGATAGAAGGACAATGTAACGAAGCAAGCACTTATCCACCCCCCTCCCTGCAAGTGCGATTTTCTTCATTATAAGACGATCATATTGGTTAATAAAAAGGTAATGTCATACTAAATAAGGAGAAAAATACTATTTTTATATATAAAAAAAAAAATCATTCATTGCGAAGAAAATGGAGATTCTAGAAACAGAGACAAAAAAGGCTGAAAATTTTATATAAAAAGCTGTAAATTTGTTAAAAAAGGGGTAAAATTTTAGCCCGGATTCGGCCAAAATTTTTAGTTAATGAAAAAAAAGGGAGGGGGAACTCAAGAGTAAGAAAAATGCTGAATCAGTTAAAAGTTTCTGAAAAGTTTGATTTATTTAAGCTCAATTCAATACATGTTGTATCTGCCAACCTTCAGTGTGTACACTTAAAGGTTCTAAAAAGTACAGTAAAAACTAATTTTATGTAAACAATATCACAATGTATTATGGTATTTTTTTCTTTTTAAAGAGATTTATTGTTGCAGTGCTCTAATGTAATAGTTTAAAATGCTTTTTGAATATGAAACCACAACACTCGTTTTAGTTACCAACAAAATCTTTTAATAATAATAATAAAAAAAAAAAAACAGAAACATCCAAATATATAATCAAAAGTGGAAACCATAATTAAGATAACAAGACATATTTCTGTTAAATACTTGTATCAATTTGAAGAATAAAAACTGAAAATGAATTTCAAGTATCTATTAAAATTTTTCATTGCAAACTTTATATCTTTTTATTTTTATTTAATGAGGAATAATAATAATTTTGAACACATGTAAAAAAAGTGCTAGTTAGAAAAGAGTTGTATGTATATGTTACATCCTGTAAGTTTTTTAAAATTATAATTAGTTGAAAATAAATTTTTCCTCTAAAATGTATTTCTTTTCTCTTGCCTTGAATTACAAAAAAAAAAAAAATAAATAAATAAATAAAAAATAAATAAATAAATTTCCCTTTTATTTCTACTGTTAATTGTGCAATACAACTTGAAGTTAAAAAATTTTTACAATTCACAGTTTTTTTTAAATAATAAAAAGTATGACCAGTAAACAAATACAGTTGACTCGTGTTATAACGACCCTGTGATAGAACGACCAACATGATATAAGGACCCTGTGAAGGAGTCCCAATCCACATCCATAAAAGATAATGTTATTTTGCTCTTGCTATAACGACCGTAAAAAAGGTCAACTCTTAATATAACGACCCTCTTTGAATTTGAACACTGCTCTTTTCTAACTTCCTATTGGAAAGTGTGGTTGAATGGTTGACCTTGAACAAGCACACCTCTGTTAAGTCCTGTTTCCCAGAATCTGAAGGTCTCACACGGCGTCAAGACAAAGCGATTTCAGTTGGCTAGTATGGGGGTGTGTAGACAACAAATGTCATCAAGCATTGAGTACGAGCTGTCGAATCGGGTTGTTGTGCTTTATCTATTACTAAACGTTGTGCTTTATCTATTACTAAACGTTGTGCTTTATCTATTGATGTGAAAAGATAAATTTTAGAGTGCATCAACAAGAAACTCATGCCTAAAACTGAAATCGCTAAAAAATTCGATAAACCTAAGAGCACTCTGTTCACAATAGTGAAGAACAGAGAATCCATTTTAAACGCTGCACCAGAAAGAATGCGACTCAGAGATGGAAAATTCCCTCTTCTTGAGAAAGCCCTTTTAGACTGGATTAAAGGCATGCGCAGCAAGATCATTCCTCTGGATGGAAACGCTTTAAAAGAAAAGGCAACATTTTTTTTTTTTTGAAAAACTCTATCCCAACGAATCCTTCAACCCTTCCGATGGATGGCTTCTGAACTTTAAGCATCGATATGAAATAGTGTTCAAAAAAATATGCGGGAGAAAGCTCTTCAGTAAACATAGAAACCGTGCATATTTTCAAGAAAGAAACTTTAAAAAAAATTTGGAAAACTATGGTGAGGACGATATTTTTAATGCACTTGAAACTGCACCTTTTTATAAACTTTTACCTGATAGATCTTTAGTTTTTAAAGGTGAAACATGCAAAGGAAATACACGGTCCAAACAAAGAATAACTGTTCTGCTTGGAGCGAATATGTCAGGTAATGAGAAATTACTATAGCTTGTAATTGGTAATTCGCAGCGTCCCCGCTGTTTTAAGGATGTAAAATCTTTACCTGCGGCATATTGTGCCAACAAGAAGGCTTGGATGATGGGTTCGCTGTTCGAATAATGGCTTCGAATCCTTGATAAAAAAATGCATAAACAGAACAGAAAAATTTTGACAATTGTCGAAAATTGCACTGCGCATTCAAAGGAAATTGAAATTTTGAAAGCGATAAAAGTGGAGTACCTTCCCCCAAATGTGACATCAGAGCTCCAACCAATGGATAAAGGTGTGATCCACAGCTTCAAAAGAATCTATAGGAAAATGTTGATTCGCAAAATTTTATTTCATGTGGAAAACAACATGAAATTTGACATTAGTTGCTCTACGAACTGTAGAAACCGCTTGGAAAGAAGTTTCAGTAAACACCATCAAGAACTCTTTCCGATCAGCAGGATTTTGTAAAAAGGAAAATCCGTGTGACGAGGACCAACACCTCCTAGAAAGAGTAGGCTTCAGCACGGGTTACCATAAATATCCTTTAGTAGTCCAAACGTAATGACATATTTCGTATTTTCAACCACTGCGCAGCTTAGTACCCCGAACCTAATGACATCTTTCTTATTTTTCATCAACTGCGCAGTTAACTAAGTCATATCGGACTACTAAATTTATCCGTGCTGAGGCCTTCCTTCTTCTAGGAGGTGTTACGAGGACATGGATCACTTAGATGACCTTGACCTAGACGATGAAATACTGAAGGAATTTTCCTCGTATGTAAATTTGAGTGATGCCATGAACAACTTTGACGAATATGCAAAGGTCGACGATGATGTACAATGTGCAGAGGAATTAACAGAGAAGGAGATTTTAAACGGATTGCTAAATAAAGATATGGACGAGGCTTCATCCGATGAGGAAATTAGTGTTTTGCCGAAGGAAAGGTCTTCAATTAAACAAGCTGCAGAAGCAATAAACAAACTAAGGGATCTTTTTGAGTTTGACCTAAATTTACCATTTGGAGAAAATTAACAGTTTGGTAATAGCGCTTTTCCAGAGCTCAAAATTACGACAAACTTCAATTTCCAATTTTTTAACAAAAACTTAAATCATGTAACTTCAACAAATTAATGTCTTCGTCTAATGAAGCCTCGTTTATGTTTCTTGGTTCACTCTTCTTTATAATACTGCAGACTATGTACATAAAAAAAATTCGTTATATATACCGCAAGTTATGTACATCAAAAAATTAATTCATTAGAAACTAGATTTTTTTTGTCATACTATGTTTTTTAATCTGTACTTTAAAATAAAATTCTTAATTGTTAACAGTTGTAATTCAATTGTTAAAATGTCATTATGTTTTATTAAAGTATGTCTCCTATCCTTTTTTGGTTTATAACATGTATACCACAAATAGTAAATGCATGCATTATGACGTTTAAAACCATTATGTGAGCGATTTTCAAAGGAAATTTGCTCATTTTGATATAGCAACCATTTGATATAACGACCAGATTGGGGCAGTCCCAATGGGGTCGTTATAACGCGAGTCAACTGTATATATTAGTTAGTACCTCAACAGTCAAATAAATAATTTAAGATCTAATTGAAAACTTAATATGTGCTACTTGCAAAAACAAATGAATGCTGCAAAATAAATTACAAAATAATAGTTGGCTATTAAAGAGACATAAATAAAAGAATAATTAATAGAAACAAAAAAAAAATATCGGGTTGAGTAAAAAGTTTTCCGCCAAAATAAAACAATCCTGTAAAAAGATAAATACATAGAAAATCATCAAAGCTATTGAGGATAGTAATCTCAATTCAAATCAATAATAGTCTGCCAATGTTTTGGCAACTTTTCAATCCCTTCTGCGAAGAACTGGAGGGTGCGCGAGTCCAGAAAGCGATCGACCTCATTTATGACCTCCTCATTTGAACGGAAGATTGTGCCATCAAGATGCAGCTGCAGATGTGAAAACAGATAGTAATCCGAAGGAGCCATGTCTGGGCTGTATGGTGGATGTTGCATCAAATCCCACTCCAGCGTATAGAGGGTCCTGCCGGTCATTGCACTGACATGTGGCCGGACATTATCTTGATGAAAGAGAACCACCTTCCTTCTGAACTCGTTTTTTCGTTTTTCGCGAATGGCATCGCTAACTTTGATTAGCATATTGCTGTATATTGTACTGTTGATAGCCTGCCCGCTTTTCAGGTACTCCTTGTATATAATTCCACGACAATCCCATCAGATACAGAGAAGGACCTTCTTGTTAGTTAGCGTTCGTCTTGCAACCGAACCTGCTGCTTCCCCGGGTGCTGACTACCCTCCTTTACGGCTAGTATTGTTGTAGTATACCCATTTTTCATCACAGGTCACAATTCTGTCCAGAATGTTCTGTTTTCCTTGATCTCTGAGCAGAACCAAACAAACCGCTTCTCTTTTGCTCCTGTCTTCAGCAGTCAATTCGTGAGGCACCCAGCGGTTAAACTTAAATGTTAGATTTATGCGTTTGAGGGCATTTACTATTGTTTTTTTAGCAAACGTCAAGCTCTAACACAATGGTTCGTGTTGAAACATTTCTGTCTTGATCAATAATTTGCTTTAATTGGTCACAATCTACCTCAATAGGGTGGCCATAACGTGGTTCATCTTCAATGTTGAAATTTCCACTATTAAACTTTCGAAACCAAAATTTTACTGTGTCATGAGAAACAGTATTGAAACCTAAACTTTCACACATTTTCTTGTGGCATTCAGTTGCACTGAGTTTATTTCGGAACTCATAGTACATAATCGTTCTGATCTGTTTACGTGATAGCTCCATTTTAAAACAATTTTTTGGTGCACAAGATAAAAGTTTGACAAACCAATTACACAGTTGTGTAGCTGCAACTTTCAGCTTTAAAATGCAAAAACCCGCTTCAAAAAAGGTTAACTACCACGGGAATGGCTGCTGATGGCACGGAGGTATCTCCCCTTGGCGGAAAACTTTTTACTCAACCCGATATATATATAAAATGCATTAAATTGTAACTAAATGAAAAAATGGAAAGAAAAATAGAATTTTTTTTTTTAATATTTAAATCTTTATTAACTTTCATCCTTTTAAATTCGCAAAAGAAATTTATTTGATAATGATGTTGGATAGTTAATAAATAGATGCAAGGAAGGCATACCCATAATTTCACCCCTCTTAATATAAACACACTTGCAATTAGTTTTCATGTAACTCTCAATTGAACTTAATTCATTTAATAGTTATTATTCCCTTTAATATGTTTATATTTTTTGACAAATATCAGTGATCTTTGATTAATCTTTTAAATAAACTTCAAATGTTTCCCAACCAAAACACAATAAAACAAAATACTAATAATGTCTCCAACTTATTTATTTTTTATTTAATTTGAAATAAACAGATTTTTCTCTGCAAGTTCACCACTTTCCTTGATGTTTTTTTGCTCATAATTTAATAATTAGGCGTAACATGACAACTTCTATCCCATCTTCTTTTAGATAATTTTTAAATATTACTAATCTTTTTAAAAATATCGACAGGCTTGTTTGAAATTAAAATTATAAATCTGGATTAACTGAATAAGACAAATTACGCCTTTTGTAAGGGTAATAAAACCTTGTAAAATCTTTATAAAATACATTATATATATTTTTACTTATAAAGTAAATAATTTGTACAAACTTAACGAAAGCAGACTGAAAGATGTACACTTATTGACTTGTAACACAGAAATGACCCATTTCCCTAAAGCCAGGACTCTTCATTTTCTAAGCTAATGCTGAGATATTTTACGCTAATATGTGTTTGCTTCAAACACTATTTAGAGAAGAGTAGATTCTAGATGGAATGTTTAGTTCATTAAGATTATATTTTATGGAATGTTATTATTATATGTTTTGTTATAGCTTCTAAAGTTAAACTGATGGCCATATGAAATGTTTAAATATATTTTACTTAGAATACTTCTTTTAATTATAATTCAACATTTAATTTGAATAACAATTTTTAATTAAGTAAGTCAAACTTTTGGAAAAAAGACTAACTCTTAACATTTAAAAACTTTTTACTACTTTATGTAATTTACTTTATGCAAGCTTTTAAAATAAATAAAATGTAAACAAAAAAAAAAAAAAACTAAAACTTTTTTTTACTTAACTATAATATATACTATATGTTTTGACTCAGTGGTACTAAGTCAAAATAAATAGAAGATAAAATCTACAATAATTTAAAAAGACAGGCAATATGAAAATGTTTTAAGAAAACTTCATTTACAAATTCACAAAATAAAACATAATTTTTTACTTTTTTAAAGAAGGACAATTAGTGTATGTTATCAAATGTAAGCTTGAAGACTAAGAGTAAAAAAAACTAGTATATATACTTCCATAGAGGCAGAAAATTCCAAGATCTAAACACTTTTCTTTTGGTTGCAATAATTTTTTTTCAAAGTATTTTTAGAAAGTAAAATTTAGATATTTTTTAAATTTTGGGGAAATTTTTCCTTTAACGAAGGAAAAATTTAATTTGATTTTACATAATTCTTGAATAAACCAGCACATGCATTAAAAATAGAGGAAATCAAAATATATTGAAGTAAGAATAACTTACAAAACTAAATTTAAAGTCTCATTTATAAACATAAACAATTTAAACTAATAAAAAAAAAAAAAAGAAATTTACATAGAAAGTTTTGTACAGATAAAATGTCTGTAAGGCAGCACATTTTTTAATAATAAAATTTTTTTGTAGCAATTGCTTTCATTTTTAAATTAGACCAAAAATTTCCCTATGGGCCCTCAAACCTCTTTCCCACTATTGGACACATTCTGCACCCTTGTACACTTTTAGATGAACAGCTAATTATAAATATCTCAATCAACAAGTAAACATGTGATTATATAGACAAATCATATAAAAGTAAAATAAAACTTTCAAATGAAGGAAGGAAACAGTTTCAGACACATTTAATTTGTCAAAGAAATAATAAAAATGAAATAAAAATAATCAGAATGTATGAAGCAAAGGTGAAAAGAGAATAAAAAACTAAAAGCTGGATTATGCAATCAAAATTTGTACTTATTTTCGTCTTTTTTCTTCTCCGTTCCAATTGAATGATTGAATTGAATATATATATATATATATATATATATATTAAATAAGAAATTACTTGACTTAATTTGATGCTAGTTTTAGAACAATTCCAAAGGATATTTTTTTAAGCTCAATAAACTGATATTTTAGATGACATATAGTGACTGAATATATATATATATATATATATATATATATATATATATATTATATAAATAAAGACAAAAAAGATAAAACAAAGAGAAATTAAGAAAAACAATAAGTTTTATTTACTGCAAATACATAAAACTCATAAAAAATAAGTTAAAAAAATAGAGAAAATATGCAAAAAATATAAAGATTTTTCTAAAAGATAATAAGAAAAAATTATTAAAATGTCTCTAAAATGCACAAAATGAAAAATTTTTTTTAAAAGAATTTTTTTTCATTAAATGTTAATATTATCACTGAAATTATTAATATTAATATTTTATAATTAAAATTCAACCATATTAATTATAAACTTTGAATTATCCAATATAATATTATTACTTTGCGCACACATATATTCGTGCCAATCCAAGGTAACTAAAATAGCTAATCAAACGAGCTTCTCTACTTTAGTAAGATTATGCCATAAAATAATCCCATCATACTCTATTTACGCTTCTATTTTCATATTTAGTAATCTGGATAATTTGTTACCATTTTTTAAAGATGTAGGTAACTATAAGTGCATATGAATTAGCTTCTCACCTCATATATTGTATCTTCTGTTTTTTCTTGAATTTTTATTTGTTGCTTGATATGTTTTATTTTATATTTTTTTCTTAATTTGTTCTATTTTTGTTTAATTTTTTTTTGGTGCTCCTCATACTATAGTATTGATATTCTTTGCTTTGGCTACATTAATACAATATTAGAAAGCACTCTTTTTTGCGTATATAATAGTTTGCACTGATGACGGGATAATATCTTTTTCTTATTTTGTCTTCCAGCTTTTTAGTTTTTTTTAAAAAATATTTTTTAATATTTGTTTCTTCTTCTCTTTTAAATTTTTTAAAAAATATTTTACCATGTTTTTTCTTTCTCTCTCATTTTATATATATATATAGACACACACACACACATATATATATATATAGTGAAACCTCCTGTTATGGACACTCCTGCAAAACAGATGCCTTTCAATATGGACATATTTTTAACTTCCCAGGAATCTTCTATGAATAAATCATCATGTACATTCTCCGCAAAGCGGACACTCTTGTAACCAGATACGGAAAGTCATTTTGGCCCTGAAACGTTATTTTCTATCTCTTCAAACCGTACACTACTTTTTCTAAATTTGAAAAAACAAACAAACTATTTCTGCTTTAAATTGCATGGGAAAAAACGCAACTTTTCACCATTTTTAACGCATGTAAATTTTTTGCCTTATCCATAATTATAAACATTGTTAAAATATTTCACTACTGAAGAATTAATCTTTCTCCGGTCACCTTGCCTTATCTTTGTAAAGAAAGGAGAGAAAATGATACTGATCTCCTGAAATAATTAAGACAGCTGCATCTTTTGATCTTTTCATCTAAATGACACAGGTTATGAGATCCCTCTAGTTGAAATGACATCTAAAATGTTCTCAATGCTTCTTCCCCATTGAAAATTTCTTTAATTTTCTTATCAATTTAAAGACTGTATTTAACATAGCTGGGGTAGAAAAAGAGAACAGTACGCATTGCTTTTTTTTCCTGTAAATCGTGGGAGGTTTACTTTCAAGAAGGTATTAACCAAGTTCCCTATCAAATGATAGGTAGGAGTAAGGGATGTAAACCTAATAATTGAAACCGACTGAGAACTGAAAGTTCCTATTCGGTATCATATGTCTAACTTGAGTATCTATGCTAATAGGAAAATTATATTCATTTATCTGTAGCTACATCTAGAATTATGCATTTATATCAAACTTCTTTAGATATTTTTTTAATCTTTCTTAAAGTTTAAATAAATATAATTGTAGATAGTTATTGTAGATTATTTAATTATTTCAACATCTTTGAAAATATTCTAAAAACGGTTTACGGTGTTAAACTTTGTTATTAGGGTACCTGTAACGAATACTAAACAAAGACTTCTAAAGATTCAAATAATATTTAACAAGGAATCTTACCTTGTTTCGGTTCCAGCCTGCCTTTACCTAGTATTCTCTTCCGGGTCTTTGGTTGTAGATGACTAAATTAACACCTATGCTGAAAAATACTTCACACAAGACGTTTAAGAATTATATTTAATAATTATTCAAGATAAAAAAAAAGGGAAAGCTATTTACAGTTGAAAAGAGTTGTACGTTGTTCACAACAAATTCAAAGCTGGTGGAGAAAAAAGTTCGTAATTGAAAGTTTTTGTATTTGTCTGCTAGGGGGGGATCGAGGCATACTCAACACTCCCCCCCTCCTTGAGTTCAGTAGAGTGACTAACTGAACTAAAAAAAAAGTCACAGCATCAGGAACACACACTTGTCTTCCAGCACAAGTTTGCAGAGGCGCACACTGATGAAGAGCTTGCTTCTTTAGTTGTTCAGTCAATTTTTCTTCAGTTGTTTTGTTGACTTCTAGAGGACAAAATTTTTTCAAAGGACAGATTATGATTCCGGATTTGGTTTGCAACTTAGCAGTTCGGGCATGTCCATCTTTACTTGGCAAAAACTTACTATATGCCCGAGAGACCACTGAATTCTGCTTACATTGTCATTCCAAATTATCACAATATCCCCAACTTGCAGAGTTTCTGAAGTTTTGATCTTTGAAGAAGTTTCTCGAAGTTGACCAAGATATTCCGTTCTGAATCTCTTTCGAAGATTTTGTCAGATTTCATTTCTATACGCAAGTCTTCTTTTAAATGTTTCCTGATCTAAAATATCGAAATATGCAACACCAACTTGTCTTATTTCTTGTAGGAACATAATAGGTGTTATTGGTGATAGCTCCTCCGCATCATCGGACACATAAGTCAGAGGCCGTGAGTTTATTACACTCTCACAGTCACAGAGAGCTGTTACCATTTCCTCGTAATTCAATGATGTTCAACCCATAACCTTTCTTAGTATTCTCTTCATCATGCCAATTAAACGTTCCCAAAATCCCCCATACCAGAGGGCAGACGGGGTATGAAATTCCAGGTAATTGATGACAGATTTGATTCAGTCTTTAGCTTCTCCCAATCAATACTTTTTAGAAGGTTCTGTGTTCCAACGAAGTTAATTCCGTTATCTGTATAGACAACTGACGGTCTTACCCTTAGTGAGATAAATCTTCTAAGTCCCAAAATTAAGTTTTCAGTAGAGAGGGATGATAAGAGTTCCAAGTGAACGGCCCTAAATATAGCACAAGTCACCATCAAGATCCAAGTTTTTTGACCATTTTTCAGAATGAGGAGACCAGCCAGGTCAGCACCTACAATTTCAAAGATGGCTGCATCCTTCATTCTATCTGCTGGCAAAAGACCATCTGGTACATTGGGAGGTTTAGAATGAAAACGTTTGCAGATGACACAAGATTTTATGGAATTTCTTATAGTTTTTCGACTTTTCAAGATCCAAAATTCTTCACGTAATGTGGACATCAGTAATTGAATTCCACAATGTCTTAATTGCTTATTTTTCCAATAAATCAGATTTTTAACCACAGTATAATCTAAGGGAAGAACTATTGGAACACGAAAATTAAAATCATCTTCTCTCATAAATACCTTAGTCTTAATTCTGATCAGTCCCTCATCATCAATAATTGTTTTCAAAGAATTCAGTCTCTTATTTTCATCGTTGGCAAAAACATCCTTTTCGACACACTTTAGAATTATTTTCTCAGCATTTTTCAATTCTTTACTGTTGAGCTCTCCAAAGGTTCTGTCCTTTTCTCTTTTCTTTGAATTTTCAACGAATCAAAAAATTCATCCGGTTATTCTCAACAATTTCAAATAAGATGAGTACTTGTAAAATTTTTCACTCTCCTTTACGTTAGTTGCAGTAACTATAGTTTTTCTTTTTTCTGTATTGATTGTATCGATATTTGGCAATATTTCGATCTTCGGCCATCTTTTTGCAGGTTCTTTTAGAAAATCTGGAACATTCCACCATTCAGATTGAAGAAGAGTTTTTGCTGAGCAACCACGTGATGGTAAGTCAGCGATGTTTTTATTTCCAAGTACAAATTTCCATGAATTTGGGCAAGATAATCTTCGGATTTCTCTGACTCTATTTTCCACAAATGTACCCCATGGTACGTCAGTTCGAATCCAATATAAGGTATCCATGGAGTCAGTCCAGTAGTGAGTTTCTACATCTTTGAGTTTCAGATCTTTTTTGATGGATTCTGCTACAATGCAACATGCCAAAAGCTCTAGACAAGGGATAGTTATGTTTTTTAATGGAGCTACTCAGGATTGAGCCTGGACTAACTGGCAGGTTACATCGTTTTCAACTTTATCTCTAAGGAAAACACAGGTGGCATAGGATTTTTTGCAAGCATCACAGAAAACATGCAAGGATAAACTTCCTGAATGGAGTGTGAACTCACTCAATCTTTGGGGTATTTTCCCATTTTGAAGTTCAAAAAGTTTATTTTTCCAGTTATGAAACTCTTTAACAATATTATCAGGCAACTTGCAGTCCCATGAAACTTTGATTTTCCAGCATTCTTGTAAAATTATCTTGAGAATCAAGGTTAATGGTGCAGTAAACCCGACTGGATCAAAAAGCGTGAGAGCTAATGAGAGAATACTTCTTTTCGTTACAGGTTCATCCTTAAATTCCTATTTTCTTAAATCACAAGTTAAAGTATCTTCTTCTGTATTCCATAGCAATCTTAGCACAGATACTTCTTTTATATTCAGAGTTTCAAAAGGAAATTCGTCTTTTTCTGCAATGCAAGTGTAATAGCTGTTAGTTGTCCACATACATCGAGTTCTTAAGTTTAGTGGCTAGATCTTTAAGATGCGCAGGGGCTTGTTCTAAGTGATGATCTAGAGTCACAGCTAAGAGAAACGGGCTACAGTTTATCCCAAAAACAACCCTGCAATGACGATAAATGATCTCTTTTCTAGGATCTCCTTCTTTACACCATATGAAACGCAAACAGTCACTGTCCCGCTCATGTAATGATATTTTCAAAAATGCTTTGCGAATATCAGCGCTGACTCCTATTTTTCCAACCCTGAAGGATTCAAAACGGAGGGAATCAATTAAATTAAATTAGGGCCTTTTTTCAATACAGTCATTAATGGAAATACAGTTTCGAGTGCGAGCATAGCCCTCAAAATAGGGTCTTCATTTCGCAGTAGATTGTTCTTTAAATACAGCCCTATGTGGTAAATAACTAACATTCGATGTTGAAGAGGCTTCAGGTTCGCCAACTCTCTCAATTATCCCTTCAGATTCCCATTCATCAAAAAGCCTTTCATAATCTTTAAGTTTGTCAATTGATTTTAAAGACCTTATCGTGTTCTTTAATCTTTTTTCTGTCATGGATTTATTATTGGCAGGAGGTATGTGTCCATCTAACCATGGAAGGCAAACTTTATACCTCCCGTCATGATCCATCGTTACAGTTTCTTTAAAGTGTTTTAGGGCAAGGTTCTCTAGATTCTAGCAAGGTAATTCTTCTCTAGATCGTTTTTCACAAGGAT
The DNA here is from genome assembly GCA_949128135.1 of Parasteatoda lunata. Taxonomy (NCBI): domain Eukaryota; kingdom Metazoa; phylum Arthropoda; class Arachnida; order Araneae; family Theridiidae; genus Parasteatoda; species Parasteatoda lunata. Next base: position 483,148 of record OX421972.1, read on the forward strand.
CAACAATTCCCAATGTATCTAAATCCCATAAATCTGTGATTTTTGCATCATTAACATGAAGGGATAGAACCAAAAGTGAACTATCAAATTTATCATGATTGGTTGACTTTACCATTACAGTCCACCCTAGATTGGTCTTTACTGCCACTAATCCACAAGAGAGATGTTCTATGCGATCTGTTATAAGCTTCTTTGTAACGTCGGCTCCTAGTAGTAAATGTATTTTGTTCAAATTCCTTTCATGTAAACATTCCTTACTTTTTGGGGAAATATCACTCAAAAGAATACCCTTTGACTCTAGATCTTTTAACAACTCAAAATTATTAGCCCTGGGAATATTCATACAGATTTTCTTTTGATCCATTGCAACCAACTCACAACTATATTTTCTATCGATACTACTTAACAGCAAAGTGTATCGATTATGCAGTTTTGTTGATTGAGATCCTCCAAAAAGTCCATGAGTAATTTCTTCTGCACCCAATTTTTCTAACCCCATTCTTTCAGCTACAAATTTACTAATGTAACTCTTTTGGCTGCCTGAATCATAAATTCCCCGGATAAAGTGTTCTTTACCTTTATTGTGTATACGAACAATCAATGTTTGCAAATATACAGTTTCAGATGATGTTTGATTCGTTAGGACGTTATCTTCAGAGTTAGGACTATTTTTATCTTTAACATCATGTTTAAACTTAGAAAAGCACAAGACAGTTTGTTGTTTACCTTGGCATCTGCTGCACATAACCTTGAAACGGCAAAAGCATGCAATATGGCCTTTATTTTCTAAACATCTGAAACAAATCCCCTTCTTTAACAAAATATATTTTTTCTCTTCAATGGATAAACGGAACACATACGGAACTCTCATGTTTTGAGGAGTCGCAAAAACTGCATAATTTTTTAATTCATATTTTCATTTATTTTAGAAGACATAAATTCTGAAGCGGAAATGAATTTCTTTTTATTTTCTGATTTATTATACTTGAATCGAGTATCGGGAATGTTTTGCTTACTGCTACTAGTAGAAAATGATTCCCAGAAGCGGCGGGGTCGAAGGTCATCCGCATGATTTATTATTGCAGATCGTTCTCTAGAATTTAACTCTTTGGAAAGAAAGCTCAAAAGTTCTTTTATATCTGATTCAGTTTCACTTTCACGTCTGTTATATTCTAAAACTAAATCAGGCGGTAAAATTTTAATGAGACTGGGGCATAAAACATTTCGGTAATTTTTACAGACTAATCCTAAAGATTCTAAACTTCTTATTTGGGTATTTATGTTATCGTAAAATTTTCGGAAAGAAATTACATCACGTGAGTTCTTTAATGGTTGCATATTTATGATATTATTCATGTGGGCGTTAATAAGAATATCTGTTTGAGCAAATCTTTCTTTTAATAATTTTACTGCCCTGTTATATGTTTCTTCAGAAATAGAAAAACTTTCTATTGTATTCAGGGCAGTTCCACCCAAATGAGCTTTTAAGTAATTAAACTTATCAATTTTATCGAGAGTATCATTGTTATGAATGGCCGACTCAAAACTGTTCCAAAATGTCAGCCATTGTTTAAACTCACCGTAAAATTTGGGAATGCTTAATTTGGGGAGTTTAATTCGTATACTTTCTTTTTGTTCACTTTTATAATTTGTAGACTCATCAAGTCCAAAGGATTCCTTATTTTTAGATTTTTCATTCGACATGTTTTCTTTCAATTCCTGAATTTTCTTGGTAGCGCGGAATTTACAACGAATAACCTTTTCACTGTACTCTTCTGATTTCGAAAATTCGTCTTCAAACTCTTCTGGTGTAAACAAAACTTCTAATTCTTTGTTAATAGATTCAAGTGATTCATTTTTGTTTAGAAGAAAATGCAAACACTCTTCTAAAACACTGATATCTAACACTTCTGTTTTAAGTTAATTTTCTAATGCATTCAGTGCTTTAGTAACAGACAATCTAAATAAACCTCTTTTTTTTCTTTAAAATTGTTACCTGTTCCTCCATTGTTTATTTTTTCAATTTAGTGCTAATTTATATTTTTCAGTTTAATTGAATAAGTGTTCAAATTAAAAAAGTTAACTACATCCCGGCAGGGATGCCATGTAACGAATACTAAACAAAGACTTCTAAAGATTCAAATAATATTTAACAAGGAATCTTACCTTGTTTTGGTTCCAGTCTGCCTTTACCTAGTATTCTCTTCCGGGTCTTTGGTTGTAGATGACTAAATTAACACCTATGCTGAAAAATACTTTGCACAAGACGTTTAAGAATTATATTTAATAATTAATCATGATAAAAAAGGGAAAGCTACTTACAGTTGAAAAGAGTTGTACGTTGTTCACAACAAGTTCAAAGCTAGACCACGCTGGTGGAGAAAAAAGTTCGTAATTGAATGCTTTTGTATTTGTCCGTTAGGGGGGGATCGAGGCATTCTCAACAGTACCCTTTCCGTAAACGGAAAATTTTTTTGTTCCCACAAATGTCCGCTTAACAGAGGTTTTACTATATATATGTATATATATGACAACTAACTACTATATTTAAATGAAAAGAAGTGTTTTACCTCTACTGGTGTATAAGAAGAGTACACCACTGTTTTGGCAGATGATTTTTTATTCTAAAATAAAGAAAAAAATTCAATTATTCACTTCAATCAAAAACAATTGTAGTTTAAAAAAAAATAATAATAAAGTACCTATTAGTAAAAAAGAAAAAAAACTGTTTTATCCACTTTTAATAGCATAATATAGTAAAAAAAAGCGTGTATTTTTATTTAAAAAAAGTAAATAGTAAGTAATAATAAACTTTAATAAATAAGGCTTGCCTGATTTGATAGTTCTCATAAGACATAAAATTTTAATACACTAGATATAATTATTTTCCAATTATCAATCAACGGCTGTTCAGCAACATAATGCCAGTAGCTTACATCAGGAAGACTACCTGCATTTAGTGCAGGTGTTGACATAATGAGTCAAATGTATGCTGCCATTGCCATATCAATGTAGTGCTGCCTAGTGGCCATGGACAGTTATTAGATCAACAAAACAATTGACTAAGCATATGTAGGAATACAGAGGTGAAACCTTTCCACTTTTTAAAACAACTCAGGTCATGGCAGTGGCTCTCTCATTACCAGACACACAACTAGGAACAACGCTTTTATTTTACAAAAATGTGAGGGATATTCTTTTGATAGAAAATAACTAATTTATGAAATTGAAACTTAAGGATTTGATAACATTATAATATATAGCCAATTAAAAGTAGCAATTACAATCTAATAATTTTATTTAAGAATTTAACCTAACAGAAAAATTAAGGTTATTGAAACGAAATAATAATTTTAAATTAAATTAAAATAAAAAGACATTTTTTTAACTAAGCTTAAAACATTTTCTTTTGCAAAAATTAAGCAATTTATAATACTATTTTGAAGACATTTCCCCCCAAAAAAGCATGACAAAAGTTAAAGTGAATTAAATGCAGTCTGATTGACCGATTCCTTGATAGTTTATACAGCCCAAAAAATTTCTTGAATCAAGTATTAAAAAAAGGATGAATAAATTTATACAACAACCAAAACGTTTTGGGTATGATGATAAAATGAAACACAGTGAAAAATGAAAAAAGTGAGTATTTTCAGAGTAACATTTTGTAGCATTATCATAAAAAAGTATTTATAAAATTATAGTTTCATTTCATTAAAATAAAAATTCAATTTAAATTTTTGAAGGAATAAAAATATTAACATTTTCAAGGAGCATTTTTTTATATATTTTATTTTATATAAAAAAGTCAAAAGAAATGCTGTTTTGGGTATTCAATTTTACATTTTGTTATACATTTTGTTATTCAATTATACATTTTGTTACATTTTGTTATACGAAATATACAAGAAGTATGATAGAATAAAAATAAAATTAACTAAAGAGTTAAAATTTCACATGCTGTAAGGGCCATTTTTATTTGAGAACTTCACATGTTATTACATTTTTAAGTGCTTTTACACACATTTTATTTTTCACTTTCCCTTGCTTTACACAACTTTACATAACTATTTCCTATGCACACCAGAAAATATTTAAAAAAAATTGATTCAAGATCTATCTCCTATTATTTATAATGATATAAGTTTTTTAAAGAATAATTTTTTTTTTTAATCATTTATTTCCTCTAATTGGGTCACACATTCTGAATTCTTAAGTTTAATTTACAGTTAAATATTTCTCAAATCATTTTAATACAACTAACATATTTTCAGTATGTTCTAACATATTATTGTAATAACTATATAATTTATTAACTATTATATTATTAACTATTTATTTATTATTATAATTTATAATATTGTAAAGCCTTCTTGTGGATTATTTAAACTTTTAAGAGATAAACAATGAAGAATGTGAAAGAACAGAAATAATGTTGTGAGGGTTAAGAAAGTGAAAAATGAATACTTACTTCTTTACTTTCTGCTTCACTCTGGGATAAAGCAAGAGCCAGTTGTAAGTCTTCCTCTTCTTTGAGTTCTTGTTCACTTTTACTTGTTGAAGATTCCTGAAAGAGATTTTTTAAAAAATATAATCACAAGAAGCTAATTATTCATACATAACAATGTAAAACAACATTACTTGAGAAGTAGCTGTTGGAGAAAGTTGCTCAGGCTGAGGAGAAATCGATTTGGTCAATGGCCTTTGTACAGGGAAAAGAAGAAAAAAAATTAACTTCTTTTTATTGCGATTTTTTTAGAATCTTATTATAATGACACAAAGAATAAAAAAATAAAGGTTTAAAAATAAATAAAAGATTACCTATTTATACTTATGCTTAAAATCAACAAAAATTTAAAATGACAATTACAATTGACTACAGTTTACAAGCACTAAGAAAAAGGTAAAAGTCTTTTAATAAAGATTCCTACTATTCATAAATAGTGTGAGGCAAAAAAGTGTGATGCTTCATAAATAGTGCAAGGTCATATTTCCTAAAATATTTTGAGTAAATTTTAAGGAGTTTCCACAGTACAAAGCATTAAAGTTGTTTGCATTTTATCAATGAACAACACCTATTTGATATCATTTGAAATATAAGTTCCATGCTTAAAGACTGTTAGTATTTCATGTACTTGTTTTTGTGTCCTGGCATTTTCATACTTCTGAAATTGTGGATAACATTAAGATAAGAATAAACTCATATTGCAACTAACATTAAGAGTACGAATGAATACCGCATAACACTTTTATAAAAAAATTTGTTTACAAAGAAATTTCTATTAGTTTTAGAAAAAAAATATTTCTATGTTTCTGAATGCAGTAAACTTCCAATTATTTACAAAAAAATCATCCATGGAATTTTGTTTTCTATTTTATTAATGGGAATCTCTAACCAATGATTTTAATGATTTACATTTAAAGTTAGAGCTGGAATATATCTCAATAAAGATAAGGATTGTGGGAAAGTAAAAAGAAACAATTTTAAGAAAGTGTGCTGAAACTAGTTAATTGCAGCTATTTGGTAAAAGACAGATGAATAAAAATCAGAGAAAAAGAGCCTCTTCCTCTTTATCCATTGCATCCGGGACCTGTAATTGGAACCAGAGTGTTGGAGTTATGTTTTCCCTGGGGCTCTAAACTTTCTACTACTCCAGAGATCTTTTAGATTTTTATTAATAAATTTTTTTTTTTATAGATTTCCAATTTTTTAGGCTTAAAAAAAAATAAAAAAATAAAGAAAAACTTTGTGTTTTTAATACATGTAATTTTAATACAGATAAATTGTGTCTGGCTATTATATTTTATTTAATTTTGTTCAAAATTGAGTTATACACATGAATTTTCATTCTTATTATAACTAACATTTATGAGATATTAATCATAATATTATCTAAAATTCCTTTTATTTTTAAAATTAAAATACTATGTTTCTTTCAATAATAATAAATGTCCTCACTTGTCCTCCTAATTATAATAAAAATCTCAAATTAAAATCTGAAACTTATAAATGTGCATAAACATATAAGAAAAATGACAGAGGCTCAGTGGAGCTGGAGCTTATTATAAGGGAGAAGAGTTGGAGCATTGAAAATTTTTCGACTCTGGATCCCTGCATTGCCATAATACTTTGCATTGTATTTCTATTGATTTGAAATGCAAGCCAAAGTGTCAATTATTTATTTTTTCTGATTCCTTCTATTGTTCTGTATATTACAATTACTGTCTCAATTTGTGCATTCAATCACAAATAGAGCAACTGAGCTTTAACACAAAGAAATATTTGACATATCTCTCTTCTTTTCTATCTATTTTCTGTTTTGCAAAAGTTTAGTCTACAGTTGTCTCGGTAATCTGTAATTAGGAATGACAAAAAAAAAAAATATTATTGTTGAAGTAAAAGAATATCAGAGTACTATCCAAATAAACTCCTAAAAGTAAATCTATGATAGTAAAATGAAGAGTTTGTGTCTCTCTCGTATAATTCTAGAACCGTTTGTGTTGTTATTATGAAATTTGGACACTGAGTGAAGAAAGAACTTTTAACCCTCCATCCTACAAATTGTGAAAAATTTTCAATTAGATGGTTTGGGAGAGACATTTGAAAAATTGAAATTTCTTATTAGTTCAGTATTAACCATTGTTATAAATTAAACTGCATGTTTAATCTCTCTTTTTTAAAATATGCAAAAGAAAAATTACAAATATATTTAATAAAACAATCTGGGAAATATGGCTACAATTGTTTGGTCAGGAGGCATGTAAACTCTCTTTACACACATAGTATCCCCAAGAGATTTTGAGAACGCTGATTGGCTTCCTCGGCAACGCCATCTGTGACGTATGGCTATTTCATTCTACCGTGTTTGTTATTTTCAGCATAGAGCGATTTCTTTACTCCAGCTTTTGTGTACAAACTTGAAATGTCAGTTTCTTCAACAAAGAAACTGCCTTCTTCATTTAAAAATGAAGTAGAATATATTTCCTCAATTACCATTACCTTTAGAAGCAATGTTCTAAATTTAAACGATTACAACAAGTGGGTAATGTAATTTGGGGAACTTCCAATACGAAATGGAATTCTAGAACTTCCAAACCTCATGTACAAAGATTTGTTTGTAGGTAACTAGTTTAGTTATTTTTAATAAAAATTTGGCAGAATTGCTTTTTTCTTTAAATTTATGATTATTACATGCATGAATTCTTATGAAGCTAATATCCCTCTGATTTATTGAATAACATTGAAATCTGAGTTTAATTGCCAGGCTTAATTCTTATACTCACTATAAAATGAAAACTGAATAGTTTTCACTTTATATTTATTTAATTAAATTAATGTTCATCGAATTAAATGAATATTTTATTTATTTCTTGTGAATTACTAAAATCAAATTATAACATTCTAAATTTAAGATTAATTAGTGGCGCCATCTATTATTTTAAATTAAAACTAAAAGATCCGCATTATGCCTACCTATTTATAACTTAAGTTTAATGTTTTTTTTTTTATTTGTTAAATGTTTTATAATACCGAAAAACTATTAATTGACATCTAAGAAGTCAAGCAATTGTCTTCTAAGATGCTAATTTTATTAATTTTTGATTGCATAATTCCCATAAAAATAAAAGTTAATGATTATGAATTGTCCATTAAATTAATACCATGAGTAATGAAAGAATAAATTTACAAAAAATTCCATCTTTTATCTCTAGTACATGGAATGTAAATATTTTTTTATTATTTAATTGCAGGAAATTATTTGTTTGTCACCACAGTGCGTTTATAAAAGTGCCGCAGGCAAAATGTAAAAGAAGTTTTTCAAAAAATTCTGATTGTCAAGCAACAATATCTATAAAAGTGAAGTTGAACAAAAGATCAACAAGGAAATCAGATTATTGTACTTTGTAAACTTGTTATATGATACTCGCTAGAAAATAAATTTTATTAATTATGAATATTCTAAAATTTTTTTGCTGAAGTATAAAATTTTTTTTTTTTTAACATTTTAGAATATTTTCCTCTAATATGATAAAATCTTTTTCAAATAATCAAACATAATTTTAAAAATTTATTTATATACATTTTAAAATCTCATATAATAAATTCAAATTTAACTGAGTGGTTCTGCAATCATACTAATAAATTTAAGTAAGAGATTTTAATTTCTAAGTGCATAAGGATATTCATAATGCTATTCAATTTGAATATTAATCAATTCTTATATACATATTACATAAAAGCTAGCTAATAAAACTTTAATTTATGTTTAATAATTATTATTATACTAAATTGATGTTTTACCAAAACATGATTGTTTACCTTGCATTTACCTAAAATTCATAACATTAATATTAAAAAATATTATACTGAAACATACAAAAAATATTTTAAACAAATAAAGAAAAATATTAGAATAAAATTTAAAGCAAATTAGATTTAAATAAATGCGTTATTATTAAAATACAATTAATGACGCTTTTAAATTTTTTGAAGAAAACTTTAACATTTGTCTTAAAATTAGTATGAGAAATATACTGGGACTGATTTATGATTGATTTACATTTTGGGAACAAACTACAGAGAAATGATATTGGGGAGGAGCTACAAAAAGACGTAACAGAAGGCAATGCTTAGAAAGCCAATTAGCGCTCTCAAAATCTCTTGGGGATACTATGTGTGTAAAGAGAGTTTACATGCGGTCAGGAGAGCGGTCCAAAGTTTGGATTCCTTAATATTAATTTTATTCTTTGCATATTTCATCATATCTCCAGAAAATTGAGTAGAAAAATTTTTGCACGCAATTATAAAACTCATATCTAAACATAATTTAATGAAAAAGAATAACTTTTAGTAAATATTTATTATTTTATTTAAGAACAAAATAAAAAATTTGAGTGAAATCGGTCAAATAGTTCCTGAGAAATCAAAATTTAAAAATATGACTTTAAAAAAAAAAAAAAAAACAGCAAACAAACAAACTTTTGTTTGAAGAAAGAACCATATGATACAAAAATCTGCCCAGTTACATTCTAAATTATTATATGAGAACTATAAAGAACAGCTCAATATAAAATGAGTTGATTTAAACATATTTTTAAGATGCATTTCAAATAAATATGTTAGCTTTTACTGAAGAAAAAGAATGCATCTGTGTCACTTAAGAATTTTATCTACAAAAATTTAAGTGAGCAAAGCAGAATAACAGAATCCAAAAAAAAGAGATCTTTTAGAGATGTGCCAACAAGAATATTTTGTATAATTATCTATCTTCTGTAAATTTTTCAACAAAAAAATAAGCACCTTTTAAAAACACTACACACCCTGTCAGTAGTTTTTCTAAATACTTAAACTGTTATTTCATATATCTTTGAATCACACTTATTTTAACTTTTAAAGATACTTTGCTCTTCTTTTCTTCTTCTAGGGACTCGGTGTTTCTTCCAGTTAATTCTTTCCTTTTAGTTTTTTCTGGTAAAGGGATAATAATGGCAAAAACGAAATTGTTTTAGACCCCCCCTTAAATAAGTAAATGTTAAACAAATTTGAAAAATTAAAATTATGAGCATCTTCAGTGAGAATCAGCAGCTTTAGGAAGAAAAGTGTTTTGGAATAAAGTTCTGGTTAAAAAGTACATTGATAAAGTAGCTTTTCACCTAATATTTCTGCTTAGGGACATCATCTATATGAATAATACTTTCAAATAAGACTACATGGGATAAGATAAACTTTCCAAGATTTGTAACTAATAGTAGTAATCACAGAAATAGTTTTACGGATCACTGCCCAGTGATGCTCTTTTGTTTAATTAACTTGATTTCATTGAAATATTAAAAAAAAAATTTTTTTTTTTTAAAAATTAATGAGATATTTTTTATTTGAGCTAGCTGTAATGAATACAAAATTTTTAGAATATTTATGAGATAAAATAATTTCCTATAAAAGAAATCAGCAACTGATTTACTCTTCTATTAAAGACGATATTTTTTTATTCTTACATAATCAATAAGAGCATTGAATTAGTATCATAATGTAGGGTGCACAACCTTTTCGAGTGAAGGGCCACTTGCACAGCAGGTTAGCTAACGAAGGGCTGCACATGTATTTAGACATGTTAATGACAAATGTAGTAATGTTTATTTAAATAAATGTAGTAATGTTTATTTGCGTTCTATTTTTTTATCAATAAACTTAGCAATATATTTGTAAAAAATTAAAGGTGTTCAATTATTAGAATTCATTAAAAAATAAAAATAAAATTATAATTTTTTTAAAAATTTTTTTTTTCTATTTTTATCATATGAACAATAGATTTATCAAAATAAATAAGCATTGAAGAAAAGAAATGTTTTTTTAAATTTTTTTTATCATATCACGCAATACAAAAAATAATTTTAGAATTAAATTCGAATAAAAAAAAATCGGCAATGCCCACAGAATGAAAGCAAGAAAAAAATTTTGCTCATAATTAAGTAATATAAATTCAAATTAAATATTTTAATTGAAGAAAATTTATAGGTTTTTAATAAAAGCCTAAAATTAAAACAAAACTGTGATAGTTCAAAAAAAATATCAATGCTTATTTTGTAATGTACTTTATTGTTTCATTTTATTAATTATTAGATTTTTTATATCGTAAAAATTTTCCTTCTTTTTTAATCGAAAAAGATCACTTAAGCAACAAAAAATTGAAATCTAAACTACAAACAGTGTGTAGTTTAAAAATTCATGTTTTCCGCCATTTTATGAATTTCTCAAGTTGCAATAACATTGCATTTAAATTAGGGATGTAACGAGTATTTGGCCCTTCTGTGAAAAATTCAGTTGGTTGAATGATCAGTCAAATATTGGGTTGAATATTGTTTAGAAATGTATTTTTCTAAGTTTTTATTTTTAATTTGTATAGATATGATAAAGAATAATATAAAATCGTATTTTAACTTTATTATGGTATTGTTTATTATAAGAAATAGTTTTTGCTCAAATTTCTTCAATTTTAAAATCCATTTTTCTGCACATGTATTGCAAATTTATCTTCTAGAAGACTAATGGAAAAACGAAATTCAAACTAGATTACTTTATACTGAACCACAAGTTTTTGACTTTCTGCTTTTTTTCCTCTCTTTTTTTGGAAAAAAAAAAAAAAAAAAAACTATAATCAGACTAGTCAATTTCGTCATTTTTTCGGTACTTTGAGAATTGAGAAGGATTTTTTCCCATTTTTTGCTGTTTTTATTATAACTCAGCATTTTAACAGAACATATCATACTATTAATTTATTATCACTCTTTCTCTGTACTGTAATATAAATAACCAGTAACATAGAAAAGTGTGATTTTCAGTATTAAAGTTTTGTTTCAGGAACTAAAAAAAATTTGTTTTTTTTTTGTTTTTCTTTTTATAGGCATTTTTTAAAAAATAAAGTAACAAGTAAAATTTTTTTTATAGCAATTTTTCTTCTTCTAAAAATATGGCAATGTGAAAATTTTAAATTAAGATTTTCAGCATACGATTTTCATTTAAAAAATTAAGAACGTTGTTTCTAACTTTTTATTTTCTTTAAATAAAACTTTTTTTTTAATAGACGTTTTTATTATAAAACCATAATTTTTAATAGCATTTCTGTTGACTTAATTCTTTTTTCTTGGCTTTTTCTAGTAATTGGAAAACTGAGATGTTCAGCTTTAAAAATTTTTTTCAAAAATTAAGATCGATTTTTATGTTTTCTGTTTCCCTTTCGACATTTTCAAACAGGTTCTTGATTAGCCTTATTTTTTTGCGTTAATTTATGAATACGTTTTTCCAGGAAATATTATTCTGAGCATTAAAATTTTAGTTTCAGTGCTGCTATAAAAGATTTTGCTATTTGGCACCAAGTGTACGGCGTTCAGTCTATTTTATTTATTTATTTTTTGCCAAATATTTGGTTTTTGACCATATTACAATTCATTACCTCATTCGACCAAATCATATTCATTGTGGAAAAAAAGAAGGAAAAATAACAAGGATTTACGATAAATCTGTACCGAAATACCGTATCAAAAAGTGATTATTTAAATGCGCGATTAACATTCGCATGCCGTAATAACATTGTAGTTAAATAACGGGATCGTTACAATCACGTGGAAAAGTATAGAAATAATTGGAAAAAAAATTACTTATATTTATGCTGAACTCAGCACGAGTAAAGCGTGTCAAATGCACAATTTAAATTTCGCAAGTTGTAAGAAAATTATCGGAATTTTTTATAGTACGTGGGAATGCATAGCAATAACTGCCGAAAAAAATTGTTGAAAAAAGAAAGAATTGCAAAAGAAAAAGTTAAAAAATCACTTAGATTTAAGATGAAATCGTCACAAATAAAGAGCACCAAAAAGTGATTATTTAAATGAGCGATCTAAAACTCTCGTCGTAATAAAAATTCGGGATTTTCGAAATCACGTAGAAAAGTGGAAATAACTGTTTATAAGAATCATTTATATTTACGATAAAATCAGCTTAAAGAAAGCGCGTAAAACGTACTTTTACTAAAGAATCTGTTAGAATTTATGGTGTCAAAACGTGATGACTTAAAAGTGCAATAAAAAATATTAATTTTAAAATTTTTTTTTGTGTGTTTAGAAGCTCTCGCGGGCTGAACTTCAGTAGTCGAAGGGCCGCAGGTTGTGCACCCCTATACATAATGTATAAACAAGAAAAAAGTAAGAGTTCCTACATACTTGGTCAATTTTTCCCAGCATGCTTCACACACTCTGACATCTTTCTCGATACCAAAGCGGGGAATGGGACAGCTGCGAGACGAGCACTTGTTGCAAAATATCTGACCGCAATTCCTACAATGATGCTGCATAAAATACGGAATTAGAATCAAAGTAAAATATAATTTAATTTTTTATAATATAAAAAAAGGAGGATTTCTGTCAGTTGATGAGAGGGCAAATAGGCGCAAAGACGTATGTGGGTATGATATTGTTAATAAATCAATATAAATTTGTCGGAAATGAGTTTTGAAATAGTTTATATAACAAAATATGTTAATTTATGTCAGTTTATAAATTTAGTATTTATGTTAAAACTTAAGTCAAAACTAAACTTTTTAAGTCAAAATGTATTTAAATTAAATAACTAATCTAAACTGAAATTTTTTATGTATTAATTTTAAATTCGATTCAAAATCAGTAAATATTGTTTGTAATTTCTCTTCTAAATTATACCTATTTTGTTTTTACTAATACATTAAAAAAAATCAGTATAAGTTTAATATTTTTTACACAAAAAAAGTATTAAGTTGAGCAATTTTATATTTGCTTATATGAGTTATTTTTCAAGCGATGAGCAAAACACATCTAAACCATCAGAATGCAAGTTAAAAATATAAACACTTTTTAATGTCATGATGATAAAAAAGGTGGCTAATGTTGAAAAATTATGTTCTGTAACTAATAAAACTCTTTTATTTACTGTTTCATATTCTAACTGAAAGCATTGTCTATTTCAACATTTTATATTTTATTATTCCAAGTTTTGAAATATGATAAATTTGAATTAAATATTTGTTTAAATTAAAATATTTTGTAATTTAGTAAGATAAATACTCCTTTTAATAGGAAACAGTTAATAACCTTTAAAAGATAAGTTTTGTCAATACGAAAATTAATTTTAGTTAAATGTGAAATAAATTGTACTTTTAACATCTTTTGACGCTTTTTGGTAGCTGCAAATAAACTACTTATGTTAAAATGAAATTTATGGCTCTGTGGCAGTGAACTATAATTGTGAAGAACAGGGGTTTGATTCCCAGTGGCAAGCCCACCCAGCTGCAGGCTGATGGGTATCAACTTGTATAAGACGGTACTGTGCGGACCATATTGACTAAATCATGCTGTTGGTAGAGCTTTAACCTCTATGACCCTCCTTACAACAGACTGTTGAGGGAACTTCAACAGAATTAGGATAAAAATCTAAAGTAGAAAAGTTTATCAATCTGCAAAGCCTTATTTTAGTATCATATTTTGCATGTATAGTTAAGAATGCTTTTTAAAGGTCTTTAATGATTATAAAACATTGTTCAGATATATTAAAGGTAAACTGTAAGCTTTTTCTAACTGTATTCTCACTTATTATTTCCTAATCAGACTATAACTTGGAGTATTTATATAGAAAAAACATTTCCCCCCCTAATTTAATGCTATTACTTATATGTATTTGATTTGAAACAGTATCCAATAAGTACTTTTTCTAATAACACATTTTATTAAAAAATATTTAATTTCAATTTCCTCAAAAATTAGTTATTACATAAAGATGCGATATTTAACACTGACAATTAAAATATAAAACTTTCTCTTGAGGTGAAAAAAAAAATTGCGATATGAATATATAATTTATTACTAAATAAATAAAATATTTTGTAAATAATAGATTAATAAATCCTTTTGAGATCCATAAATTATGTTAAACAAGACATTTTAAAGGGAAAGGGGCCCTTTCTTATATTTGAATAAACCTATTTCTCTCAAAACAGGTTTTTTCCTCAGTGGAAGAAAATTAATAACTCTGTTAAATATTAAAATTAAAATATATATTTTTTATGCCCTTGAAATCATATGAACATTAATGCAGTATTGTGATATCAGTAAGTATTTTATTAATAAATAAATTATTTAAATGAACTACCGATAAAATATGTATTTATTTAATTAATTAGTAATTTTGAATATAAAAACTCATAATTTTTTTAACAATTTAAATACATAACACACTATTATTATTTAGGAATGCAACATTAGTCCAACTAAATATTAGGGAAAATAAAGAATAATGTATTAATTATATGGAAAAAGAGTTTTCTAAAATAAATTACTTTAAAAAACATATTTCCTGCAAAATTTTCATACTTTAAGAGATAGCTTTGAAAACAAGTAAAAAAACATGATCGTAAAAAATAATATGGAAAACCATGAACAGTAATGCGAATTTATGAAACTTCCCAAATTAATAAAACTAAAATGCAATGATTTTAATAACAAATAGCATGTTTAAATGGATGAATTTTTCTTCTTAGTAATCAACAAACAATTATCATTGTAAGCTAAACTATTTGGATCTCAAACACATATAATTTTTTAACACTTAATAAAAAATTTTGAATTTTCAATTAAATTCATAAATATCCTGGTATTTATAAGATTGGGCTCTTTACAGAGGTCAATATTATTGGTATTTTAAAATTTTTTTTTTTAAAAAAGGTAGGTATTATCTTGGTTAGGATTTCTCCAACAGATTACCTTCCTTTGAATAACGGTAAATTGAGTTCTGCACCGATGACAACAACTTCCGTCTGACCAGTCGGGAGCAGTATCAGCAACAAACATTGCATCACTTTCCTTCAAAATTTGCAACTTGTAGCCTAGTTTGAAACACAATATTATTTAATGTCAATATTCACATACATTCAAATACTTCAATTATTTTATTGAAAACATACATTTTCTTATCCATCCATTTAATATATATAGATTTGTTACACTATAACTTTTAAACAGGTGCAGCATTTTAGAAACATAAAATCCGGCATCATGGCAACACGATGATGCGGCAACAAACTGACAAATTAAAGAAGATATACGGATTTAATTTAAAAAAAGGAAAAAAAAAAGGAAATAAATAAATATATATATTATATTACATACATGAAAAATACAGTATTAATATATTTATCTATTTTTTGTAAATATTTGTACATGGAAAACAAGCGCAGCAATTTATACAAAATTTTAGATAGGCTCATTTTACTGTCCATAAATTCAAATTTTCAAGACTTTACAAAATTTATAAGTGTTGCTTATTCAATGTTTCTTGACATATATAAAAAAATGTAACACAATATACAGTAGACAGTTTGAGCCTGATTCTTTGCATGTAGACTTTAGATCAATGATTGGATAACAATTTTTATACTTTTTTTTTTTATAAAAGATGGCTAACACACTCTACATGCTAATTTTTCAAAACAGTAAAATTATTATTAGGCTAAATTTAATAAACTATAAAAAAATTATTCTTTGCATTTAAACACCAAACACATAACAAATTAACAAAAAGGTTTGTTGATAAATTCAGGAAAAAATATATACTCAAAAAATTGCGATCCAAATCTTTCCATAATTCCTCAATCAGAAATGAAATATAAAGAAATAATAAAGTTTTCAGTAATTTTAACCAATACATGGATGCTTTTCAATAAATAACTAATTCTACTGTCTTTCTTGTGAATACAATGTTTTATATGGGATAATAAACATTTTAGAGTCTCGACGGGAATAAAGTGGTAATTAACCAACTTATTTAGGAATTGAATTATTGATTAGTTATTTTATTCCAGTTTTCAGTAGCTATGAACTAAGCTAAGCATTACTAATAGCTAAGCATTACTAATAATATACTAATAGCATCATGTGATTAAGATAAAAGAGCTTTTATGTACTTTCATGAAACTTTCATCGATTTTTCATTTTTTGCATTGTTTTTGAATCAAATGATGGAGATCATTTCAGACAATATTGTTTTCTTACCAAAGTTAATTGTTTGTAATATTTTATAACAATTTAAATAATATTAGGCAAATTGGTTAGGTTTGGTGCACATGGGGTTTTATTCACATTTGAATTTTAAACAGATTTTATTTGCACACTGATCTATGTTTGTTTATTGTTATATTCAAAAATCAAAAAAATTCACCACGTACAATAACAGCAGAAAAACCATTTAAGCAAACTTCTCTAATATTAAAACATCTACAAATTTTCACAATGACACTTGCCACACAATTTTAAAATAATCATTAACAAATATTGAATTACTTATGCGTTTGATAGCAGGATTTCCACTCTTTTCACAAAGCAAAAACTAAGGACATTTTTTTGAAAAAAAATAAGGAATTTTTTGAAAAATTAAGGATCTAAAAATAGTATGATTGTTTATCATCGAATATACATATGCATTCCTTGACAATGTCAATTATTCACCTTTCTTAAAAAAGATAGATAAAAAGTTATAAAAAATTATATTTCTATTTAATAAAAAATTATAAAAAACAATTTTATTCCAATGCAAGTACCAATATAATTGTATTAATTAACAGGGTTCGCTAAAGTAGGAACAGGCAACTTTTGCCTACCCGGGTTAGGCCTTATGTAAAAATATTTTCAGATTGTTAAGAGTTAACGACATGTATGCAACTAATCCGTATTCCATTTTCAATGATTTCATTAAAATTAAATAGTAAAATTAAAGTGCAGAAATAAAGATTCAAATGGTTTTTTTTCGTTCATGAAAAAAAAGAAGAAATAAAGAAATTCGGAAAAAACATTGAAAAAATTATTAGAACAAGTTTTTATATTTTACTGTAACACAATTTTAGTTCTGAGAAATTTTGCTTAATATTCAGTTATGCCAAAAAATTCCTTCTTTTCTATTAATAGAATGTTACATGGGTATATATTAAAAGATTTAATACTAAAAAAGTTCAATAAGAGTTAAGCATGAAAGTAGTTTTCTTAACTATGTCATGTATAATTAAGTCCTATTTCAAATAAATATAGGCCCTACTAATATCTAAGCACCTTAAATGATTCCACTATTTTTCCATTAGGCCTTTAAACTTATTGTAATAAATATTTTATAAAAAAATTTACAGACTAAAAATACAATTATGCTTGAGAAGATTTATAATTTTTAAACCAATATGGTTTTTATATTAGTTTTCGGTGGAATACATAAACAAAAGGGTCAAAATGATTTTTTAAAGTTATCAACACATTCCTATGGCCAGAAAATTGTTAAGGTTTCTTAATTAACAAATTCTGATAATTATTTATTTTTTCATCATTTACAGATATTAATTTGTAATATTTCTTGATCATCCTCCAAAATTCTTAATATTTTTCTCTACTATTATCATGATTTGATATTTTATTTTTATCCTAAATTAACAGTTTAAAACTGAAAGTGGTATTCTTTTATTATAAAGTAATCCGGTAATATCACCTTATCAGGTAATGTTTGTAAAAACAATATTGAAAAGTTTGGAAAAACATATTGAAAACAGTATGTAACTTGCCATTTTAAAATTATTACTAAACAGCAAATGTTTTATATTTACTTTTATAATGAGCTTTACATAAAAATTTTTCCAGCCAAAACTGTTGTTAAGAAATTAAGAATTAACTTTACATAATATTACTAAACAATCTAGCAAGAAACATAGACTAATTTAAAAAAAAAAGAAAAAAAAAAAAGTATATTAAGTTGCAATGTCAATTGAACAAAATGATTAAAAAAATCTAAATTTATATTTTAATCTAATAGACATTAATAACAAAAAGTTTGGGATCTTTTAATTAAGCAGATAAAAATTTTTATGGAACAATCTGCTTAGTTTTCGTTATAGATTCTAGTTCAAACATTTTTTCTGAAACTTCTTATCTTAGGGCTTTATGTTATTCTTATAAGCACATATGCTACCAGTAAATCCGAATTTCTTGAATTCTGTTGATTTTAAAGGTTAATGTGGGTCTTCTACTTAGAACTAACTGCTCCTCCCACAAAAAATGGCATGATTCAATGTGCAGTATCCCCCTTTTCCACACACTATTATTTTATTTTGGAATGCTTCACTCTCCTCACAGAGTATCATTTTAGGCAAAAGGAATAATATATTAATGTAAGGACATGTTTTGTTGCCTGTAGCTCCCTCACACACATTCCTTCTAGTCTCTCTAAAATGCTCTACTCTCAATGCATGGTCAAATTCTAGGTGATAAAAGAAAAAGTTTTTGTTTTAAATATTTTTGTAAGACCGAAAATTTGTTCCTGTTAACTACAGTGATCAGGGGTGATTGTGAGCCCAAGTCAAAATTCCGGAAAATTTCTTGAGTAAAAAAAAAAAAGTTTAAATCAAAAAAAAATTTAAACAAGGTTTTTTCTTTTTTCTCAATATTTCTTAGTTTATTTAAAATATATTAAAAATTTTACACATACCTATACCATTTACACATACCTATTGTTATATATTAATTTTCATCGGTACATTAATTTTATTAAAAAAAAAAATAAATAAATAAATAAAAAAAAAAAAAAATCGAGGCATCACAGACCAATAATATAATTGAATTGTAAAAAGTATTTTTATTTTTATATTTTTAATCTGTCTTGTAACAATTGGCTGGTGGCTGGGTCGCGTGTAGGCGATTTTTCCTTTTTGAGTTTAAAGTCCCTTCGCAAACGATTATTCCCTAACAGGCAGTAAATGGCTGAAGAGGAGTGATATAATGGATGAAGAGGAGTGACGTAACGGTATGCGAGCCTATCAGCGATTGCCAGAGGGCGCTGGTTTTCCTCCCTCCTTTTTTTCGAATCTTCGACGCAGAGCGCGTTAGTCAGTCTCTTAAAAAATTTTCTATTCTTAGGTTTTGAAATTTTAGGCTGAAGCTTCGGCCTAACCGGCATCCCGCATCCATGGATCGGATAAGTACCATTTCAATTAAACGAAAATTCTAATTTTTTTATTTGCTTAGTAAAGTGATTTAAATCATGTTAATGTTAAAAAATTTTAACTTAAATTAGGAACTTTAAAAATTCTAATTACTCCGCCAATTTTAAACCACGTGCATGATGATTTTTTTTTTAAACCCAGCCAATTATTTTTATAAATTGTTAATGTTTGATATGTTCATTAATATAATCTAAGCTCTTATAACATTTTAAATTAATTAGATAGTGCACCGAATTTTCGAATATCTAATGTATTCTAATTGTTTAACGAAGACACTATATTTGTATAAGAGCAAATGCATTGTAACCAAGAATTATGTTTTAATATATATTTGTTTTTAAAAGTTAAATTAGTCTCTAATTCTGACTATGTCTCATGCTAATTCTTTGGATAGGGTCAAAGCTAGTGCACGTGCAGTCTAGTGCCATGATTCTCAAAGATTATTTATAATATTTTTAAATAGCTGAATATTTCGTTAAATAATGCAAATTAACATTGCTTGTAATTAATTCCAGTCCAAATTGCTATTTAGATTAGCAGATTAACATTGCTAGCAGATCTTGAGTCACATGGATGGCCTGCACGAGCACGTTAGGGAACAGTGATTATTGAGGTTAAATGTATGGATGAAGTTATTAATTTTAACATTTAAATCACGATGAAGTTATTTCGAGGTCTAGTTATATTTATGACTTTTAATTTAAAAAATTACACAACGCAACCATCGTTATTAAGAAACTATTCTAAGTACTATACGATCTAATTAAGGTATTATTTTATTAAATGCTTAGTACTGATGGATAAAAGTCCAAAAGGCATTTAAAGGTAGTTAAAAATGAACTATACTTCGAAATTGAAAAAATAACAGATTTTTAAATTTACAACTCCTGGTTAGTCTTTTAAAGTAATTTAATATATATGTTAAATTATAACTAATATTTTAATTTAAAAAAAAAAATTTAATATAACACTATTGCGGGTTAAAATTTAAATATAACACTGGTGCCATGACCAGTCGCGATAAGTTTAAATTAAAATAAATACTACCAATAAAATAAGTGGTTATATAATGAGTTAATACTGACATAAAATTACATATGTACACAATATGAACGTATGTTTTGCAGTGTAAAATTGTAGCAGTGTTGTTTTCTGAATTATTTTTAATTATGGTAATACTATGATTGTGTTTAATTCTGTTTATGGTAATTACTATACTTTTTTGAGGTATATCAATGAATATTTGTATTATATGTTTTTAAATGTCTTATTAGGAAATTTGTGTTATGTTATAGTCATAGTTATGGGTTATAGTAATAGGCAATTTAAGTCCTTGTAATACTGGATAGGTTGATTTTCGAATAGTTGGTTAAATAATTTATCGTTATGGATGAGTCAGGTGAAGCCACGGAAATTTTGGCTGCGAGCAATACTCCCGTTGTTATTCCGAGTGTCAGAGTCACTTCAAATTTTATTGCAGATTATTTAAATTTTATTCCCAAATTCGACGGTAATTCTTCACTAAATGAATTTGTTCATAGACTTAACGAAATAGCAGAACATTGCGATTGGTCAGAAAAAGATAAGATATTCGCGTTAAAATTGAGAATTACAGGAGAGGCGCAAGAATACCTAAACAGTCAAAGAGACAGGGACATAACTTTTAACGATATTGTCAAAAAATTAAAAACTAGATTTGAAAGAAAGAATTCGGTGACTACTAGTATTGGCAAGCTAACTTCCGCTTACCAGTTACCTGTAGAGAGTGTTAGACAATTTCTTTCACGAATTGAAAGCCTTTCATACAACTGTATTCCGGAAGAAAATGGTGAGGCATTCGAATCATACAGGCTACAGTTATTACTCAGCGCAGCGAGACAAGGCATTAAAGGTGAGATTTTAAAAGGAATAGGAGCTGTGGGGTTCACAGACTATAGGGAATTTAAAAACCATGCCATAAACTTCGAGGAAACATTAGCAATCGCGAGGCCCACTACAGAGGAGGTAAATAGTTTCGAATCTAGAAATGCGTGCGATAATAGTACAGAAATAAAAGAATTAAAAGAACAAATAGCGATTTTGGCAGAAAACATTAAAAAAATGCAAATAAGGGGTAGGGAAAATAAAATTAAACCTGACCATCAAAATTTTAGGCAAGGCAGTCAAATAAAAATATGTAAACGATGCAACAAGAGAGGACACATTGCACCCGCGTGCAGAACTTTAATTTGCAATTTTTGTGGAAGGCATGGCCACTTAGAGGAACGTTGTTTCCAAAAACGGAAAGCAAATAATTTAAACGAGAAAGGGGGGGAATAGATGAGGCGCGTCTTTCCGTTGCTACCCCACTCATAGTGCCATCTTTAAACATAATGAGAAAAGAAAGTATAGTATCCTTGCCCAAAATTCAATTAAAAATAAATAAAAAAAACTACGTTGCTATGTTGGACTCGGGATCATCTCTTAATGTTATATCCAGGGAAATTTTGGAAGAAATGCAGTGTAAATTTAAAATTGAAAAATGTAACTTGTTAGTTCAAAATTTTACGGGTGATACAGCCAGAATCAATTCTTTTGTTAACATACATTTTAAAATTAATGATAACCTTTTTAAGGAAGATTTTTTTATAACTCCTAATCGAATAAATTCAGACTATGACATGGTCTTAGGAAACCCATTTTTGGCAGGAAATAAATTTAACCTAAATTTCGATAAGAATTGTATTGAGAATAAAAATTTAAAATTAAATTGGACTAACAGCAAAATAGATAAAGTCGAATGTAATCTATGCGAAAAGGAAACAGGAATTAAATTATACACTCAAAACAAGTACATTTTAAAGCCTAAATCTGAACAGATAATATTTGTAAAATCACGGGTAAAGAATTTTAAGCATACTGAGCAGGTACTAATTTCTAATGTTCAAAAACTCAGTGATCTAGGTGTTTGGGTTGCTAGAAACATCAATAATTTTTCTGAGTCTAATGTTTATCCGATAACAGTAATTAATACCCAGGACGAATGTATACACTTAAATAAAAACTGTAATATCGCAATACTCGAATGTTTAAGCAAAACACGTGTAGAGCAATGTAATTCCTTGGAGACTGCACAACTTGGAGATGATTTTGAGGCATGGGGAGGTGATATCGAAATCGATCATTTAGAAGCAGGAAAACAGGAAACCTTAAGACAGTTTTTAGAGAACTACCCAGACATATTCGCAAAAAGCGTAAAAGATCTTTCAGGGTGCGACACCCTTTTACATCGCGTAGATTTAACTGACGATATACCGGTAAGGCAACGTCATTACAAGGTTCCCCACCATCTAAAACCCGAAATGGAAAAACAAATAAATGAGCTACTCGAGAATAAAATTATTAAGGAGAGTACGTCCCCATATTCAGCTCCGGTTGTACTAGTAAAGAAAAAAGACGGCTCTTATAGGCTATGTACTGATTTTCGTAAACTAAATTTAAAAACACTCCCTGACTCACATCCGATTCCTAATATGACCGATCTGGTAGATAACCTTTCTGGCGCCAAATTGTTCACCATTTTAGAACTCTGCGCAGGGTTTTATCAAATGAAAATTAATCCTAATGATACCTTTAAAACAGCATTCGCAACAGAAAATGGATTATATGAGTGGTTACGCGTCCCATTCGGATTGCGAAATTCACCTAATTCCTTTCAAAGATTAATGGGAATCGTCTTGTCTGGTCTCAGACCTTTACAAATTGGAGTATATCTAGATGATATCATCATAGCTTCAGAAAATGATGCAGACGAACACTTAAAAAAACTAAAAATCGTTTTTGATAGATTGCGCAAGCACGGGCTTAAATTAAAACCAAAGAAATGTAAATTTTTAAAGACAAATGTAACATATTTAGGATTCACTGTTGAAAATGGTAAAGTTTTCCCGGATAAAAATAATATTGATGTAATAAATAGTGCTAGAATTCCCAAAAATTTAAAACAGGTACAATCCTTTTTAGGCATGGTAGGTTTTTATCGAAAATTTATTCCAAATTTTTCTAAAATCGCGTTACCTTTAACAAACCTAATCAAAGAAAATACTAAAATTGAATTTAATGATGAAGCGCTTAAATCTTTCAATACATTAAAAAAATGTTTGATTAACGAACCATGTTTATTATTGCCCAATTTAAAAAAAGATTTCATTTTAAGCACAGATGCTTCAAAATATGCTTTAGGTGCTGTTCTGAGTCAGTATGGCGAAGACAATCTACTCCACCCTGTTGCTTACGCAAGCAGAAAGTTAAAAGGGGCTGAAATTAATTATTCAACTGTAGAAAAAGAAATGTTGGGAGTTGTATTTTGGGGTAACTCATTTCAGGCAATATCTGTATGCTAAACATTTTACGGTTTTTTGTGACCAAGCTAGTCTTTCATACGCATTAAAATTAAGAGATCCCACGTCACGCATAGCCAGATGGGTAATGACCTTACAGCAATTTGATTACAAGATAATACACAAGCCTGGAAAACAAAACATTACAGCGGATTACTTATCGAGAGAAATAAGTCATGTAAATAGTTTAGAATTAATTTCATTTGAGTCAGAACTGCTTGAAAAAATTAAATTAAGTCAAAATTCAGATCCGTTTTGCTTAAAAATTCTGGACGAGTTAGAAAATGAGGATAACACCAGTTCAAAGTCAAATTTTTTTGTTAAAAATGATCTACTTTATTGCAATTCAAAAAATGATAAAGATAAGAAAAAAGATAAACTTGTAATTCCACTAAACTTAGTATCCGAAATAATAAAGTTATGCCATGATTCACCCACAGTTACTCATCAGGGATTTTCTAAAACCTTAAATAGAATCAAACAATACTACTTTTGGCCTAAAATGTACAAACATATTTTTAACTATATAAAATCATGCAAGTCTTGCAATGAGAGAAGAGCACATAAACCGAGTAAGTTAGCTCCTTTACAAAGGGTACCAGTTACATCGAAACCTTTAGAGCTTATTGCTATTGATGCTCTTGGACCCTTACCGACAACCTTCATGGGAAACAAATATATTTTGGTTTTCTCAGATTATTTCAGCAGATGGCCAGAGGCTTATGCTACCCCGGATATTAAGTCTGATACGGTAGCCAGAACCCTTGAAACCTTTATTGCTAGTCACGGAGTCCCAAATCATTTAATTACTGACAGAGGCTCAAATTTCTTATCCAAATCAATATCGGAGGTTTACGAGAAGCTGGGAATAAGAAAACACTCAACTAGTGCTTACCACGCACAGAGTGATGGGGTAGTAGAGCGTCTTAACGCTACAATTTTAAATTCATTAAGTCATCTAGTAAATGAGTCTCAAAATGACTGGGACAGACACCTTAATTTTGCTCTATTAGCTCACCGTACTGCAATGCACACATCAACAGGTTTTACACCAGCTTCAATTTTGTATGGGAGAGAACTACAGCTCCCACATAACTTGTTAACAGGGGAAAATAGACTATCATATGCAGATATTAAAGATTATGTTTTCGATTTAAAAGACAGATTAAGGAGATCATTTGATATTGTTAAGAAAAATCTCACTGAAGCGGCTAAGAAACAGGAGATTCGAAGGGAGAACATTTCTAAAGATAAAAATATTAAATTAAATGACTTCGTTTATTTATACACCCCCACCTTCAAACAGGGAAATTCAAGGAAATTAAGTAAATTAAACACGGGTCCCTTTAAAGTAACTAAAATTATATCACCAGTAAATGTTGAGATCGAGCCTGTGAGTGGAGGTAGCATGAAACGAGTGCATATTGATAGATTAACTAAGGTACCTTTGCGACTCGAACATTTTTCAGACACTAAATTAGATAAGGGTGATGTAAACAATGAGGCAGTTAATTCTCCAGATGTTGAGGTGAAGAAAAAAATTCATGACTATAACCTACGCACTCGAAGAAAAAGGTAAAATGATTTGTAATTAAATTAATTGATTCGGAATTCAGTGATGAGTAAAAATGAAGTTGTGATTGATTAATGATTGAATTAATAATGAGTTAATTGAGATTAAGATTGATTGGAGTTGATACTATTAATTAATTAAATAATATATATGAGGTTGAGAAGAGATATCAATATTGATATATATATATAAAAATTGAGGGATTAATGAGATAATTAAATTAAGTAAGAAAAATTTAGGATGAAAAAGGTTATTGTAGATAGACATAATTGTAAGGCAGAACAATGATAAGGTTTTGGTAGTGAAAGGGGAAGAAGGTAAAAAAAAAATGAAAAACTGTTTTAATTTTATGTGTATAAACTCATGAGGGTGGATGCGATCAGAGATAAAAAATTGTTAACTTCTGTGGATAAGAATCAAGTAAGAGGATGTTAAGTGCAACAAACGGACCAAGCAGCTGTTTGGTGATTTGGTAGAGAGGAGATTGGAGGGTTATTCCGAGCTGAGTTTCCATGGAAGAAGAGATCCTTGACAAATATGAGCTGAGTTCCAATGGAGGAGAAGAGAAGTTGATCCTTGACAATTCCGAGCTGAGTTCCCATGGAAGAAGAGAGAATGTTGATCTTTCAGAGACCTAAAGACACCGACCGATGGCCACGGTTGTTGTCTGAGTAAATGCAGCAACCTGGAACGTAAGGTCGACCGCTGGACGGATGACCCAAAATTTCAATAACATCAGCTGCAAATAAATCAGATCTTCAGCATCTTATGGACCTTCCAATCACATGGAGTAACAATCCTAGGATGTGCCATGGTCGAGAAGCCCATAGACTCGTATGCCACGATCATCCAATAGTTCTGATGTATAGTAAGCACAGTTGCAGAAAGGTGGAGGAATCCGGAATCCACTTGCCCTAACTTACAGCATTTCCCCAGACTTGGAGCCCACGTAAATCAACTTAACACCCAACCTCCCAACTCCTACCGTACCTACCTTTGTCACCAAGATTTTCGATGAACTGAAAAGAAGGTAGATGATAGTCAGTCCTCACATTACCAAAGAACTGTTAAGGCAGAGCAGAGAAAATACACAAATGGACTGCTATTATTCATAAAAGTGAACTGTGTAATATTTACGATTTAATCATCTCTGATACGGGTCTTCACTCATGAGTCATAAGCTAGTATATTGTGAGGTTGTGATGTTTCGATTAACATGTGATGTCCAGTAGATAGTTAAAGGGGGTTAGTCAATTTGTCTTAATTTAAAAAAAAAAAAAAAAAAAAAAATTTTTTTTCTCCCCTATACGGGATGGAATGTTATATATTAATTTTCATCGGTACATTAATTTTATTAAAAAAATAAATAAATAAATAAATAATAAAAAAAAAAAATCGAGGCATCACAGACCAATAATATAATTGAATTGTAAAAAGTATTTTTATTTTTATATTTTTAATCTGTCTTGTAACAATTGGCTGGTGGCTGGGTCGCGTGTAGGCGATTTTTCCTTTTTGAGTTTAAAGTCCCTTCGCAAACGATTATTCCCTAACAGGCAGTAAATGGCTGAAGAGGAGTGATGTAATGGATGAAGAGGAGTGACGTAACGGTATGCGAGCCTATCAGCGATTGCCAGAGGGCGCTGGTTTTCCTCCCTCCTTTTTTTCGAATCTTCGACGCAGAGCGCGTTAGTCAGTCTCTTAAAAAATTTTCTATTCTTAGGTTTTGAAATTTTAGGCTGAAGCTTCGGCCTAACCGGCATCCCGCATCCATGGATCGGATAAGTACCATTTCAATTAAACGAAAATTCTAATTTTTTTATTTGCTTAGTAAAGTGATTTAAATCATGTTAATGTTAAAAAATTTTAACTTAAATTAGGAACTTTAAAAATTCTAATTACTCCGCCAATTTTAAACCACGTGCATGATGATTTTTTTTTAAAACCCAGCCAATTATTTTTATAAATTGTTAATGTTTGATATGTTCATTAATATAATCTAAGCTCTTATAACATTTTAAATTAATTAGATAGTGCACCGAATTTTCGAATATCTAATGTATTCTAATTGTTTAACGAAGACACTATATTTGTATAAGAGCAAATGCATTGTAACCAAGAATTATGTTTTAATATATATTTGTTTTTAAAAGTTAAATTAGTCTCTAATTCTGACTATGTCTCATGCTAATTCTTTGGATAGGGTCAAAGCTAGTGCACGTGCAGTCTAGTGCCATGATTCTCAAAGATTATTTATAATATTTTTAAATAGCTGAATATTTCGTTAAATAATGCAAATTAACATTGCTTGTAATTAATTCTAGTCCAAATTGCTATTTAGATTAGCAGATTAACATTGCTAGCAGATCTTGAGTCACGTGGATGGCCTGCACGAGCACGTTAGGGAACAGTGATTATTGAGGTTAAATGTATGGATGAAGTTATTAATTTTAACATTTAAATCACGATGAAGTTATTTCGAGGTCTAGTTATATTTATGACTTTTAATTTAAAAAATTACACAACGCAACCATCGTTATTAAGAAACTATTCTAAGTACTATACGATCTAATTAAGGTATTATTTTATTAAATGCTTAGTACTGATGGATAAAAGTCCAAAAGGCATTTAAAGGTAGTTAAAAATGAACTATACTTCGAAATTGAAAAAATAACAGATTTTTAAATTTACAACTCCTGGTTAGTCTTTTAAAGTAATTTAATATATATGTTAAATTATAACTAATATTTTAATTTAAAAAAAAAATTTAATATAACACTATTGCGGGTTAAAATTTAAATATAACACTATGATGATGACCTGGAGAAGTAATTGAAATTTACAAATATGTCTTTCTTTCTTGAGTTTAAGATTATAATAACTATTTACTGATAAAAAATTAATATTAATCTTGAATTTAAGCTTATCTGGCTTTCCCTTACAAACAAATAAAATAAACTGTGCTTTTAAGTTACACCATTAAAAATTTGATTTCCGGAAACTTTTGTGAGCAATGATTTTTTGAAACGCTTGAACCTTCAATCTCCAGATCACGGTTAGCGAAAAATCCGGATTTTTTCCGGAGCACAATCAGCCCTGAGTGATGCTGAAAAATTAAGCACTTTTAAAAATCTTGTACCAAAATTAAGTACTTTTAAGTACTTAAAATAAAAATTAAGCAGTTTTTAAGGACTTTTAAGGACCATGGGAGCCCTGGATAGGTTGTTTGTAGAAAAAACTTTGTTTATTCACATTTCTTGGTGATCTTAGATTTCACAAAATATTTTGAATCGTCAAATAAAAAAAAAAAAATTTTTTTTTTTCTTCTGGTTTCTGAAGCATTTTAAATGCCTTTTTACTAAATTTCAAATCTTAACATATATCTTAAATATTTTTATGAATCATTTCTAAAACCTAAAAAGATATTTGAAAAGAAATTGCTGGAATTATTTATTCCTAAAGAACTAGACATGCAATATGAGTGTGTAGATTAGAATATTCACTCATAAAAGAAAGAACTTGAATCCAAAAGAAACTGGAATTTATGAAGACAGGGGAAATTGTAAGCCCAACTCAAAAGTCCTGAAAATTTCTTGAGTAAAATCATTAATGACAAATTTAAAAAAAATTATGTATTTATAAATTTAAATCATTGATATTCAGATAACATGAAATTCTAAATAAATTATATGCAGCATGATTTAAATGGATAATTATGTATACGTTTAATTTTATCTTTAATTACATTTGTTATTCTACCAGAAAACATATTTACAAATGAAAGAGATAAATTGTAGTTCTAGCAAAGTATAAATTGCAGTTAATAATATTTTTAAATAAAATATACAAGAATTTTTATACATAAATGTGATTATTGATTTCTTGAAATTCCTGGACCTTGGATATCCAGATACTTCCGGATCGCGATTAGAGAAAAATACAGAAATAACATTTTTCCGGAGCACAATCATTTCTGCAGTCACTGTAAACCAGAGTTCTCACCAAAACATCTCATTTGGCAACGTAAAAACAATAATATAGGCCAAAATAAGAGATGTATAATTAAAAAACTTTCTAGCCTTTGTATTCAAAACAAAAATTTTCTTTCTTTAGTTTCTCACTAGCCTAGTGGCTAAGCGGTAGCGCTTCGTGCTGTCATGCCACAGGTCCCTGGTTCAATCCTTGGGCCGGGCAAGGTTGACTCAGCCCTTCAGTGGGTCGATAAATGAGTACCAAGCATGCTTGGGAACTAAACACTGGGGGTTCCGCGTTCGGCTAACCACCTGACCGGAAAATCTGCTCCTGCACATCAGAGCCCAAGGTCAAGAAAACTGAGATGGGAACAGTAGGCCTTGGCCCTCAATGGGCTGTCGAGCCACTGAGTTTAGTTTAGTTTACATATCTTTATTTCACTCAATTACCCTAAGAAAAAGTGGAAGTTCAATTAGAAAATAAAATAAAAATTTACTTATTTCAAACTATTTTTGAATGATACTTATTATATGTTCCCGCAATTTGATATTTTTTTCAGAACTCATTTAGTAGTTTGAAAAAAATACTAATAGTTAAGTTTAGATTCGTAACTTAAGGGTAACAAATTGTTTTTATTTGGCAAATGTTTTTTCTGGCAGATTAGTCAATTTGATTGAGGTTAGTGGAAAGCCACTGCTGTGAATAATAATGCTTTAGCATGCGGTTGAGTAAGTAAGAATAAAAAATATTTAAAGAGGCACCTGGAGATATATCAGAGAAAAACAACATGACAAAAATAGAAGTTCAACAAAACATAAAATCAATTGAAAAATAAAAGATATTGACTTTGGTTGAAATAAAAGTAAATATATGCTATACAATTTTTAAAATGTCAGTAAAAATATTTTGTGCTCTAAAGAAATATTAATATTCAATGGTATAAAAAAATTTGTGTAATTTCTGATAATTCAAACCTAGAAAGCCTTCTTTTTATGACCCTATGCAAGCTAAATAAGATTGAAACAATAGTGTGAATGAAGTGTATTTACCTTCCACTTTTAACATGTTGAATATATCCTGAACAGCACGATACTTTGGTTCATTTCTGAAGGCATGAGCCCAAACCTGAATTAACTCCAATATTCTATTCCTCACATTCTCATTGGTAGTGGCCTAAAGAAAGGGATTGAATTTAACAATTAAATATTCAGAAATATGAGAGTCTAAATATAAACTGAAAAAGCAAAAAGTCACTTTCAAATAATAACATACATTTTTATTGTAAACCCAAATATTGGGCAATAGAAAGGACACTAATTATGTGCCAAAGTTTTACTTTTTGCTTTGTTTTAAAAAAAGTGAAAATATTGATACATAAGATTACTTAAACATTTTTGTAAAGGTTTAATTTTTTGTTCAAAGTAATTAAAGTTTCATTCATAACACAACTCTTTTTTTATTTAGCTTTAATGATATAAATTGCTTGTTTTTTTCATTTATTTTGATTCAAGAACATCCTATAAATTTTTTAAAATTATATTAAGAATATAAATTCAAGACAAAAGAACTGCACGTGCAGTTATACATCTCATAGTAAATAACTTTCAATAATATGAACTTAATAATATGATTAGAAAAATGCACTGTGCAAGAAACTATGCCTGACAAAAAAGAAGGAATGAAGAAATAAGCAAACAAATATAAAAGGTAATAAAAAATCCTCACTTTAATTAAATCTTTTAACTCTTCCATGAAGGGCCGGGATGCTACTTCGGCATGAATGGGACTGCCACAGTTTTTCATACAAGATTCCAATACCTAAAGTTAGACAAAATTCTTAAGGTGATATAAATGCTAAACAGAATTTGATACAAATGCTGAACAGAGTTTGAGCTTCCTAATAGTTCAGACATTAATTAACTAAAACTCTATAAAACTAATTTTGAAAAAATTAGAGAAGATAGTGATTATTTATCAAATTAATGAAGAGATGAAATACATAATAAGTATTAAAGAAAAATCTTGCAAAAAAGAAGGGAAAAAAAACCATCTCGTATATTCAAGGAGTTATCTTAATCAAGAAGTTATGATGTCTTTGAAAATAAAAAGAAGATTCTTCTTAAACAAGATAAATTTATGCTTGCTTTTATAAGTATGCTGGCTTTTTAGGATCCTTTTTTATTCTATAACTTTTTGACACAGTGAGTGAGTCATAAAAGTTAGTATTTATGAGAACTGCATTTTATTCCTCCCCCCCCCCCTAACAAATTTCAAAGGTAGCTTCTTACATTGTAAAATTGAGATGATATGATAGGCCTACATTAAAGGTTTTAGAAGTTGCCTTCTTAAAAAAAAAAATAATGAAAGATTTTTACAAGCTACAACTTGAAGTATAAGGAAGATGCATAAGTGGAAAAATCAAATGTGTATTAGTTACAAAAAATATTTGATTTAGAAGTCATTTAAAAAACATCATTTTTATACAAAACAGAAAAAAAAAAGTTTGTGCAATGTCAAATGTAGGTTTGTTTAGGATTGCATAGATATTTAAGACCCTTTTTTAATAACGGCAGGCACTGAACTTCTGTCCTTTGCCTAGAAGATGCCGGAAGTGTTGCTCATTTATTGTTACCCGGGGGACACCTGTGAACAAAAGTCAGAGGCGAGCAACATTCCCCACGCCATACTGCCACAGATACCAATTTAAAGAGGGGGGGGCACATTCACACGTTACACAATAGAGGTCAACACACAGAGAAGCCCCTTCCTTGAGAGGGATTCGAACCTGCAGCCATTCGCTTCGCAGACAGGCACACTAACCACTCGGCCACCTGGCCGGCATAGCAACAGGAAAGAAACAATATTTAAATCTTTCCCTATTAATGAAAAAACTGAACATGAAATATTGTTTCCATACAAGACTAAACTAAACTCAGTGACACGACAGCTCATAGAGGGCCAAGGCCTACTGTGTCCATCTCAATTTTCTTGAACTTGGGCTCTGGGGTGCAGGAGCAGATGTTCCGGTTAGGTGGTCAGCCGAACGCGGAACTCTCAGTGTTTAGTTCCCAAGCATGTTTGGTACTCATTTATTGACCCACTGAAGGGATGAAAAGCTGAGTCAACCTTTGGCACGAGAGCGCGAAGAGCTACCACTCAGCCACCGGGCGTCTCCATACAAGACTGCTTGTACAAATTTCGCATTAAGACAAATAATATTAATTCAGAAAGATTACAAATGCACAGATGCATGTAAATCCTTAAAAATATTCATAGAAATAAATTTAATGTTCCTCATGATAATACATAACCAAAAAAGTTTCTTTCTTGTTCTTTTTTCCTTTTGTTCTTTCTTTCTTTTTTTGAGACTAATGTTCATGAAAAATTCCAATATAAATAAATGGAAGATATATGGAATATATATATATATACACAAAGGAAATAAGATCTCAGAAAACAAAAAATTATAAAGGAGAAAAAAAATGAAAAAATTAATCAATTAATTAAATTAAGGCAAATTAATTACAAAAAGATGTGACATCTTTCTCAAACCACTTTGCTATACTTGGAAAAAATTGGCACTTTGTGATATTACATCAATATTGCAAATAAGGAACAATACAAATACAAGGAACATCAAAAAAATGATAGATTTTTTCATTAACATAATTTAATCAAGTGAAAACAGCAACAAAATGCAGAAAAAAACACAGAAAAATGTTTAAAAAATGTATAGAGTTGAGAGATAATAGCAAATTACAATTAATATCAGATAAATTATCTAATTAAGTTGCCAGGTTATAAAATATGAAATTCAAGTATAAGAGAGGCAAAATTTTTTTAAGGTGTGTACATGCTAAAATTAAAAACTGATCTGATTGATTCATTGCTTTGGATTCAACTAAGTATTGAATATGTGCAAAAGTAATATAAGAAACTGGATAACTCAGAAATTATAATTAGAAAAAAAAGTCATATTTTAAAATAGAACATTTTAATTCAATGATTTTTATAGAAATTAAAAACATTTACTAAATAAATTTTTTTATTTAAATTTAACGTCGGAGAAGGTTGTTGATTTTTTATAAAATTTCAACGTATCTACTCAAAATTTAAGAACTAATTTTATTAGTTGATTGCCAAGGATTTGCACATAACATTAATTTAATTAATGTAAATTAAACAAAACTTTTTTTTCAGAAAGAATGAATAGGGTTGGAAAACAATTGAATTAAAAGCCTTATGTATTCAATGAGAAAAACCATATGAGTAAATTATATTCACCCTGATTAAATATTACATGAAAAGCAAGTATATCAATGAACAATTTCATATTACTTTCTACTCATGTTTTAACAAGAAATATGAATAAAGGTTGATGGTAAAGTTCAATTTCTATTTTAAATTTGATTCGGTAGTGGCAGCATGCCTAAATGAAAATGGTTTAGTCTCGATGTATTTGAATTTATTCTTTACATTCTATTTAACACTGAAAGTTACAAAAACTTACATAAAACATTTTAAAACCTTTCTATGAATACTTAATCAAAATGTTAAATGTAAATTTGAACAGTTAAAATAAAATAGGAATGGTGTAACTAATTTGATCTTCATTGTATTTGTGTAGGTGTATTTATTGTATTCAATGTAAGGTATTGTACTGAGTTTTTTTTAAGGGAGATCACTTTAAACATTAAGCTAATTCCACTTTAAATTTGGAAAGAGCATGGCACATATGATTTAACATTTTGACATCCAACATCATCTTGTCTGACTCCACATTTTAAAACTTAAGAGCGTAGTAAACTATAACTAGTTTACTACATTCAAATATTCATTACAACTCAAGAAGAGATAGTATCAAACTCTGTGAAAGGATTTTATATGTCATATTTTATAACAATAATTTAGAGCATATTAAAAGAAAATAATAACCTGTAAAGTGTACAGAACCACATGAGGATTTGTAGCATAAAGTTTCTTCTTTATACAGGAAACAGCATATTTTGGTCTGAAATACGAAAGAATAATGTTAATAATAATTATAAATAGAAAAAATATTGGCATAAAAAAAAGGCTAACTGTGATAAGATTCAGTAGAGTATAGCCTACTAATAATTTTTTTTTTTTTCATTAGTAAGCATTGCAAAATTCTAATATAAATAATAACAGATTTTGTATGCTCTTACAACATAAATTATACACAAATAATATGTACAATACTTCAGTAAATATTATCAATGTTTATAACAGTAAGAATGCACTAGTTAGTTGATATGTCAGTACGAGTACTGCAACTATTCTGAACAAATGTTATTGACACTATTCTAAATTCCGATGACATTTTGCTACTTGAACAATAATACAGCTATAGTTTATTATTAAAAGATATTTTTAAAATAAAGAGACATTTTAGTTATATAAACTGCATGCATTTTATTTATATAAACTATATAAAGCCTTTATTTTCAACCCGACACCAATTTACTTTGAATTACTATAAAAAATTAATTTCTGCATTCCAAAAGTAAATCCAATAATAACTATTTATTCATTATTCAGGGATGAGAGTAGTCAGAATGTAAAAAAGAGGAAATCCAAGAATAAGTGAATATATTTATCATAATTATTTTTATTTGTGTGTATATATACACCCAAAACTTTGACAAAAAAAAGCACGATTTTTAAACTTGTAAACGATGAGATTATAAATCTCGAAGATTAATTTTAAAATTGTATGAATATATCAATATGAATCACATGCATGATTTTAAATTGAGAGAATATGAATGCCGATATGAGGCTTTTAAATCACGAGAATAGGAAACTCTATATCAAATTTAAAAAATGCGAAAATACAAATCATGATGCATAAATTTTAGATCACATAAATACGTATCACAATGTTTGATATTACAACCGCAAAAACGAATCATGACATTAGATTTTAAGCACGTGCGAATACAAATCACTACATAGGGTTTTAAAAGCACGTAAATACAAATCGTGATATTGGATTTTTAAATTTCGTAAATAAGAACCATAATGTACAATATTTAAATAGCGTAAATAAGAATCGAGATATTTGCGAGTCTGGACTTGGGACTTCTAAAAGGATTGTTTGTATTGTTTTTGTTTAGACATAATAAATAAAAATTTACAAGATTAATTGAACGAGCAAATAAATATTTTCACCGCAAATCCACCTCTACTTTTTTTTTCCGTGTTTGCTTTCACGCCAGAAAACAGGAAGCAGCGACGTCTGAATTACGAAAATATGTGGTATCTGGCAGACAGATAAAAATACGGAAAATCTTATTTTCTTTGTGTAAAAGCAGAGAAAATAGCTAAAATAAGTAAAAATGCGGTAGGGTTAGCAGCTAAGACGAAGTTTGAATTTTCTGTTAATCTTTGAAAATCGTAAATAAATATAATTATCTTATTGCAACGACTGAATTTTCAACAAAAAAAAAAAAAAAAAAAAAGCTAGATATTTATGAAAAAAAATCCGAAACTTTGAATCTCGAAATCCGAAGCGAAAAAATCTCACCCCTGTATAAAAAAAATCAACCAGTTTTATCGCAAGGAAATGATTTTTAGAGAAACTTCAGAGGGAGGAATGAGGACCAATACTTTCACTCCACAAAAAATTTAATTCCTCATAAAATATTTGAACTTGTGCAAAAAATTTTTTTTTCGGAAATTAGGGGGGAAAATTAAAAATATCTGAAAATAAGTGGAAATCCACGAATCCGCGGAAGAATCACATCCCTGATTATTTTATCTTTGTATTTTACGAATACATGCCAGGAATTTTGTTTATGTAGCTTGATGTTTCAAAAATTATTAATGGATATTCATAAGAAATATCCACAAAATTCGTTGTTGAAATTAATTTATGATTCTAAAAGGGTTTTAAAATAAAAGTTGCACCTGATTTTTATCATGGTAGATGGACAGTAATTTTTATAAATTAAGTGCACTTTTGAAAACCCTGATTATAAGGCAATTAAATAAAAGATTGCCTTGTAATCTATTTACCTTTTACTTTCTGAGCTAGTAGGGTGTTAGAATTAAGAAGTGCATGGGAAAAAAATCAAATCTTTTTAGTAAAACTTAAAAAAAAAAGAGCATTATTTTATTTAGTTTGACTTCTTAAATTATTTGTTTTCTCACTTAAATCTTCAAAGCAATTTTTCAAGAGTTGAAGTTTTAAAAATTATTAAATATTTTATGTTAGATTATTCTAGGTCACTTATTTTATTTACATAATCAATAATTCATTCACTTATTGCAAAATGGTCAAATTTGATTTACTTATCTTTACATGCTCATGCATATTTTAATTAAAGATGATAAGAATCACCAGCATAGAATTATAAAACAATTAATAATATAGTAACCACTTTAAATTCTTAAGTAGTACCTTTTTAGATCTAAAATATATAAATTTAGTGAGTAACAAAATGCTATATAAATTGCTTCAAAAAAAGACAAATGATTTTTTTTAATGATTTAAATAAATTTTTCGAGAAGAAAATGAAGTTAGGAAGATCAGGATTTAAATCTTTGACATCCTAGCTCACATTTTTTCCCTTTAATGTTTAATTAAAATACAGATTTCCCTTGCATTCATTTTTGGCACTAAATACTAAGTGATACAAAAGAAAAATCTAATTTAATACACAAATTAAAATTTAGCCAATGTATGAAATGGCAATAATACATTTTACTGTTGTAAAATACACTTATAAGTTAAGGGTTAACTTTCTTGTAACATCTATTTTTGTACAATTGTAGCCGTATTTTACTATAAAATATTAAAATACAACCATGATAGTGTGTATAACTTGGTTTTTAAATAACTTGAAATCACTTTAGATTCCCAACTGGAAATATTGAGAACAATTTGAAGTACTTTTTCAATTACATGAAACTTAACATATTTAGTTTTTACAATAATCCTAAAAATTTTCATACATTGGATATGATCAAGAAAACAGAAATTCCCCTTCTTTAAGTACAAATTTGAGCAAACAACTCTAGTCAGTCTGACATTTTGAAGATAGTAAAGAATAGACACTTCAAAAGTTGGTGCACACTCCCTCTGTAATGACAAAAAGTTTTCTGAATAAAAAGGATACTCCTTTATTACTTCATTTGATGGGATTCATTTGGTTACAAATCATGATGGTGTCTTTATACTAATACTTTGTAAGATATGAAGTGTTTTTAAACCCGATTATTTCAGATATTTTCCTGGATTAAAAAAAGTATCATAAAATATGAAATAAAATGGCACTTTTCTGAGAAGATTCATACTGCATAAATCTTTCTTCAATTATTGAAGGAAATGCTTAACTTATTCTTAGGTATTAATTATAATTTTACACAGATTGTTTTTATGAGTGTAAATAAAATTATATTATATTTATGTATTCATATTTCAAAAATAGGTATGTATTTATTCATATTTTAGAAATAGGTAAAGATATTCATTTCATGCGTCAACACCCTATGTCACTGTGAGCTATCTCTATACTCAAAACTCTAAATATCATGTCTTTTCAAAATGACCATGGCTACAAATATTCTTTTTCATTCAAAAATATCTTAGAAAACTAACATTTAAATGTTTTAGTTATATTTAACCATAACTACTCAGAATATGTAAAAGAGAAAGAAATGCACAAATATATGACTAAAATTTTTGCTCTTTCCAACCCCTTATTTGTGTTTATAACTGAAGCATTTTTATTCAACACCAACAGCCTCTTAACTGTTTTGGTTTGATGTTTATGCTTGTTTCATAAGTAAGGCAATCTCCGAAGCAATAAAGGATCAACTAGTTCTATTAAGTAATGAGATTTGCTTTCTGTATTTTTGGAGAAGGGAAAAACCTCTTCAGAGTTCTGAAGAGGTTTTTTAGAATCAGAACTAATCCGCTTCAGAATTTTTGCTTTGTTTGAAACACCATTTCTACATTCAGAGCAAAGATGTGGCTTTCATGACAACTTGGTTAACTGTTAATTTAGCTACCTCACAAAATGAAAATAAGATTAGCTGTCCATCATACATCAAAAAATTTATTTTACTTTTATTTCCTAGCACATTTAAGCAAAATTCATTTTAGTAATCTTCAAACAATCAAATCTATACACATCACATTTTAAATAGTTCCTTTTGTAGATAAATTTCAAAAAGTTTTTTTTTTTCTTTTTATAAATTTAAATTATAATTTAAGCATTACTGAACATCTAGAAGATGGAATTCTTTTCCCTGCCCCCTAAAAAAGTAAAATAATCCAAACAATCACTCTAAATGAGCTAAGGTAAATAATTAAAAAAATATTATTGCATAATTATAAAAATTAATATACAAATATTCCCCACATTTTCAAACTCTTAAAAAAAAACATTATAAATAATGAAAAACCTACTGATATATAACAATGGCAGTGATAAAAACAAATTAAAATGACTCAGTTCAGCAGAAGAAATGTACTTACGGCACATCTCCTTGACGAATACTGTCACATATATTTAAAATGCTTTCCCAATCAGGTTCCAACAAAAGATGACTAGTGGCTTTTTCTAAAAAGAATGATAATAACATACTGAACATATATCTAACTAAAAAGTATAATAAATTAAAATGGCATTTGTAGTAATTTTGGGAAAATGGAGGAAAAATATCATTAAGAAAAAAAAGGGGTCTACAAATCTCAGGCCATGTAATTGGCACCCTATATTTTAGTAAAATTTAATGTAAAGGATAAAAGCTGTATGTTATTTTTTATTCAAGAACATGTTGGCTAAAAAAAATGACATATCTTTGTTCTTGTGGGCCCTGACTCCATAAAAGCAAAGAGAACTCTAAAGGGTGATTACAATACAAAATGTTTGTTCTTAGCAAATGCTGAGTTTTAAATCTCACAATGAAACTGTCAAGTTGAGATGAAAATAATTTACTGACAATTCATAAGTAAGTTTAAGCAGGTCCTTCTTCTATAAACCTTACATTTTCAGAACTAATTTGTTTAAAAAAAAAAAAATTAAAAAAAATAATTTTTCAGTAACTTTGATATCATTGGACACTCATTTACTCAGAAAATATTAAAAATAATTTTTGTGAAAACAAGTTCTCAGAAAAATGCATAACAATTTAATTATTTTATTAGATTATTTTAATAGAATTAATTTAAATTTATACCTGATTAATTTGAAGAGAAATTAATCAGGTTAATTCATTTTTTCATTCAAAAGTATCTGTAAGATCATGTTAGCTTTATCAGGTAATATTATACTAGAATCATTCCCTCACTTTAGCATCATTCCCTCATTTTATACATTAGTGAGGGAATGACAAATTTAATAAAATTTAAAAATAGCAGTTAGGCTTAATTGATTTCTGAAATCAATCACATACCATTATATTCATAAAAGAAAGTAATGTATACACATTTTCAATAGAGTTATATTTTATTTTACTCTTAAAAAAGATACGAGGGAATGACAAATGTAAAAAATTTTATCTGGCTTGATGCATTCAAATTTATTTCATAAGTTGAAGCTGAACACATACTGCAATTTTGTTCTACGATGCTGGTTGTAAACTACACAAGTTTTTATTAAAATATTTTTATTCTGTGAGGATTGTGGGTAGTAAATATATTGTTGTTACTAGAGTCAAAGTTTAAAATATCGCTATGTTTTGTTTTTATCAGAAATTAAATTTAAAATTTATTTTCTGAATTCTACAGTGAGGGAATGACATATTGGTACATTTTAATTACCTAAAATAAATAAAAAATGAAAATTTATAATTTTATTTTCAGCCTCTTGTTAACCTGCATTCTGAAAAACACTTTTCCCTGAAAACTTATTTTCATAATATAAAAAACAAAGTATACAGGGGACATGAAAATGACTGTTTTTCTGAGAATGACCCATATGTACAATATATGAAAGATGATGACACAGAGGAGGAAGTAAGAAATTACGTGAGTAAAGTAATAAATTTTAAAGAGCAAAAATATTATCTGTCATTTAATACCTTGTTTGACTACAATTATACAGTTAAACTCTGCTATAGTGAGCACGGTTTATAGTGAACTCCTGGATATAGTGATTGAAATGCTCGCTCCAGTGTCTTGCTATACATATATTAAGGTTATTTTTTGTGGACACAGTGAACCAAAAAAAAACAAAAAAAACGAGAGGAAACTATTAAATTTTTCTGTCTTCGATTAATTCATTTTTCTTCATTTTTTGTAATAATTTTGAAATTTCAACAAAATAAATACATATGCCAATTTTAAAACCATCTATAATATAGAATATATGGATAAGCATTTTTTCATGTTTGCTTCTTTTATCTCACTTTCTCATCCCAAAACAAAGGCCAAACCCAACAGACGTTACACCTGTAAGGGGTCAGTGTGGTCAATATCTATTTCTTGTCAGACGCAGTGTGTTGGAATGTGTATTTATTCATTATTGGTTAAAGGGGTGGACACTAATCTGTGTTGATAAGGCCCTCCTTTCAACTCGTTTTTACTCTCAGTTCAGTTAAAGAATCCTGCAAATAAGTATCAAAAAACATAAGTGTCAAACTATGAGCAGTAAACGTAAAGCATTCTCCATTGAAGATGAAATGGGCAGAAAGAGAAAAATTGAAAATGGAAGTAATAAAGCTGATATTTGCAGGAATTATAAATTATCCAAATCTACAATTTGAAACATATGGAAAAATAGGCAATTAACAATTTCTGATCATGAAAAAAAAACTTAGATGGCTGTAAAAATTAAACCAGATCACAAGGATGTTGAAGAAGCATTACTGAAGTGGTTCAGCATTCGAAGAAGCCGCAATATTCCAGTATCTGAACAAATGATTCAAGTCAAAGCTGATGAATTTGCTAAGCGATTTGGTGAGACTACTTTTATGTGCTAGAATGGCTGATTAGACTGGTTTAAAAAGTGAAATAACATAAATTCAGGAAAAATTATCGGAGAGTTGGGAAGTTTGAGGATTGCACATCTGCAAAAGATTACAAATTTCTTTTATTTTTACATGAGACGAAGAGTAACAAAAAATAAAAGTTAACACATTTTTTGTTACTGCGTATTATTTTTCAGTCAATTTTGTATTTCATTTTATTGGCCATTTATTTCAAAAGGGAGGAGTTTGGAAACATTTGTTAAAATTGTTTGTGGAATGGATATAGTGAACCCTCGGTTGGTTATAGTGAATCAAAATTTCTGTCCCTTGAAGGTTCACTATAGTGGGGTTTGACTCGATAATTAATAGTATTTTTAAATTATAGTTTTATTGATTTATTATTTAAAATGCAAAAAATTTTAAAAAAAAGTATGAACACATTAAAAGTAAAAAGTTTTTTAATATTAATATTAGAGTTTCTTCAGAAATATTTTTTTAAGTAAAAATTAGGAAAATAGATTCCAAACCCTTACTTGTTGAAAGAATGGACATTTACGACTGAAATGGTTTACAGTAAAAATAAATACATAAATTGGTGCTTTTTTTCAAATCAGTATTATGAAAATAAAACAAACATAAAATTTTTTTAAATAAATTACTACTAATAGAATGATAAACTAATACTACCGAATAACTTGTCAAATGTTGAAGTACGACCACCAAACAATCCCGCCATTGCACAAATCTTTCAACAGAAACGAATCTATAATAATAAAATCTTAAATAAGTATTTGACAAATAATATTCCTCATCCTTACTTCCTAAATAATAGTGATTAGATTATAAAACAGAATCTAATTTCAAGAAATAATTTAAATGTTCCAGAAGAAAAATATTATTTATAAATTTATTATTTTCAATGTAAAAATTTACAAATATTGTTAATCGATCTTTCTTCATTTAAGAAAAGCCATCTAGCACCTGTGACATATACAGAGACCTACTGGGTCCAAGTACCCGGCGAAAACTGCATTAAAATTCTCAAGATTTGATGAAAAGTAAAATTGACATAAAGAGGTCTAAATTTTGGCTCGCTCTCTTAACCTAACTGTTAGGACAATATTTCCCAGTATGCAGCTACCCCCTAAATTATAAATGCTTTTTTATGTTTTTTTTTTGGGGGGGGGGGGGGGGGTAAGAAATCCAAATCTGTCACACAAAAAAGTTATGTTTATTGAGAGAAAGCATGTTTTTGAGCCTGATTTCGTAACTGAAAATATCATCCGCGCTAACTGATTAGCATATACAAGGTTAACTCCTCGAATCATTAAGAATGAGTCCTAGGATATGAAAATTCTATTATAATTCAAGGTGGTTCCTGAGTTTTTGCTGCCCTGTACATCTGTAAATATGTGCCACACTCTACTGTATATATTAGTACAGAACTTGTTATCTGGAAATCAGAAAACTGGAAAACCAGATAACTGGAACGAAATCTGATAAATTTTCCCGCCATTTAAAAAATTATAATATTTTTTTCCTTGTAAGATTTTTCTTTCTTTTTAAAAAGATGTTTACTTTACCATCATTTTAGAAATAATCATTAGTTCCCTACACTGTCAGGAGCCCTGTAATAGAATGTTTTTGGGCTTTCTGCGACAAACCTCTCTAGCACTAATATCTTTCTGCACGATACTTTTATTAATAACTAATATACATGTTATTAATTAATTTAAAGAAACAGAAACGTAGTATTTTTACAAAGAAAAGCCTATTTGGATATAATAAAATTGTATGTATTTTTTTAAAAATGAATATGTAATATTTTTTTATTCTAATATCATGGGCGATATTCTGACATTTTGTAAGAGGAAAACGCACAAATTATTTCTTTTTTCTTATTTTGTAAATAATCACATAAAAATAAATAAATTAAAAATCATAAAATCAGTGAAAGAAAAAAAAACCCAAAATGTTTTAATTTTTCCCAAAAAAAAGGGAATAAAAAAAAAATCACGAGCATTTCTTCCCTTCTTATGTGTAAAAAAGGTAAGTATAATTGTGGAGGAAAAAAATCTTTCAAACATTTCTGCAGAAAAGAAGTTTTTTGCTTCAATATTCTTTATTTTTCATTCTTCTCAAATAAGAATAAAAATTAAGTACATTTCTTTCCTCTCCGATGCGCGAAAAAGGCATCTTTTATACATAATTTTAGAGAAAAAAAAATTTCAGAAAAGAAAAGCAACATTTTTTACTTTCTAAAGGGATATTCTTTCTGCAAGGTCTCTGTAACGTTCTGCAACAATGTCGCAGCGATTCTGCCAAGGGGGGTCAGGAGAAATAAGAGTCTTGTACCAATTATCATACCCTTCCTAACCACCTACTTAGTAGTTTCTTTTCAATCACAGCTCAGTGAGTAAGGGTGGCTCATTAAACACCTGTTTCCTTGGCCCTTAAGCCTGTAAGTTGGTAGTACAACTAACCTGTTTTATATCATAATAATAAACAATTGTGCCCTGAAAAGTTTAGAATCACCCCAATCATCACCTTTAATGTTAAGCTAATATCGACTTTATGATGGCCGTAATTTTACAACCCCTTCTCATTTCATATGCTTAACTCTTTCCTAACAATATCTGTTTCAGGATTTTAAAAATTCCAATTTTTATTATAACTTGTAAATTTTAAATCACACATTTAAATGATTACTTATTGACATGCTTTATTCATGCTAATTTCATTGTAAATTTAAATGATTTTTATCCCCAATGACTACAATGTTTTGCCACATGATTTTGACGACCCTGTTACTTTAACTATGTTATTATTAGAACATGCGAGTTTCGAATCATGTATTTAAATAATTACATTTTGTCGTAACTTATTTTTGCATTTATCATAAACATAAGTTCTTTTTTCATCGCTTGTTTTTTCCAGCAGTTTATGCCACGCAGTTGTACGAGGTATTTAGAATCTCCATATTTTAAAACAATGTTATTGCAGAGTTCTCCTTAGGAATAAAAAAGGGCATGGTGCTTCTACATTCGTTTGCTCAGAGAAACTTCAATTCTTCCCCTGACCTTGAAGATCATTAGATCAAGAGGGGGTAGGGAAGGGACAAATGTTTTATTTTCTCCTGTGTGTCAGTTGTTTCTCT
The DNA here is from genome assembly GCA_949128135.1 of Parasteatoda lunata. NCBI lineage: Eukaryota > Metazoa > Arthropoda > Arachnida > Araneae > Theridiidae > Parasteatoda > Parasteatoda lunata. The sequence continues at coordinate 527,722 of OX421972.1, forward strand.
GATAAACTGCTGTCAATCAAACTTAAAGGAGTGACATGCTGATTTCTTTTCTTTTTGATTTATGAGGGGGTGGGGAAAATGCATTGCACAGGCATATCAATGACTGTCCCATTTAAGACTATTGACATTTGAGATTTATTTTATATCCACTTTAACTCAGTCTTTGTTATCCTTGATTTAGTATGAGGAATTGTTTTATTATTTCGGATAATGCTTTATTTATTATGAAGAAAACGTTTTTTAATCACCAGTTATATTCATCTATTTGACATCGATTAACAAAACAATATATTTTTAAAAATAAATTCCGATTTTTTAGAAATGCGGTATCATTAGCAAGTTTTTCTTGATGTGGAGTCACATCTACTTTCGTTAAAAAGTCTTTTCATAAAAAATAAAATAAAAGGAGAAGATTATTTATTAATTTAAGCATATAATTATTTGTTAATAAAGGAGACGATTATTTTATGAAGCAGATAGCCGTTTTCTTTTTTTAAATCCTGATACTGTTTTTCTTATTCCACAGCAATTGAGTTTTTTTTTTTTTTTTTTCAAGATCAATTTTGCACTCAACAAATTAATTCTTTTTATTCATAAATTTCATCATTAGGTAGTTTTTTTTGTTTTTAATTCCGTTGATTTTATAATATCTTGCCTTATTCCAGATTTTAATATTTATGTTAGTGCCTTTTTTAAATATTGTTTCCCTTCGATAATTTTCAAGGGTGTTTTCATTTAGATTAATAAGTTTTCCTTTCATCGTCTCCCCGTATAATGAGGTATGAAATATATTGTGTTTTTTAATTATTGGCTTTGTTTTATATTAGTTAATTTGAGGATTTTAATTATTATCAAAAAATAAATATGCAAATTTTGTATTTTTTAAACTTGTTTTTCTTGTCTAAACTTGCAAAGGTTTTTATCCTTTTAAATGTTATTTTTCTACCAGGAGACCTTTTCGTTTATTTCTTATTTTAAAATGTGTTTAACTTTTTCCTTGTAATTTGGGATTGATAAACTATCGATTAATGGCACTTTTGGACGATCCAGAAAACCGGGAAATTCAGACATCCGGGATAGCGATGGTCCCGAGCTTCCTGGTTAATTGGTTCTCTACTGTACTATTTTATGTGTATTTCAAAAAGTAATTCTCACTCCTTATCAAAATAAGTAGTTTATAAAAAATAATTAAAGGAATGCTATAAAACAATCACTGTGCCTAAATTTTTTCTGAAAAAAGTAAACTTAAAAAAACTATTAATTGATAAACATTATAAAAGCTTTTTTCATAATTTAAACTGAAAATTGACGATCCAGAAAACCGGGAAATTCAGACATCCGGGATAGCGATGGTCCCGAGCTTCCTGGTTAATTGGTTCTCTACTGTACTACTTTATGTGTATTTCAAAAAGTAATTCTCACTCCTTATCAAAATAAGTAGTTTATAAAAAATAATTAAAGGAATGCTATAAAACAATCACTGTGCCTAAATTTTTTCTGAAAAAAGTAAACTTAAAAAAACTATTAATTGATAAACATTATAAAAGCTTTTTTCATAATTTAAACTGAAAATTATGAAAAAAATAAAAATGTTAAGGTGCATTTTTTTTAAGTAATTATTTAAAAAATAGTTTTAAAATAATTTACAAAATTTATTAATATACCCCCACCGAAAAAATGGAAACTTATAAAAATTTAACCAGTTGAGAATAATCTTAACAAAATAAATATTTGTAATAATAATCCGAATTAATCCTATAAACACAGATAATTTTAGCAGTGTGTAATTATTATTTAAATAGTTAATTATTTTTTTAATGGAATATAAATAAAAAGGCAGTAGTTTGAGAAATGGTGGCAATTTATTTAAATTAACCATAATTTTCTAAATTATAAATACCCCATACATTTTCTTTAAACTATTTAATCCAAATTTATATTACTCATTTAAATATGCACTTCTTTTTTTACCCGTTCATACTGTGAGCTTAATATTTTTTTTTGTTAGAACTCGATACATTTCTTTTCCCCCAATATATATATATATATACATACATTTGATAAATCAATTATTGATAAAAAGGGAAAATTTTTTTTAAAAAGTATCAATAAGTATAATTTCTTTTATTTTTGAATGAATTCTAATAATTATAAAGTATTTAATTTTTTGCAAAGATGTTACTAAGTTTCCTGGTAAAAGCATTTAGTGCTTAGAACTTTAATGTTTTTGTAAAAATTACCACATTTGCACCAACATGACTAAATATAAATAGTTACCCTCGTATTCACCGTTGACTCTGACCTAACGCGTAACTCCCAGTTCCGAAACTTCGACTGAGAGTTTAAAGCGATTCCACCACTATTTTTTGACCGTCGGTTTCTTAACTGCGGGTCACTTGACTGGCAGTTACAGACGTTTTCCTATTAGATAATAACTTGCATCCCGGTGGTAGATTTATAGCCGTATTAACAGTGTTTGTTTTCAATTTTCGTTGCTATTTTTAAAAAAAATTTTCAATTAAAAGAAAAAAGATTGCATTGAGTAATTAAATTTGAATCTCTCTTTTACTGGTCAAATAAAAAATATGTTTAGTTTTGTTTTCCTAACTGACTTGTATTGATGAGCAAAAGGATCCGAGCTTTATTATTATAAATTTAGATATTCTATTATTATGAATATCATAAAGCCGCAAGCAACCATAGAAATGTAATTGAAATTCAATTAAAAATACTTTTATTTTACACAATTATTTAATACTTTTATTTTACACTATGATCATGGGGATTATGCTAACTTCATTATCATCCTTATTCGCACATTTTTAATCTCCTCCCCCCCTTTATAACGTATTATCGATAACTTAAACCATTGAGAAGAATTTTTTTTTAAAAATTTTTAAATTAAATTGTATAAAATAAACTTTTCAGTTCAGATAAGCATAAATCAACACATTCATATTATTCAGAAGTTATAAATGACTTATTGTGCTGCCATCTGCCGATGATAAGAGAGAATCGCTGTCGGTAATATGGTGAATAAAATAAAAATTTTTTTTGAAGGAAAATTTCATAATCGGAACAAATCTTACGAAACTTTTAAAATTAAAAAAGAATCATGCCTTTAAAAATTTAATTATTTAGATAATTGTAAATGGAAATATATTGGTTGTATAAATGCCCCATATGTCATAAAGTAGCCAGGCTATATATTAAAAATTATAACTAAAGACGGGCATTTTAATTTCATATAGTTTTAAGCAATAAATCTCTTCCAAATTATCCTATTTTTTCCAAATGTTCAGCAGATTATTTTATGGTTATAAAATTTTAAATTTCCTGATTTGCAAAGTTTTTTGATGCAGATTATTGTGTAGTTTAAATGCTACCTTGGATCAAAATTTGCGTTGATTACATAATACTTATTTCAGCATAATTTCTAATATATATATTTAAAATAATGTATATGTTTTTAATTTAATTAATAGCTTTATTTTATGAATTAATTTTTTTAAAAATTATTTTCGTTATCTTCATATGTAAATATTGCACATTATTTTGCCAGTTCATCTCTAAACTATTTTTATTTTTGGGCAAGATCTATCATCTCGATAGATATTATCAAAATATAAAAACATTTAATGAATTATATTCTTTTTTAAATTTTATATTTCTCTCAAGTATCGATTGTTTTTGTTTTCCTTTGTAAAAAATAAAAAAAAAGTTAGTTAAATTATTTAGAATCTTCTTACTTACACTATTCATTTGAATTATTGAAGCCGAAATCTTTATTATCCACGATTATTTTTTTCGAGTGAAAAATTTTTTAAGTGCTGTAACGACTGCTAATAATAATTTAAGAAATATATATAGTATCTTCTATAGAAGGTATTAACTCAGGAAACTAATTTTCATTTCATTAATAAGCATTTATTTGCTATAAATTAATTATAGTTACATCTAGTAAAAAAATTGACCTCATTGATCATAAAAAAAAGCAAGCATGTAATAAAATAATTGATCTCATTGAACATAAAATAAGCAACCGAATATCAAAGGTCTTATTTAATTTTGACTTTATTAATAAGCACTTATTTGAAATAAATTCATTATAGTTACATCTAGTAAAAAAATTTATCTTATTAAACATAAAAAAGTGCAACCGAGTGCATATTCATTTTATTAATATATTTTCATTTTATTAATATTATGGTATGCTATATTTTTTTTGAAGGCAAGGCAAAGAGATAAATTAATTTTAGTTGCATCAAGGGAAAAAATTGACCTCATTGAACATAAGCAACCGAACATCAAAAGTGTTATTTTTGAAAACATAAATAAATAAAAAATCTCCTTCTTCGTATCCGCGGTTGCTCAAAACGGAGAAATCTTCAGGTTAAAGGTTAAAAAAAAAAAAAAAAAAAGAGTCGAAATTCAAAACAATTAAAATTTTGAAAGAAAAAAGAGCAGAAATATAAAAAATACAGACGAAGAAAACGAAGTAAATAAACACTCGATTACTGCGCATGCGCGGTTACTCTAACCGGGAATATCTTCAGGTTAAAGTTACTTAACTCTGGGTTAGAGTAACTCGCAGTTACGTACACGTTGAAGTGAAATTTTGGACTGTAACCTAGAGTTGCCCTCGAAAAACCTGTTTTGAACTCTGACCGAGGGTCAGGGTCAATGGTGAATACGGGCATAGTCAACTTGCTTCCAATGCTTTCTATAAAAAAGTTCATTCTAATATTTTTCTAAAATGGTAGATGCATTTCTTCTCATTAAAAAAGCTGTAGAAGAATGATCTTACAACTTGTAAATCAAGAAAAGTTAAGCTTCCATAGTAGTTAAATGGAGGCTTAACATTTCCATTTTAATCGCAAATCCTGCAAAATATATCAAATTTGACAAGAAAAATCTATAACTAAAGGGAACATAAAAAATTTTATATAAAAAAAATTAATTTGCCTTTAAAAAAAATTCAAGCAAAATTTCAACTTATTAAAAACTCTCTATGTTATAGAACAAAAATGTGATTCATCGTAATGAATCTTTTAAATATTTTATTGCTTAGAAATTTGCTAAACATCAAACAGAATCACTCTATTAGACAATTTATAAAAGATAAATATTAAAAGATTTGATTAAAAACTTATCTACACCACAAAAAAAAAAAAAAAAAATTTAAATAATTATTACATTAACAATTCTTCAAAACAGAACACAGATATGCTTAGCTCTTTAAGTAAACATTTTCTAATGGGAGCAAGAATTACGTTTTAATATTTTAACCTAATAAATTTAACTTAAAGTTATTTTGATTATTGTGGCTAGGACTGGGCTATAAATCGATGCATCGCGAAAAATCAATTTAATGCATATATCAGCAAGCCGATATAATGACTTTCGTTTTATGCGACGCATCAGATATCTGATTTAAGCTGCCGAGAGTGAATTTCATTTTAGGTGATGCATCAGAAATCTGATTTAGGCTGCCGAGAGTGACTCTCGTTTTAGCCCATACATCAGAAATCGGATTTAAGCCGTCATGTAAGACAACGCTCGCGGTTTAATGATATAACGATTTAATATGTGAGAATACTTGCCTACCCTAACGCTGTCACCGGGGTGACAAAGACTATTTTGATTTTGTCTAATTGGGGAGCTATTGATAGCGCCTAGGACGATGTTAGTTTCATGATGTTGAATAACGAAAAGCGAATTGAATCAGAACTTCCGGTTTCGTGCGTGGATCGGCGTTGAAATAGAATGATATGCATAGTTTCTTTATGCGCCATTTTTGTCTTTGGAACTTTACTTTTCTTGAAGATTATTTTCAGCTCGACTCACATTATTTTGTGATCGCTGTGCACTTTACTACTTAGCGATCGTATCATTGTGCATTATTTCGTCACTTTTTCTTCTTCTTTATTTTGTTTGTCAGGATTTAACGATTCTTGTAAATTATTTTTAGTAGACCTACTGTTATTGGCGATCGTTGCACAATCGCTATTATCTTAAATTTTCGTTCTGAACACAATCTTAATGAAAAGAAAACATGAATAAAAAAAAGTTTCTACATTGTTTTTTTAATATTGTTTCTAATTTTAAGTGATACAATTTAATAGGGGTATTTTGTATTTAACTTTGTTATAGAAAGTTAGTTTTTTTAAAAATTTATTTAATGCACGTTAAGTATAATAATTTGGTAGTATTTGATTATTTTTAAAGAAATAAATCTTCAGACGATTTTAATTTTTAAAAAAATTGGCTGTTATATAAAACAAATTATTTTTTTTAATTGTAGACTCTTTTTAATAATTTAGCAATAGTTCTTAAAAGTATTTTTTTTTTTTTAATTTTTCTTAAAATTCTTCCAAGACTAGTTTGTTTCATACTTTGTTAGACAGTCTGTATCATTTTTAAACAAATAAAACCATCATTGATTTTATTATCAAAAAAGAAAATAATAATAAATAAATAAGTGACTTAAATTTATTTTTACATTCATTAAGTATAGAATTAGACCATTAGTTAATACAACTTTGTTATTTTAAATAAATAAATTAAAAAAGATCTAACAATGCTTCAAAAATTCATATTTTTTTCAGCAAATAATTTAAAAAATGTTTTACTAAAGAGAACATTTATTTAGTTTATTTTTTCACTTTCGTTTTTTTTTTCCTTTTAGTTTTTAATGTATGCATGTAAAATATTTTGTTAGTTTTATTATTATTTTTAAACCAATAAATCTTAAGTAATTTTTAATTCTAAAAAAATTAAAATAAAGCTTGGGTCTGTTTTTACTTAAGACATTTAGATTTGTAATCGATTTATTTTCCTTTTATTTATTTTTGATTAATTTAAAGATTTCTAATAGATAATTTTTGAGCTTATGCTATTGCGATGTCTAACAGACGATGTATCACGATATAAAATTTCTTATATCGCCCAGTCCTAATTGTGGCATATTTAAACAGTTTTAATACCACTAATTATAAATATGAATAATTTAACAAAATGTTTTAGTTCGCGTGTGGTAAAGCTCTTAAGTAATGACATTTATTATACATCAACATACTGCCAAATTTAGTGCTGAATTCCCTATCACATTGTATTGCAGAGAACGAAGCTGTGAGAAATGCTTTCAACAGCCTCTTGTTTATATTGCTATTTAATGCACCAGCAATTGTTTCATATTTTTTAGTGAAATAACTGTTTTTTTATATAAAAGACATTAATTTCAAAATCTAACAGGTTCTAGGTGAGATGTAGGATTTTAGTAACAGAAGGACAATCATAATGACACTAAATAAAAGACCTGTTTTATGCTTAAAAATTAATTTTTTTCAAAATCTCTTAAATGAGAGTTTAATCAAATATTTAAAGATAAAAGTTAACTTATTCATTATATGTGGGAAATAAATTTAAAGACAGTATATAACAAAATAGACATTTTCAGCATTGTAAAATTATAAAGAGTAAAAGTGAGGTTGTGGTCGATTTTCCAAAAATTAATAAGTTATAAATTCTAACAGTTTAATAATATATATTAAACTGTTAGGATTCTAGAAATTAATATATTTCTGAAGAAAATGACAAATATCCAAATATTAATTAAAAAAATTTAAGTGATGTGTCTCCTTTTTTTCAGAAACTCACCTATAATTAAAAATAATACATATTTACATGAAACAGCTAAGTATTTTAAAAATGAATTTTAAATTTAAAAAAAAAAATTTGTTAATTCAACAATCAATGCGATATTAAAGTGAATGCTGGTTTTTAGTCAAAAATTAAGCAATAAATTTATGTTAAGACTTTAACTGAAGTACGAAAAAAAAAAAAAAAACGTAACATTATGGTTAATGCAACACTAATTTAGTTTATCCATATTACGAAGATAAAATAAAATCCAAAGAAATACAAAAAAGCAAATAAAGTAGATGAATAGGAAGAAATATCTTAAAACTCAATAACATAACTTGCTGTGTTAAAGTCAGAAAAACTGCAAGTTATAAAAGATATAATAGCAACTATACCTTATATATTTTTATTATTTTAAGAAATATATTTAAATTTTAACTACAGTAATAAATAACTTTCTAATCACAAGACTATTTCATTAACGATATGACATCAGAAATTGACACAAAAACAAAGCAGACAAACTGCTGTAAAATAACTACTACTACAATCTAAAAAAAAAATAATTTAAAAAAATTATTAAGAGCTGTTGCTTGGCTGCCCGCCTTTTTAGTGAATAGAGGCATTTGATTAGTAGATTACATAATCGTTTTCATCTTTATTGCTTAATCGTTTTGTCAGGATTACTAGAATGGCATTTTTAGCATTTTCGTTTGGCGCAATTTTACTAATGCGCATGCTCGGTTTGATAATTGATTCAAACCAATCGAAGTACTTCTAGACAATGAATATAGATGCTTGTATCCCCTCCTTTGCTTGTGTGTACTCAGACAAAGACATAAAGATAGAAAGATCAATCGCTATACCAAAATGCTATACAATCAATCACTATACAAAAAAAAATATTTAGAGCATTTCACAACATTTACTTAGATAGGCTATATATCAAAGATGATAAAATAAAATGATTGATTATTAAAAAATGATATCATTGCTATAATGAATATTTCGAAGGAATCCTATTATAATAGGATCCTATTATAATAGGATATTATCCATCAAAAAATCTGACAAACGTTTTCGTGGTTTTCCTTCGCTTGTATCGCTGAATTTGGTTACTTCAATAGCTTTTATAAGTATGCTTTTATTCCGATACTTAAATTACAAGTTACTTTTATTCCTGGGTTGTGTAAAAAAAATATTAATATAAGAAGAGTGTTTCCGAATATTCACTAAGATAACAGATTGTTTTTCAAGGATGATAGAAAAATTATTGGTTATAAAAAATAATTTCATTGCGATAATCACCATTTAGCTGGAAACCTATTACTATTCAGCAATTTAAAAGACTTTTTCGTGGTTTTCCTTCGCATGTAACGCAAATTTGATTACTTTAATTTAATCTTCATTAAAATAAACTATTCTTATAACTTTCATGAATATGATTGTATTAAGATACTTAAATTATTAATTACTTTGATTTCTGAATTGAATTAAAAATAATAAGGGCGTTTCGCTACATTCACAAAGATGATAAGCTTCACAAGGATAAAAAAAAAAATGGTCTTTAAAAAATTATTTCTTTTAGATAATAAACATTTAGCTAGAATCCTATTACCGATAAAAGCGATTTAAAAAAAAAACATTTTCGTGGTTTTCCTTAGCGTGTAACTAAAAGTTTGATCATTTTAATTAAAATAGGATATTTTTTTAGCAATTGTACTTCTATACATAACTTACTTTTCGACTTACTTTAATTTCTGGGTTGAGTTAATAAGAAGAGCTTTTCGTTCTGTTCAGAAAGATGGTACCCTATCTATTAAGGATAATAATAATAAAAAAATGGCTGTTTATAAAAAATATTTTCATTGAGATGATGATGAACATTTAGCTTGAATCCTATTATCCCCAAGGAATTTTTAAAAAAACATTTTCGTGGTTTTCCTTTGCGTGTAACGCAAAATGTGATTATTTTGATTTAATCTTAATTAAAATGAACTAATCTTTTCATTTTCATAAATATCATTTTACTCCGATGCTTAAAGTGCAAATTATTTTATAAAAGAAATCTGAAAAACATTTTCGTTTGTTTTTCTTAGCGTGTAACGCGAAATTTGATAATGCTAATTTCAATTTAATCTTGATTATAATGAATTTATTTGTATAACTTTCATAAATATGGTTTTATTCCGATACGTAAATAGCAAGCTACTTTGATTTTCGGATTGAGTAAAAAACAACAAAAATATGAAGAACATCTCGTTATATTCACAAAGAAGTCTCTCAAAGATAATAAAAAAATGATTCAATATAAAAAAAAATTCATTGCGATTACTGAGCTTTTTAAATGGAGTCAAGCAATCTGAAAGATATTTCCGTGATATTTAACCATATTAATGCAAAATATGATTGTTTTCTCAAACTTTTATTCAAGCAAGAAAAGAAAAAAAAAAAATTAAATAAATAAATAAACATTTATACTTCATTGAGGAGAACAGCTCCCGCCAAAAAGTCTGGGGCTGTCTGCTGCTATGGTAACGAGTGAGATAACATTTCTAATGGGGGTGTAATGGAGGAATGAAGTCGATTGGTCTACCAGATTGGCTGGTTTATCCGCTTTCAAGAGACCTATTCTAAGTTTTTAATTAATATTTAGACAATTTTTTGCTTTTTCTTAGGGAGAAAAAATAATATAGGCTTAAACGAAACCGTATTTTCATTTATACTTTTATTCGATATGCCTTAATTTATTTGGAATTCATCTGCTATTTATTTATTGTAAATAATTTTTTTAATGGTGGTTAAAAACATTTTTTTAATCAACCTCTTTTGTCTCATGACAAAACTTTTGAGATTATTTCTCTTTTTCGATCAATATTTTTTTCTCAGAAAAAGAAAAATATCTATCTTTCTTTAATCGCTTTATTCAAGAGGCATTTGATTTAGGTTTCTTATACATAGTTTTTCTTTTTTCATGCGATTAATTTATTAATTGTTGTTACATACATAAAAATGGAATAAGCATTTCAACAACTGAATACATCATGTCATTTTATTCCTGTCTAAGACTTGATATATTTGTGAAAATATGGCTCGACGGAAATGATGTTTAAAATCTATTAAATTTTATTACTACTCCAAAGATAAATAAAGAACTAAAATTCGATGAATGATTTTGATATCTAAACTTATTATTAAATTAACATTATTATATAATTATTAGTTAGCCGTTTGTTTTGACAAAAAGCAATTTTCAATTTCAAATTTGTATTTAACTTTTTTATTATAATTTTTGTTTGTAGAAAATAGAATCTTATTTTCATGCATCTTTTGAATACCTTTTACTTAATTTAAAGCATTTACATTTCATATAGAAAAAATTGTTTAATCATTAAAATTATTTCTTAAATTTTTTTTTTTAATGTATGAAATTTTAAGTACTATAAAAGTACTATAAGTACTATAAGTACTATTAAGTACTATAAAAAATATCTAACTAAGAAAAAGAAATTAAAATTTAAAATAAATTTAAAAGTTAATTAAATTAATCAATTTAAAAGTTAAAAACTCTTTCAAATAATATCTACTAGAATAATGTATTATGCAATTCGAAGAGCAACTTTTTGCTTCAAAAATTTTGTTCTTATTTTAAATTTTATAATAGTGGTGGTTCTTACTTTAACTTTTGTAATATCGTACATTTAAAAAGAAAAAACAAATTAAAAAAATAATAAACTTCTTAGTTATAATGTTTTGATCTTTTTAAAAAATATTTAATTTTGTTAAGAAACCAAGAAGTTTGAAGAGTTTTTTCTGATCATAAATTTAATGAAAAGAAAAGTTATATTACCGCTGAAGATATGAAAATATTTAAAATATCAGGTTTTGTATTCATGCAGCGCAAAGTAGGAATACCAATGTTAAGAAACTTCACTACAAATTGCTGAGCGGTATCTTTGATATTTAACAAGAAAAGCTTTCTCAAAAATGAAAGGCATAACTAACAATAAAAACAACTAACAAAAATTAAGAATAAAAAAAATTAATGAAAACAAAAATTAAAACAAACAAGATAAAATTAATAACGATTAAAAGAAAAAAACAAAACTTAAAACAAACGTAAAACGAACAACAATTAAATAATTAACGATTAAAATGATCATGAAAAAAAAAATCTTTTGAAAACTAAGCTGCTCTGTCAGAAAACGAGAGAATAAAAGGGGTCTCTATCTTCATAGGAATTGGTAACTATTTTTTAAACCATAGTTTCTACTACAGAATGGCAACAAGGAGATGATAACGCTGGATCAATTGGCTTTTCGCATTGTGATTGGCTGTTGAATATCACTCATGGTTGCAAGAATTTGGAAAGTTATCGCTTTTATTGTGAATTTAAATAAAAATTCAAATAATTTTGTGCATGCACTTTTGTGTTTGCGTGCTTGATGTGTTGTCACAATTGATTCATTGATTAATTGTGTCTACATTTGTTTTGTAAACAACCACTACATAAGACGAGATTTGTGCTTAAAAAATGAAATTAGACTGAAATGATTTCGAATATTCAAATATTTAAAAATGTAACAATGAAAATTAATGTTTTCTTTGCTATGTTTATTATTTGTTTTTAAAAAAAAATATTTCTTTTTGATATTAAGAGTATGTTAACGGGCGGTCTTAATTACTTTTAAATTATTAAATATTCTCTTATAAAAGCTTAGCCGCAATATTTATGTAATTTTCTTACGTTCTGTTGCAAGGAAAAGAAAATTCGGATTTTAATTAAAATAATAGTTATGCCATGTGAAGTCTAATCTTCCTATGCATATTTCCTAACCTTTGTACTTAATTATTAAGCATTGTAATTGTAACATAGAAAATAATTCTTCAATGAAGTTTAAATTGATGTTTAAGTGTTTATATATTATGTTCATTCAATTTTGAAAGGGTTTCTACTTATAACATTTTATAAATGAATTTGTAAAGTGCAGTTTTAATAACATGCGTTGAAAAGTTAATAAAACTATGGAATAATTGTTTTTTATTTACATGTTAAGTCTGCACTATGGTTCTTTGCCATGCTGTTTTCTTTGATTCCTCATGCCCTCTTGTTTGTACTTATATAGAAGTAATTTTTTAATTTTTTTTTACAAAAAAAAAAATATTTTTTGAGTTTTGGAACTTCAATTTTTTTTTGAAATGTTAGGGAATATCTTTTTTATTTTACTTATTTTTGTCTTTTCTTAGATGACCCCTTGACTATCCTTGGGTTGCAACCAGTAAACACTATGCCTATACTTATCCTTGTGATTCATGCATTGAATGAAAAGGCATTACCCCATTAATTCAACATTACTTTTCATTTTTATTATTGATTTTTAGTTGTTTATTTGAAAAAGCTCAGTTTGAACCTTGATGTACCATTGAAAAATTTTTTTCTTTGGAGCATGAGTGGTGAGTTTTCATTGTGTATTACCAGGGTTCGTGATTTTTTTTTTATTTAAATCGGATTTTTTTTTATTTAAATCAGATTTTTTTTAAATTCAAATACACTGTAAAAACTTTAATTCATGATTAAAAAACTCTATAAATGTTTAATCAAAATTAAACTAATATTGAAACTATATTATAACAATATTTTAGAAGCTCTAACTTACTAAAATAATTTTTAATTATAATACATAGCTTTGAATGCATAGCAAACATTTTGAGATAAATGCATGATTGAAATTTAAAGACTAGATGAAATAGAGAATTTAGAGAATACTTCAGGGGTCTGTCTAGGTTTTTCTGAGAGGTACCTATTTTGTGAAAATTTAGACATCATTTGTGAAAATTAAAAATTGTATTTAAAAATCAACACAAAAATATGGATTTATCGTTTCTTACGAGACACAAAAATAAAATTTCAAGAAAAAGTATTTTGTGAAATTATTCTACTGTATTTCCTAAAGTTGAATTTGTGAAGGTGCTGCTAAACGGTAGTAAATTTGGCTTGGACAGACTCCTGTACTTTAACTATTAAAACAAAGTTTCAATCAACAAACCATAATTTTAATTTAAAATTGTGATTTTTTTTCTCTTGATTTTTAAAATGACTAAATAAATGTAGTCATTCATTAAAAAATAAATAAATATTTAATCTATATATTTTTATATTAAAATATTCATTTTTAATCCTATATCAAGATAGATAAATTAAGATAGAAATTTTTTTTTAAATCTATGTACTCATTGGAATTTTTTTTCTCACAAAATTTCTTTATAGAAAATCTAATAATGTCAAAGATAATGTAAACATATTATGAGAAAAAAATACCAGTTAATTACCCTACTGCTTCAAATAGACTTTAAAAGAGTTTGAAAGGGAAGAATGACACTTTATCAGGAAAAAAATATTTAAATTCATCAGCCTTTTTTTTCCCTTCTATTTTTTGCATAATAGGGTAATTTCTTTTTAATTTACATTTTCCACCAATAAAATATAATGTTGATTTCAATGTCATGCTTTTTCAATCAAAAAGTAGAATTTTAATTAATATTATTTGCCTTTTTTTGGGGAAAAAAAATTATTAATTATTTTTTACAGCTATGCAAGTCTATATTATGACAGCATTAAATGTTTACTGTAATCTGTACTTTCAATCACAAGAATCAAAAGATTTTTAAAAATGTAATTTCAAATTTGTTGGAATTTAACACAAGCCAAGAAAGAAAGTAATTTCATTAACTAAAATTAATTAATGCAGCAATTTATTTAAAATAAATTTTAAAACTAAGAAAAGAAAATAATAAAAGTATCAATAATTTAAAACACTGTTTTTAAACTTTTAAAATTAATATATATATAAAAAAATCAGTTGGTTTAAATCAATGATTTTTTTAAAAAAAATCATTTGATTTAAATCAAGCTGATTTAAATCAACAAACCCTGTGTATTACTAATGAAAATAGTGAGGTAACAGATAATCTTAATTCATAATTTAGAATTAAAATTATAGCTCTACTAAATGATAGCATTAACATCGTGCACAATGAATTTCAATAGTTAACTAGTAATCAATAATGTTTCAATTTTGATTTGCTACGTTTTATAAATGAATAAATTTTATTTGAAGAGAAGTGTGCTTAGGATAGGACTCCAACTGGACCGACTCTTCTCTAGATTGAATTGCATTTATAGTTAAATGACACCTTTGCCAGAATTGAATATACTGCTCCAAACTTAAATGATATTAGTAACTGTAAGTAAGCTCATCAATATTTGCAACAAGCACGATATACCTACTATGAAACACCAGGATAAAAGCAGCAAAATTTTATTTCTTTTTCCCAGATTGCCTTCGACATTTTAAATGCACCTTAATATCGTTTTAATACTAAGTTGTTTTTTTTTTTCATGAAGTCTATACAACTTTTTGCAATACTCAGTCAAAAGGGTAGTCGAAAATCTGAGCACAAATGCTATGACACTTTGCATTTCCCTTTGTATCTATAAAGTTAAATTGAAAAAGTAAAAAATATTTCAGTAAAATTAATTTGTCCAAAACTAATTTTGTTTAATGAAGTTCTTTTAAGAATTAAATATTATTTGTATTTTATTCATTAATGGTCATAAAAAATAAGTGTATTTTAAAAGGTATAAAACATTTTTATCATGTTTAACATCATAATTTTTCAACGTAATTTTGAAGAATTAAAGAGACATAGTAAATACAAGAAGTTAAAAATGGTATTTTTAAATTTTTGCTTATAAAAAAGCTTATTGAAATTTTTAATTTTGATTGTCAAAAGTACCTAATTAATAATCGCGTAAAATACTATATATCATGCAGGTTTTTCTGAAATTACATCTAACACTTTGTAATGGCTGAAAATTGATATTTCAAAGAGAAAAAGAAAGAAGGAAAAAAACATTGTTATCGAATCAGTCGAATTAGTTGTTAAGTAGGTGATGTGATAAATAGAAAACCAGTTTGAATGACTGATGACTTTTGAACGTGTTATGTTTTAATCGCCATCAAAGTTTTGTTTTTTCTAATAATCACAAGTTTTAATGTTTTAGTCAATCCCACCTTCATCAGTCATGATTCATTCAATTTTCATAAAAAAAAATTTTTTTCCTTGCTTAATTTATTTTTGACCATTAATGTGTAGTCTTTTTTACTTAAATTTTATCAAGGATTTTAAAAATATACAGTAAGGTTGAATTTTATGGAATGCCCTGTTTAACTTGAAATTTTTTCGATCATTTTAAGCGGTTGTTAAAAAGTTGTTTTTAAATGAAATTCTTACGACAACCAGTTGACTGTGCAAAGGACTGGAGTTGGATGATTTGAATGCAGTCATCGAACTCCATCCAAACTCAAATATATTATGCAGTTTAAGTAATGATATTTAAGAGATTAGATATTTAAGAGGTTAAGTAATGATATTTAGAGACAGCAACCTGAACAAGGGGCGGAACCTTCCAGTTTTTTAATTATAAAATTACAAGGCTACGGAGTTGAACATTAGTTGTCGTAAACCCAAAAATTGGATCAGCTGTTCTACGACGGATATAAAATTAAAATAAAATATATCTAGTAAAGGCCGGGATAGCCTGGATGGTAGAGCACTGGACCCATGTCCAAGAGTTCGTGGGTCCGACCACCGCCAGCCGAAGTAAATGGTGACTGATGCAAGTTAAATCTGTCGAGTCGCAAAGTCCTCCATGTTCCTATAACAAATCAATACCTCTGGGGGTACTGAAACAAAAATTTCCTTGTCTTCTGAATAGGTTCAAAATTACAAGGCTACAGAGTTGAACATTATTAGTCGTAGACCTAAAATTTGGTCGGCTGTTCAACGACGGTTATAAAATAAAAAATAAAATCGATCTTTTAAATAAGGCGAGTGAAAAAGTCTTTCTGACAGTTCGAATAAGGGGAAAAATCAAAAATGTTACTTAATGCATGATTTGAAGCCAAAAATAAAGGATGTGAATATTAAAGTGCGAGAAAGAGCGTTTAGTTTAGAATAGTAAATTAAGAAAAGGACTTCGATAAAGGAATAACATAAAAAGATGAGTTGAAGCTTTTTATGTTACATATATATATACAGGGAGGGGGGAGGGAGTCCCCTCACTCTTTAGGTACTGCTGCGGTCACTGAATGTGACTGCAAAAGCTCATAATTTTACTGTTTATAATTTTAGCTTAACTAAATTACGCCGGAAAAAAAATAGCTTTAACTTAAGATAACTTAAAAACTGTTCTCCTATTTATGTTCGATTATGTTAGAGGCTATGTGTCCTTTTCGCTCGCACTCACTTGTTTTTTCCTATATTTTAAAACCATGAATGTAATTATAAATGGATGCAGAATTTAACAGAGTACTTATAGTTCATCTATGCTAAGAACTCCCCCCGTCACATGGTCTGAGACCGTCTGCTGCTATGGATACAAGAATAGCGCATTTCAGGGAGGGTAACTTCTCTTCACGCTAGGGCTCGCTAACACAGTAGACCGAAGAAAAAGGTCCCCTTTCTCTCGTTGACCCTTAACCAAAATCTGTCCTAAGCAATGACCCCACACCCCTTGAAATAGTAATACCTCGTTACCATAGTAGACATAAAGGTTCGCCCTCTGCACTAAACCATCCGACAGAGAGCGATGAAATTTGACATACTAATAGTTCGTCGCACGAAGGTCATTATCGACATTAAAACATTCTATTACAAATCGTTCGAGCGAAAAATGGAATGGAATTTTCTTGCGTCGTCCCCACTTAATTGTATGTCGGATAATCGAATAACCCGCTTATACGAATGGAATCAAATAATTTTATATGAAACTAATGTTAAACTTCCCCGTTTAAACGGACATTCGTTGTTTTTTGTTCCCGCCTAATTGCATGAAGAAGAGGTACTGAAATGAATTGTTTATTTTGGAGAAATGCTTCACTAACTAAAATGAAATTATTGTTTTTCAGTTAGGATAAGGATACAATAGGTGGTCACTTCAAAAGGGTCTTCCTGTTCATAAGTTGGTCTAAACAGGTGTTAGGGGTAAAATTGAATAAAATAAAATCTTGCTGCTAGTTATACATTGAGGTAAGCGAAGAGTGTTTTACCCCTCTTAGACTTATAGTTTGTCTACGGTAAGAATTCCCCCCGCCACGAAGTCTGAGGCCGTCTGCTGCTAAGGAAACAAGAATAGCGCATTTCAGGGAGTTCTCTTCACTTAAGGGCAATACGAAGAAAAAGATTCCCTTTCTCTCGTCCACCCGAGACAAAACCTGTCCTAAATAGTGACTCACACCCCTATTTGAAATAGTTATACCCCGTTACCATTGTCACCGTCACGGGTCTAGGGGAGTTCTTACTTTAGACAAACTATACTTCACTTACACATCATTTAGAATGTAAAAAAGGTACTGAGTGATTTGTTTTGTAGTCAAGACTTGTGGTCCCCTCCTGGTGCGGTAAGAAAAAGTTTCAAAAACATAACAGTGTGTCTTTATCTTAAGTAAGAATAATTATTGCTTAATCCAGTGAATAACTTTGAGTTGGTTGCAAGTTGAGCGAGAAAAGGATGGATTTGAATTAATCGGGGGGAAAAAAACAATGAATATATTTTAAAAAATCCCAAACTAAAATAGCTCATTAATTTGGAAATTCTCAAGACGAGGTTAGAAAAAAAAATAATCTGAATGTATTTGAAAGGAATACGCAATTCATGAAAGTCTTAATAGCAACTGAAAGGGAAAATCTAATTATTATAAATTGACGAATTAAACGGGTAATAATAAAAATAATCTTCAATTATAGATTTTTTCAGAAGGGATCAAATAATATTTTAGTACCTATATTATACTTTTCACTAATATTGATTTATTGTTATGTAACTTTAAATGGCATTTATATTTTATGATACTAACACAGATACTATTAATCAGAATTGTTTATTGATCATAAAATTAAATTTATTTAATCAAAACGCTATACTTTGCATTAAATACCATTAAAAAGTAAAATTTCGCAGAAATTTAGAATGTAAGATAGAATATTGCACTCCCTTTTTAATCGAATAACCCACGGGGTTGACTGGTTAAGCCCTAGCCATTGTTTCCTCAAAAATCTTAAAGATAACATCATTGATACTTTATAGCTCTATTTAATAATATTAATAAAAAAGAGTTATTGCGCACTTTATTTCGTTTTTTTCCCGCTATGTCATAATTTCAATCAACAACAGTTCCGCAATTGACTGATTGTTTACACGGTTCCCAGCAGATCACCGAAGGCGAGTATCACTGGCCGCTGTCAGCGTGCGGGTGAGAGACTACTTGGATCAATCTGTGAAGGGACCGAAGGTGTGCGGTATTGGTCCTCGTAAAAATGTTCGACCGAAGTACTTGACTTCACGCGCATGTCGTCGGTCTATCGAAGCGAAGGGAGCCTCACCTCTACAGAGTTCAAAATTGTGATGGCATGTTTTCAGATGATTTTCAGGGATGTTTCCCAGACCGTTGCCAATAGCCCATTGAGCAGCTTTAGTGAAATCACGTATTTAATTTGTCACGTCTTTCAAAATGTGTTTCGGTATAAATAAATAATTTAAAAACAGCGGTAATTAAAATTAAAAAAAAACTACTTATGCAATGAAAGGCAAAATTAATGGGAAAGTGGTACTAATTTGTTTAGGAGAAACGTAGAAAATTACCTTAGTTTTATTAACCGCTGCCCCTCTTTTTTTTCTCTGGCCTTTTAATTCCTAGTAAGAATATATTTTTTTTTTGGTATTCTCTCTTTGAAAATAAAAAGTCAAACAGTTGATAAAAAAGATTTGTTAAATTACGGAATTATATATTTTACTGAAATATAAAATTCAAAATAATTAGCTTATAAAAACTTTTTTTTGATTCATATTCAAAAATGTATTAATGATTTTGTAAATTAAAGAGGTTTCAATTATAAATAATTGTTTCGCTAAGATTTAAATAACTGCATATTAGTTAAATTGTTTGGAAGTGAGCCGCGTATGAAATATTTGACTTTTTATGCAGAAAAAGACATTGTGTTTCACGTTATTTTTCATCTCACCATACATTATTAAAATTCTAAATATATTTCTCACTTATTTTGACATGAATAAATACAAAGAAATAATGAAAAAAATATATTTAAGGAAAATTCTGAGTCAAAGGGCTGACGCTCAATTTATTTAAGTAATGTAATAGATGCATATTGAAATACTAAAAAGCAAGCCATGTTACAAAAGGCAACATTTATGAAGTTCAGGTAATTATTCGTTTAGATTAATCGTAAACAAGTGCCATGCTATTATTGTCCCCAATGATGCTTAATTAATATGAGTAATACCTATTGTATAAATTAAAAAATTTACTTATTTAAAAAAATTCCAAGTTAATGGTAAATTTCGATATTATGCCTAGTAATGCTGAATACAGTTAATCTTAATGGGCTGAACTACAATAAACAGGTTTTGCTTATTAATTTTGTCAGTATATACCGTTCAGTTTTGTCCACATTTCATTTCGTTGTTCAGTACCGAGTTATTGTTTTTTTATTTTATTGATCCTGTTCGAAAAGCGGATATTTAGCTAGTTGAAAAATAAAAAATTTAAGATCAATAATAAAAATTAGTTTGTTAAAATTAAGTTAACTAACGCTTTTCGTTTCCCGAAACTCTGGCTTTTTCTCAGATCAAGAGCTAGCTTTTGTTCAATACTTATCAATATATTAGTCAAATGACTTCTATAAACGTACTATTGGACGTATTTTCTTAATTTTAATTAAATATAGTAGCATTCAATTCCAACTTGAGATTCATTTAAACTGAAATAGCTGTAGTGTTATAGTAGTAGCACCTTGGATATATATATATACTAAAAAATAGTATCTTTCTCCTGATAAGCATCTTCAAGAAAGGATAAATAAATGAGATACATTTTCTTTTGAATATATTTATTTTTTTCTTTTCATTTATTTATTTTTAGTGGTAAGAGTACAGCATATGTAAAAAGTATAAAATAGGAAGAAGAAAAAATTATTCCATTTCCAGTAAAAATCTTAAAATTTCCAGGTCAGCGTGTTTTTTTCTTCTGCTAAAGTGTAGTACAGGCGCCAGAAAAGTGTCAATATTAGTGTTTTTGTCAAAATAATAGTGTAGTATTTCATTTAAAATGTTTTTTTTTATTTTTTTTTATCTATCATCTTGAATAGATGTGGGGGAAACAATATGTTTAGCTTGCAGAAAATAACGCTTTTAACGAATAATTTTTTTTTTTTTTTTAATGTTAAATAGTTTTTGTATAAAATGTAGAAATATCAATGACTCAAAACAACCTTGGATAACTGTTTAATATATTTTTATTAAGCAGAAGAAAATAATTCCAGGTGATTAGAAACCAATAAATTTTTATATTTATTTACATTTCAATATAGAACCATTTTATACAAACAGTGCTCTTTATAAAATTCATTGAAATAATTTTCTTTAAACAATATCATAAGTCAAATGTTTAAATAATATTATTTGCTTCAAATTAGCACTGTTATTTTAAGACATATTCAGTATTTGTAAAGGAAAAATTGTGGTCAGAATCCAATCTAAGACTTCATTAATATTAATAACTGACAACTGTACCGGAAAATAAAACTATATGAGAATCTGCATACACCATTGAAGAAACATCAAGTCCTGGTAAACATATCTCACAGAAAAGCTTTAAGCAGACAATGCTGTGAGACTATTCCCCGGGACAAATATGAATCATCAGTAGAATCCAGGCAAAAGCTAGAAGAGAACAAGTTGCTTCAAATTAATATTGCAATCAAGATACCTTGTTAAGATTTCAACCAATGGTTAAGTATATAGATAAGAGTACAATTCTTCAAATTGTGAATCTAATAAAGGATTGCATACAATAGTTCGAATCAACTTGAATTACAGAGTGAAAGAGGGACATTTAACACAAAAGTACATTTTAAGAGAACATTTTTAATTACCAGGAATGTCTTATGAGCACACATTAATGGATAAAAAAAATTAATTATTAAACCTGGCATATCCATCTTTTTCCAGGTATATGGCATACTTTCGACACTTTCAGAGTGATCTCACCACTCTTTTAGTTGGAAGTACCACTCCAATACATACTTGGGGATTTGATACATCTGCCACTTAAAAATCAAGACATAAAAAAGGACTTTAAATTATTGCAATGTTAGGTCTGTTGCTTGATTTCTTCTTTTCAATTCTTTTTGCAGATCTCCAATTTAGTCAGGTTACTTACATCTGAAAGAGAGGGGAGGGAAGCGTCTGATTAAATTTATTTAATATTTCTATTGCAGCATCCATCAGGGTTTGCACATAAAGACTAATGGCTTTAAGAAAAAGACAATCACAGGACATTACATCACAACATTTAACAGTTAGTCACAGCTCAGATTTTTTTTATATTTTCTTTACACAACATAAATGACCTCACAGCAAATTGTTCAGTTGGTGTGCATACTGTTTACCCTAGAGACAACTGCATGGTAATCAGCCACATAGGCTCCTTAAAGGCGAATGAGTCCATGACTGATCGGATCGTGGAATGTACATGTGTTATATCCACGCTGGCTTTTAATGGTGAACCAGTACATGTTGATGTGTTTGTCTATTGTTCATGTTGGCTCCTGGTTCTTTAGTATCTAATCATTTATATTCGGTCGACATCACCAGTTCCTCAATGAATATTATTTTTTAAACCTTTTTCAAGAATAAAATCATAAATTAATTTTCTAAATTTACTAGTATCTAGATCAAACATTAAATCAGTTTTATTTAGAATGCAATAAATGCGACGGATAAAACAAAAAGAATAAATAATTTTTTTTAAATAATCAATATAAAAATAGAAATATACAGTGGAACCCGTTTAAGAAGTTCCCACTTAAAAAGTTTTCCCGCCTAAGAAGTTATTTTTTTAAAAAACCAAATACCATAATGCTAAATTTACCTTTATAAGAAGTTTTTTCCCCATTTAATAAGTTTTCACGTGCTTCCAATTTTCTTCCTTTTCTTTAAACTTTACATTTAAAATGTCTTATCTAGTTGTACATTTCTGTGACAAAAACAGATACATGAACTATACAAAATTAACAAAGACCACAGGCCTTCCTTGCTCCTCCATTAGACAAAAGAGGATGATTCATCTGGCAAAGGAAGTGAGTAAAGTGTGAGCAAAGGAATGTGAGCCTTTAGATGAACAATGAAACTGATAAGAAAGTGGGAAATCGCTTGAACATGGTGTCCACTGTAGATGAGAATTGGAGAACCTGATTAAGCATGAAATGCACAGCTGTCCCTATCCCTTTAGTGACTGATGCGAAAGATACATCAAAACATTTAGCAACATGTCGTAGGAAATTTTCTTTGTGTGAAGGTTCATTTTGAGTTTATCGTAAATATTGTAGAAAAAAATAAGGATTTTTGTTGAAAATTTCCTGTAAAGGCATTAAACGTGAAATGCTATCTATTGAGGACAAAGTCAAAATTTTAGAAGCTGAATTGAACGTTGATTTCACGCCTTCAAATGGATGGATTGATCGGATGAAAAAACGAGCTAGATTAATTTATAAAACAATTAAAGGAGATTGTAACAGCGTTGATTAACAAGAAGATGAAGAATGGAAAGCTAAATTACCTGAATTTACTTCAGGTTGTCAACCAAAGGACAATTTTAACCTGGAGGAATGTGGACTGTTTTTCAATCTTTTACCCGATAAAACTAGAGGTAAACGCTGCTATGCAGGATAAAACAGGAAGGAAAAAAACAAAAAACATTTTATACTTTTAGGTGGGGCTAGTATGAATGGTACAGAAAAATTTCCGATTTTAGTAATCGGTAAAGCGAAATATTTGTGTACTTTTAACCTTTTCCCGTTCAATAAGTCATTTCTTTCCAGTCCCTTGAAAAACTTCTTAAGCGGGTTCCACTGTATTATGAATTTTATTAATAAAAGAGGAATATACTAACTGGTGGGACACCTTTTTCTTAACCAGGGTTTGATTAAAGACAAATACTGATAGACATTAAAAAATAATTTATTTCATTCTGACTTTACTTATTTTTAATAATTTACAAACAGTGCTATACTAACAGTAAACAAACTGTACTATAACAATACGGTTGGGGAAAAAAACTCACAACGATTAAAGTAAAATGCCACTGTTAATAATATACGATTCTTCGAATAATCAAAATAAAAAACGTTATAGTAATAATAGAGAAAGATACTAACTGAGACACTCGTATTGGCTTCTGTTGAATCTACATTTGATTTAAGCTAACAAAGAAGAGAATTAGATTGATCTCCGTGCAATCGACAATATTTTATAATCTCTTTTTAGTGTTGAACAATATACCAATTCCTATTTTGAAATAGTTCATTATTCATTTAGTATATTTTACCAAAGACATTTAAAGTAAAAGAGTACTTATAATTCAGGGACAATGCTCTATCTTAATAATCTTCCCTCTGTCCCTCAAGGGCAGAACCAGGCATAAAATATTGAATTGCATCTAAACATTTATCTGCATTGTGTAAAGTAGCATGAATAAGAATATTAGAAAAAAAACACTCTACTGAATACATTCTGAATATTTTTCTTTATAGCATCAGAATACTAAGTCTGTTGCAGTTCTGTGACTACTCTTTCCTGTTTGTAAGGGCTGAGTTCTGGTGATCTGGCTAAATGTCAAGACAAGATTACGATATTTTCATAAAATTAGTATATAAAGTTGTGTATAAATACACTTCCATTTTAGTAACTTTGCTATGCATTCTTTAAAGATGTTTGCCAGTTGAATATGGCCCTGGCAGTTTAAATGAATGCAATCTTAACAAATACATTCATCGACAGATAAAGCTGATTCACAGAACATTAACCGAAGTAAAATTCACAAAGTTTTCATTACTTCATTGAATCGCTTTATAGTGTGAATTTCAAAATTAACAAAATGTTGTTGCCAACTCTGATCTTTCAGCGAGAGAAATTTCTTAGCTCTTCGTTCAAGGACAACAACTCAGAAGGAATATTTCCGTATTGTGATCTGTCGTGCCAACTACATTCGCCAAGGTGCAAAATAGATTTTAAACTTTCAAATTTAAAAAAAAAAAACACATGTACATAGTTGCCCGGGGGTGGTTACGAGTTATACCTTTCGAGTTCGTCCCCTTCTGTGAGTTTTTTTTTTAGTTCCTGGCGGCTGGCTGCCCGGAAGTTACCAAAACTTGGCAATTATTCTTCCACAGATCACCATACAAAATCTCCCCAATAACCCACAAATTTTATTAGCCACAAAAGCCGGTTTTTTAAAGTTGGGCATTGTACCCAATTGCCCATTATTAGCACCTTTATTTTTAAGATAAACAAAATAAATTATTATTTAATAGCAGAACCACAAGTAATATTAATAAAATAAGAAAATCAGTATCTGAATTAGAATAGTTACACAAGATATAAACAATGCCAACAAAGAGTTTAGATACATAATCATTGAATATGTAAATAAATAAAAATTTCAACTTACCAACATGAATTAAGACAAAATCATAATCACCCCTTTGCAACTGCACACTTAATTTGTCCACATTGATTCCAAGGTGTGCAAACAACATTGATATTCCATATTCATTCAACATTTAAGTAATTAGCTAAATACTTCACCAGGGAATCACCTAGTAAAAAGAATAACTAAGTATTTTATTAGTTGGTATTTTATGAAGAGACAGAAGTAATATGGAAGGTTTGCTTTACATTGTCCATTTAGACTTAAGCATTAACTGTCAAAAATATTAGGGTATTCAGAATGAAAAAAATACAATTATAGATATAAAAAATACAAGTAGTTTGAGAAGTTAATTAAATGAAAAAATTCAATTTCAAATTAAAATCTAACTAACGATAACTTAAATTGTACTTAATTTGCTAATCTGAATTACCTTCCAATGGATTATAGTAATTTTATTATGTAATTGAAATAAAAAAATTTATTGAGTACGAATTGTTTTACACATAAATGTGATACGTGTAAAGAATAAAATTTTTTATGAAAGTATGCATGCTCATAATTTATTCAACAGTTGTGACAAACTAAAAGAATAATAATGAATGCAGTAATTGTGAATAAAAATGATAAATGTTAGCTAAATTTGTTCTATTTCTCTCAGATTTCTGTTTAGGTAAGTTTACAATAAAATTGAAACAAATTATTTTAAACATGATCAAGAACTCTTCACTATTTTTTAGAAAATTTAATATTAAGCTTTCTATAAAAAATAAACTTTAATTAGCAACATATTTCCTAGGGAAAAAAATACCTTTATTATGTCACTAACATAAACATAAATCATGTAATTTAACTAAATCAAATTTCATTACTAAACTGCTTCACACATTTTTGACAGATCAAACAATGGATTTCTAAGAAAGTAGAGAAAAACTTTGATAAGTGAAAAAATTTTTTTGATTCCGATTTTCTTAAAATACATAAATTTTACATATAATGAGAAACAAGCTATGTAATTTAAATTCTAAAGCGTTGTATTCACAGAAATTTAATAAAATTCATTAATCTTTTTTAAATTTCATGTAATTTTTTTATATACTGCTATAAAACATCCACCAATGTTATAAATCTTGAATTAATAAGAATTACCTGTAATTAAAACTTTCATAATGATACAATATGAAATCCCGCGCAACGAAATCCAGAAAATGGCTACCTCTACAAAAAATGCTTTTGTTCCTCAATGGTTTAAACAACGCCAAATACTTTGGCGAATAAGTTTGGCACAGTACAGATTATACAATCAATATAGGGTTATAAGAAGATTGATGGATAAAAGCTAGCGCCAAGCTCACTCCGCCCAGTTACCAATTCCTAAATTGACCAAATATCGAATAAAAGAAAGACGAGTTCCTATCACTTGGCTCTAGGACTGCCACTAATACTAGGGAAGGGGAGCAAAAATTCGCTGACTTGTGCCAAGCTAAGATCATTACAAAACTAGGCACTTTCTCTCCACACTCCTATTAGAAGTGACTTACCCTCGTAACCATAGTTCCCGCCACGTCGCGAGACAGGTGTCTGGAGCTGTTCTCCTGAAAGCCGTACTATACTAACCACTCAAAAAAACCAGAGTAAACGCTTTATTACAGAACTGGTACGCCAAGAATTTGGAATTATGAAGAACTTACCTGTTTATTTTAATTCATTAAACTGGTTTATTTTCTGCTTCCCTTCTTACGGTTTTTTTTTTAAAGTGAAAAATGAGAACTTGTTACATCTTCTGACTCTTCTACATTACTGTTAGAAAATTCGACGGATCATCAGGTTGTTCTTTGTCAACATCTGAATGAAATTAGAGCAAATAGTATTGGCGAAAATATCAAAATGATGAAATAAACATGAACTTTTTATACAGTGTTAAAATTCAAAAACTTAAGTACTCGGGTTCCTATGATTTTATTATTTTACTAATAACTTATTCTAGTATGTTATATTAAAATATCTGATATCTGACATATCTGGAGAAAAAAAAATTTCCAGCCAAATATTCTCTGAGTACTATTCAGCTATACTATTTCAGCTTAAAAATTGGGTTTTAACTTCTAAAATAAATTGATATAAATTAACACATTTAGTTATATTTTTTAATCAAACCATTTTATGTAAAATAATATGTTTCTTAAAAATCTAGCAAATCTTTTTCGTGTATTACATGATCACTTTATGAAAATCCATTAGAAATTAGTTGGGTGCTGAATGTATCTTATTATACAGCAAGAAGATCGTATATGAGGTAAATAAATTGTATTTTTAATTTGAAAGTTCATGATTGAAAGGTATATTATATAATTCAAAATAAATTCCTTATCACTTAAGTGTATAAAGTTGTAATCAGCATCTGATTTTATTTTAAAATTTTTTATGCATTGTTGCAAAGAAAAAATTAGTTTCTCAAGACTATTTTCATTATTAACTCTTTAAAAGACCCCTCTTTTTTAGTAATTTTATGTTAAACTATATTTGAGATAGAGATTTATTTGTAAAATAATAGTTCATGGAGCCTAAACCTAATTTCATTTTTAAAACCTTTCATGGATTGCAAAATTTTACCTATAGCAAAGAATTGATTATTCTGTGCTTATAAATAACCGGATTTATAAATTCTTTTTGTAACTGGAAATAAACTTAATTAAAAGTAATGAATTGAAGGAGCACTTTATGCACTAGAAAAAATATTTCCCCGGTTTTGGCCTCCATTCATGACAGCTCACTACCCTTAACTACTTCCAGCATTTGTGTAAACAAATCCCTTCATTGGTATTTTTTTTCTGAAATTATTAGAAGATGGCCCCAGAAATTATAAGTGAAAAAATAAAAAATTAACTCTGCGGCGCGACAGCCCAAAGAGGGTCAAGGCCTACTGTGCCCATCTCAGTTTTCTTGACCTTGGGCTCTGGGGTGCAGGAGCAGATGTTCCCGTCAGGTGGTCAGCCAAACGCGGAACCCCCAGTGTTTAGTTCCCAAGCATGCTTGGTACTCAATAGCTTAGCAAATAAATAATAAAAAATAGCTTAGCAAAAATATTTAAAAATTAATGCTGTTGGTAGGAAATATTCTTCCTACCACCTTATATAAGATAAAAATGCTTAATAAAATAAATTATCTGAAACTAAATGCGTATGTGGTAGATGACTCTTTTAAGTTTTACTGAGTTAAATTAACAATTTAACTTTTCGATCAATAAGTCAGTGACATTCATTGGTTAAATAATCTGTCGTTTAATTAATAGAAAATTATAAATAGAATCAAAATGTAACTTCACATTTTTAAAATTAAAAATTATATAAATAAAAAATTATATAAATAAAAAAATAATTATGCGAAACACGCGTGGGCAATAACAAATTTATTTTAAGATTAAGACAATTTATGAGATGTTGAGAAATTTTAAGATATTTATAAATATTGACTACATATTAGTATTAATAATTATAAATTATATAGTGAAGAAATCGATTCACATATTATTCCAAATCTATCCATACCTTTGTATATTACTAAAATTGTATCAATTATTGAAAGAACAAACTAAAAATAAAGAGCTGACGTATTATCACATTCTATCAGAAACATGCTGTTTTAAAACTCAACATTTGATGAAAAAATGCTTTTATTCAATAAAATGTTTTATTCAAATCTCTTCATTAAATTACGAATAAATTTTTAGACGACTAAAAAAAGAAACACTCTATTTTATAATAAAAAAATAAAAAAAAGGATTAGCAATCGGTTATTAGCGAAAAAAATATGAATGAAATTTTACTCTACGAGCGCGTAAGTCAAGTTCCTCGTAAGTTGACCACATTTAAATATATCTTCATTGTCACCAAATTATTTTTTTAAAAATAATTAAAAATTTTCTCTGCTTCTACCAAATAAAAACTCTTGGAACTTTAGATTTTGCAATAGAAAAATACGTAGATTAATATGGCATTAAAAAATTTATACCTCATAATTAAAAAAATTTTTAATCCGCAATTAAATAAATAATCTTTAAAAATTATTTTTTGCATGCAATTATCTTTGGGTAAATGGGCTTTATAAATGAGTTTTAAAAATATGACTAAAACTCAAAAAGTGAAATTCTGTCCAAACTATGGGGACTGTATTTTCCAGATTGCGGTTACCCCCTATGTTTTGAAGGTATGTTTTTAAGCTATTACCTTAACGCTAGTTTCGTGTACGAAATGAATAAATAATGAAAATGTGACCGGGCTTACACTTAATCGTTCTAATTTTTCTGCTATATAACCAAAGTTTTTCTGGAAAGTATGTATATCGCCAACGAAAGACGAAGCACCAAAACTAGCACATCAGTACGTTGTAATTCAAGGATGTAAACGTCCCAATAGTTTTGTCAGGAGAGCAGTCCAAAGTTTTGAGCAATTAATGTTAATTCTACTTTTTACGTATTTCACCATATCTACAAAACCTTTATAGGAATTTGAAATAATTTTGCGCTCAGTTATAAAATTCGTTTAACTAGAAAGAATTCTATGCAAAATATAACTTATAATAAATGTTTATTATTTTATCTAATAGGAGTCGAAAAATTGAATTGCAAGGTAGAAATTTTTTTAAAAATGCAACTTTTCACTAATTGGCCAATTTCACTTAAATTTTGCTATTTAAAATTGCATTCTTTAAAATGATGAAAAAAAATTGTCTACTATACAATGCAAAACTTGTCCGACTAATATTAAGTAAAAAACTAATTATTATTTGCTAAAATATATATTTTGCGTGGAATTATATTTGAATAAACGAATTTTACAATTGTGAAAAAAAAATTTTCAATTCGCTAAAAAAAAGTACACGAGACTTAGTAAAATACACAAAAGTAAAATTAATATTAAGAGATCCAAATTTTGGAACTCTCATCTGTCCAAACTATTAGTACCCTCTTTCCTTTGTTCGGCTACCCACAATATCTTGGGGGTCAAAAATCCACACCCATAAAAAAAAAATTAGATTTACTCAGAGAAAGTGCATTTTTGTGTCGGATTTCGTAAAATATTGTCACTGTAAGACTATGTCTTTTTTGTGTTAAAAAGGCATTTATATTCTATTTCTTCACGTTTTGATTAAAAGCATTTAGAGGCCAAATACTGTCTTAGGGGATTCTAGACCTCATTTTAAATCAACTTAAATAGAGTTAAACCGTTTAATTCTCATTATATGAATTATTTGTATTTGCTTAATCTTACATGGTTACTGCTACTTTATAACCTGAATTAATAGTGCTTTGTTTTTTTAATCAAGTGGAAAACTGTATTCTTTCTTCTAAGATGTAATTTATCTGTCCTTTTAGGGTGACGTTGATCCACCTTAATGGGAAGAACAGAAATTAACAATACTGCCTGTTATGTGCCATGAGGAAATATCGTCGCTTTGAAAATAAACCGTGGTAACTCAAAAAAGCAAGTTTTTCAGGAGAGCGATTTCAAACTTTTCAATAACGTGCATCGCGCTATTGCGATAGCGATTTATCTGCTCTCTAAATTAATTTCATGAAACTTATGAAGATAACACGTTGTTTCTCTAAAAGGTTTTTTTTTATACACAAAATGACCCGAATTTCTCATTTTTCGACTTTTTTGAGTTACTACGGTTTAGTTTCAAAGCGACGATATATTGCCTAAAGTGGTGGGAAATGAAAAAATGTTTCTGCGAAGTATTAATCTTCGGAATGTCTTGCACATCATTCAAAGTCATCTTAAGAACTAACAGTTAAAATTGGGTCAGCCACTTTTTAAAAAAAAAATCTTTTTCTTCTCTTCTTGTTTGTGTTTTAAATTTTATAAACTAGAATGTGTTTAAAGATTAACAGAATATTATATTTTAAGTTTATACGATTGTATAATATTTTTATGACTGAATTAAATGATAAATTTTATATTATGCCCTTTGAGCTAACAGTATGTCTTTTTAAATCTGTTCTGGCTCTTTCTTATAGTATAATTTGCTTTTGCTATAGTCACATGTTAATGCATTCTTTTAAATATATATATCTAACGTCGTTGCCGAGAGGAAGGATAAATACAGGTCTTAGGCAGGGAAAGAGGGCGCAATATTTATATAATTTTTAAAGACAGAACAATCATCAAAGTGACCCAGAATCCTTGATCTCCTTAATAAAAGTTTTCCCGAAACTATGGCTTTTCTTCAAGTCAAGTGCTAGCGTTTATTGTTCAATACTTATCAGTATTTTAGTTAAATGACTTCTACTAGCATACTATTGGACATATTTTCTAAATTTAAGAAGTTTTTAAAATATAGTAGCATTAAATTCTAACTTGAGATTCATTTAAACTGAAACAGCTGTAGTGATATAGTAGTAATAGCTTGTATATAAAGTTAATTAAATACCTAGAACATATGTTCTATAAAATAGTCACTTTCTCTTAATATGAATTTTCAAGAAATGATAAATAAATGAGTTACTTTTTCTTTTGATAATCTTTATTTTTACCTTTTTATTTATTTATTTTTCAGTGGTAAGTAAGAGTAAAGCATATGTAAAAAGTACAAAATAGGAAGAAAAAAAATTTAATAAAGTGGGATCTGACAATTTGAAGTATGTCCATTTCTTTTCGTTCTTATACAATAGACAAGAGTATTGGTAGCCAGCTTGACTCTATGAAGGTGCTTGATGGTGCCATCATATAAAGTCTATGCCCACTACTAGTGGCAACATTCATAAAAGGAGCAGCTGAAAGTCTTCTTTATAAAACTATTGTCTGCTTAGTCAACTGTAAAATAGAAGCATTTATATTGATAAAAAAATAGAAATCATGTTACCTTAAAATTCTGCAGTGGGTCAGAATCTAATCTAAGACTTCAATTATATTAATATATGACAACCATGCTCAACAATAAAGAGCTTAATTATTTTTTTATGAATTTAAAAAATGTGCAATTATATTTAATACATATAAATTTACAATTATATTTAATACGGTGACCTGGGGTAATTCCTGATCAAAAAATGCAAACATCTATTTCATAAAAACACTATTCAAGATAGAATTTTAATATTTACTGGAAGTTTGAGGCTATATGAGATGAATCCTACGCTACCTGCTTTTGTTTGAAAATCTAATTAGAATTTAAAAGATTTTAAATTTTTAGTGATCAGGAATAACCCCTTCTCTTGATCATTTCTGGGGTAATTACTGATCAACAGTTTTTATAAAAAAGGGGCTGTTTAATAATAATTATACAATAGTAATTAACAAATAAGACATAAAGATCAAACAAATAAACCAAAAAGATATGTTTAAGCAGCTAATAAAACGATTTATTTAAAAAGCAAGAATAAAGATTAACACTTTGAATATTTCAAAAATCTTTGTATCTTGACATACATTTTAGGCAAGAAGCCAACTCATTCTCATCTTCTGCTGGAATATAAGAAAGAGTTCCCACATGGGTTACTTTTGCTGGATTTTTTAACTTCATTAAGTGAGAGTGTAAACTTAAGTAAGGTATGTCAACAGCTCTGGCAGCAGCTCTCACACTGAAATTTTCATTTACAATCATTAAAATAAATTTCCTAATTTTGCTTTCTAGAAGCTTAATATCCTTTTTAGGCTTATAATTTCTCACAATATTTATATTAGGCTAATTTATAAACTTAAAAATTATTCTAACAATGTACACACATAAAATTAAGATAGAATAAGCAAGGTAAGACAAACCAGAAATGGTACATATCAGAACACATTTGTCTTGTATACAGTTAATAACAAATTTTGTGATTACATTTAAAATATATTTTATAGTTGTTCCACTTAATAAATATGAACTGTTATTATTTAAGAAAAGACAATTAGCTATTTATGAGCTATTTTAATACTATTTATAAAAATAAATGACAATGATCCGGAATTACCCCTGTGATCACTAATTACCCCATCTGTTGGGGGCAACATTTGATATAGTTTCCTAGAATTAATTATAATGCTTACAGTAGATGTGAAAAAATTAAACAAAAGCTTACACTATTTTCATATCAAAGAAAAAGAAAGCAACTCAAAATATTTATTATTAAGAGAAGAAATGTGCACATTTTGAAACCTAATTTTGAAATGGAAAATACAGAAAGCAGTTTAAAAGACACTTATTTTGTTAGATTAAACAAAAAACTATTATTAAGTAAATGTAGTTATACTTTAGTAAAGTGTACAAGCATTCTTGTCCATGCCTCAAATTTTTAAATGAAATTTAGGTGATTATTACTTACCCCAGAAACAGAGTGATCGTGAATTACCCCAGGTCACCCTACATACAAAATCAATGACTGAAATGTTATCTTGTTATGGCACAGAGATGTTCTTCGAAGTAAATGAGAACCTGCATTAATCATTGTAGAAACATCAAGTCCTGGTAAACATATCTCACAGAAAAGCTTTAAGCAGACAATGCTGTGAGACTATTCCCCGGGACAAATATGAATCATCAGTAGAAGAACAAACTGCAATGTGAATACTAATTAAATTTTTAGATTAAAAACAAACTATATTGAATAATTAAAGAATAATTTCATATACAATCCAGGCAAAAGCTAGGAGAACATGCTTCAAATAAGTATTGCAATTAGGATACCTTCTGCAGATTTCAATCAATGGTTAAGTATATAACTAAAATCATAGCTTTTCAAAGTGTAACCAAAGTAGCAAAAAGATATGATCTAATACTGGCAAGATGCAATATAATACTGCCGTGCTAGAAAACGCAATACTCTTGAATCCTATCTTCTAGTGTTAGAACTAATTTGATATAAGATTGTATAGTATTCGATATAACATCCGAAATTTCAAAATAATCATCTATTTCATTACTTTTGGTACAGCGCCACATTTTTGCGAAAGGTTATCCCATATTATTAATAAATAAACATTTATTTATGAAAGAAAACAATAAATTAAGTATTACTTAAAATATCATTTTTGGCCACTTCAAACTTATGCCAGAAAACATAAAGATAATATTAGCAGAAATAAGCTGTTTCCGCCAGTGCAATTGTTGAGTTGTAACTTCCTTAGGAATGGGAATGTTTACATCGCCGCCGCCATTGATCGTGCTAATCAGCTAGAATGACATTTTTAACTTCAAAGGTATTTATAATTTAGTAATTTTTTAGTAAACTTTATAAATTTCAATGATAGATACACAAACTTCAAAGTAGTATCGTAGGTCGTGTTTTTCCATAGTGTCTTCACGAATGTTTACATACGTCGCCGCCATTGATTGTGGTAATCAGTTTTAATGAAATTTTTAACTTCAAAGGTATTTATAATTTAGTAATTTTTTAGTAAACTTTATAAGTTTAAATGATGCCTACCCGGATGCCCCCTTGGGGGCGGGGCGGGGTTTAGCAATAAATAAGTTTAAATGATAGATACATAAAACTTTAAAGTAGTATCGTAGGTAGTGTTTTTACTGTAACATTCAGTGTACTTAATAATCTTGACCGCTTCTTCAAAGCATTCAAGAAGTAATTTAATGATTTAATAAATCTCTCATTAAATATTATGATTGTGCTCATTTTTAATAATGTTTGCTTGTAGTAGTTGACTACTCTGTTAAAACGTATTGTCCGACTATAAATTACAAGTATTGTAGTTAGTTTAGAATAGGCTCGTAAAAACAATGTTTACATGGTAATTCCCATCTGACAGAATTTCACTGCAACAATGATAAAGATAAAAAATAATATTTAGTAAAGAAGTTTGCCATGTTAAAATAATTATTAATTAATCGGCTACTTTTTAGTTAAAACTATTAGGTACATTTTAGAATGTTTGAAATTTTATTCACAAGAAGAACACTATTGTTACATTAATTAAAGATTCCTGTTTAATATATTGTAAAATAATGAGTTAAACATTTTGATTTTCATTTCTTGAGTATAGACAGATTTGCATGTTTTTGATACATGATTAATTATATGAATTTATAAATGATAGCAAATACCAACATGGAT
Organism: Parasteatoda lunata; assembly: GCA_949128135.1. NCBI lineage: Eukaryota > Metazoa > Arthropoda > Arachnida > Araneae > Theridiidae > Parasteatoda > Parasteatoda lunata. The sequence continues at coordinate 562,984 of OX421972.1, forward strand.
TCGTAGATATACAATTTATAATAGTTTTAGTAGTTACTTATGCAAAAAAAAAAAAAAAAAAAAAAAAAAAAAAAATTTAAAAAAAAAAAAAAAAACTGAGTTTTTTTTTAAAGATTAATATGTCTGTTTTTCTTCTAGACAAAGGGGGGGGGGGGAAATTGTATGAGTATAAAAAATTGTTAAGTCGTAGCAAAATGCAAGGATTTTATTGGGAAAAACAGTCGAGTATGGTGTAATGATAAGGAGGGAGAAGCGATATCAAGAACTTTTTATATATTTCTCTCACATCGAATGTGCTTTTATACCATCAAATTAAGTTATTTAATACTAGAAGTAGATTAACATCCTACTTGAGCGCTATGAAGACTTTGTCGTTCATTTTGTAATTTATTTCGTTTCATGAAATTTCTTCTATTATTTTTTAGATAATAATTTTTCTTTCTTTTAATTTCAACAGAAATTTCAGGAAACTTATTGAAATGTTTAATAATTAAGGACACTTTTTTAAAGGAATTTAAGGATAATTTTGAGCCCTAATTATGTATTACTATAAAGCAGTTACATCTTTCAGTGCATAAATTGTTTTGAAATAATTTAATTTTTGATAGTATTTCAATTGTGATTACTTTTATAATCTTTAATTAATTATAAAGGTAAGTTTTTATGTATTTTTAAAAAAAATTCAATTTAAGTTAAAAAAATAATATTCCTTTTGATTTCATACATTTTATTGGAAAATATGAAGAGTAAAAAAAGAGAGACCAAGTCAGTAGGAAAATTACTTATTTATTATAAAATAATAACAATTTAGACATACACTACATTTGGATAAAAAATACCATAACTACCAACATTATAAGATAAGAAAAATCCAGTACATTTAACAAATTAATTAAATAAAATGTTTAGTCTGTGAACAATAAGTAAAATACACCTTAGATAGGAGCTTTTCAAAAGTAGTTAAAATAAATGAAATACAAAAAAAATAAAAAAATAATGCCATACATTCCAATCATTCATTCATATTATTACATTACATTCATAATTCTAAATATTTACTAGACACCAATTTGACTTAATAGTTTGAATAAAATGAAACAAAACATTCTAAAATACTATTTGATGGCTTTGTTATATGTTAATAACAGAGCCATTGTAAGGGTAGGGGAAAACAGAGCCATTTCCCTAGATTTCTATGATTTCAAACAGAGATCAGGGTCAATCAAGGAGATTTTAATCAGGGTTGTTCAATAATTATCAGAGCAAACCTGTTTCAACTCCAGATATTAAGTTTATAATAGAATAATATTTATACTTCGATATTCTGCACTTTAAAATATTTAATTAACCTTTTTAAAAACACTTATTATTAGAAAAAGGAGATAATGTACTAAGGTGTTCTCACAAAAATTTGAGATACTAATTCACAATATAACTGAAAATACTGTTATAACCAGACGCAATATAAAATATTATTAGAATCGAAATTCAATGAAATAGGAAAATAATATATTTATAAAAATGTATTTTAAATACTATTTTGCTAACAAGTGGGTCTAATTATATAGTTTCAAATGATACTTTTAAAATATAGCACCCTATAATTGCTGAAATACTTATTCAAAATTCTTGTTTAGATACATCTCTTGTTGAAATATTAGAGCTTATTCTGGAAGCTCTCTTACACTGTACAAAATATAGGACACAATAACACAGAGAAGTAATGCAATGCACATTATGTTATGCCTAAGAGTTGCATTAAAATTCCCATGTTCTTTTATGCAATGGTGCATTGCATAAAACAGATTTTTCAAATTAAAAATTTACTTTGAAAACTGAAATCTTTTATTCGAATTAAAATAAATAATTTAATTCTTACATTTAATAGTTATTTGTAAATCTATTTTAAAACAGAATAAGTAAATCCTACAAAGATAATAGCACTCTTTTACTCGCATTTGTTATTTATCAATGTTAATGATGAAAATGTTATTTATCAATGTTAATGATATAAATAAAAAAAAAAATTAATAATTACTATTAATGGCCTAAATATTAATAAAATTAATGATATTTATTAATGCAGCAAGACTTACTCCTAGAGTGCAAAAAATAAAAGAAATGAATAAAAATTCAATCAATATGCTTACACTAACGTAAGATGGTGCACAGCTTGCAACACGAACAAGTAGTTATAAACAAATGGAAAGAGGCCAATTCAGGACTGCCAAAAAAGGGAGTTATTCAAAATCTAGCAAACATGTCACCGTTCCTTAACAATATATCTATAAATAACTAAAACAGATTTTCACTTCAAACTATCCAGAATTACTTAATAAGATTAATATCTTATGAAATACGGCAGTTTTGAGCTTAGAAATTATTTATTTCCTTTATTGAAAATAAAATTATCCGTTTGAAAATATCGTAGTCGTCGGGCTACCGAAGCGGGGGTGCCACCCCCTCTGCAGAGGAGTAAATTTGCGATGGCATGTCTCCGGATAATCCTCAGGGATGTTTCCCAGACCATCGCCAATAGCCCATCACGCAGCTCTAGTGCGACGTAAATGAACTACAACAACAACAAAATATCGCCTCTCAGAATAAGCTGTAGTAAGCAAGTGCAATCTTTCTAACCGGAACTAGAGCAGGTATTGAGCTCGAGATTGTTATCGTTTACATTTATATTGAAAACACCATTCATACAACTGAAAAGAGGAGGAGTGGGAAGGGAGAAAGGCCAAAGGCATGAAACCGGTCTTCTCCCCAGATGGCGTATTCGAGCTTTGCGATCGCCTGTAGTGAAAGCACGTGAAGTGTTGCCATAGTTATAGACTTCTGCTCTATGCCACCTGGAGCCCATTTCAATCCTCCATTGCACGTGAATGCGAAACGTGTATACGCGAGCAGTATGTGTTGAAAGATCGTGTGGTTGACTGCGTAAAGCTAGACCTAGACATCTAATGAGCGGCTAGGGGAGGGCAATTCCACATTATTTAACATTTGGCGTGAGGACAGAAGGGAAAAATTAGGGGAGAGGAAATAACGCCGAGGATATTACAGATTTTTTTTCATTTGTCACCTTTTGTAAATTATGAACCTTTCTAAAGCATACATATGGATGGTTGACTGAATGTAAGCAATAACAAGGTTATTAAAACTGGGAGAAATCTAGAAAACTTCTGATGTATCCCTCCGCTTGTTTTATGCCTATGAAGCGATGTGTGAACAGGCTTAATATTCTAGGAAGTTTCATTATTGAGATTTGTGTTTAAATTCACTCGTAATTTTACCATTCATAAGAGTTTTCTGTAATTTATAAATTATAACAGGTCTTCAGCCTAAAACAAAGCTAAGAGAATTAATATCGCAGCATGAATAAAGTGCACGGTTAGCCATGTTTTAAAATAGCACCGTTTTTTTGGGGGGAAGGGTAGCATCAAAGCCAATTCATTTGTTGTTTGCACCGAATCCTGTTTGTTTCATAGAAAGTTAGATTGAAAGAGCGTATTATAGTTATATTGAAAACACTACAATATAATAATATTGATGGTAGGTTTATACAAGCTTAGGCATAAAAAGTAGTCGGAAGTAGTAACCCGGAAGTCTTATGACGAATTTGAACCTCTAGGGTCATCTGCGCTTAGCTTTACACGGTAAACCATCCCTCTAAATCTTTGTTTACCAAAGTGTAAAGCTCGGGACAGGTGGAGCTAGAGGTTAATATTCGTCGTAAAACTTCGTGGTTATTACTTCCGATTTATTTTTAGTCCCGCAGTGGACTGATCGTAAAGACTCGGTTTCCAGTGAAACACCGAAGTCAAGCATCACTGGCTGCTGCCAGTAAGCGGATGAGTGACCACTTTGATCAGCCTGCGTAAGGACCGAGGGTGTGCGTTATCGGTCCTAATTAAACTGTTCTACCGTAAAGTGCTCGACTTCACGTGCAGGTCGTCGGGTTACTAAAGCAGTGGAGCCAGCCCGTCTGCAGTGTATCGAAATTACGATGGCACGTCTTCAGATCATCGCCAATAGCCCATTGTGCAGCGTAAACAAAGTATCTACCTACCGAATCATTTTTATGGCAAAATTTGAAAAAAGTGCTAAAGAAATTAAATCCGGAAGAAATTTAGAAAACTTCCGCTGCACCCCTCCGCTTAAGCTACGCTTATGAGGCGACTTGCGAACAGGCTAAATATTCTAAGAAGTTTTGTTATCGTGATTTGTGTTTAAATTTACGAATAAATTTACAATTCATAAGTGTTTCCTGCAATTAAAAAATTCTAAGTGATTGGGAGCCTAAAAAAAATTTAAGAAAAGTAATATCGAAGCATAAAGTGTGAAGTTTGCTATGTTTTGAGTATTAGATTTTATTTCACTACATTTGCTTAAAATATCACCGTTTGTTATTTTTCGGGTAGCATCTTGCAGAACATAGCATGCTTGCGGATTCTTCCGAGTTCATTTGTTGAAATTTAATTAAAAGATCGTGTTATATTGTAAACACTGCAAGTATAATAATATTGGATGGCGCGTTTCTTTAAGCTTCTTCTACTTCTTTGTCTGCGCAACAGCCCCTTGCAGAAATTGGCTGCCTCAACAGCTGACAAATGCCTGCGTTCATAATTTTTCATGATTTTTTTTAATATTCCACGCGCATGCACATTATGAAAGATTTACTTTAAATGCTCATATCTTGTGCAATGTTTGACGATTTTTTTTCGAATATAAAAAAAGATACATTTTTATTATATTTTATACTTGCCATTAAACAGCCGACCCAATTCTGGGTTTACGACTACCAATATTCAACTGCGTATCATTGTAATTTTGATCCCAATCCAGTAGACAAGGGAGCTTCAGGATCAGTACCCCCAGAAGCTTTAATTTGTTATGAGAACAAGGAGGACTTTGTGACCCGAGAGATTTAACGTGTATCAGTCACCATTCACAAACAACTCAAGATAATAACAGAAAATATAAAACCTAATATTATGTAACACCAAATTCAATCAGAATAATTTTACGGTGGTCGATAGATAATATTAGTTTTTACATAAAATTTAACGTTATATAATGCTGAGAAAACAGTGACCTTTTGTATCTTTAAAATATTCGAAAGTTGTGCAAAACCAATACCCGTTCGTGTAACATATTAAATGCAATCATAGTTTAATAAGTTTCAGTTCGCATTTTAAAAGTTTTACTTTCGATTTCCACATAAATTTGACATCTGAGGAACAATTGTAGATTGACTGTAGACATCTAAACGATAAATGACCCTTAGTTCATTAAATGAATTCATACTTCAACTCCATCTGAAATCACTGTATTTAATGTATGCATGTAAAAGTTCGCATGAGAACATTAAAAGTGAAAGTAAAGTCTTGCTATAAGAAGTATGTATTCTTAATAGAACAATTCACTGTAGTTCAAATTTCCGAATTATAATAGAACTGAACCTTTTTGGCGTATCCTTAATAATAAATAACTACCGCCCCTTTAAGGGCCTTCTTGTTTTGCTTTCTTAGATTTTATAAAAATAAAAAAATTCTTGTTTGTCTTTTCGATGCTTTTTTTTTTGCTTTTAACAAACTTTTAATGAACCGATCGTGTTACAACATTAAAGATTTTTTTAAAATTTTTGTTTTTTTTAAAAAATGCTGAAAAGAAAATTTTTACTTGATTATTTGCTGTATTCAGAAAGTACTTAATAACTTTTAAAACTGCTCTAGATATCTTCTCATAAATTTAATGCAATAAAATTACATGGTTTGTAAAACTATTCTGAAGGTAATTTATACCGTACTAGTACCACTTCTTAGATCTTATAAAACTTTTTAAACTAATTTTTTTGATTAATTTGAATGATGCTAAAACATTTTGTTAACGTAAAAGCAAGAATTAAAGAAATAATAATAATAATAAAAAACTGAAATCAGACAAATGTCGTAAAATACTTAAACCATCTTTTTAAAAATGTCGGGTCGTAGAATTGCTTGGATATAATTTTGGCTGAAATAAACTAAATTTTGATTGAGAGTCAATCTTGTATTTTATCTTTCAACAGATCATGCAAAGTTCAGTTATGCAAATTAAATAAAGATCCATTTAGATAATATATTTGCCCCTTCCATTTTTCTGGTAATTGAAGAGGACTTCTCCTCTTTCCCTGCATGCAATCTGAAGAGGGCTCTCAAGACAAAATAATTATGGACTTAAAAAAAAATGCTACCAATTTCTTAAGGGACGAAAGGAAATATTGCATGAAATATTTTTTCGATTGGCTCACCCGAGCACTAAGCAATATGAAATTCGAAATTTTAATTTTTAAGTCTTATAACTTAATAATTTACGCCGGAGTAATAACTTCCAAATTAAAAAACTACGGAAATTAAATTATATTTTAAAAAAAGATTAAAATTCATTCACAAAACTAAATGCTTTTTATAATTTTCCCTAAAAACACAATTTTTCTTCTTCTTTTTTCTTTGCAAAACTGGATCACTTTAGTGATTTTTTTTAACTCTACAATTCGTGATCGCAACACTCGATACGCCATCTAGCGGGAGACTGTAAATATCGTGCATTAGTTCCCACATAACCATTGGCAATGACGGACGCCATTTTCTTAGCATAAAAAAAGAAGCAAAATTTCCCTAAAGAAAAGGTAAAACTTCTTGAAAAAACTAATCAGAACATGCCAAACATTGAAGCAGAACACGCCAAGCATTTGAAGAACAACTTCTCAATATTTTTTACCTTTCTATTACCAACAACATAACATGATTTCATGATCACTTGCTGTTACAGATGTGTGTATTGCGGTAAAATAATTTTTTTGTCTTCAATTCATTACAAGTTAAAATGAAATCAACATTGCTTTCGTCATTCCAATAAATAAACGTGTTCCAATGAATTCCATACATAACTGTAATAGTTATAGAATATTCTTCTTCTTCATAGAATAGTATGTATTTCTGTATCTACATAATTCAGAAAACAACAATAAAGAATAATCCGAATTACTTGAAAAAGTATCTTTTGTGCTGATTATAAATAAATTTTTTATCGTTTTCTTGGTAAGTGTTTTTTAGTTTTGATAGAATTTCAACTAGAATTCAGCTATTCTGTTTTTAAGCTACATATTAAAATTCATATCGAGATCTTACAATTATAAAATTTTGATGTGTGGTATGTTACCTAAAAGTAATGAAGGGATAAACTATGTATATATTATTTGAGAATAAAGTTTTCAAACAAAGAACATATCATTTTGGAATTCTCCGGACTTATAAATCAGGTAAGTGTTATGATTTTTATAATAAAAAATTTGCTTGTAAATAATTTTTTTTCTTACTTGATGATCGTTCTCTACAAAATGGTTTTTGTACGTCTGATTAAATACTATAAGAATTAAAAAAAAGAAACAAAACGAAAGTTTTTATTGAAAAATGAGGAATTTTTAAAATCGTTTTTATCCTAAGAATTCTTTATTTTACGCTTTTTAGTTTATAATTTTTTGATAAAATTGTTGTCAAAATACTTTTCTTTGAAAAATTAAATGGTATTCTTAAATTATGTGTTTATGTATACTTCTTGCATATTCTAATATTTGAAGTAATATGATTCAGAAAAGTATGGAAGAAAAATTCGGTACTTACGTATTAACCACAGCTACAGATTTGGCAGATTTTTAGTGCCGCCAATCTACACTTAAAATTTTTGGAAAAAATCTTAAAATGAAACACTTTGTTTAAAATCAAAGTAGTCAATCGGATTTCGGTGGAAAATTGGCCGATATAGAGTTTAGCATAGATTCAAAACAAACTTTTCTCTCACCTGATTCTATAGCCATTATGAACTCTAATAAATAAGATTCAAAATGAAATAACATTTCCAAAACGGACTTTTACTAAAATAAAGTTTCATGTTATGGACATTGGTACATTTTCGTTACATTTCACTCATAAAAAAATAAAATTGCATCTTGTTTTGTTTTTGGCAAGTCCCAAAGACGCATTTTCGTAACACTAAAAATGGCGACAAAAAAAGAAAAGTTCTTTTATTGTTTTGTTTTTGTTTCGTAAGCATTCTTTATTTTACGTTAAAATTTAAATGGGCCTTTCATGTTATACCATTAAATTTAGTAAAACTATTTCTCAGGCATTAGGTTTGAACTTTTATAAGAATATACCTATTTTTTTCTCTTTATTTACAAATATTTTTCCGATGTGTTCTGGATGTTCCTTCTCTAAAAAAAAAGGAGATACCATTTTGTTTTCGTTTGCATAAGAAAGAAAACAAGCATTTTTCTTTTTTAAATTTAATCAGCCACAATAAAGATGGAACGTTACAATGCTACATGCTACATTAAAGACTTCTCCAGTGTAACTGAATGACTGTCCATATGGAAATCGCAGGGATTCGGCACATACAACAACGCCCCCTATAGTTCGTTGCGATCGCGAAATAAAAATAAATAGAAAAATGGGAAACAGAAATGCATTCTGAAATAAATTGCAAGAGTTAATTTTTAATCAAAAAAAGTTTAAAACTGACAAAAAAAAGTCGACTAAATTTATGACTTGAAAAAAAAATTCTGAAAATAAATTAAAAAAAAATACTGAGTTGTCAAAGGTTGGAGTTTAAATCCACATAATTCGTGAACGCAACGCTTGAGTACGCCCTCTAGCGTTTTGGTTCTAGGTCATTTTGAAATTCACTGGATTTATATAGCAGTTAAGTGTTACAATAATTAATGTTTTTTTTTTTTCAAAAAAAAAAAAAAAAAAAACATTATGATTTTTATAAAATTAGTTTAAAGTCAAAATTATTTTTAATGATTTACCTGATGAATACTGAGAAATACGCAAAACAGGAATGGAAAAATCGAGGTAGTAATTCATTTTAGAAAGCAAAAATCGAGAATCATTAATCCAATAAGATTAATGTTGTGATGTCAGCCGACGTCACCTTCCGTCATCACTACGATTCAACGCCGACAGCCTGTAGTTTCTGAATAGCGGCGCTGCCTTACCTTTCCAAGAGTATATTAACAAGTTTCTAATAGATGTTCATCGCTGAGATTCGACTCAGCCTTCGAGGAGTACGGACGTGTTTTTGATTGCTCTTCACGAACAATGCCTTTACGAAGAATAGCACGCGGCGGAAAGGTGCTCCCTTCCGGCCGCTCTCCAGTTTCGCCCGTAGACGACGACGATGTTCTATCCATGATTGAAGAACGGTTTTTACCGCCAAGACAAATATTGACTGTTCGAAACTCATGCACAGCTATGAATGATTTCATCTTAGAACAAACAAAAGACATAAAAGAAATCAGCAAGCTAAAATGGTGCTACAATAGACTGTATGAACAGACAGGTGATGAATACTACGATAAACTTGATAATGCAGCATTTACTGCTATCTGGAATATTAGGTGTGTCATGAATGGTAAAACCAAGAGTGGTAAACTCTACGAAGCTCTAACTTCTGCCTCTACTCCAGCCATGCCAGTTAATACTGAGACAGAGAAAAAGCCAGAAACCACCCCAAATTGCAGTGCTCAAGATAGTGAAATTTCACCCAATTTACCGACAGAAATGGACACTATAGAAATTCCTGATCACTCTGTGAAAAGGAGTAAGAAAAAGAAGAAAAAGATGAAAGTAAGTGTCAACGAGGCGACACTTCCCGACACTCTTACAGAAGGCGAGCCTACCCCAGCTCTAGCTCCCGCCATCCCTGCGGTTCCAGTTCCGGCAGAGAGTGAGGAGGTTGCCGCTCCGGCAGACCCCACCACTAATACCACTACTAATATGGACACTACTCCAGATAAAAAGTTAAAAACCCTCATCCGAGGCTTAAACACTGACACAGATATTCTCGAATTAGAGAAATATCTCAAAGAATTCGGACTTCTCCCGGAAAAAATAGTGCAGCTCAAGAGAAGAAGCGGGGCGGAGCTTAGGCCCCTCCCACTTTTCCTCATCATCCAATGGGATACCAGCAACAGCCGAAAAATCTACAACATAAGTTCTATCCTAGAGAAACCAGTCAAAATCGAGCGTTTCAGAGGTGGAAGATTTCAAGTCCAGTGCTATAAATGCCAAAAGTACGGACACACTCAGCGTACTTGTACAGCCACTACTCCTGCCTGCATGAAATGCGCTAAAGATCACTACTCCTACCAGTGTACCAAGCCTATCACAGAACCAGCAACATGTATAAACTGCAGTGGTGAGCACCCAGCCTGTTTTTCGGGCTGCGGTGCAAGACCCAGAAAGATCCAGAAAGAAAGAAAAATCAAGAATCCCACAGACTCAGCTACCAGATTTCTGAGACTCTTTCAAGAAATGAAAGAACTGTTAAAGGACGAAGAACTTGTTAAGCTACTTCGCTCCCTTCTCCCTGAGACCCAGAACTAGTGCCTGCAAGTTATCTTCACACATGACCTTCACAGCACTTAGATGTGATGAACTTTTCTAAATATTTCATTATGAAATATATGCCTATTCAAATTAGGACTTTCCATTTTCGATGAATCAGTAAGCGGCGCTTCGCGCCGAATACTGAGATTTCTTCAATTTCCAACATTCCAACATGTTCATCGCTAGATTCCGACCTTAGACGCGGACGAGAGAGGTTGCTCCCCGGAACCGGTTTTCTACTGCAATGGATTACGAAGACATCGACGGGTCGGCAGGCGCAGGACAGTCCGAGTGTCGCGGGGGCCAGTCCCCCGGACGGTCGGGCACCCCGCCTGTAGATTATTTGCATCTTGCGTTCACTCGTACACCCCAGCTCTTATCAGAGCTCGCAGAAAGGGATATGAGGAACACGGCCGAATCACAGCCACGAGATGCGGGGCTGCCTGGCACCCTTACGGCACCGACAGGGACGGCTACGCCGGAACTGCACGGACCGTCTGGGAGCCTTGCAGTGCCCAACATGGTTAGGTGTGATAAAGATATAGCTATCACCTTTAAGAATAAGAGAGAAGAGGAACAAGAAGTATTGATTCCCCAACCTTCTATGGACCTAACGAAAATAACCGATGGCATCTTATCCATAGCATATGCTTCTTCAAATATGGACTTAGATGGACAAATTAAAAGCATGATTAGCTGCCTGTGTGGATATGTGAATTAACTCATGAACTTAGTTAAAAATCAAGGAGATCATATTAACAAGCTTAAGCATTATGAGGCAGGATTTAAAGACCTCAATGACAAACAGCTTCAATATGGATATGATAAAAAGACCCGTGGATCATTGGTGTGTAGCGAAGGTCGCGGTGGAAACATTAAGTCTAAAAAACCAGCTTTCCCTAATAGCTAAAATCAAAAGTTGTTAGAGAAAAATCAACCAACACCTATCCCAGTTTATAATAAATATGACCCTCTTAACAATGAGGAAAATATACCCGAACCCCTAAATCAAATAGAATTTGTTGACTTAACGAATGAAAAAGTAAATGATTCTGCCCACAAAAAACGTAAGGCATCCCCATCCCCTACTAAAGATAGCTTGACTAAACGATTCGCCAAAGAGGACGAACCCCCCCAAACAATTGAGGAAATCATGGACTCATTAAATGATGACCCCAATAAAAATGAATTCATACCAGTCAAGAAACAAAATAAACCACCACCGATAATTGTGAAAAGCTCTGAATTTGAATACCAAACTTTCAGAGACGACACAAAAAATGATGGAATTAATGATTACATCGTTAAAGAATCATATGGTAACTATAATATCAAACCCAAAAATGAAGAAGTTCACAGATATATACGAAAATATTTAGAGGATAGAAACATTGGATTTTACACGTATCTCTTACCCTCCGAAAGAAACCTAAGAGTAGTTATTAGAGGCATCCCAAATGACCTTAATGATAATTGGGTATTCGATAAAATAAGAGGATTATTCCCTCAATGCACTACAGCCATCAGAATGACCAGAAGAAAAAATGGCGAGATTATAAAACTCCCACTCTTCCTATGTACACTCAAAAGAGAAGGGAACTACAAAGAAATCTACAGTCTTTTCGACTTAGACAATCTTAGAGTCAAAGTAGAAAATTATAAAAATAAATCTGGGGCAGTGGCTCAATGTCACAGATGCCAAAATTTCTATCACTCGGCAACTGCATGCCACCTTCCCCCAAGGTGTGTCAAATGCGGGAAAGATCATCTCACTAGCCAATGTACTAAAACAAAAGATGAAAAAGCCACCTGCTGTAATTGCGGGAAAGATCATCCAGCGAATTATAGAGGATGTGATAAAGACCCGGCTGCTCCCATTAATAAAAAACAGCAAACCTATAAAAGACCAGATAAAATCTTCCAAAATAAATCATATGCGGAAGCCCTAAAAACAAACGAGACCGAGGAATTAAGAAAAGCAATAAATGATGCTAAACAAATATTCAAAGATCTAAGCGGCTTAGTCGCAATAGTTCATGAAGCCAAACGTCTACCAGCCCTTAACGAGGCAATAGAAAAAATAACAGAGGAAATCAATGATCAGCATCATGGATAGTAATATTAACAGGAATAAACCATTACAGATTATGTTATGGAATGCTGCGAATATAACCACTAAATTTAGTGAATTCACGAACTTTTTATTTGAACATGATATCGACGTTGCACTAATAACGGAAACACATGCTAATGCTTGCAACAAACTGAATGTTGTTAATTATAACACATATAAGACGGACCGACTACAATTCAGAGGTGGTGGCACAGCGATCATTGTAATGAAATCCTTAAATAGCATACTATACAGCACTAATACTGGCAATTGATACGAAGAGACTTCTATTCTCTTATACTTAAATAAAAAAGACTTCCTAAAAATCACTAGTATTTATAATAGACTCTCCCACACTATCACGAAAGAGCTACTAAATATTCTGATTCCTAATGATATGAATTGCATCATAGGTGGTGATTTTAACTCAAAGAACACCATTTGGGGTTCAAGAGTGGACAATCACTACGGTATTAAACTACATGAACTAGTCAAAGATATGGACCTAACAGTTATAGCTCCAACTGAACCAACCTACTTCCCTGTAAATGGCCAACACCAACCGGACCTACTAGATTTCTTCTTAGTTAATAATAATATTAACTTTGGTTGCTACACAGTCACAGAGTTATCTAGTGATCATGTCCCTGTGATTGCAGCATTACAATTACACTCCTCTAACCTCACTATGAAGAAAAATATTGATTGGGATTTATTTCACAATATCCTCGCCCTACAAAATGAGTATCAACCACCAAATAATATCACTGGTACTAATAATAATATAAATCACCTCATTAATGACATACAAAAAGCATTAGAGGAATCCGCTACAGAAATACCCTCCAATGATAATTATCAAAAACTGCCTCATAACATTAAAGAAATTATTGCTTATAAAAATTATATTAGAAAACGTTGGCAAAAAGATAGAAACCCGGAGGATAAAACGGAATTGAATAGACTCATTAAGAAAATTAAAAAGGAGTGCACTAATTTTAATAATGAAAGCTGGCAAGAAAAAGTCGCTAGCCTTAATATAGACGATAAGTCAATATGGAGGATGACTAAAACACTCAAAACAACAAAAACTCCCAATAAACCTATATTACATGAGGGAAAATATGTACATAGCAATCAAGAAAATTTAAATATCTTTGCTAATACGATTGAAAACCAATTCACCCTAAATAACTACACCACAAATACACAAAATGATGTTAACATCAACATTGAAAAGAACAACTATTTCGACAACAACAATAGTCTAGATATGCTAGATAATGTTACAAAAGAAGAATTATTACAAAACATTAGGAAGCTAAATAATAGGAAAGCCCCCGGGGAAGACCATATCAATAATAAAATGATTAAACACCTAACAGGCAACAAAATTAACGATATACTCAACATCTACAACACTAGTCTTAAAAACAACTATTTTCCTGATGCCTGGAAAAATGCAGTAATTATACTCTTCCCCAAACCAGGGAAAGACGCAAGAAATCCAGAAAACTTCAGGCCGATTAGCCTGCTCCCTACATTAGGGAAAATATTCGAAAGAATAATCCTGAATAGACTCGAGCCATTTTTAACTTTTATACCCAAGGAACAATTCGGGTTCCGCAAAAAATTATCGACCACAAAACAACTAGTTAGACTAGTTGATTTTATAAGTACAGGTTTTTACAAAAATGAGACCACAGATTTACTCATGCTAGACGTGGCCAAAGCTTTTGACCGCGTCTGGCATGAGGCCTTAATAAACAAGTTAATTAAGCAAAACCTTCCTTATGACTTAATTAAAATCCTGAGCTCATATTTAACCAAAAGAAAATTTCAAATTAGACTTCATGGTGAACTTTCGGCTAAAAAACAAATAAAAGCTGGCGTGCCGCAAGGCAGTATCTTAGGACCTGTCTTATACCTTATTTATACGAGCGATTTTCCAATTGACGCAAATAAAAACAACTACTTCATAGCATTCTATGCGGACGACACGGCAATCGCCATGCGTTCCATGAACCCGAACCAAGCTATTCTGAATTTAAGCAATCTCATGCCACCCATCGAAAACTGGTGCATAGAAAATAAAATTGCAATAAACACCAGCAAGTCAAATTTATTAGTTATCAGAAGGAAAAAGAGATCCAAAACCATTAAAAATGAAGTGACTCCCTTTAATGAACAAATTCCTATAACTGATAAGGCCAACTACCTAGGTCTTTGTATTAATGATAAACTCACGTGGAATCTCCACATAGATAAAACCGCCAACAAAGCGTATGCAGCATACAGTTGCATCAGATCTTTATTAAATTCAAATTCTAAACTACCACTTAACCTAAAGAGACTTTTGTACCTACAATGTATAAGGCCGATTCTGACATACGCCAGCCCTGCTTGGGGTTGCGCGAAACAAAACCAAATCAATAAACTAGATATTGTACAAAACAAAATTCTTAGACGCATAACTGGTGCACCATACTACCTTCCCAACTCCTCCATCAGGAAAGATCTAAATATTGAGAGCATCAGTGAATATCTAAATAAACTGAATGCAAAATTTTATAAAAATGCAAAAAACCCAGACCCCGGTAATTTTAATAAAATCATAGACGCCCATCCCATCCCCGATATGACTCAGTAATCCTATCTCTGCATTTCTACTATCAGACATGATCCTATCAAAACACTACACATAACAACGCAAACAAACACAGATTTACACTGGACTACGGCGAACCCGGTGAAGGAGTAACCCTCTTCGGAGGGTCCGATCTGGGCAAGCCGTAGCCCATTAACTATAGTACAGTGAGCAACCCGGCACGAGTGGTTACTTACCAGGACGGCCGTCTCGCTGTTTTAGCAGAGAAACACAAATATCAAACTCACAAACACAGATAATTTTCTTAGCATCTCAAATATAATTTACTTTACGGCATTGATTTAGTATAGACCAAATCTTCCACCGCCTCTGATTATTCTCACCGCCAATATCCACACCAAAGCCATTATTTCAGGTGCCCACGGGCACCAACATCGATGAAACAGTGAAGTGTCCGCTTCGCGGACAGGCGCTGTGTACACGACTTCAGTTCAAGTTCAATGTTCATCGCTGATTTCGCGCACCAGCAGACCGATGGACCAGTCGACCTTGGAGGAGGAAGGACGTCTATCTTGAGAAACCAGTTTTCGACGGAGAAGGAGATTCGCTTCCGCGGGGATTATGGATTCCTCGCCGGAGAGTACTTTATCATCGAAGGCGGTAGTTGTAGGTCAGCCCAAGTGCTGCGGGGACCAGATCCCCGAGCGGTTGGGTATCCCGGCTACTGTCCTCGACTCGGAGCATATCACTTCACTCCGATCCTTATCAGGGCCCTACGAAAGGAAAAGTGAATGCGCGACTCTAGACGAAGGGTCACTGAGTCTGGAGCCGTCTGACTCCCTTGAAGTACCGACGGGGACGGCTACGCCGAATCCGCACGGGCTTCCTGGGGGACTTGCGGGGTACAACAAGGTTAGGCAAAAATCGTCAGCTAAAAAGACCAAAAAAAAGAAAACCGGTAATGGTACTAAAGAATCAACAGATGAGGATTCAGATGAGGGTAGTCAAACATCCCCTAATGTTAGGATTGAGGAAGAATGTATACAAGCCTGTGGAGATGTCATGAATAGTGTCTGGACTATAATAGAAAATTTAATGCACTTTAATGATCGAGAAAGCGATATTAATAATAGTTTAGATGAACTTAGTTCACATGCTAAAAATCTAAAGGATTTTTTTAAATAGAAATAAAAAATTCATCTCCCAAAAACCAGAACTAAGAAGTGATATTCAAAACCTAGCCGCAGGCAGCTTAAACACTTTTTTTAAAGCAATAAACATTGAGTGCACAGAATCCTTTGGCGACTACTATAGCAATAAATCTAACCCTAACAAAGAAAACCAATCAAATCTAACTAATAGGCTCAGGCGAAATGAGGATTTCCCCTCCCTAAACCCAGATGATAATACTATGGATACTAATGATAACGTTAATGAAAGCAATGATGAAGGTTTTACCTTTGCCAAAAAAAGCTCATTGCCACCCCCCATAATCATAAATGATAGTAACTTTAAGTGGCCTGATTTCAGAAAAAAGTTACAAGAGAAAGGTATTACTGGCTGCACGGGCAAAGTGGGTGTAGCTAATTCGGTTATCAAAGCAAACAGAATGGAAATCAGAAATCAGGTTATCACGTTATTAAACGATGGCAATATCTCATATCATACGTATTCACTCCCTAGTGAAAGAAAACTAAGAGTGGTACTTAAAAGTGTCCCGGCAGATTTTACTGAGGAAGAAATTCGCGACGATCTTCTGAGCCAACAATTTGCAGTAACTAATGTTACTCAATTAAAGAAAAGACAAGGAGACATAAAGCGAAAACTTCCAATATTTATAGTAGACCTAAACAAAGAGGGAAATTATAAAGAGATCTATAAAGTCAGAACAATTTTAGACACCAACATAAGAGTAGAGGACTACCAAAAATCAGACAGGCCGACACAGTGCCATCGGTGTCAGGAGTTTTTTCATGGTCAGACTAACTGTAAACATCCACCCAAATGTGTCAAATGCGCAGGAAATCATATGACCAAAGACTGTCCCAGTAAGTTTACTCCACACAACCCAAATGCTCTAACTGTAACAAAGATCATACGGCTAACTCTACTAAATGTGATAAATATATAGAAGCGGTAAAGAAAATTCAAAACCAAAATTATAAAGGAAAATCCTATGATTTTAAAAGAAATGTCATAATACGAAGTAGTGAACAGCCTAAAAGTTACGCTAGTGCTCTTAAAAGTAACCCAGAAAACGAGGAGCTTAGCATGCCTAAACTACTACAAAATGCTATTGAAGCAGCAAATAATCTACAAAATCTTATAACTATTGTCAGTCGTACTTTAAACACTGAAAATAATAAAGGAGACTCAAATATTAATAATGGCCAGCTATAACTCAGTCAGTGTTAGTATTATACTCTGGAACGCAAATAATATGACAACAAAAATGGCTGAGATTCTAGACTTTGTCGAGGAATACTCTCCTGATATTTTCTCAATCACCGAAACGCATGCAAAACCTAACCAAAGACTAAATATTCCTCTCTATAATGCATATAGATGCGACCGAACTTCGCATATAGGAGGCGGAACTGCTATATATGTATCTAAAAGAATTATATCATCTCTTTATAACTCAAACACTAAAAATAATATCGATGAAACATCAGTTATTGTACGACTGGCAAACAAAGACATAAAGGTTACTACCATTTATAACCCCCCCAAATAACGAACTTAAGGAAGATCTTTTTCAAAGTTACTTTGACAATAACATGGATACTATTATATTAGGAGACCTGAACGCAAAAAAACATCATATGGGGATGCAACACCAATAACAGACAAGGACTCAGGCTTCATACCTTGGTGAAAAAATTAGGCATTACATTATATGCTCCTACGGATCCTACACACTATCCTTATGTCCAAAACTATAGACCTGATATTTTGGACATCATGATGACCAACATGCCCCCTCCATTTGCTCTCAATGTCATTAATGATCTGAGTAGCGACCACCTGCCAGTGTTAATTAACACAAATCTACTAATCAATGAGAGTGCAATTAAGAAAAAATGCACTGATTGGCTCTTATATCATAACATTTTAACCCTCAAACTAAAACCACCAACTGATATTAGTAGTAACGAGGATATTGATAATGCTATAGATAATCTAAGTAAAACCATGCAGAATGCATTAAAAGATGCCACCACTGAAAAAAACAAAAACTTAGATAAATTTAAACTTCCAAGACAGATTAAAGAAAAAATCAGGCTTAAGAACAAGCTCATTAAGTACTACAAAAGGACTGCTAACCCTAGCTACAAAACTGAGGCCAATAGGCTTAAAAGAAATATTACAAATGAGTGTAATGCATACCGCAACTCCCAGTGGAATGATAAAGTAGCTTCTCTCAGTAAAGATGACAACTCTATTTGGAGGATGGCAAAAGCTCTCAAGAGAACCCCACAGACCAACCTTCCCCTTCATGATAATAATAATTTAGTATATACCGACTCTGATAAAGCCAATGTATTTGCAAACACAATGTTTGAGCAATTCAATTTAAATGACGAACTATCATGCCCTAATAATGACATCTATGTAGAGAACGCTTATAGTAAAATCATCTCCTACTCACCTGTTAATGACGATAATCAGCCTACTAATGATAATGAAATCATTACAATTATCAAAAGATTGAAAAATAGAAAGGCTCTGGGCATGATGCAATTACGAATGAGATGATCAAAAACTCACCACCAAGTATTATTCCAATATTAACAAATATTTTTAACTCATGTATCACCAACTGTTATTTTCCCAAAAAGTGGAAAAATTCTGATATCATACTTTTCCCCAAACCTGGGAAGGATGCGTCTAACCCGATTAACCACAGACTAATTACTAACCAGATTAACCACGATTAGTCTACTACCGACTCTTTCTAAAGTTTTTGAAAATATTATCAAAAATAGACTCAACTGCTACCTCACAAATTTACCAGATCAGCAATATGGCTTCAGAGCCAATCTCTCTACCACCAAACAAATTATTACACTAATGGAATTTATTAGTAGTGGTAAATTTAAAAAAGAAACAATGGCCTTTATCCTACTCGACGTCGCCAAGGCGTTCGATCGGGTATGGCATAAGGGTCTCATTGTAAAACTACATGAGATGAAAATCATGAACAATATACTATTACTTCTGGGCTCATACCTTAAAAACAGACACTTTAGAATTAAGATCGGCAACTGTTACTCTGATTACAAACAAATAAGAGCAGGAGTCCCACAGGGTTCGATCCTGGGACCCATTCTGTATATACTGTATACCGCAGACTTCCCAATCAACAAAGATAACAGAAACAACGAACTCGTTGCACTTTACGCGGATGATACTGCTATAATTACAAAGTCTTTAAACACAAATAGAGCTGTTGAGCTTCTCCAAAACAAACTTTACCTAGTGGAAGAACGGTGCTCTAAATGGAGAACCAGACTACACCCTGACAAAAGTCAACTAATGATTATCAGTAGCAAAATAAAAGCAGATAAAATCTCCAATATCGACTTATTCAATGTTATCGTATCACCAACCAAGCAAGTCAAATACTTAGGTATTACTATAACCCAAAACTTAAATTGGAACAAACATATTGACGACATCATTAAAAGAGGCAGAGGGGCATTTTTTGCACTCTACGCCATTTTAAATAAAAACTCTAAACTTAGTCTGAATAATAAAAGAACTATCTACATGCAATTAATTAGGCCCATCCTAACCTATGCCTGTCCCGCTCTCACGACCATGTCAAATAATCAAAAAAAGAAACTATCAAATTTTGAGGGCAAAATTATCAGAACCATGCTGGAGCCCCCAGGGCAATAAGCAACAAACGGCTGAAAAAGGACTTAAAAATAGACGATATCACTAACTATATGGCAATCTTAAACACCAAATTTTACAACAAAGCAAAAGATTGTTGCGATGCCAATTTTAACAAAATATTCGATAATGAGATTTTCGGTGAAAACTCAAGCTATAGCCCACTAGCTGCATTCCTTACCTCGGATTGCATCCTTTCAAAATATTATAACTAACACTACTATTATAACTACACAACACACACACAGCATTCTACACCTGGACCCTGGTAAACCTGGTGAAGGAGTAACCCTCTTCGGAGGGTCCGATCTGGGGGAGCCAGGGGACTGTAAGCTTTAGAATAGTGAGCAACCCGGTACGAGCGGTTTCTTACCGGGACGGCCGGGTCACTATATTAACAAAGGATTATTAACAAAGGATCACTATTTTATAATTTCACTTAGCTTGACTATACCACTTTGAGGTGTAACTTACTTGTATATATTGTAAATAATATTGTATATAGCCTAACCATTTGTTTATTAATTGATCACCTGCTTTGCTAATAATCTTATACATATTTTAATCGATGTACACCTATATTATTACTCGAAAATTGGAGTCTCTCCAAAATCTTTCACAATCCTATCATTGACTTATACCCAATATATGACTACTCAATGTATGTTCTATAAACTTAGATGGATCAGTTAGCGGCGCTTCGCGCCGAATACTGAGATATAACCCATTTCCAGCATTCCAGCATGTTCATCGCTTTTCACTATTAGTATAAACTGATTTGTGATTACCGCTTCTGCGTTTTCGCTCGCCACTCTACCCATCTCTCCATCGACAACATTACAGGCGCCCACGGGCATAACTACAGTTAAAGAAATCAATTGTCCGCTTCGCGGACAGGCACTTTGTTCTCTACTCCAGTTCAAGTTCAAGTGTTCATCGCTTATCTTGTTACGTTCTGCAAGCATGTTATTTGTTTGTTTTTGTTTTATTAAATTTATAATTTAGTTACTATGTGTCTTGATATACCACACCAAGGATACTTAACAACACAACACGTGGCGACGAATAATGGGATTGTATTTCACTGATCTTACTCCACGAAAATTGGAATGTTACCACACGGCATGACGAAGTTCAACTTTCTGTGATGATGCAATTGGATTTCTGTGAAGAAGAGTGCTGGCCATGAGTTGTTGATGAGATCCAATACAGGTATTATTTTATGCTTCCGGTAGGTGTTTTAAATGCGTTTTTTTTCTATTTGCGATATTTTCGTCTGGCTTAAGTTAAATTTCGCACTAAGATGGCGACGGTAGGCTCTATTCAGGAATTTGACACTTCAAATCCAAATTCATTCGAGTTGTATGCTGATCAAATTACTTACTTTTTGGAGGCTAATTCTATCGTAGATGATGGTAAAAAGCGTGCAACTCTTTTAGCTGTTTGTGGAATTAAAACTTTGTCTATAATTCGGACTTTAGATTCGCTAAAGGAAGTTACAGAATTTAAATTTCAAGAATTAATTAAACTTTTAAAAGAATATTTTTGTCTTAAATCTTCAGAAATATTTCGACGTTTCAAGTTTCATAAAAGATTTCAATCAAAGTTAAAATCTGTGAATGCTTACGTTACCGAGTTAAGAAAACTGGCCGAAGATTGTATTTTCGGGGAAACTTTGTCAGAACGATTACGAGATCAATTAGTATGCGGTATTCGTGATGAAGAGGTTCAAAGAAGATTGTTGGCTGAATTCAAATTAACTCTTGAAAATGCAATTTCTGTTGCCGTAGCATCTGAGGTAGCGGCTTCCCAATCAAAGCATATTCATACCCAAAATTCTTCTTATTCTGAGAATTCGAATGTAGTTGATTTCGTACGTGGTAGGAACAAAAGAAATAATGCGCGACTTAGTAAACAAACTTCTAATGTTTCAGGTAGTAGCAAGTTACAAATTAAAAATTCTAAAGTGTGTTTTGGTTGCGGTGGTAAACATGAACGTTCAACGTGTAAATTCAAAAATGCAATATGCCTTTCTTGTAGTCTTAAGGGTCACATTGTAAAAGTTTGTTTCCTTGAGTAGACTTCTTTTTAGCAGGGAAAAAACTGTCATGACACATTTCTCATGAGTATAAAAGGGGAAAAAAGCAAAAAGCATCTGCATCTTAAAATAAAGAGTTGGGTTCAACCCAATTATTTGAATGTTCTCAATCTCCGCTTAAGAAAAACGTTATTGTTGAGGTTGATAAGGAAAAATTAGAAATGGAAATTGATTCGGGTTCCTATTATTCGATTATTTCTTTGCAAATGTTGAATAAAGTTTTCCGTTCCAGGAAACCCGCGATCGAAAAAACTTTAATTAAACTGCGCGACTTTTCTAAAAACGGGATTTCACTAGCTGGCGTACGTAAAGTTGAAGTTGTGCATAACTTTTTCCAATCTAAGTTAGAATTGTTAATTTCAAATAATCACTGTACGAATATTTTAGGGTATTCTTGGCTTGAACCTTTAGGAATTTCAATAACAGGAGTAAACGAAATTAGAACTGGAATTATCGAAAAGTTCTTAAAAAATACGATGATATTTTTGATAATAAATTGGGTTCGTATACGGGTAATACAGTATCGCTTCCTATAAATTCGGATATGGCACCTGTTAGATGTAAAGCAAGAAGCGTGCCTTTGGCAATGAGGCCCAAAATTGAAGCCGCCCTAGCAAAAATTCAAAGTGAAGGAGTAATAGAGGAAATTTCAAATCCAAAATGGTCAACATCGGTTATTCCAGAGATTAAACCGTCAGGTGAAGTAAGTTTGTGCGGTGATTATAAAATCACGTTAAACAAAGCAATGAACGCACATCCTTATCCAATTCCCCCGGTAAATCATCTTCTTTCTAATCTTAAAGGAGGAGGTTATTATGCTAAGATAGATTTGGCTCAAGCATATTTACAATTACCGGTTGATGATACTTCCGCTGAAGCTCAAACTAATCACGCATAATTGTGCGTATAGGATAAAAAGACTTGAATTCGGAATTAATGTAGCCCCAGGGATATTTCAAAATTTAATCGAAGATTTGTTTCGAAATTTAGAAGGGGTTGTTCCTTATTTTGATGATGTACTTGTCAGAGGAAGTTCGGAAGAAGAGTTAGCCGCTCGCTTGGAACAAGTACTAGATCGTTTGAGAAAAGCGGGACTTAAGGCAAATGGAAACAAATACATATTTGGGGTAACGGAAGTAGATTTTTTGGGCTACCGTATCGATGCGAAGGGCATCCATCCCTCCAAAAGTAAAGTAGAAGCGATTCATGCTTTTCCGGTACCTAAAAATAAAGTTCAGTTACAAGCGTTTTTGGGATTGATAAACTTTTATAATAGTTTTCTAAAGGGCAAAGCTACTAAAGCTGAAGTATTACATAGGCTTCTAGATAGGGATTCCGTGTGGAAATGGTCTGAAGTCCACGATTAAGCTTTTCGATATTTAAAAGAATTGTTAAGTTCCGAAGCGGTTTTGGTGCCGGTCGATGGAAAATTGCCGATAACTTTAGTTTGCGATGCATCTCTGTTTGGCGTAGGAGCTGTCTTAAGTCATGTTTTTGAAAATGGTTGCGAAGCACCAACAGTTTTCGCATCGCGTACGCTTACGTCGACAGAAAGAAATTCTGCGCAAATCGACAAAGAGGCGTTGGCAATTGTATTCGGTATAAAAAAATTTCATCATTTTGTATATGGACATAAATTCACTATTATAACTGATCATCAGCCTCTGCTAGGAATTTTTTCCAAAAATAAGCTTATTAAAGAAATTTTGTCTCCACGTATGCTGATATGGTCTTTAATACTTAATGCATTTGAGTATACTCTAATTCATAGACCAGAGAAAAAGATTCAAAACGCAGATTCTTTAAGTAGACTAACAAAAGAACTCCAGTGCATCCCTAGGAGATTCCAGAGAAACCTTGGTCTCGTCTTCATATAGATTTTGTAGGACCGTTCCAGGGACAAGAATTCCTTATCATAGTAGATGCCATGTCAAAGTGTCAAAGTGGATAGAAGTGCGTCATATGATTTCTACGTCTGCTTCTGCAACGGTTGACGTCCTGCGAGAAATCTTTGCTTCCCATGGGATACCTGAAGTCATCGTTTCCGATAACGGAAGCCAGTTTCGAGCATCGGAGTACCAGACTTTTTTAGAAAGGAATCTCGTCAGAAGGGTTATGATCGCTTCAAGACGTCCGTCCGGAAATGGTCAAGCGGAAAGAACAGTCCAGACCGTCAAAGGTGCCCTAAGACGTATGTGAAGGGAAATTGGAGGAAGAGGCTTGCCAAGTTCCTTCTTCAACAACATTGCACTCCCACCACAACAATAAGTGCTAGTCCTGCGGAACTGCTGATGGGGAGGAAGCTAAGGACCGTCTTAGATAGACTCCATCCAGATCTGACGGCTGAGAGGAAGTTCAGACAGGAACAAGATGCGTATAGAAAAAGTGGTAGTTCTCTTCCAAGATCGTTCAGTGCCGACGATCCAGTCTCCGTGAGAAACTATGGACAGGGTCCAAAGTAGTTTTCAGCAACGGTAATTAAACCCACAGGTCAAGTTTCCTACCAAGCTGTGACAACAGGAGGCGAGGTAGTTAAACGTCATGTGGATCAAATGCGGAAGCGTATTCCTGATCCGTTGACTGTTCCGTCTGATCCTAGTGTAGCATCTCCACCAGAACCGAGTGTTGAGACAGAAGTACTATTTCCCATTCCTTCTAGTTCAGATTCTCAGAGTGAAGTGGTTGAACCTACAATACCAAAACAAGAGTCTTCTGTTCCAGTTCCAGAACAGACTTCCAAAACCTTGAGGCCCAGACATACCATCGTCAGGCCAAACAGGTATAAAGACTTTGTTCTATTCTAGGGCAAAGGGGTGTTGTGATATCAGCCGACGTCACTTTTCGTCATCACTACGAGTCAACGACGACAGCCTGTAGTTTCTGAATAGCGGTGCTGCCTTCTGTTCGTGCCCACTGCGACACAAGCGCCATCTCTTAGAGTTTTAAATATTTGAATTTGTGTTTAAAGAGTTCCGCAATCAAGCGGATGTGTCTAACAGTGAAAATGTGTGTGTATAAAAGTTTCAAATAAAATAATTATTGAGTACAGTCCATTATAAAAGTTAATGAAATACATCTGGTCCGTACTAACCGGACTAATTAGCGAGCTATGGATAAATTTTGAGATGTGCAATTAATGTTCATTGTGCGTAAGCTACGACGTAATCAAAGTGAAACTTTAAAATCAAAAGTAAAACTTTCTTGGATGAGCATCTAGCGTTGAAGTAGGTGCATGAACTTTCTGGTCAATTACTCCCACCAGTTAAATTCTGTATTTACCCATATGAGTTGAGTGATATATGTTAATTTTTGTGATTGCATTTTGTTTGAGAAATGCTTAAAGGCGCGAAAAAAGTAGACTTGCAACTTGCCGCTACTGAGTTAGGCGTGATAATAAGTGATAAAATGACAAATACAGATCTTACTAATCTTATAAAAAATACTGAGAGTTACAAAACAGATGCTAATATGGTAACTGATCTAATCGAGGGGATAATAGATGATAGGAAAACAGTATTAGAGGAACTTGTGAAAAGTAAACAACAAGAGTTACAATTGGAACAAATAAAATTAGAGAGAGCAAAAGCAGAATTGGAATTGTTGCGCAAGCAGCCAGTTCAAAAAACTAATGATAATTATTTTGAAAACAAAGTTGAAAATTGCGAGTCTCTGGATTCGATAATAAAAAGTATAAAAACTTTAACTATTAGAGTTCCGAGTCAGCCAGAAGGGTGGGGTTTATTTTTTGCTTCTTTGGAAAGGTCCTTTATAACAAAAAATGTACCCGATAAGTTTAAGGTTGAAATACTTTTGAATTTACTAGGCGAAAGAGCGTCAAACGTAATTTCTTACATAAGTGATGATGAACTCAGTGATTATGATAAAATGAAAACAATTGTATCGAGGGAGTTTGAACCGACCCCCCAGTATTGCTTAGAGAAATTTAAGAGAACTACAAGGCACACTAATGAAACCCATTTGCAATTTGCATCACGTTTAACTACTAGCTTTAATTATTATTTAAAATTGAGAGAAGTGTCTGATTTTGAAAAGCTAAAACAATTAATTGTATCGGACAAATTATATCAAACTTTAGATAAGGAAACCGCTTCTCATATTAGCATTAGACAGTCTAGCGGCTGGTTTGATCCCGTAAGTTTAGGCAAAGAAGCTGATTTATATTTTGTCTCACGCGGAAAATCTTTCACGAAGGCCAACAATCATAAATCGTCTAATATGAGAAATATGTCTAGAGCATTTTTGGCGGATAGCAAGAGTTTAAAGTGTATTATGTGTTCATCGGAAAGTCATCTTTTATATAAATGTAATTATTATAGGAGATTACCGGTTTCTGAAAGAGTAGAAGTAACTAAGAAAAATAACCATTGTTTTAATTGCCTGGGAAAACATTTAGTGTGTAGAAAAAGATACTCTTGGCTACCGCGGCATTATTTATTTTATTTCTAAAATCTGTGAGTGGCATCAGTTGGCTTTTATAATTTCATGGAACGTTTGTGTTATGTGCTTGTCGTTAGTTCTTACCTGTTTTATTTATAATAAATGTTTTGTCCTAGTTAATTCTTCGTATTTTATTTAATAATCTGAAACGCAGTCTTTAGTATTTATAAACCCTGCAAGCTGGATTAGTTTTAGAACCGTTTGCAACATTTGGCGCCCAGAACACGGACACAACAAGTAAGAAGAATTTGAGCTAAAGATTGGAGTTATGGAACGAAGAATTTTAAGGTCAGTTTTCACAAAACAATATGATTCACTAATTAAATTATTAGATAGTGTAACTAAGAATAAAACAGATATTTTGGCAAGATTTCAATTATTTACGGAAAAGTTTAAAGTTCTAAAAGATGCAGACGATAAAATTTATGATGATCTTTTAAAGAAAGAAAACGTTACTGATGCCGAAATTGAAGAAGAACTAATGAATTCAAATGAGTATTCTATTAAATTTTATAAGATTCAGGAATTAATTAAGTCTTTAGAGAAACCTGAAAGTAATTTTGATGCTCATTTGACTAACTGCAATAAGCGACAAGTACGATTACCAAAAATTGAACTGAAGAAATACGATGGCGATTTTAAAGGTTGGATTGGTTTTTGGTCACAGTTTTCAAAAATTCATAACGATGATAATCTGGATAATGAGGATAAATTTGAGTATTTATTCCAATGCATGAAACCAAATTCTCCGGCCTATAAATTAGTCGAAAATTTTCCTACCTCGAAAGAAAATTATGATAAAGCGATTAACCTTTTAAAATCAAGATTCGGGAAGGATGAATTTTTAATTGAATATTACGTACGCGAAATTTTAAATTTAGTATTAAAGAAAGAAAGTGCAAAATCGGTAGCTGAATTATATGATTCTCTAGAAGACCAACTTAGAGCTCTAGATTCCTTGGGCGTAACGAAAGAAAAATATGCAGCCATGCTATTTCCTTTACTAGAATCAGCTT
Organism: Parasteatoda lunata; assembly: GCA_949128135.1. NCBI lineage: Eukaryota > Metazoa > Arthropoda > Arachnida > Araneae > Theridiidae > Parasteatoda > Parasteatoda lunata. Next base: position 590,612 of record OX421972.1, read on the forward strand.
TACCAGATATCACTTTTAAAACATGGGATCGCTATCGTGTTTCTAAAAATGTTTCAACGGCTGACCATTCCGAATGCTTAACGGAATTGCTTAACTTTTTAAAAGTTGAAGTCGAAAGTGAAGAGAGATTAAAATTAAGGAAGAACTCTTTTGAAAATGTTACTAAAAGTAATTTTAGGATAAATAAAACTAGAGATATCCCAACAGCAACTACATTAGTATCAGCCAGAAATTCTCAAATTAAAGATCAGAGTTGTATTTTCTGCTCAAGAACAACTCATAATTCACAGGATTGCGCTAGCGTTTTAGATTCATCTTTTGAAGAACGTAGTGCAATGTTAAAAAAGAAAGGGGCCTGCTTTAAATGTTTAAGAACAGGTCACCGCTCATCTACCTGTAGAGTTTTTGTGAAATGCGTAATTTGCAAAAAGCCGCATTACCCAATTATGTGTTCTAATTCTATTAATCATGATCTTACGAAGTTTGACCAAAAAGAACCGGAAATTGTAAATACCTTATCCACCTCATCTAATCGTTCGGTTTCATATTTACAAACTTTGATTGCACATGTTGTTATTGATAACCAAAGGATTCCTGTGAGAGTATTATGTGATTCTGGCTCTCAAAAGAGTTACATTAAAAACTCATGTGCGAGAGATTGCAGATTGATTCCATTCGGTAAAATTGCATTATCACAAGTTCTATTTGGCGGGAAGAAAACACCTTTAATGACACATAATTTGTTTGAAGTTCAATTGTCAGCTCAAGATTCGGGATCTGATTTGGTACTTGAATTAATTGGCACTGATCAAATTTGCACTACTATACCAAAATGTAATGATGAAAAAATTTATGAATTCCTCAAAAATAAAAATATAGTTCTTAGTGATTATTCAGGTGAAGACGTCAAAAGTACAGAAGACAATCAGATATTACTAGGAGCTGATGCTTGGACAAAAATTATTACTCCTGATATGGTTTCGGTTGATAAGAATTTATTGGCAATCAGAACAACTCTAGGATGGACTCTTATTGGTAGCAAACAAGATTCTACTTTTGGAATTTGCGCTGGTGGAAAAATAATAACATAGTTGAATTTCGACACTGCAGAGTAGTTTTTGGAGTTTGTAGCTCTCCTTTTCTCTTTTCTGCCTGTTTGAAGGATTTGCTAAAGAACCCACCTGAACATTTGAGCAAGATCGCTGAAACCCTCGAAGGAACATTTTACATGGATAACTGTCTCACAGGTGTATCTGAAGAACATGAAATTCTACCTTATATTGACAATGTTAGGGAGTTGATGATTTCTGCCGGATTTAATCTTAGAGGCTGGAAAAGTAGCATAGATGTAGATGATTGTCCAGATAATGTGTTGGGTCTTCAATGGTACCGTCCATCAGATGAATTGGGATGTCGGGTAGAGACTTGGAATGGAGCAACTACAAGACGAATGTTATTATCGAGCATCCAGAAAATTTTCGATCCTATCGGCTTGACTGCCCCAACACTTCTTATCCCAAAAATTATTCTACAGAAAACCTGGAAATTAAAAACTGATTGGGATGAGGACTTACCTAAAGAAATTCTAGAGGAGTTTAATGAATGGACTAATGAAGTACATCATTTAAAGGACTGTGTCTTACCAAGAAGAATTGTCATAAACTCGTCAAGCTCGTTACATACTTTCTGTGATGCTAGCAAGATTGCTTATGGTGTTTGCTTATTTCTACGTACAGAGGAAAAGGGAGAAGTTCTTTTGTATCTTATCTTGGCGAAATCCCGAGTAGCACCATTGAAAGAAATGACATTACCTAGACTTGAACTTATGGCTGCTGTACTCGGTGTAAGATTATATCAATTAGCATTGAAATCATTAGACATAACGGATTTGAACGCATACTTTTGGTCTGATTCATCAGTCGTTTTATCTTGGATAAAAAAGCGAAATAATTGGTCTGTCTTTGTCGAGAACAGGGTTAGAGAAATACAGGATTACAGCAAATCAGGCGTTTGGAAACATGTGCCAGGAATTCTAAACCCTGCCGATTTGTTGTCGAGAGGTTGCTTTCCCTTAAAGCTTCTAAAATCACAGTGGTAGACTGGTCCTGAATTTCTGAAAGCATCTCCCGAGTTTTGGCCATCAACTGATCCTGGTACTGACATCGACGAAATTGATAGAGAAAGGCGGCGAACTGTTATTTTAGCTGAAAATACCAACATGGAAACAATACTTTCGGAATTGGGCAATAGATTTTCAAAATATTCCATGATTGTACGTACCATTGCTTGGATGTTGAGATTCCGACCTACTCATTTTAGAAGTAAAACTTATCAGAAAAACATATCCAATGAAGAGTTTGAAAAGGCTGAAAAAACATTATTTTATCTAATACAGAAAGATGCCTTCGATGAAGAACAGCGAAAGAAAGATCTTAAAAATCTTCAAGTTTTTCTCGACGAGGATGGTATTTTAAGAATGAAGTCTAGAGTTCTGGATTCACAAAATTCACAAGAATATACCTTTCCGATAATTTTACCGTCAAAGCATCTGATAGTGCTGCGTATGATCGAACAACTGCACTTAGAGTACAAGCACGCTGGAACTCAGACCTTATTGATTATCCTCAGAGAGAGATTTTGGATTATTAGAGGTAGAAAAACCATACGATCTGTCGTACAACGATGCATAATTTGTCAGAGAAATTCCGCCAAGTCTTTTGAAGTACCTCTTCCTCCGTTACCAGAAGAGAGAACAAAAATGGCGAAAACCTTTCAAGTGACGGGTGTAGATTTGGCTGGTCCTATTTTCTTGAAAGGAAGAGTAAATTCTTGGATAGTGATTTTCACATGTGCAATTTTTCGAGCTGTCCATCTTGAACTGATTACCTTCTTAAGCACCTATGCCTTTATGGATGCGTTCCGTCGTTTTATAGCACGAAGAGGTAGAATTGAAGTGGCCTACTCTGATAATGGTTCAAATTTCGTTGGTTTGAATAACGCTTTACAGCAATTGGATTGGGCTGAAATAGAAAATAAGAGTGCTTTACAGAAGATAAAATGGAAATTCAATCCTCCCACAGCATCATGGTGGGGTGGATTCTGGGAAAGGTTGATAAAGATTTTAAAGCATGTTCTTCGGAAGAATTTGGGTCACGCCTGCCAGGGATATGAAGAATTTTTAACTTTACTTTGTGAATGCGAATCTTTGATGAACAACAGACCTCTAACTTATGTTTCAGAAGATAGTGAAGACTTAGTAACATTAAGACCATCTATGTTTATCCAAAACTTATCTTGTAATGGTGCAGGTGACTTGGATCAAATTCAATTTGTAAGTTTGACTGAAAGATGGAAATATTTACAGCGTGTCAGAGTAACACTCAGAAAACGGTTTCAGAAGGAATATTTAGGCTTTCTTCGTAGCACTCCTAGTGGACAGAGAGGAAATATCAAGATAGATGACATAGTTCTTATCGGAAACGATAATAAAAAGAGAATAGACTGGATGCTAGGTCGAGTGATAGAAATGATACCAGGGAAGGACAACATCACCCGTCTGGTGAAATTAAAGACATCAACTGGAATTGTTAATAGACCTATTCAGCGTCTTTTCCCACTGGAATTAAATTCTGAGAATGATATATTTTCCTTTGCAGACTGCAATGCAAAGAATAGCCAAAGTTTTCAAGGGGAAGACAATACCGCATCCCACATTCAATGTGGAAAAAACATTAAAAGAGTCATTCGAAAAACACGTTTTGGAAGAGAAGTTCACCCTCCTGAAAAACTCAACTTATGAACTATTAATTTTGGATTGAACTTTAAAAACTAAATTTTAAAATTAAATTTATATAGATTGCAAAATTCATATTTTGCAAGGGGGGGAGAATGTAGAAAATGATACTCTTGGCCACCGCGGCATTATTTATTTTATTTCTAAAAGCTGTGAGTGGCATCAGTTGGCTTTTATAATTTCATGGAACGTTTGTGTTATGTGCTTGTCGTTAGTTCTTACCTGTTTTATTTATAATAAATGTTTTGTCCTAGTTAATTCTTCGTATTTTATTTAATAATCTGAAACGCAGTCTTTAGTATTTATAACCCTGCAAGCTGGATTAGTTTTAGAACCGTTTGCAACATAGTGAGTATGTGTAATTCAGAATTTTCTTGTTCAATATGCAGACAAGAAGGAAAAAATAAAAGACATCATTTCTCTTTACATTATCCTAGAAACGAAAGTATTGAGAATGGGAAAAACGAAAATGCTAATGAGGCATCTGTAGGTAGAGAACCCTCTTCTAGAGTAAACAAATCTTCTCTGTCGCCGATCGCACCCATGTTTCAAGCGTCTGGCTCTACTCAAAGTGAAAACAATCCGATTCTTTCATCAAGAGTAATAAATCAGAGAAAAACGGTTTTGTTGAGTACGATTAATTGTTTATTGAAGGATAATCGAGGAAATAAATATAGAGTCCATGGAATATTAGATCAGAATGCAATGAATAATTTTATGACTTTAGATTGTGCAAATAGCTTGAACATAAGGAAAGAAAAAACAAACATAACGGTTTGCGGTCTAAGTGATACATTCACAACAATTAAATCCTTTGTTAATGCTACAATTTATAATTTTGAGGGAAGTTTTGAAAGAGATTTATATTTTTTAATTGTACCTAAAATTACAGATTTTATGCCGTCAAAAATGATAAAGTTACCTGAATTAGAGTTTATTAAACTAGCCGATGAAAACTTTAATGTTCCAAGTCGTATCGATGTACTTTTAAGTGCTGAGATATTTGACGAATTATTGCTGCCAGGTCAAATTTATCAGCTTAACGGTACTTTGATTTTTCAAAATACAGTTTTTGGATACGTGACTTGTGGTAACGTTCCCATGTAATCAGAGGAAAGGGTACACTGTGGATTTATTCAGGATAATACTGAGCTAAACAAAAATATAGAGAAATTTTGGGATATCGAAGAGGTGCAGTGTGAGGTACCCAAAAATAAAGAAGCAATAATTTGCGAAAAACACTTTGAGAAAAACGTTAAAAGAGATAAAACGGGGAGGTATATTGTAAAAATGCCATTGAAAGAAGATCCGAAGAGTTTGGGAAAATCTAAAGATATCGCGCTTAAAAAATTAAATTCTCTGTGGAATCGGTTTTTAAAAGATCCTGAATATTTAGCTTTGTATAGAGATTTTTTACGCGAGTATGAAACATTAGGTCGTATGACCGAAGTCTTGGAATGTGAGGAAGAAGCAGGAACGTATTATATTCCACACTTAGGAATTTATCGCCCAGATAAAATGACAACAAAGCTTCGTGTCGTGTTTAATGCATCCTCACCAACAATTTTAGGAAATTCACTCAACTCAATACAATATAACGGTGGAGTTATTCAGGAAGATCTATTTAAAATAATTACAAAATTTCGCAAACATATTTATGCCATTTGTAGCTGACATCAAACAAATTTATAGAATGATTTTAATTGATCAGAGTCAAACTAAACTTTTGAGAATTCTTTGGAGGGAGGGAGTAAATGACCCAGTTAAGACGTACGAACTCAAAACTGTCACCTATGGCACAGCCAGTGCACCTTACCTAGCCACAAGAGTTTTATTGCAATTAGCAAGAGATGAGTCTAACAACTATCCTCTAGCTTGTCCAGTGTTAGAAAAAGACTTTTATGTTAATGACGTTTTGAGTGGTGCTGACTCCTTGAGTAAAGCAAAAAAATTGCAATCAGAATTATCGAATGCTCTAAATAGTGGAGGTATGCTCCTGCACAAGTGGTACTGCAACACCTGCCGATGATCATTTTGCGTTCCAAACTTCTATTGAAAGTACTGTACCACCAACAAAGAGATCAGTGCTGTCCACAATAGCACGTATTTTCGACCTTCTTGGTATATTGGGTCCGGTGATCACAAAAGCGAAAATCTTTTTACAACAATTGTGGTGTCTTAAGCTTGACTGGAACGATCCGCTTCCTGAAATGGAGGCTCAACAGTGGGAAAGCTTCAGCAATGCTTTGCCATAAATTAACAACATCAGTATTAAGAGATGCATTTTAATAGAAAATCCAGTGCATATTGAGCTTCACGGATTTACGGACGCTTCCGAATCTGCCTACGGATGTGTCATTTATTGTAAATCATATTCAGACGACGGAACCTTTGAAGTGAACTTGATTTGTGGTAAATCAAGGGTATCGCCTCTTAAGCGTGTTACCATTCCAAGATTGGAGTTATGTGCTGCAGTCCTTTTGGCAAGACTGATAACAAAAGTGAAAAGTGCTTTACAATTCGAATCAGCTGACATTTTCCTGTGGAGCGACTCGATGATTGTCCTCTCCTGGATACGGAAAGAGCCTTTTCATCTAAAAACATACATTGCGAACCGGGTAGCATCAATTCAAGGCTTGACACAAGTTCAACAATGGCGTCACGTATCTTCCGAGAACAATCCGGCAGATCTCATCTCCAGAGGGATGAGTCCTGAGAAGTTGATTGGAAATAAACTGTGGTTCAAGGGACCTGCATTTCTGAATGAGCGAGAGTATCCCAATCGGGAAATTCCGTCATCGATCCTAAATGATGAGTTCACCTGCGAGATTAGACATTTAGAACAAATCAACTTACCTGTGCTTACTATGACTTCTAACCCTTTTATTCTTGAATTACTTGATATTAGCAATAGTTATTCTAAAGTATTGCATGTTATTAGTTATCTTTTCAGATTTATCCACAGTGTAAGGAATTCTGGAAATAGGACGTTGGGGCCTCTTACTACGAAAGAAAGAAGTAAGAGTGAAACTTTTCTGATAAAAAACGTTCAAAGTATAGAGTTTAAAGAAGAACTCAAGTGTTTAAGGGCTCAACAAAACGTGCCACACAAAAGTAAGATAAAAAATTTTAATCCTTTTTTAGATGAAGAAAGAGTGTTAAGAGTAAATTTCAGAATAAATCATGCTAATGTAGGATTTAATAGTAAATTTCAAATTATCCTGCCTAAAGGTCATAAATTAACTAGGCTAATTTTAGAGTTTTATGACAAGCGATATTTTCATTTAGGGCCTACTGCTTTACTACATTATGTTAGACAAAAATTTTGGCCTGTTCAGGGTAAAGCAACGTGCAGGAAAATTGTGCACGATTGTATTGATTGCTTTAAAGTAAAACCTTTAGGAGTTGAACAGTTAATGGGAAATCTCCCGAAAGAAAGAGTAACTCCTGATTTTCCTTTCAATTGCTCGGGCACAGATTTCTGTGGCCCATTCTTTGTAAAGTATAACAAACGGAAGGGAATTCACCATAAAATTTATGTTTGCATTTTTGTGTGTTTAGTCACAAAGGTAATACACCTAGAATTAGTAACGGATCTAACCTCAAATGCCTTTATTGCGTGTTTAAAGAGATTTGTGGCTCGTAGGGGTTTATGTTCTAAGTTGTTTTCGGACAATGCCACAAATTTCACAGCAGCCAACAAAGAACTATCAAAATTACATAATTTAGTTGTAAAACCAGACGATTGCTTGGCTAACTATTTAACAACTGAGGGAATCGAATGGCACTTTCTCCCACCGAGAGCACCCAGCTTCGGTGGTCTCTGGGAAAGTGGTGTTAAAGCTTTTAAATTTCATTTTAAAAAAGTTGTGGGCAATTCCAGATTGAGTTACGAAGAATTCCTCACTGTCACTACCCAAATAGAAGGAATTCTAAATTCGCGACCGCTTGTACCTCTGGCACCTGATTCTGAAGTTTATGATGCATTAACTCCTGCTCATTTGTTAATCGGAAGACCTTTAAATGCTATTGTAGAACCAAATTTAAGACAAAATAAGAACAATCAACTGTCTAATTGGAAGAAATTAACTAAAATAGTTCAAATCTTTTGGAAGAAATGGCATATACAATACCTTAATAATTTACAGCAGAGGTCCAAGTGGATGGTAAAAAAGGATAATGTAAAAATTAATGAGCTAGTGCTCCTTAAGGATGAAAATCTACCCCCGCCAAAATGGGCATTAGGTCGAATAATTGAGCTTTATTTTGGCAGTGATAAACGTGTCAGAGTCGTTAAAGTCAAAACTCAATCAGGAATTTTCAAACGCCCCATTTCAAAAATTTGTATTTTATCTATTAATGTGTAATTTTTATGTGTGTGATTCAATGTTATTTTTATATTGTGTTTTTGTTTTATTTTCATTAATTGCATTTAATGACATAAGTGTGTGTTAATTGAATGTAAACATGTCAATGTGGAGCGGGATGTTCGTGCCCACTGCGACACAAGCGCCATCTCTTAGAGTTTTAAATATTTGAATCAGTGTTTAAAGAGTTCCGCAATCAAGCGGATGTGTCTATACAACAGTGAAAATGTGTGTGTATAAAAGTTTTAAATAAAATAATTATTGAAACAGTCCTTTATCAAAGTTAATGAAGTACACTTACCTTTGCAAGAGTATATAAACACGTTTCTAATAGATGTTCATCGCTAATCTTGTTACGTGCTGCCAGCATATTATTTGTTATGTTTTTGTTGTATTAAACTTATAATTTAGTTACTATATGTCTTACTTGGAATACCACACCAAGGATACTTCACAACACAACAATTAATAATTGTTATTCACAGAGAATGATTTTTTCCAAATGCTTTGTATGCCTTCTCTGTACAGTTGCTTTAGATTTTAGCATTGCATTGATGCTTACTTCAATATTATTTTAGATAAAAATGCAATTCTTTACGTTGTAGAAAATATCTTATATAAATTTTATATTTGCTTATTCAGCTGTAAGAGTGGAAATCTTGAATAACTTAATCCTATCCCTCCAGTAGTTTTCCCGAGAAAAATTTTCTTCTTAACACAAGCGCAAATAAAAGTTTTTCTATTGTTCTGATAAACAAAAGTTTTCTATTGCGTTTAACAAAAAGGCTGGCATTGCAACAAAATTTGACAATTAACATAAGAGAAAGTTCATTTAAAGAAAGTTAAGATGACAATATTCAGCTTTTTTCATAAAACAACTCGGAAACTGTTTTTTTCAATAAATTTTCGTAAATAAAACTTATAAACTTTAACTAAATCTTATTATACGTGTTATAAAATCTACAAACATAAAAAAAATCTTTTTAAGGTAAAATGATCAGGCTCATTTTATGACTTGAGCTTGATCATGTTACCTTGTTTCTATTTACTATCCAATTCATTTTATACGTTTATTTAATACCTTATTTTAATTATATTAAGTGTATCCAATCCTTTTGGATATCAATCAGAAGTTAATATCTCGCCCAACGAGAGTGAGCTAAAGAGATTAATCTTCCTACATTAATTAACATAAATATTAGCATCGAACCGTGTAATTAAAATAATACAATCTCTTTCTTGTGATAAAATTTTTGTTATTCTTTCGAGATCATATAAATGAATATCGTTAAAGTAAAAAAACCGATTACTTCAAAACAAATATGAAATTTTAAAAAAACTCTAAAGCATTTTTTTTCAGCTATAAGATTATGCAGGTGCAAATTTCATGCAAAGCTGTAATTTTCTTTTTTTATTGGAAAATCGTAAAAACTGTTCAAATAAATCAAATAAATTTTTTGATTAATCTAAAACTAATTACAAACAAAAATGAAACAAAATGAAACGGCTTGCGGAGACAGAAAATACAAATAAAATGAAACGGTTTGCTCATCATTAAACATAAAAGTACGTAGATTTGCTGCAGTAAAAAAAACTTATAAGAATGTAATTGCTTAATTTTTACAATGTAATTTATATTATATTGCATATTATTTAGATAAATTTTTTTTTTTTTTTTGTATCTCTTCATTTCCGAGAGGCCGGACTCGTCGGTCTTCTTCCCAGGTTATAACTTCGACAATGTTGAGAATAGGCCGTTGATGAAATGTACACAGTAGGGAAGTACAATAAGAAGAGAACTCTTTATTTTAAGATGCAGATGCTTTTTGCTTTTTTTCCCTTTTATACTCATGAGAAATGTGTCATGACAGTTTTTTCCCTGCTAAAAAGAAGTCTACTCAAGGAAACGATTTTTTGTTTATATGTTCAATAATGTATGAAAAATATAAAATTGAAATTTTTTAAGGCACATTTTAACTTCTGGCATTTTTTAGGGCAATCGAGCACATTTTGATGCTCCCTCGAACTGTGCTTCTTTCGCCGGCTCTGTTGCACAGTTTTTTTGTTTGTTTTTGTTTAAACAAAGTGCTCATTAAAAAAGTTATCCAGACTTAGCTCAAATGTCACGAAATATTAACACTAATGGATTCATTGGAAATCGTCTCTATTTTCTTTGGCAGTTAGAATAAAGGCTTTTTCGTAATTTGTTAACAGCTGTTTGTTCTATATATCATGTTCACCATAAAAACCGACCATTCGACGGTATAAGGACTATGTGCACACTGGCTGCGTTTTTTACTCATACGAAAAAAAATTGCATGTGAATGAGAACTAGATGGGTCGAAAATATTTACCCACAAAAAGCTCGCGAATCAGGTTCTCGTTTTCGCATGCAAAAAATCGCTTCCAATATGAATGGTCTTTGCCTTCTGCCATACTAAATAGCACCATTGTAAGTTACTGATTCTCTACGTATTAATCTTAGCCCGATTGTATTAAATGCTGTCTTGTGAACTAGATAATCTGCGAAAAACTCTTCCAACCTTAATTTGTGATAGAGCTTACGTTGCTGTTATTACTTTTTATTCGGGAAACACTTTCTCCCCAAGTATTATACTATAAGACGCTCTAAAATATAAGACCGAACAAATAAATCAAAAGTTCTTTATTTTAATTCTTGAACACATAATAAAATGTTGTAGATGAAAGTGTTTTTATCTCTCTTTGAGTATCGTTCCGTAATGTGGAGTGTCACGATGATCCACGTGAGAGTGGCAGAGAAGGCATCGAAGTTGAAGGAGTTGCACCAGTGATCTCCACATGATTTCCCACGAGGTCTCCACTGCCACCGCGTTCGCTTCGTCCATCCTCATGAAATCGAAGTCAGCCGTCTCCACGTTGCCCACCCCTCGACGTCTCATTTGAATGATGACAGCCACAGCTATGATGACCATCACCAGAACCGAGCACACGACAGGAATGATAACAGTAGACAACTGTGGCCTCAGGGAGACTGAAATGGAATCTTAGTTTATCTCTGTGATAGTTAAGAAATATAATTCTTTTAGTTATGACTAGATGAATACTTGTTTTCTTCGGGCGGATGTAAAATAATCAATAAAACGGTATTAGTTACCACTACACTACGAAATCATGCACAAAATTGAAAGTCACATACACATATAATTAAAATAATGCCAGTAGTTTTAGATTATCTTAGTGACAAGTGGTTTCAGATTATCTTAGAATTACTAATTCGGTGGCGTGGTCATGAGATGTTATCCAAGTTGATCCTTGAGCTTAATTAACCTGATGAAAAAAATAATCGACTAATGAAAACGTGCAATAAAGTATGCTTTTGATCAAATATAGCTGTAAGTTAGCAAGTATCACTGGTAATACCCTTTAAATAAATGAAAAAAAAAAAAAAAAACAAACAGAATCATCTACAGTTAAACCAATGAAAGAAAAGTTTTTCAAGCGTTGCCTTTGAACGATCTAATTGAAAGTTATGAGTGATATTTAAGATTGGAGGTTAAAATGGTCATTTGCATCCTGTGTCTAAATTTCAGGATGATTACGCTTTCGAAGTTAAACAAGAGATAGACACCGATAATTGGGTTCTCATTCGTGTGCGAATTTTTCGCAAGCAGTGAGAATGGTTTCTTTTAAGCTCTAAAAAATTCAATGACTCTCTATGGGAACGTAATTAAACCTGTATTTATTGCAACCACTCTGGTCTTCGAAATTCAGAGAATTCTTAGATTTGTTTGACAATATTCAGAGTAACTGAGTTAATTTTAGAGAAATTTAATTTGAACATAAATTGATTAAATAAAATAAATATAAAAATTTTACTCTTATAATACAAAACCTGGAACGTGCGTTAAACTCTTTGCGGTTAAGCGGTGCAAAATCAATGGCTTCTGAATCGAAGGGAAAAATGGGTTAATGTGGGGCGAGGATGGCCTTTCTAATAATTTTCAAAAACATGCAGACCTCAAATCATGATTTCATACTGAGGATAATGCAGTTTAGGCATGTATCTGTGGCAGTCCTACTTACTTAGAAACAATGTTTTCAGATCCTGGATAATTACCGGTAGTGATTGTAAAGTTTCCCTCTACAGACATGGGTTGAAATCTGAAGATCCTTCCAGAGAATAATCTTCACATTACAGAAAATCCTCAAGAAGATAAGGTCTATGTCATCGCACATTGATTAAAAATGAAATCAAGGTGAACTACACTATTAAAGAAACGAAATTCCAAGAGAACTTTTCTGTGCTCGTAACTGTGCCTCATCCTAAGAGTCATTTGGGCATTCAATATTATTCTTTTTCCAGGGGGTCTAGGTTTAAGTTCTACCAATTTCTCAGACATTGGAACGGGTGCCCCTCTTGCTATTACTTCCATATGAAAAGAGCCACCAACCCACCGATGTGGAACCTTGCTTGTACAAATGCAACACAAAAACATGTATTTAATAATAAAATACTAATTTGGAACTTTCAAGTTAACTGATTAAAGATTCAAAACCTATCAACATTTCCATGTTTTGGAAACTTTCCTAATTCCCTCCCAAAACAGCCTGATTTAATATCGGGTATAAACCGTTTTTTTCCAACTTATGCAACCCTATTAATCATTGTTTAAGTAAAAAATTAAAGAGGGATTAACGAAATCTTTTTTAGAATGAAAAAAAGTTTAAAAGAGAAATAAGTGAAAGCATTCTAAGCAAATAAATTGATTCTTCCTTTACTTTTAATCTATTCTGTGCTCTGATTGACCTCAATAATGAATGCTCATTTTTTTACCTCCATTCTAAAAAATATATAGTGAAACTTCCTAAATCATCGCAATTGGCGTACTTATGAAAACAATTTTGGTATGTTTAATTTATAACATTGCTTTTGTACGCTGTTGTATAAGATATTGAAAAGAAGTAATCAACCACATGAAGTTTAATTTAAAAAAAAATTTTATTTTAGTTAACTGAAAAAAAAAACACCATATTTTACCTACACAAGTTCATTTTACGAATATTTTGTTGGAAAACATGCGAACAAGATTTATTCCCTTTATATACACTGTAAAGACTATTGTGTATTATTCATCAGATTTTGATGTTGAAAAATTGTGTGTTATTTCAGGTTAACACGGAATCGAGAGTTCATACAGATTTTAAAGGTGTAGTTAAAACGAAACTCTTCTAAATGCGAAAGATCAGATGCATTTACTGAATTCACGAAATATTTTCGTCAATGGTGGTGTTCGTTTGAAAAAAGTCAGTCGAAAACGCTAGATTGTTTACAAATCGAGCACGAGGTTTGTATCGCCTTCTACTGAAATTTACACAGAAACAGAAGTACACTGTTATAAAACTGTTTAGATGCATAATGAAAATAATTACATTATTAAAAGAAGAAGTCTCTCAATTGAATTAAATAATTTTATAATGTTTCATTTCTATCCGCTTCTGTTTGCTAATTCCTTTTATTCTCTGCTGTGTGTCAGATTAACAAACTAATTTTGTTTTAAGAAAGATTGCGTAGATGCACATCCTACTTTATGTTGCATCGTAAAAATAACTTTACTGACTCCTATGCGTGTCATATCTTCTTCACATCAAGAGATTAATATTATTGCAGTGAAGAGTTCGCCACTACACTTTGGTGTAAAGTTGCTGCATTCATTGCTGGCTTTGACTAAAAAATTTTTATAGTGTAGAATGTAACGATAGGAATAAAAAATGTAAGTCTTTTGGTGATATATACCGTCATAAATGTGTACTTGGACGTTCCTCTGCATTGAAGAGACGAGGTTGCTGACGTAAATGGCCAACTGGAAGTCTCCAGAATTCCTAAAGTAGTAGAGGATGGGAATAGTGCATTCGGGTGAGGTGGCCGGATCACTGCAAGAAAGGTTTGTCTGGTTTTCTGAAGAGGGCAATAGTTTCCAGCAGTAGTCCACGGGACCACTTAAACGAAGAAAAAAGTTGGTTTGTTTTTATGACTCAGAATGAATAATACCTAAATGAATGTTTTTTTTCTTCACATTTTTCATGTTCCTTCATAGAACTATTTTTTTCAAGTACTGTTAGATTGACAAATTTTGTGATTGTGAGTGGTTTATTAAAAGAAATTCATTTAGCTTATTAACTAAAATTAATTTTATTTTTAACATCATTTTTCTGAAGGGAAAGTGAGTGGGAATTTCTCAAAATTTTTTCTACTGTTAAAAATTTGCCATAAACTTGAATTTCTGAACTTAAAAAAATAACCGAATTTAAAAATTTCTGTGAGTATACTCGATGAGAAATGATCACATGAAAATATCTCCTCAGCCTTTGTTCGTTTGTTCGTGGCTATTGTTTACAGTTATCTACATTAATGAGAATAAAACCCTCCTCATTGTTAACTTTTTTCTATTTGCTGAAGTTGTCAACAAATAGCCGCATAAATCATAAGTTGAACAACCGACTCAATTCTGAGTTTACGACTATCACTTCTGAACTCCGTAGCCTTAAAATTTTGAACCCTACCCAGAAAACAAAGGAACTCCTAGATTAAGCATTGGCACAAACTGGGCTTCATGGAGGACTTTTTGATGGCGCTAACCCGCATTTGATTTACGTTAAAATAAAAACCAAGAAAATCTACTGCGGTTATCCCGACCGTAAGGGGATTCTTACCCATGAGTCATGAGTGTATTTGACGTCAGCGCTAAGGTCGGTGAGGGCAGACAGCAGCTGAATTCGTATTAACCAGCCATTACTGGGATTCGAACATTTTTACGATCAATTACAGATTGATTTATCATTATGAAGCCAATGTGGTAAACCTCTTCATCACTACGACTTGCCTATATAACAGTATAGCAGTTAGACTATAGCAGTTAGTCATAGGACCATAATAAAAAAAATCTTAACTATTGTATTTTTCAGATTATTTGAATAATATAAATCATAATAGACTGAACTGTTTAAAGAGAGTTTTACAATAAACTGCTCTTTTCTAAATTCTGGACAAGATTAAAAAAAAGCAACTTAACGAAAAACTGGTATGCGAATGTGATTCTGACTATCGAATTTTTCACGGGTCCATTCATCAGATTCGCATGCAGTGAGAACTGTCCCTTTACTTAACTCTGTCAACCACTGTTCACGAATAAGTAATGTGGGGTCATCATGCATGAACTCACCTTCCGTTGCAGGAGACTTCCAAGTCCAAAAGCTGTCCATGTTCCAGGTAAGTATTTCCGCTGATGTTGACGTTGAAGAAAGGATCTGTTGAAAGATAAACTATTCCAGTCAAGTTCTTTTGATTTTAACCCAACTCAGAAGATCATGCATTGGTAAAAACTAGAGATGCAAAAAACCTGGACGGCAATAAACCTCGGAATATTAAGAAATTAATCCGAAATTTTGGGGAATATTGTGAGTTTTTAAGATAAAACAAACCTGGCCATTTTTAAACACGAATTGAGAGAATAAGGAAAAATATAAGAGCTGCACTATAATTAAGCAGCATATAATTAACTCTACATTACAATCACACTAGCAGATAGCTTTGTAATGATATGCTACACTATGGGAAAATTCTGTTGTAAACAGAACCAGTGATTAGATATTTATATTTACTTGTGTTAGCTTGCAATTCAAAAATTAATCTGTGGTGCATGCCACCATGTTGCATTAATTCTACTCCAAGCAAAATTATAATTACTTTCAATGTACTTTTTAAAAAATTTCATTGAAATAATCATATATAACATTTAAATTCCCATTTAAAATAATTTTTTAATAAATTTCTTTTAAAAGAATTACTCAATGCAATTTCTTTGAAAAAATAATTAAAAATTTTTTTTTTCCATATAAAATTAGATTTTAATACTTGAAAGAAATGAAGCATAGAACTATTTAAAATTCCTTATAAACTTTTGTTGCATGGTATCTCCCAAAGGGCTCCAACCATCAACCACTTAGTATAGTTATTAGTGCTGTGACATATTTAACCCACTCATCGCTAGAATTCAAATTTGGGATGGTTGACTCATGAATGAACTCATTAAGGGTCGACATCCCTGCAGAAAGTTTGATTTTACGTATTCGAATTCATTTTATCTTCTTAATCACAATATCCTCGCGAAACTGTATTTAACAGTCCTGTATAAAATAAAGAATAAAAAGAGTGAATGATTTCCATTTATGAATCATTTGTTGCACCCTCAAATCATTACCCTTATTGTAGCCAATATATCTCTTATTTTTATATATGATTTGAAATGTATGATGCTACATACCAATCACCAAACCTTGGAGGACAGTTACACCAATATGTCATATTTCAATAATAATAGGATTCATTTTTGTGACAGACTGAAACTGCCTGTCATTGGATGCATTGTGATCAGGGGAAAGGGTGGGTCATAAGCTCCTATTTTAGAAAAACCACCCCGTGAAGATTTTTAATGAAAATGGTTTTATTTTTTTCGGAGATCCTACTTTGTCCTCAAGTTCTCTCTGCTATTGTCAGATAATGGGTAATCAAAAATTTTCATTATTAGTAGACTTAATGCGGTCTGGGCATAAAGCCGCGATAAGTTTGCCTACACAGTCGGAGTCTTCTCATACCATTAACAAGCCTCAACCATGATGCTCATTGGAGAAGCGTATTTTGTAATTAGAGGAAATTGGATATATAAAAGAATTGATCAGTATCAGTATATTGAAAATTATCTTCTGACAAAAAAAAAAAAAGAATTTGGATGGGTTAGGTGGCTTATTAAGTATAACACGAGAGGATTTCTTCCCTAATATGCAGCATAATAATCGTGGCTTTTCCTTCCAGGTCACATGGAGGCTACCAAAAAATGCTATAAGCACATTGTTTGCCAATTACACAGGGAATTTGTGACCCAAATTGGATTTTCTAGCAGATAATGTCATATCGCAGAAGTTTCAGTTATGCATAATAGGGTTCATGTCATTTGTAATAAATAGAAATTTATTATAGTTTTTTTTTGTCAATACTTTTAAAGATAGGTTATTTTTCTATAGATGGCACCACTATGATAAAGTTTAAATTCAATCATAATAATGATATTTTTTTTAGAAATTTTTAATTAGTCTTTTAAAATAGGATTTTTGGGATGAAATCTGGGTAGTTGAATTTATTAAGATTTAATGAGGATGGTATTATCACTTCTATAGTGTATTAGTGGGTTTATGACTGTTTTTTCTCAGGGATCTTTTTTTTTTGTTATGACGTCCGCCGGAGGCGGGATGGCTCTGGAGTTGGTAAACAGGTCAATCTAGATTCTTTCGCTTTGCTGAAAGGAGGATAAAAGAGACGTGAAGAGTGGCTGGAAGAGGAGTACCACGGAGAGGACGGAGCTTGCCCGCTGGATAGTTGATCCGTGACAGCACCGCGGAGATGGTGGATCGTTATCTTGAAAAAAGCTAAACTGAAGTCTCTAGCAGGATGAACGACCGTGATTAGCCGAAGGCCGATACATTCGAGACGGTGGCCCAAATCCGAATGTACCCATGCTGGAAGTCCGGTGTTTCCCTTGTGCCTGCCTAAGCCTAAAGAAATTGGAATAGCTGGAGTACTTTTTATATCTGAGACTTGTCCACGAGCTTATCTGCAATTCCGGTGGGCGGTTCCAGAAGGTGATCCGTAAATTTTTTGGGTACTTATAAAACTTTAAATTTTAATTTGAATACCATTTTGGAGGAATCATTTACCCTAAATTTTGAACTGTTTATACTGTGTTTTTACTTTAAGGAGAGCCATTGGTATTTAAGCTTGATTACATGATATCATAATCTAAGTTTTAAGTGATTTTAGTAGTTTTAGAATGAGAGTGTTTTTTATTTCTTAAATGCCTTTTTTGAATTGAATGTTACGCTTGAGAATTTTAAAATTGCATGTTATTGAAAAGGTTTAGCTTGTGTAGAAAAATCTGGAACTTAAAGTAGTGTATAATGGGAAATGTTTATGCCCATGTTAGCATTTGGAAATGTGTGGAGTTATGTTTATTGAAAATTTAGAGTTGTAATAAAATTTTAACTTAAATGTTAAATGTTTCCTGTAATTTATTAGTTATTTGTCTATTGTAGAACCTGGGTAACTGTTACCAAAGTTAAAATTAAGAGATCACAGATTGAGGGGTAGCGGTACACATTCCCATGATCTCAATCTTTAAGAAATATCCTTAATAAGGAGAAAAATAGGCAGTTTCATGCAGAACTGAAGGCTGTCATCCCGTTATTAAAAATAAAAAATGAAAGTATTTGATTAATTTCTTTCTTAAATCCAATTTATGAATCAATGAATAAATACATTTTTAGCTATACCGAAATTATTTTTAGTTTTTTTTTCTTTCAAAAATGTTTTTTTTTCTATACTTACTTGGCTAATTCATTTTTTGCCAACCTCATTTTAAAGAATTCAACCTCATTAGAAAATAAATTTTAAAATATTAATTCTAAAACTTATGTAAAGAAAATTTAGAAAATAAATTTTGAAAAATAAAATATTTTTTTCAATAATATGGTTAAAATAATAAAATTATGTAAACGTCAAGAAAAATAAGCACAATAAGCAGAACAAATAGCTAATAAATAATTAAACAAAAGTAGTTGTAAATTGAGGTATCCGAATGGGTACGGTAAAATTTTTTTTTAAAAAATAGCCGTTGTAAAAATTTTAATTTTATTTATGGTAAGCAAGAGCTCTAATATTATAAATCTAAAGTAATCATTAAAAATTCTTTAAATACTTTTTCAAAATAACATACATTTAAGCATAAAACTAAAATTTTTTATGTCAATAGTTCTACAACAAATTGTAATGCTTGAATATCAAAACAATTTTTTTAAATCAATAATATCATTACCTGTGTTTTGAGCAAAAATCGTTAAACAATTTCAAGTGTACAATAAAATATAACTAAATATGTTGTTTAGTAGTGATTTTTTAAATAAAAATTCTAAACGTTCGTACTTAAAGCATAATAGAAATAATAAATTCACACTTAGATATTAGCTTCTAATTCAAAACATCGCTAATATTATGCCCCTTCTGCATGGTAAGTATCAACGAATTCTATATAAAAGCTTTTTTGTAAATGTGTATTAGCGTTAAGAGATTTTCTCAAAATCAACGTTTTCTGAAAATTAATTTTAAGTACGTAATTGCCACTCAGTTTCTTTTGTCAGCAAATGAAAAAAACAGCTGAAACTTCGATTCTAAAGATAAATTTAAAAAGACATAGGAAGTTAATGAACAAAATTTCTAATATAAGAAATAAATAAAAAAATTTCCGTCAAATCACTGATTTTCATCCAGTCGGGTAACTTAATCCAGAAAAATTACCGAATTAATAAATAAATGAATTCTTTAATTTCATCGGAGCATCTATTTGATTCTGTTTTCATTATAAAAAGACAGACAGAGGATTTGATTTGTTTTTAACGAATTATAATGACACATACTCATTGCAGCCGATCATCCATGTGAACTAACCTTTTAAGTACTTTGTTTGGATCTGCTTTTACCGTTACATAACTACTCGCTAGTCGTGCGTGAAAAATAGTTGCATCGTCATGTAATATTTTTCAAGCGTGCTTAATTCTTACCGGATTTCTGCAGGTATGCATTAAGGAGGTCATTACATTGTAGACATCAAGTAAAAATATATGCTTTCGTTTCCATTAACTTATTTGTCATAAACAGCTAAAAAAATTAGAAAGTAAATAAAAAACAGACTTTACTCTTGACAGTTATCTCTTTGTCGAAATGTCCCCATTTGTAATGAACATGATTTGGAACCTGGTAAGAAGGCATCCGTCCAACGATGTCTACCCTTATCCACTTGAGACCTGGTTCTTCGAATCGATACTGGACGGAAGAGCGGTCGTTCGTGAATCTCTCCTCTCCTATGCTCCATGAGTACGCAAATTCAGAGTCCAGCAGCACTTGAGGTGGAAAGAATACTTCCAGTGAGAGGCTGGCCGTCCAACCTGTTCCAATGTATTCCTGACCACTCCTGTCCTTCACCGAGCCCAGAACATTTATAGTACCTGATATGTATTCTGTTGAAAAGAAACCAGTTACCATAAATGTTTTTTGAGGAGGGTTACATTCTATAGCGCATAGACACGTCAATTTATTTTTATTAAAGATATACAATAAATCGAAACCATTCAGAACAATTTTATGGCGAAAAAAAGAATACTATGGTGTTTTTATAGATAAAAAGTCAACAACTCATAGTCGAAAAAGCTGTTTACACAAGTACGAAATCTGATGGGGGATGAGCAAACATAGAAAGCCTGTTGCGAATATATTTCTTATTATGGTTGACTATAAGGTGATGACTATACACCGAAGAGCCATTACATTATGACCACCCTCCATCTATAACAATGGGCTCGCCCAGGTTTTCATGCTTTCTCTCGCCCAGGAACAATGTTTTCACGGGGCACATTAGGACCCATAATCCTCATAGAACATTCCCTGACGTCTGTAAGCTACTTGAACATAGTTGCAGACCAGGATCACCCATTCATGGCAACATCTTTTCCTGCGGGGGATGGTGTTTACCAACAGGATAATGCACCATGTCATAAGGATCGAATCGTCATGGATTGGTTCGAGGAACATTCCAGTGACTTTCAAGTCATGTCTTGGCCTCCAAATTCACCTGACCTTAACCCAATAGAGCATTTGTGGTCCTACTTGGAAAACCATATTCGTGCTGCCACGCTACTCCCTCGCAATGTGAGGGAATTGCAGGACCAGTTGGAGAGCGCTTGGTACCAGATACCTCAGACTACCTATCAGCACCTTGTGGAATCAATGCCACGGCGGGTGCTAGCAGTTTTGAGGGCTAAAGGTGGTCCTACATGTTATTAGCAGGGTGGTCATAATGTAATGGTTCTTCGGTGTATATAATTGACAATGTATGTCTATATTGACCAAAATGACTGTCACCTCGCAACGAGGTAGACAATTTGGATGAGAGAGATGACTTGATGTTGGGGTTCCAGTTTACTAAAAAGATCGTTATTCACAAACCGTTCAAGATAAGTAAACAAAATAACGTTATTACAGTTTAAAAATAGGCTTTAAAAAAGAATTGCGTCAAAGTTGTCTCGTCATTGGTTCATGAGATTACATCAGTTTCCTTAACAGACAGTCGAAGAGAAAACATGAAAAGAATGACTCGCTTTCATTTTCTAATTATTGTTGCCTTACAATGTAACAGAAAACCGATTCGACCTTTCCCTCAATCATAGCTCATGAATTGGGAAAGGAAGAGTAGTTCCTAATTAGCTAAATAATTAAGAAAAGATTTGAATTAATTTAAAAGTAGTTTTTTTTTTTTGCCAAATAAGAAATCTTGAAGTCAGGTGAGCTTCAGACATCTTTTTTTTTTTTTTTTTTTTTTTGAGGATGCGAAGGAGAAACTTTTATTACATAGACAAGTTTTTATTATTTCATCTGGTTTTTTTTGAAATTCTAAATTGAATGATAATGAAACCAATATGATAAAACTAATAGTATAGAACAGGGAAGGGCAAACTTTTTTGGTCGAGGGCCAAAAATCGAGAAAAAAAAGTTTGGTGGGCTGAGTAAAAACTTCTAAAATAAAAATTCTAACTTCTAAAATAAAATAAAATCCATTCATCATTGAACGCATGGCACTCTACATCAATTTTGCGTTTTTTAGTTGCCATTTTGGGGTTAAAAAATTTTACAAATATCTCAAAAAAGCAGCCAGCCATTTTATACATTTAATGATTTTACCTTTATTTACAATGACGTTGTATGTGTACAACCTTTCCAAACGCAGTAAACAATGTTTGAACTCGTGTCGGCAGAAAAATCCGCTCGTTTGAATATAAAATTAGCAGTCTGCCTCATGTGAAGTACAATTCACCTATGTATTAGATTCCATATGTCTGATCCTCGAGAAAGACAAACACTCGTTGGAGCCAATCTACGGCTTCTGCTTTCAACATTTTACCAATTGAAGCTGTCTGTGATAACTATTTCCATCAATTTATGTTTTGTGGAACAAAAATAGAGAAAGTAAAAAGGTCATCAGTACTTTGTTAAAAAGGAAAGAAAAAAAAAGCTTTAAACAAAGCACACACACACACACACACACGCACACACACACACACACACACACACACACACGCACGCACGCACGCACGCACGCACGCACGCACACACACACACACACACACACACACACACGCGCATGCACGCACGCACGCACGCACGCACGCACACGCACACGCACATATATATATGATTGGGGTGAAAAAATAAGCATCAACACATTAGCACTGAACAACATAACAAAATCGTGCAAAAAACAAACGTCGGCACCAATGATAAAGCTAAAGTAATTCCTATGTTTGTAACCTTTCTCGGGGGCTTTACATTATTAGATTTAGCAAAACACGTAAATAGTAGTTCATACAATCGAAATAAAGATTAGCTGTATCATCTGACATAATGCCGCTGCTCGAGGCAATTCATAGTTTTTAAAATTTTTCACAATCAAGCTACTATTATGTTCGAGGGGCCCTAAAAATTCTATCATAAAAATGTACAGTATTGGTGCAGCTTTAATCAACAAATTTACTCATAAAATATTTTGTTTCTATGTTAGAGTATATTTCGTACTTTTTAAAACTGCATCAATTACCATGATGCAAGAGTTCCTGTTACTAAAATAAAGCATCATTGGTGTCATTTATAGTATTATGACTTTTTCTGTTTCCCATAACGAATAAATACATTTTCTCCATTAATTTTGCTATTAAGTTCATGCAAATTTTTTTTTATTTCAATAAGTACCTAATACCAAAATTAATCATCATTAACGTCAATAATAATATTGGTGTTTCATTACGTTTCTCTTCAACGAACTAGTACCATTCATACCTTAATTTTGTTTTTCAGTTCAAAACTTGTTTTTTTTCTTCAAATATTCAATTTCCGTTGATTTTAAATTTAGTTCTGCAGTAAAATATTATAAAAGCTTAACTATAAACAAAATAAGCATGTGGTTCAAGTTACCTTAGAACTATTAATCAGGTGACGTAGTTCGCTTATGCTATCACGATTACGTTGATCATTTCGAAAACTTGGCATAACGAATAAGAAATAAATAATTAATACAGAGTGCGCAATAAACTAACTTTTTTGATTAGAGTTTTGCGGTAGCAAATATCATTTATGTATCTTTAAAATATTTGACAAAACTAAATCGTTAATAGTTTTCTTTAGAACAATGGGAACCACTAAGTCAGGAAATACTTCCATTTTTTAAACTTATCTCAATAAAAAATATAGTTAAAAATATTTTTAATCTTGCTCCGTCATTTGTTTATAATTGTACTTTTTTAGTTTCAAGTTGAATGTCGCATTTTTAGAGCTTATCAATTTCTCAATACTGACTTGATTATTTGACAACATTAGAGGTGTTTAGCTCATGCAAATTCTCATACTTATCAATATATTTCATAACTTTCAAGAGGTGTGTGGTACTGGCAATAAATTATGAACGAAAACAAGTATTTTTAAACACCCAAAGCCATAAAATACTCCAATTAACTTGTAACTTGCATCAATTACTTTGGTTGTTATTTTAAAGAAAAATGTTTGAATTAACTAAAATATTTATGGAGATATGGTCATTTTTTATAACAAAAAAATTTAAAAAAAAACAGTTTTTTTTTATAAGAATGGCCATATCTCCACTTTGTACTATTAACCAATGTATTGTGGGGTATCATCACCCATAAAAGTATCTTTTCTTTCACATGTTTTCTTTCCTTATGACATCATATTATGTGTACGGACGATTATTGTAAGGTAATATTATTTGTTATTATATTTTGTCTTATGATACAGAATGAAATTCGTGTAAAACTCCTTATCAATTTGAGCTTTCTTTTAAAAAGAATAAAAACTACTTAGGAAATAGCTAGAAACATTTTAAATTTTCAAAACATTCGTATTGGATTTTTTCATTAGTTATCAAATACGATTCACTATAAAATTATAATTCTTTTTCTAAATTTTTCCGCGCACTACAGGAAAACTCATTTAAATGCTCATATCTTGCGCAAATCTTTGAGAACTTTTTCTCAAATTTAAAAATTTCCTTTGTTTAATTAATTAAAATTAAAATAAATTTAGTAATTAATTTTCAATAATTTTAATTTTATTGAACATTTTCAAAATGAGAGCGACAAAACAAACAAACTTAAAACAAAAAAATTAATTTTTTTATAAAAATGTCCTTATGTTCATAAATATTTAAGCTAGGTTCACGAAATTTCACACCAGGTATTCAAAATAAGAATCTAAGTAACCAATACAAGTTACAAGCGTATTGATATATTTTCGAGTATAAAGTGATTAAAAACACCTGCTTTCGAACGAAATTTATTACAGGGCGAAGTGATGTTTTTTTTTTTGAGTTGAAGACGTTTTCCACCTGTGACCGAGAAGCCTTTGATTTTGGTGAGTCTTACCTATTTCATTCTCTTGCAATTATGTCTGATTTTACTAATTCTGAATTGATTTGAGAGTGAGAGTAGTTCAAGTTACGTAAAAGTTTCTGCCTGCAAATTGTAGTCATAAATTCATGTTTCCCTACTGTTTAAGTTTACATTTCAACTACGCCAAAATGGCTACTTATCATCATCATGGACGTGGCGGAAAGTGACTAACCGAAAGGCCTGGACGTGATTCAACGCACGGATGCACGGATACTTCCACCAATGAAGCCGAAAAGACATTCTGGGCAAAGTTTCCAGACTTGAAAATGAAAATGGATGAAATTCAAGGGAAAATGAAAGAAGATCAAAGCGAAAGAAATGATTGAGGCAGCACGTAAATTAAATCCTCCCATGCCTGAGCCAAGTAAGCCCGAAATGCCGACAACATCAGTTGATGACACAAACATGGAAGTTAATGATGGAGGCCAATATTTGGAACAGACAGGGAAGGAGCCGGCCACTGACTCAGAAAGCTCTACCAAAAATATCGCAGAACCCCCTCTGAAAAAGATGAAAAAGAAGAAGAAAAAGAAAATTAACGTCAAAAAAGTTGAAGATAATCTAATCATGACTACAAATAGTAACCCTTCTTCACCACTAGATACCGCCACCTCCTTACAACCATCTGAATCTAAATCTGATCCTGACATGGCTCCACCCAAGGAGGATTCCAGTTCAACTGTAGATCCACCCACAAATCCAGCAAAAGTTCATCCAACCAAGCATATAAAGGTTCTTATTCGTTCCAGTTGGATTCTATACTGACTCCAGTTGGATATCCGACTTCCAGTTGGATTCTATACTGATCATATCTCCCTGGAACTGGCGAAGTCAGACATCATAACGCAAAAGATAATTCAGTTGAAAAGAAAAGTGGGCGGGACCTACAGGCTCCTCCCACTTTTTCTCACAATTCTCGGAGAAACAGAAATCAACCGACAAATTTTCTCTATCACCAATATACAAAGTATCCCGGTCGGGGCCGAGATAGCCAGGTCGGTAGGGTGCTGGGCCCATGTCCAAGAGGTCGTGGGTTCGATCCTCGCCGACCGAAGACTCCCCGTGTAGTAAATGGTGACTGATGCACGTTAAATCTGTCGAGTCTCAAAGTCCTCCATGTTCCCATAACAAATCAATACCTCTGGGGGTACTGATCCAGGAGTTTCCTTGTCTTCTGGATTGGTTTAAAATTACAAGGCTACGGAGTTGAACATTAGTAGTCGTAAACCCATGAAATTGGGTCGGCTGTTCAACGACGGTTATAAAATAAAATAAAAAGTATCCCGGTCAGTATTGAAAGGTTTCGAGGCGGGCAAGGTCCAATTCAGTGTTATAACTGCCAAGAATTTGGCCACACTCAAAGATTATGCAACTCACCATCAAGATGTGTAAAATGCGCCGCCAAACATCGCTCATACGAGTGCCGGAAGGATAACAACACACCACCTAAGTGCTGCAACTGCGGAGATTCCCATACTGCCAACTACATGGGGTGCAAAGCCCGTCCCTGCAAGAGGGGATCTCGTGCCATTCCATCCACAACGACAGGACTTGCTCACAGGTTGATTACAATAGTTAAAGAATTGAAAGAACTTTTAAAAAATCAAGAAGTGCTCCGTCTGTCCAATTAATTTTGATCATCAAAATCCTAAAAATCATTTAAAAACTTTATTCGGGGTAGTCGTAATCTGCAAAATATACTCCTCATACTTTCGGGTGGAAAGTTGTCGAAAGTTTAAAATTGAACTGCTAATTTCACTTTCTTTGTATTAAAGCGTTTCTAGGAAAGTTTTAAAGCTAATCAAAAAATTATAATATTCATATATCTAAAAAAAATTCGTAGTAAAAATTAGTTTGTAATATTTAATTACGTTTTGTTATTCTCTTTAATAAATTCGAACAAATATTGTACTGTAAGGTTTGCAAATTTTTATATATGAATTATATATGTTTTAAATGACAAATTACAAAATTAAACGAAATAAATAGAATAGTTTCTGGTTAAAAATAAGTCATATTTTTCAATTTGATTTTTCAAGAACTGTTCGAACAGTTACATTCAAACTTTTTGTCATTAAAAATTAACATAGTTTTGAAGAAATGTTTATACGTTAAATTTCAATATAAAAGACCTTACAAAAGAAAATCGTAAAAATGCTTTTAAAAATAATTTTTTGCATGGAATTTTCTTTATTTAAACCAAATTTATAATTATGTAAAAACATTTTCAATTCGCTTAAAAAATTCCCGAGATATGGCAAAATACTCAAAAAGGTAAATTATCAACATTAATAAACCCTAATTTTCGACCATTCTCAATAACAAGAAGACCAATAGACCAAGAGACTCATTTAACAATAGAGATCATATTATTAAAACTCCTCATTTTAATAATTAAAAATCCAAATCCGTCAAAAAAAGACAAGTTTGTATAGAGAAAGTCGGATTCTGTAACTTTATTAATTAGCAAGATTACCTTTGTACCACTAAGATTGTTTGTGAGAATCCTATTCTTAAACAAAAAGTTATTCAGAGTGATATCTTTTACATTCTGCGCACTGTAAATTGCTTCGATACACGCTAAGCATTTAATATAATCTTATTCATCAGTATGGATGCAGTTTTAGGTTTCTGAGTGTTTTAGGTTTCTGAGATATACATTGTGGACACTTTTTTTTGAGATAAAAAAAACAAGCATTGACACATTAGCGGCATTTATTTAATTGATATTTTTGGAGAAAAGTTAAATTATCGTGAATAATTAATGAATAAGCAAGGACTTGAATTAAGTGGTATTCACACTGCATGCGAATGCTCCAGACGCACATGCAAATGTTTCGAAACTGCATGTAAGACAGACTGCTTGTGCATGTGCGAATCGCTTTGACGTACGATCTCACATGTAAATCGCACGTAGTGAGAATGCTTCATAAAATTAACATTTTTAAAAAACATAATTTTTTAAAAACTTCAAATTAGTATTTAGGGATCACAAAAATAATTTGAGGACCCTGGACAAGTGCCTCATCTTCTCATGTGCTGAGAGGATGTGCTGATGAGCCAGGAAGCAGAACGAACCAGGAGAAAGTTCAAATGGGGAGGCTTTTCTAATCTGCGGATGTGGAATAAAATGAAGAACAGTGAACGATAATTTTTCGTTAATTTAATACCTGTGTTATTAAACGATGCATCAAACAGCGGTCTGAGTCCAAGAGTTCGGTTACACACATCACAATTTTATTGACGGTTGATGACCTCTCATTAAGGGCTTCATCCCTGACGATCTTTTCAAAGCTTTCAAAAAATTACTTATACCACCGGTGGACTTGGTGTATCGATAAGCATTTATGACCGAATGGCTTCTATATAAATTGGAAATCTCTTGGACTTCACGAGTTTCGCACGGGAGACGAAAATAATAGTGTCCATACTTTTGGGAGATGATTGAGTGATTCCGTTCTTCTCAAACAGTCTGAGGCTGAGTATTTTAACTTCACAGTAAAATCCTTAATAATGCATTTTGGAGAAACCAGATATTTTTCTTCCTTTACGTTTACTTTTTTTTTTTACCTAAGCCAAGTCATTTTCATGAGCTGATTCAAAAACTTTTTCTTTTTCACTTTTAGTTTAATTAATCAAAGTTTAGTATTTGTAAATTTTTTTTTATTGGTTCTGAAGTTTAAATATATGTTTGTTGAAGTTTAAATATATGTATGTATACAATAACTGAGATGTTTAAATATAGCTCAGCTTCTTAGTTTTTGAGATATTTACTGCATAAAGCGGAACTTTGTTTTGGATTATTATGTTGTTGAAGAACAAAATCGCGCTCCGAATTCCGCGTTTCTGATGGGAGAGCAAATGTTATAAAACACTTTGTGGCTCATTATTTCTAACTAAATGAGAAACATGCGCACACCCGTGTACCACAAGAAGACCTTATTGCACACTTTGTCAGGCTGTAAGTATTCGCTGGGATGAGGAAATTTAGGCGAAGGGAACTGAAACTTAGATTTGTTCACCCAGAGATCCCTCGTTCGCTGTGTTTTAGTCCAGTCTTTATATTTTCCCCAAAATACCTTTTTTTAGAAATGTTTGAAGTGATTTCTTTATTTACGAACCCTAGGTTTTCAAGCGGTCGTCCTATGGAATACCGAATGGGGTTTCACAGTTTGCTCTCAACTTCCTGTTCTGTAACTTTTGTTGTTTTCAAAACAAAATGACTTTCGCAGGAAAATTGATTATTCTGGATGATCAGTTCATTTCTTCGTCATATATTTACCAATTTGCGATCAACTTTCAATAGTTGGACGCACTGACTTCCTCAAGTGCTGAGGAAATTTTACGCAGAGTATAGCACTCTTCTTTTAAAATATTACTTGACTACTTGCTTATACACTTTGTTCACACGTCGTCAATTTTTAGAATTTAGTTCTTCCCTTAATTCGTAAAACTGAATGAATATTTTCCTGTCAATAAAATTGACATCGATTCATCTCTGATTTTATCAAGAAGATGATTTAGCATGAGCATGATGACCATGAGCATGATTTAAATGAACATGATGACCGTGATAGTAAACAGACGAGTTATAAGGGTTTATTAAAACACCACAAGCTGTCGGTCGTCAATTAGGTGTATCCAGAAACAAAGCACGTGAATTTCAATGTCTTTTCCTTTGTCATTTGATTCGTAATGAAGGGAATTTTTCAAGTAAATCTGCCTATTTACTTGACATACATGCATTTTCATTTCCTCATATATGTATATATATATATATATATATATATATATATATATATATATATATATATATATATATATATATATATATATATATCTGTGTGTGTGTGTAACATGTAAAATACTAGCTTAATAAAATTAAAAAGATCTTAAGACTAAACTTAAAAAGAATTATATCTTATCTGCAGATAAGCTTATCTGGTTTATGAGAACATTAAATAATCTCCTTCACATACTTAACTTAGCTCTTCGCGTATATATAGCGATGAAATCTTTATTTATAAAATTAATCCATACCGCGCAGTAAAATATCTTAATGAAGTCGAATTCCCATTAAAATCAAGAACTATATTGAGATATTAATTCATCTACATCTGGTCTTAAGATCTTATGGCGCCATCTGACAAAGAAGTCTGGATTTTATAGATCACATGACATGAACGAACAATTGTATGGAACACTTAAAAAGTGCAGTTATTTTTTGGAAATGATATGGTAAAGTTGTGGCACGGAGCTCTGCTCCACATGTACATAATTTGTAAATAGATTTCTTCATTCTTTACCTCAATAAAAGCCTAAAAAATTAGTATGTTGTCATCCTTATAAAAAAGGATATTAAAATATGACTGCAAATATTAAAAACTGCGATATTATGATAAAATAAAGGTCACGCCTCAAGAAATTAGCAAAAAACACGAGAAGGAGCACTGCATCAAAGTCGACAGGATAAATGGATTTCGATTTGAAGGATTTCCTGCCCTGAACCTCCTATGAACTAGAATGTGAATTTAAAAATTATTGCAAGGATTTGCTTTAAAGAATTGAACTGGAATTAAGGAATACAATTTTAAGAGACTGACGAACTCCTGTTATCGGCCCCATCTATGTTTGGAACGGAAAGCTCTCGAAAACGAAAGGAAGCAGAGAGGATCTTACCTCCGCCCTGTGTGCTCGCCGAAGTGATGACCTTCTCCACCCCTGCCTAAACTGTTCTTGATACACCCTAGGAAAAGGACTGACTTTCTCGCAGGAGAAAAATATTGAAGATTCGAGGAGGAGGAAAAAAGGAAGATTGTTAGGTGCTTTTTTTTATTGTGCGCTCGCGTTTTAAAACTTTGAACAGATGAAGAACGGTAAGTTTTGAAAATAATTTTGTTGGACTAAGTGAATTAAAAATGATACTTTTATTATAATAGTTATGATGGTTATAAATAGAAAATATGTTTCATTATAATCTGTTGGTATTTTGAAAATGTAATACTTTGATTTTTCTTTTCAATTGATTTTGATTTTCATTTCTCGTATTGCAAAAATAAGTATCTTATTTTCAAGTTATTGATAATTAATGTTGTGGAAAATGTCATATCTCGGGAAACTAGTTAAATTGGAACTGGTAAATTCAGCGAAGGAATTAGATTTAGATGTTAAGATTTCAGAGATTTTTGTAAGAGATTTAGGATAATGATGAAGTTTTATAAGCATGCTAGTGGTTCTCCTCAATCAAGTGACTTATGTCACAAGGACTTAAACCTAGGTAGCAATTTTTAAGGCCTGTTGTTTAGTTGCAACTATATTTTTATTTTTATACTAGATGTTATTTTAGCATCTTAAGAAAAGGAATGTTGAGTGTTTTTATAAATGTTTTTATATAATCTATTTTAAAATTTTGAGAGTTAGTATGAAACCATTGCAATTGAGGTAGTTTCATATGTTTTGTTAAAATAACATTTGAATATTGTTTTTATTTTTAGATTGCTTTTGTAATTCAGATCATGTGATTTGAATCATCCAGATTAATTTTCATTTTACATAGTTTAAATAGAAGATGGTAACTAAGGATTTTGATCTGTTCTCAATGAGATGTGATGTGGAGCCTGATCACCTCCGGCTTAACACCTTTGAGAGGGGGGATATTGTAGCAACTAAAATACTAGCTTAATAAAATTAAAAGGATCTTAAGACTAAACTTAAAAAGAATTATATCTTATCTGCAGATAAGCTTATCTGGTTTATGAGAACATTAAATAATCTCCTTCACATACTTAACTTAGCTCTTCGCGTATATATTAAGTTTCATTGAATAGCGATGAAATCTTTATTTATAAAATGAATCCATACTGCGCAGTAAAATATCTTAATGAAGCCGAATTCCCATTAAAATCAAGAACTGTATTGAGATATTAATTCATCTCCATCTGGTCTTAAGATCTTATGGCGCCATCTAAGAAAGAAGTCAGTATTTTATAGATCACATGACATGAACGAATAATTGTATGGTACACTTAAAAAAGTGCACTTATCTTTTGGAAATGATATGTAAAGTTGTGTCCCGGAGCTCTGCTCCACATGTACATAGTTTGTAAATATATTTCTTTATTCTTTTCCTCAATAAAAGCCTAAAAAGTTAGTATGTTGTCATCCTTATAAAAAAGGATATTAAAATATGACTGCAAATATTAAAAACTCCAATATTATGATAAAATAAAGGTCACGGCTCAAGAGTTTAGCAGAAAACACGAGAAGGAGCACTATATATATGAATGATACTATTTTAAAATGTTGCAGTTAAATTAATTTTTAAAAAAAAACAAATATTGAAATATCATAGAATATAAAATAATGGTTCAAACCAATAAAATGATGGATTCGTTTTAAAAAGAAACATTGAACTCCCATGAGTAATAATTTAATACCTGTGACATTGAATAAAGTATCAGCAGAAGCCACCCGATGCTGCGTGGGATGAATCAGGTGGGCGTGAACTCTCACAGCATGGATGCCGGGTTTCTTTGTAAAAATGAACGATGCCGTCGCTGTCTCGTTTCCAGTGACCTCATCTACATTCCCTGTGTCGCTCTCAAACTCGAAGACATAATTCTGGCCAGAACAGGTCATTCTAGCGTATATAGTGACTGGTACATCTAAAGTCACGGGACCATCATTACTGACATTCAACTGGCACTCGTCTTCTGCCTTTAAAGAGAGAAGTAAGAGTTTTGTTTTTGTAGTTATCTCGAACAACTTTAAGCATACTAGAAAATATGATCAACAATCTAACAGAAGTCAACATTCGAGTAGGACTAAAAATGAACTTAAAAGTCTAATTTAATGCATAGAAAAAAATCAAAACCGTATGAGTAGAATTCGAAGATTTTCTTGGACCTAAAAATGGATAGCAACATGAGGTATGACAGAAGAATCTTTCTTTTGGCAAAAATAACCTGTTATATAATATGAAGAAGGACGGTGAATATTGCACGCCACTTACTTATGGATTCACTTCCTTCGAAAATACTTCTTAAGTACTAAAATAAGCATTGAGAGCATACCATCAGTGGCGAATAAAAAAAAAAAATTTTTTTTTGGGGGGGGGGGCAATATGTAATTTTATTTTTCGTTTTTTTAAGTGAACCATCATTCAGGGATTAAAGATAGCTTTAACGGGGTTTTAAACTAAGTGTTGAAACTAAACAATCTCGTTGTAATTTTTTTTTGTGCTTTCAGTTTATCTTACACACTATGAGTAAACAAAATTGAATATAACAATTGGTTTTATTTGGATTGACGACTGTACATACATATATATACTATATATATATATATATATATATATATATATACTATATATATATGTATATATATATATACTATATATATATATATATATATAATATATATATATATATATATATATATAATATATATATATATATATATATATATATATATATATATATATATATATATATATGTATATATATATATATATATATATATATATATATATATATATATATATAAGAAGTTTGTTTTTTTAAGTCAAATTTACAAAACAAAGTTCAGATTTCTTGGTACACTTGCAAACTTATCAAGAACTTCTTCATCGCTTATTTTAACGTCTCTGTGGATGGAAAGCAATGCAAGTCAATTAAGTCTATTTACCGAAGTGGTGTTTCGTAAGTAAGACTTCAGTCTTCTTAAACTTGACAAGCTTCTTTCCACAGTCGCAACAGAAACAGGCAGAACTGCTAGTAATTTTAAAACAATATAAATGTTAGGGAAGAAAGTCTTGTCACATTTTTCTAAACAACTAATTGCTGTATTGGGAAGATCTTCAGATTTATCCCGACTCCATTTTTCCTTCCATAACATAAATTCACTTTTCACGATCTCTTTATGTGACAAATCGTCTTAGTAGAAATTGAAAGCAGCTTCCAGAGAACAGAAATCTGTTTTTATACAAAATTCTGGAAGTATGTGTAGTGGGGATGCAACTGTTTCCTTGTGAGATTGAAAGCGTTCCTTCAGGGAATTAGAAAAATCATCAAGGTAAGGTACGTAAACAATTCGTCGATAGTACTCTTCCTTTGTGCTGTAAGGGACGTTGTTGCGGGCTGTTTGAAGACGACAAATTCTTGGAATCTCTTCTTTAATATCGAGTTTTTCAGCGAATTCCATTACTTCAGCATACAGGGTTTTAAAGTTGTCTTCAGCATTTGTCCTTTGCTTTGATTGCAGATCTAAGACTCTTGTAAAATTGCCATGGCTTGAGAAAGATCTATGTTTCTTTTTGAAACGTCTCGGATAAGTTATGCGTAGTTGACAACATGCGGCTCAAAAGAAAAAATTGATAAGAAATTGAAATTGACTGATAGAACTACCTAGAGCATGTGCCTTAGGTGCTGAGTCACTTGATTCTTCTTCTATTTTCAAAAGAGAGAGAAATATTGGTTCTAAAATATCTTTAAACAAAAACACATAGTCGTGCCTATCCACCCATCGTGTTTCATAGAGTGAAATAAGTTTCTTTTTTTTCTGTTCAGGACAGCAGTCAGATATAGTCTATTTTAGTTCTTTTGGCTAACTTGTGGAAAAATCCGCAGACTTCTTTGATAGCGCCCATGCAATTTCTTATAGAAAGAATGTTACTTGCATCTGACAAACACATGTTTAGACTATGTGATGAACAATGTGTATACAAGGCCAGTGGAAGTTTTTCTCTGATAAAAGCTTGTATCTCTCTGAATTGCCCTCTCATCGCGGAAGCACCGTCGCAACCTTGACCTCTCATTTTCTTTAAGTCAAATCCTAAACTTGACAAGGTCTCCAACACTATGTTAGCTAAGCCTGCACCAGTAACGTCATTAACGGGGACAAAAGTTAAACAATCTTCTCTAATTTTGTATGATTGGTCTTCGACGTACCGTACACAAAGAGAAAACTGCTCTACTTGGCTAATGTCAGTGGTTTTATCTGCTAAAATGGAATAAAAAATAGACTTCCTGACATTTGTCACAATCTGAGATGGAATTAAATGACCAAACGTGTCAATGAGCACGTTTTGAATAAAGGAACTGGTGTACACACTTTTTTCACACCACTGTTCATTAATTGGTCTTTAAGGTCTTAATCTCCACTGTTAGCTCGGTATCTCAGCAATGATCGAAAATTTCCGCCATTTTTTTCGGGTTATTCTAGGCCTATTCGTCCACCATCACGGTGACCTCTCACTGCTATTTGTTGCTTTCCGCAAAATCTGATAGTTATCAATCATAGGTATTATAGGAATAAATCTTTTTATTTTTTTTTTCAATATCCAATTTTCTTTGAGCTTTGACTTGATTGATAACAGTGTCAGCTTTTTTTTTTACAATGGATTTTGTGTCTTCAGCAATCAAGACTGATGTTTTATGATAAG
Source organism: Parasteatoda lunata (assembly GCA_949128135.1). NCBI lineage: Eukaryota > Metazoa > Arthropoda > Arachnida > Araneae > Theridiidae > Parasteatoda > Parasteatoda lunata. The sequence goes on from OX421972.1 coordinate 625,809, forward strand.
TGCGATTTTCATGTTTGTGAAATATTTCCTTGGCTTTTTTCAAATTATGAAATACCCGTGTTACTAATGCCCCTGTTACTTAAATGATCTCCTTTTCCTACACTATTGGAAGGTGAAAATATTACGCTATATTTACAAAAATATCCGGAGTTTTCTTCAGAATAAGCTAACCACTCAAATTCTTCTAGCCATTTCATTTGAAAAGTTCTAGTATGGGTTGAAGTAGAACAACTGGAATTAGAAGGAAATTTGTATGCAGGATGTGGTTTCCAAACATTTTCTACAAGTGAAATTTTTTCTCCATTTGTTAACGAACGAACGGAATCGTTTTGACAATAGTTTCCAATATCATAGATATTTCTTTTTACCTGGTTGAAATCCTCTGTAATTGGGGCTGGATGTGGATCAACCGTACCAATACCTTCGACACCAGAAGAAACATACTTAGTAGTCTTAGTAGAAGAAACATTCTTCAAACTTCAGTACTGTCGCCAACAGACTTATTTACAATCTGTTTTTTTTTTTTTTTTTTTTTTTTTTGCAAATTTTTTTTTAATGGAAGCTTGTCTCTTCATTACCCAAGTAGCACCTGATATTAGATATTATCAGATATAATTTTATTTAATTTTCTGTATTGCTGTGAAGCAGTAAAACATAGAACAATAGTTTTATAATGTCATTCCATGCATTATTACATAGCAATGCAGAAATACTAAATAAAATTCTTTAGCGAACTCTGCTACCATCCATTTTCCTCCCTCTTACTCCAAAGTATATCTTATGTTCTGCTGATTTTTTTTTAATATTTCAAATTTATTTAAGAAATAATACTATATCACAACTTTTATTGATATTTTTTTCCTTTCTTTATGCAATGGGTTTCTGACAAATTTTATATCCTTAATAATTTTCAAGTTTTTAATTATAAAATGTACTCTTGATTTTTTTAAAAAAAAATTAGCTTATTTTATCAAAATCTCAATTGAATTTGTTAGTTTGTAATATATATACATATTTTTTTTTAAATATGTAACTTAAGCCATTTGCAATTTCACAATTATCATTCATTATTTATATTCTGAAATTGTAAATTAAGAAAAAAGCACCACATAATTGCTGCACCACATTTGAATTGAGTCAAAAATTTAGCTTAACTTTTTTTTCTACTATATAACTAAGTCATTCATTTCCAAAAATATTACAATAAAATTATATCTCGAATTTTTAAAGTGTTATTTTTTGTAATAACTGAAACAATAAAGAAAATGAAAAAATATTCAAATTACTTACTTGCATAAATTATTTTACTTCTATCACTAAAATTAAAGAGAGAACTACTTACGCAACTTTATCCTTTTTGAATCTGAAATTTTACTTACAAAACACTTGAAACAAAACCAAAAGGCACCTGTAGAAATATTTTCAGGGAGTGGGAAAAAAAAAAAGCCTTTTTGAATTTCTATTAAAAAAATTTGCAATTATTTTTTGTAATGCAAAAATAATTTTACATTGGGACATCAGAAATTTTTAGCGATTCAATAATTAGTTAAAGTACTATGTACTTTTATTTACTTAAAGTTTAGATAACATGTAAATGTCAAAACCAAAAAAAATTAGTAAATATTGCATAACTGCCAACATTTACGCATTTGGCGTAAAATTTTATTTCTATATTTAAAGTGGTAGTAAAATGAATGCTTTTTATATAGTCATTGCATTTATAAACTAAATTTATAATACTTTTGATCCACCATTATTTTCAAAAATTTAATCATATATATTAACGTGTAGGAATCCGTGTAAGCTTGTTCAAAATAGAAAGAAAGTTTTTGCCTAAATGTGTAATTTAAATTTCATTTTACTACCACTGGGGAAAATCATCCTTGAAAGGATTAAAAGTTGGCAGGTATGATATTGTATTTTATCAGAATTAAATTTGCACAAACATTTATTGCATACTAGAATGAGACGAAAAAACATAATACTTTTTTACTATAAGTTGCTTTTATAATGATCCAAATTTGACTACCATCAGTCCCTTTTGAAAAACCTTGCTATCACAAAATATTCTTTAATAATATTCTTTATAATATAGGCAATATTCTTTTCTAAATTGATTAGGAATTTTTATCATAATATAAATGTTATTCAGTCAAAAGAACTTTTAACGACTATAATTATTTTACAATTATATTATTTTAAACATGATAAAAATAAAAAAGCAGAAATTTTTGTCTCAAATTTTAAATGAAAAATTATGTGGAAATTTCCAAAATTAAAATAATAAACACAATGTTGATGATGAAAATCCTCAAGAGTTTGAGAATTACTTTAAAATCAGCATTAAAAAAAATTGCTTCCGATATCATCACAGAAATTAAATGGAGAAATAGTTACGCAGCTTTATTCTTTAAGTATCTGAAATTTGATTGAACAAAACACCTAAAACAAAACCCAAACACAACGTGGAAATTTTTCCAGGGAGTGAAACCAGGAAAGCAACTAATATTATGAAAATTGCTATTATTTTTTGCAATGTAAAAACTACTTTTAGGGGCACATCAGAAATTATCATCAATTCGATAATTATTTAAAGGTGTTATGTACTAAACCAACAATCTTTGCAAACAATTTACATAATATTTTAATTTCAAAACTGTCAGTAAATATTATGTTTAATCTAAATTAAATTTGCACAAACATATAATAGCCATCAAGAACGAGACAAAAAAATAATAACATTTTTAACAGTATCTTTTAAAAGTTGCCTTTGGTATGAATGATCAAAATTTGACTACAATCTATTACTCTTTTGAGAACATTGCTATAAGAATAATGATTTTTGTTTAAAACAATTCCATTGCTTTCATTTCGCTGATTATAGATTATGCGTTATGACATAAATAGGTTTAGAAAAAAGTAGGTGTAAGATGTAAACATTTTAAACAGAGCTTTTCAGAAAATAAATTTTAAAAAATTAAGCAGACGCTAGAGTCAATTTTCTGGAATTGATCAATTAGCCATAAAAAATATAAAAAAATTATGTATTTAAAAACCTGCTTTGCAAAGAACCTTACTGATGAAAACTTAAACAAGATTCTTCTCTACGTTGGCTTAAATTTTTTGCTTTAACTATAATGTAAATAAATGTTTAGCTAAATTTTTAATATTAAGCCAAAGAATTTTTACTATTATCATTATTTTAAACATCATAAAAATATATATATACACTTCTTATCTCAAATTTGAACTAAATAATTCAAAATTAAAGTAAAAATACAATGCTAGTTGTATAAATGCCCATAAGCTAGAGTTACTGTTTAACAATGATGTTAAAATAAAATTGTTTCCGATTTCTGAAAATTTAAAAGAAACTGAATTTTATCTACATCTAATTTCAAAATGCTTAAACATTACTATCATGACTATAAAAAAATTTCCAACATTATATCTTATTAAGTTTTATTAATGAACAAATATCTGCCTATCCCATTTTATAAAATTTCGAAGATTTATTACAAAGATGCAGTATAAATTACACAATGCAGTAGTTAAGAATAAAAAAATTAATCAAACCAAATCATGACAAACATTATTTCACAATTTAATTATATTATTTTAAAACAAAACACAATATAAACTTCACTCAACTATAAAAGCAATATATTCTTACCGTCATTGTTTAATATAAACATAATCCTTAAGAACACATATTTGTAATTTTAAATAAAATAATTTTTATTTTTAATGCAAAAAGCAACAGTTCGACTATGTTTTTTATTATTATTATTTTTAAATAGAAAGAATTCCAAAACTTTACAGTCATTTATTTCATGCAGTTCAAAGTTATTTTCCCTTCACTTGCAACTTTTTGCTTATGTGCAACTATATTTCAGAGCAATAAACTGATGAATCGTTGCTTGATTGAAAGATTTTATAAAATTGTCAGCAACAGTAAACAACGTGTAAACACACAGCAGGGATGAATCACACATTTTTTCTTCTTTTTTTTCCTTTGTATATAAAAAATAGCAACCGATTGAGTAAAGAGAATCATTTTAAGTAAGAAAGAAATATCCATTCGAATCTTTAAAAAAGTTATTGAATCAGATTAAATAAGTCTCCTTACTGGTGGTTGAGTCAGCCAATCTGGTATACTTCCCATACAAGCTATCATCGAAGCTACACTCCCTAAAATGCCCTCTTCTTGTTTCCATAGCACCAGACTGTCGCAGACTTTGTGGCGGCCAGAGTACCTATCGTAGACAAACAGTACACCCTTCGTCAAACTTCTACACAACAACAAGAGGAATTTCAGCTCCGGCAGATTTAAAGAGAATCGAACAGCATATACACAGCAGTTGTTTTGTTTTCTGTCAGGATCGAAGTTACGGGCCCTCGTCTTCTGCCAGTATGTCATTCTCCATTTGCATTATCCAGCAGCCTCAGACGAAACTAAAATTATAAGAGAAGAAGAGTTAAACTTTACATTGAAAACACTAAATTTAAAACTCTACATTACAGTATATTGAAAACATTAAATTAGTAAATTTAAAACTATTAAGCATTAAATATTTCTTTAAAACTTAAATCATTTAAAATAAATTTTAATAGGTCTAAAATTTTATAGGTAGATTTCAGTAACAATACCTGCACCAAAAAATCTTAGTATCACTGCGCAAGAATCGAAAAACATTTCATTTATAACCGCTCTCAAGTGATAATTTTATTCATTCTTAATTATTTTTTATTTTAAAAAAAGAAGAAATTGTAGTTCAAAACCCTTAAGCCCTTTTTAATTGAAGTGGATATTCAAGTATATATACAGATACAAAAATATATCAAATTAAATGCTTTTTAATTTTTTTTAAAGATAAAGTACAATGATACTTAACTATCAAAATATTTTTGTACATTATATAAGCTCATAGAGTCAATAGGAAATATTCACACTTTTATTAAGAACTTCCTAAATAAAAATTTTAACACCTTTTCAGCACTGCTCTTCACTTAACGTAAACACAACTTTGAATAAACCATATTGTTGCTAGTTTTTTAACCATTTGCTATCATTTATAAATTAATATAATTAATCATGTATCAAAAACATGCAAATCTGTCTATACTCAAGAAATGAAAATTAAAATGAACTAATTATTTTACAATATATTAAACAGGAAATTTAAATAATGTAACAATAGTGTTCTTCTTGTGAATAAAATTTCAAACATTCTAAAGTGTACCTAATGGTTTTTAACTGAAAAGTAGCCGATTAATTAATAATTATTTTAACATGGCAAACTTCTTCACTAAATATTATTTTTTATCTTTATCATTGTTGCAGTGAAATTCTGTCAGATGCGAATTACCATGTAAACATTGTTTTTACGTGCCTATTCTAAACTAACTACAATACTTGTAATTTATAGTCGGACAATACGTTTTAACAGAGTAGTTAGTCAACTACTACAAGCAAACATTATTAAAAATGAGCACAATCATAATATTTATTGAGAGATTCATTAAATTAATTCTTGAATGTTTTGAAGAAGCGGTCAATATTATTAAGTACACTGAATGTTTCTACAGGAAAAGCACTACCTACGATACTACTTTAAAGTTTTATGTATCTATCATTGAAATTTATAAAGTTTACTAAAAAATTACCAAATTATAAATACTTTTGAAGTTAAAAATTTCATTCAAACTGATTACCACAATCAATGGCGGCGACGTATGCAAACATTCGTGAAGACACTATGGAAAAACACTACCTACGATACTACTTTAAAGTTTTATGTATCCATCATTGAAATTTATAAAGTTTACGAAAAAATTACTAAATTATAAATACCTTTGAAGTTAAAAATTTCATTAAAACTGATTACCACAATCAATGGCGGCGACGTATGTAAACATTCGTGAAGACACTATGGAAAAACACGACCTACGATACTACTTTGAAGTTTGTGTATCTATCATTGAAATTTATAAAGTTTACTAAAAAATTACTAAATTATAAATACCTTTGAAGTTAAAAATGTCATTCTAGCTGATTAGCACGATCAATGGCGGCGGCGATGTAAACATTCCCATTCCTAAGGAAGTTACAACTCAACAATTGCACTGGCGGAAACAGCTTATTTCTGCTAATATTATCTTTATGTTTTCTGGCATAAGTTTGAAGTCGCTAAAAATGATATTTTAAGTAATATTTAATTTATTGTTTTCTTCCATAAATAAATGTTTATTTATTAATAATATGGAATAACCTTTCGCAAAAATGTGGCGCTGTACCAAAAGTAATGAAATAGATGATTATTTTGAAATTTCGGATGTTAGATCGAATACTATATAATCTTATATCAAATTAGTTCTAACTTTAGAAGATAGGATTCAAGAGTATTGCGTTTTCTAGCAGTATTATATTGCATCTTGCCAGTATTAGATCATATCTTTTTGCTACCTGGGTATGAATGCAATTGACTTAATGACAAATTTAAGATTCCACAACAGATGCAACAAAATGCAGATGATCGCTATCCAAGAATCTCACTAGCCTAATAAACAGAGCTACAGATAAAACGACTTGGAGCTAACTGCATACCAATACATACATATTGTCAGTTTCCCGCTTATATAGATTGAGTTAGAGAGCATGAATTCGAAAAGCTTTGATTTCTGGAATAGTCTAAAATATTCGAACAGGAACCTATTCGAAATTTCGATTGGGCCTTCAAAATAGGCCACGCCTTCATTGTACGCCCATATTTTAGATTTACAATACTCCTAGCGCCATCTATACTTTTTTTCGGAAACTATTTGCGAGCAAAACCATCCGAATATCAACTATACGTGTATATATATATATATATATATATATATATATATATATATATATATATATATATATATATATATATTTCGGATTTCGGGGGGGGGTGTCCTGGCCCCCTCGGCCCTCCCATATATACGCCCCTGCATTCGACGCCATAGCAAAACTGTCTGGAAGAACAAACGAATTCACAAAAAACATTTTCGTGATATCATAATGAGTATTAATAGACATGTTCTCGGAATTAGCCTTTCCACTATGTTGACACACCTAATATTTCAAATGAGAATTGCAGGTATACACAAAGAAAAAAAAAAAAAAAAAGACAAAATATTATAGGGTGAGTCGGGGAAAGAACTTTGAAACAAATTAGAATTTCGAGTGTATAAATTCCTAAGCAGAACGCTGCTAACATACATTATTTTTTCATTTTTCTTTTCAACCTAATTTTCACGTCTATTATTTATGAGACTACCTTTCCATGATCGAATGTTTCTTGTATCAAACGACACAGCCACGATGAACAATGGAGGTATATCGAGCTCTACCATTGGATGGTTTTCTCAGGAAACTATTGAAGTCAGTCATCCATTAAGAATATATAATAATTCATGATAGAATGTTTCTTGTAAATTATTAATATAATATTTATTTTTGAATTCATCATATTAAATTAATCCTCCCATTTTCGTTAAATTTCTTTAGCTAGAAATTCTTTAAAACCATTTTTAGGATCTTAATTGTTAGTCTAGGAATTAAAGAATTTATTATTTAAGAATCAACTATATAGTCCATTCAAATTATTATGAATGGTTACCGGGTAGTTTCAAAATTTTAATATGTTGTCTGAGAAGGTACTGTGATGAAAAATCCAAATTTTCTAATTTCACTGAGCTCCCCGTGCGTCGTCATCTGGAAAAAAAACATTTAGATTTTTTCATATTCTTTTCTTCAAAAATCACTCAAAGTATTGGTGTTACAAGAAAATTGTTAATTGCAGTTTTTACTAAACTGAAATATGTACAATTTCAGACCAATTCAAAGTTTGCAGCTGTAATACTTCTTGAAATAGAGCTTTTTGGATTTTAACGTTTTTCCAAAAAGCATGAAAGTTTTTTAGTTTTAGTAAATTATTACTTGATATCAACTACAAAGCAAATACTATACGATGTAGAAGCGATAAATATTTGAAAATAGACTCTGAAATAGAATGTTTTGAATATTTTTAAAATTGGGATTCAATATGTTTTTAAAGTACATACATATATATATATTATACAACTTTAATTAATATTCTATTCTCATCGTATAACATTACATTGGTTCTAATCATTCACAATGCCGTTGATAATCGATGAAGATCCTCTTTCCACTTCTTCTTTGTTCAAAATAATTTACATTGTTATTTCCGTAAGCTTGCTTATTGCAATAGTATAGAATAGTATAAACTTGCTTTTCTGTATCAGTTTTACAAGTTTATGAGATAGATTGTAAAAGAGAGTTCGTTCGCTATCAGCTTTTCTGAAGACGAGGCCTGATGAAGATTCCGATTCAAGGGTTCTTTCTTAATGGGGCCTAAACATGTTTGCAGCTGGTGGAGGCTTCTCATGAAATGTAATTTGTCAACATTCGTTGATGGCAATCTTGCTAAGTTTAAATGAGTATAAGCAGGATCTATTATAAATTTGAACTACCACATTTCATCAAGGTTTTGAGTTGCCAGATAAACTTCATTTAACGAAACTAGGATATTTTACTCTGTTTCTGCTACTTACTCTGTTGCTTGGAGAATAAGGAATGATGCTGTTTAATCTGAAGTTTTCTATACAGCACAAATAAATAATAAATTAGTTTTACCCAGGAGCACACTGATAGTATAAATAAACATAATACAAATTACATTGTTGATTTTATAATTGGTTTAGCAATCTGACCTCATCCTGCACTTCTGGAAAAAATATTATTGTATGTTGGTGACAATGCTGTGAGAAGATTAATGTCCGCACAAACTACAAGTACAGAGTTATACCCAGAAGCTACAGAATTGAAGCAGTTGTGCCTGTCATTAGGTCAGCATCTGCCAGTTGCAAGTAGTTTTTCAAGACCTTCTTGAGCAGTCTTCTGATTACTTTCATTTGAAAGAAAAATTTTTCTTTAGTTTATAACACCATTTCTTCTTCAAGCATAGTTTCAAGGAAGAAAATGGGATAGATTCATTCCCAATTTTCGGTAATATCATCTTACTCGTTATATTTATGCCCACAATGAATGCCTCTCTGAAGAAAACGTTTCTTCACAATTTTTCGTAGCAAGTGGTCGACTAGAACATAGTGGGGGTTCTTCAGGTATGACAGTCTCTATACATGATGATGAATATTATTAAGATTTTGTTGAACTAAAGTGACTGGCTGCTTTGCTAAATGAGTTTGACTTAGTATGTATTATTCGTAACTTCTGTTAACTATTACATTAATTCCATCGCAACAAATAATGCAACTGACAAGGAATGCAGCTATTTACCTCCCCTACATTTATCATCATGAAAAACGTTGTCATAGAATTCCCCTTTTACTTGATATCGAACCTATCAAAAATTGGAAAATTTTCTAGTTTTTTGTGTAATAACTTAGAACTTTAAAGAGCTTTATTTTGAAGAAATATTGCTACTACAATCTTCCTAATTGATCAAAGATTATAGATAATTCAGTTAAGTAAAAAAATGCAGTTCAAATATTTTTTATAACACCAATACTTTGAGGAATATTTCGAAAATAATAGGTGAAAATTTAGGGATTTTTCAAGCATTTGTGCGCAGAGCTCGGGGAAATTGGAAAACGTGGATTTCTAATCACAGTACCTTGTCAAACTACAGATTAAAAAATCAAGCTAATTTATTTATAAATTTTGTAAGATTACAGAACTAATTAATTATCCTTAAAACGAAAACATAGCATTTTAATTATTATAATATTTTATTATTTAGAAAAAAATTTAAATTAAATTAAAATAAAAAAGCAAATTACATAAAAAATAAATAAACTTGCGTTTCATTTTTATTTAAAGATAATTATCCTTCTTCATTTCAGTTCAAATATTAAGCTTAGGAAATTAGCTTTGAAATGAAATTATTCTATTTAATAAAATTTAATCAATAAAATTTAAATTGTAGGTACTATTTAAACTGTGAATTTTATTGAGGATTTCAATTTTGAATTAAACTAAAGCAGTTAAAGAAAAATGCAGTAGTAGTTTATTTACTGGAGCTATACAATGGGCTTTTGACGGTAAGCATTACTGAGGAAGATTTTCCATTTCGATCCTCTAAAGAAAATATAGATTTTTTTTAGTGTCTTTCTTTTTAAGATTAATTGAATTACCCTTCACTACGCAACTTTTTTAAAGTGAAAAATAATAGTAGTGACCACATTTATTGTTGCATTCATATAAGTAATTAATGTTATCCAATTCGGATGTCGAGATTTTAAATTTGAAATTAATTTGGTTCGGAAAGCTATAGATTTTTTCAGTTTAGTTTATTTTTTGTCTGAGATTATAAAGAATGTATAGGTTTATATTCATAGATGTACACTTGTCAGCTCCTATGAAAATAACACGTGGGATTAAATACGTGTGACCTTGACGTATCGCATTATAAACAGGGATGTAACATCGCCTTCTTCCTACCACTTCATAAGTAGCATAAAAGGTGTATAAAAGTAACATAAAATATTCTATTAGGATAGATTAACATCACATATAACCTTATACCTTCACATATAACATCACATATAACCATCACATATAACATAGTCACATATAACCTTAAAAAACACCAGTGTAGGAAATACCGGGCGATGGCGCTTAATTTTTAAAAAAAATGAGTGATGGGAATACTGGGAAATTTCACTTAACTTTAAAAAATATCAGTGTAGGGAATATCGTCAATGGCACTTAACTTTTAAAAAAAATAAATGTAGGACAGTGGGCTAAGATTTGTAGTCTTACAAAACCTTGGGGCAGAGAAACTGGCTATTATTCCCACATCTGCCCGGTATTCTCAATACTGATTATCTATACTAATCAAATATTAAAATATCGAATAAATATTTAAATTAATATCAAACCACATTTGACATTCATTTCAGACATTTATCGAAGCAATTATGTGATAGCTGATATTCACCGGTGAAAGTCGACACTGACCAATTTTGGTCTTTCACAGTGACATATATAGCATCGAAATTTTATTTCAGGTGCGTTTTTTTCTGGCCACTCTGTAAATCATTCCTTTTATATTATAAAAATTTTGTCTGGAAGTAATAATAATTTTTAAGACATTTTTTTTTTCTTTGTATGATCACTTATAGGAATGAAATATGCAAAAATTATTAAATCTGAAATTTTAGAATGAAAAGGGGATATAGATTCTAAATGTTTTTTGCGGTATAAAAATAAAGAAATGTATGATCATTATACTTTATAAGAAAATTGTTCTACGAAAATGGGTTATTTGCCTAGTCAAAAATAGAAAGTATAAACTATACTACTTATTCACTTATAATGATTGCAAAAGATATAAAATTAAAACAAATTATCTCACAGTATTTATGAATCATTAAGTTTTTATTATTAAATAAAATAAAAAGTAGTTTGTTTTTTAATATAACTAAAAATGCAAATTAAATTGTAAAAAGAAGAAGAAAGTTAATAGTTGTTTAATTCTACAGTCCACAGATGGCGCTTTGCGCAACCTAATTAATTATTCATTGAGCTTGAGAAAAAATAAATAGTGTATGTGTATCGATTCAAGTGTGTGGAATGTTTCAATGTTTTAGAGTTATAATTCAATATTCTCAAGTCATCTTCGATTCCAGTAAATTGTGTCAAGTTCTAACTGATTTGTGAGATATCTAACGTTCCACCCTTAATTTATTAGTTCCAAGGCCATACAACAACCCAGTCAGGTAAATTTATGAAACATTCTTTTTCCCGCTATTTGGTAAAACAATAGTCTTTCTAAGATTCTCCTTTCATTCATTCAATTTTTAAAATAAAATTACGACTTTTAGAAAATAATAAGTATTTTGCTAAAGAGCATAGTCATCCAAACTAGCATATCAAAAGTAATTCTTTATTAATAACGCACACCACAAAAGATACGAAAAAATGACTAGCTCAAATTACTGACTTTTTAAATATTAGTCATTTTTTAATTTTTATTTTGCTTCTTTGTTTAATTTTTCAAGAAAAGAAAAAGTTCAAGGCCGAAAACTTTTACGCCTACCATTTCTCCACTTCCTTTTTGTTTCAAAATCACCACAAAATGATACAAAATAATTTAGTAAAAAGGTTTCTTAAAAATACAGTAATATTTTGTAAGATAAATTCACAAAAAAGACAAAATTTTTCGTAAAATTGAAACTAATGAGATTTTAGAAAAGTTTGCTGGAATAAGCAAATTTCATTTGAAAAGTAAGTGAACACCTAAAATTTCATAATTTTTAGAAAAAGTCCTTTTGTATACATTTTCCTTCAGCTTCAATCCACACTAATGATACACTTTTGAACTTAGAGAGCCGTCTCTATAAAAATATTTTATTGTTTCTCTCGCCTAAATGGAGAAAATGTTGAATTTGACAATATTGATAATTTTCTTATTGAGTTAAAAATAATGTACCTATCTCTACTCAAATTAATACCTCCTCTAAAAAGATTTCCTAAATACTGTTTTAGAGCAATGTCTTTTATAATTTACATACCTTACTGAAAGAAATCACATTCAGGAAGACAACACACGAGTAAAATAACATTTTGTGTCTTCGCCATCATTTTCTGGTCGCACCTGTCAAAGTTTTTTCACCTGTTGTTGCTGCTTCTGCAGCTGCGCATATTATCTGTTTTTTCCCTCTTTAATTCCCCTTTCTTTAGAAAATATTACCTACATGACTTTGCTTGCGAATGCACTATTTTTGAATTGCAATGCAAAATATTTTAATAATTTTCAAATAATAATTTCTCGTTAGCATTTTTAAGTGTGCATTTTTACGTATAAAAAATATCGCTTTAAAGTTATATCAGTTATCTCCATAACGAATGAAATGCATGTTAGATATGCCTTCATTTGAACTATTCTGGTTCTTTAAAAAAAATTATTTACATAATTACCTACTAAAAAGAAATAGCTTAGACAAAATTTAAAAACAATTTTTTTTCAATAATGGCCATGTATTTTAGAGACTTGAATTCATTCCATCCTGAAGACAAGGGTTTGTGTTAAACTTCTTATGACAACCCTTTAGAATTTCTTGAGAACGGTTCTTGCTCAAGAATTTCTTGAGAACAAAGCTTAAGAAAGGCATCGAAAATAAAGACATCTTATTTGACACACCACACTGTTGGAATAACAAACAAATGTAGCATTCTTTCCTTAGCATCTATGACCAAAATTAGCGGATATTGTAAACACTTTTACGTTGTCGAGCGTAGCCCCTTTACTAAATCTAGACAACACTTTCAATGACTATTAATGCAGTTATTCAAAAGTTGTGTCTGTATCTGACTTCAGTAGATGCTTTTTAACTTTTAGTCCCTTCTAGTTTAAAAAAAAAACTTATTTTAATACCAGTTGATTAGTTCTCGGATGCGAGATCGTTGAGTGTGCTGACAGCACGTAAGCTTAAAAATGAGATGAATGATGTTTAAGACTTCTTGCACAAACTGGACGCCTTCCAAATCGCTGGAAAAGGGCCACTGTAATCCCCATTAAGAAAACTGGCAAAAAGACTTGGGGCCCTAAGGATTTCAAATCGATTACACTGACTAGCACACTTTGCAAAATAATGGAGAAAATGATCTTGAATAGAATCCAATACTTTCTGAACAGTAAGAACTAAATGCCATGCGAATAATTTGGCTACAGAAAGGGCCATAGTACCATTAATCAAGTTCTATTTTTTTGCCAAAACATTAGAGATGCACAAAATATAAAGTCTACCCACCACACAATTGCTACTCTCTTAGATCTTACAAAAGCGTTCGATAGAGTGTGGAAACATAAATTGTTAATTAAACTACATGACACCTTCAACATTTATGGCAACATCTTGGCATGGATCTCGGATTTCTTACATCACAGGTCAATCAGAAAAATTTAACAAGACTTTTTCTCACCGAGTTGAGCTTCGAAAGGGAGTTCCTCAAGGCTCAGAACTCAGCCTAATGCTTTTCTCTCTATATTTAGCTAGAGAAATTATCACCCACTGTTGTAGAAATTGGTTTGTTTGCCGACGACATCATTCTCTGGTGCGCTGGTACCAATATAATTGAAATGGAGAGGAACCTTAACAGCATTCTTTCTGCATTGACAAACTTTGCCTCGGAATTTAAACTTCGTTTTAATCCTGCCAAATCCATTGCCTCCTTTTTTACCATCAATAAGAGATTATACAATTTCCATCCAAAATTAAAATTGGATAACCAGGACGTTGCTTATGAGAAGCATTCTAAATATCTGGGATTTATTTTAGATCCCGAATAGACAAGCAACAAGCGCATCGAACATATTGTCTCAAAGGACAGAAAAATATTAAATATTCTTAAATACATAGCGTGTAAAGACTGAGGAGCTGATGCTTTCACTCTGAGAAATACGTATATGACATTTATTAGGCCCATCTTAGAGTATGGTTTCCCTGTCTATAGCTGTAGCTTAGCCACCAACTGGGATAAATTGGAGACGGTTCAACATAGTGCTGCTAGAATTATTACTGGACTAAGACGCAGCTGCCCTAGACAAGTAGTTCTCTATGAGGCTAACTTCCAACTACTCCAAACTAGAAGAAAGGCCAACCTTACCAAATATTTCAACAAAATTTCTAGCTATGGTCAGCATAATAGAGCCTTTCTATATTTAAACAACTGGAATAACAATCAAAGACTTAAGAAAAATAGTCCCTTCAGTCCTAAACTTCTGTGTTTACCTTATAATGGAATTGAGCCCCATTCCTTAAGATCTTGTCTGAATCCCTCAGAGGGACTCCCAATAGTTATTTTCAACTTCAAATTTACTACCCCGTTCACCAAGAAAGACTTGATCCCAGATCATCTCAGACAGTTGGCCTTTGAAATCATAAATAAGATCCTCGATAATGCCATAATTTTTTTTACGGATGGCAGTAAACTGAACGACCACGCAGGCAGTGGTATCTACATTGAGAAACCAGAGCATAGACTGTCTATCTGCCTCCGCAACCCGGATTTCTCATCGGTCTTCAAGAGTGAATTAATAGCAATTCAACAAGGCCTTGAAGTTATTCTTAATGAAAATGACTGCGGGAAATTCTGGATCCTTTCGGACAGTCGCAGCTCTCTTCAACACCTCCACAACTGGATTGCAATTGGAGATCAAACTAGTACTTCTATCCTTCTCAAACTAAAGGTCATTTCAAAATTCAACGATGTTTATATTTAGTGGATCCCATCTCATGTTGATATATACGGCAAATGAGCAGGCGGATTGACTAGCCAAGGAGGAGGGGTGGGGGTGTTACCCAGGGCTAAAGAAAATAGTCTATTCTCTTTAGCCCTGGATGTTACCACGCTAATCCGTCCTCTTCAACACTTTCCTTTTTAGAACATCAATCCATAGTTAATTCTGAAATTTCGAAGGGGTGGAAGATTCCTCCCTGCCGTTACTGGTATGCTGGCAAAGAGCCAGGCTCTTCATTCGCCCTCAATTGTGACAGAGCTTCTAAAACCGAAATTTCCAGATTAGCAAGTTGTCACACAAAAAGTTTTTCGTTTTTCGAAGGCAGGAGAATCTCCGAGGTCTGCTCCAAATGTCAAACTGAGCAAACTTCTCCCGAACACATACTGGACTATTTGGGACTTTCCAGAGAGAACATGTACTCATCCCCCCTTCTGGTCCTCGATTTTCTTAGGGTTAATGGTCTGATGGCCCTTTGTCTGACTTCGTCAGGCATTTGGAGGATAAGCCAAAACAGCAACAACTTAATAATTATTAGACTTTAAAAAAAATTATATCTTACTTTAAAGTTTATTTTAAAAAACTATTTATGTCTAAACCGTACACTTAACCTTGTATCGTACAAGGATTTTATTTGAATATTAGACCAATTCTTCTAACTACAACATCCTTTAGTTGAGTTAAGAACATCAAAAATTGGACGGCCAAGGAGAAAAAAAGCACTGATTAGGCTTAATGGCTCATCTGCACCTCGAAATGAATAAAAAAAGATGGAGCAGGGCCTTAATTCAACATGCAAAATTACATCTATATTTAAGAGACATGTTTTAAATCTTGTGTATTCACCGTATAAATAAAATGTTGTAACATAAATAAACTGCAAATATTATTTCTCTAGCAAGGTGTGATAGACAATTATTGTTCATAATTATTCGCCAAAAAAGCAATCTGGGCCATCGAAAAATCTTTGGATACTACACCGAAGAGCCATTACATTATGACCACCCTGCTAATGACATGTAGGACCACATTTAGCCCTCAAAACTGCTAGCACACGCCGTGGCATTGATTCCGAAAGGCGCTGATAGGTAGTCTGCGGTATCTGGTACCAAGCGCTCACCAACTGGTCCTGCAATTCCCTCACAATGCGAGGGGTAGCGTGGCAGCACGAATTTGGTTTTCCAGGTAGGACCACAAATGCTCTATTGGATTAAGGTCAGGTGAATTTGGGGGCCAACACAGGACTTGAATGTCACTGAAATGTTCCTCGAACCAATCCATGACGATTCGACCCTTATGACATGGTGCATTATCCTGCTGGTAAACACCATCCTCCGCAGGAAAAACTGTTGCCATGAATTGGTGAACCTGGTCTGCAATTATGTTCAAGTAGCTTACAGACGTCCGGAATTCTATGAGGATTATGGCTCCTAATGTGCCCCATGAAAACATTGCCCACTCCATACTACCTCCGCCATCGGCTTGTCTCCGTCTAACTGTGCATCCGGAAACCAGGGATTCCTTTAGAAATTGACGTATTCTCACACGCCCGTCGAGGTTGAGAGACCAGAAAACGTGAATCGTTGGACCATGCAACTTTCTTCCATTCCTCTGGTGTCCAATTCCGATGTTTCTTGGCCCATAGCAGACGCATCTGGTGATGACGTTCCGTCAGTGCAGGAACATGCTTCGGCCTCCGGCTGCGTAGGCCCATACGCAGCAATGTACGCTTCACAGTGTGTTGAGAAGCAATGTTTGGGTCACCACTGTTGTAGCTGGCGGTGATTTCGGCTGTTGTAGCTCTTCGGTCACGGCGAACAATGCGTAGCAATCTCCGCTCTCCTCTGGAATCAATGCGCCGTGGACGACACACTGTTGGCCGGCGACTTGCCGTTTCCCCATCCCTGCACCACTTTTGATATGTGCTCACAACAACTGCACGTGAACAGCCCACTAAACGCGCCGTTTCTGATATTGATGTTCCCAGTCACCGAGCTTTAACGATTTGACTTTTATCGAAATCTGATAAATCAGCTGCTTTTTCCATTATTTCGCTAATCGCACTTTGTTTAGAAAGACAATGCATACCCGCTTTATATACTCCAATATCAGCCGCGCACGCTGTGGTTCTGCTCTTGGGCGAGCCCATTTTTATAGATGGAGGGTGGTCATAATGTAATGGCTCTTCGGTGTATGCATTGAGATATATGTTATCATTTATAATGATTATGATGATTAAAAAAATATCTGGATTATATCTCAATATCTTAAACTGAACATTTGCTGCTCTCGAGTTATGAAAAGATATTCGTTTGAACCTATTTCGATGGGTAGTTCAACATAACTATATAGATTAGGTAACTAATATTCAGGAAGAAAGAAAACTACTGAATTCTGGTTTTAAGCGGATCAATGTATCATATTTTTTGACCCAATAGAAAAGCTAAGTTTTATTTAAAATTTCTTACATCAGTAGTGTTATGGTAACGTTCAGGTGTATATGGAAAAATTAACAATTTAAAACTTAAAAGAGAAATATGGCCGGATATAAATCATACATATATATAGTGGAGTGACAACTGCCGTTATGATAACCCATACTTAGTTGCAAATGATAAAAATTATCGAAGAAGAAAAACCAAGAAAAGAATTTTACAATTGCAAGGTACTGTAATGGCACATACCTTTTTGAAGAACAGATGAGGTGGCTTTCGTACTTAAAGAGTCATCCTTAATACCTAACTGAAAAGAAGGAGTTCCAATAATGACAGTCAAGAAAAACTATTTTTTTGGATCGTTCACACTCTTTATTTATTTTTGAAGACTTCGTGGGATTTTAGGGCACAACTTCATACATCATGAACCTGAGAGACACCAAAGCTTCGCGATGGGTTTCACAGGAAATAGCTGGTGAGATTTGGCAGACTCGAGATGACTGGCACTTAACAATAAAATTGAAGAGACTGTCTGAAAATCTCTTAGTAAACGGCAAGACGTCCACAACTAGATCATCAACAACATCAGCTGATCAAGTAGGCGGGAAAAATAAAAATGTTGGATGTAGATGAATCAAAAGTTTTGATTTAAATTAAAAATGAAGATTGAGAACGACAACCAGCCATGGCGTTGCTGACACCATATTCCGACCTCGGGGGTGAAGAGGGAGAAAAAAATGAAATCCCCGTTAGGCGGAGAGACGGGAAATTTGAGACGACTAGAACTCGAATGCTCGCGATCTTTCTTAGCGCACGATATTTATGCTAACCAAAAAAGTCAAAGTTAAATTCCTTAAATATTTGCAAGTTAAAGTTGAATTTCCTATAATTACTGAGTTGAGGAGTTACACTTAACGTTTACAAAAGGGTTCTCAATTGAAAGTGAAGAAACAAGATGTAGATTACTTTGCGCTGGCGTGGACATGAAAGGCGCCGACAAGCAGGTGTTCAAAAAAAAAGAAGTAAATTCTAGCAAAAGGAGGGGTCAAAAGAATGGAAAAGGAATTTTATGGGGAGAGTGTCACAATTGCCTAAAGCTTAAGGGGCGAGAGGAAATGGATGATGAAATATGGATTTGTATCAGCAATTAACTAAACAATTAGGATTTGGATGTAAAAAACCTGAAATTAAATTGGAATTGTGACTTGATGTCACATTATACCCCCCACTGTAGAAAAAAAATTTTGAAGAATTTTTATTTTTTTTTTTTTTTGAAAAAAATTAATTGCTAAAGCGAAAAGCTTATACCAAAAAATTTCAAAGGAAGGGGTTAAATTAATTATTGACAGCCTGCCACTCCAGTCTACCACTTCTCCACTTACAAATGGTCAGCTGTTACATCAAGAACTACATGTCAAACAATTTGATAGTAAATTAGTCTAAAATGAGGAAAGCTGTGCCCTTAACATAAAGCATACAAACAAATAGTATCACAAAACAAAACATACACATTAACAGCTCTACATGGCTGATCTGGAAAAACAATCTTAATTGTTTGCTAAATAAAGGAAGAAAACACAAAAAAAAACAATCTTAATTGTTTGCTAAATAAAGGAAGAAAACACAAAAAAACAATCTTAATTGTTTGTAGCATGAAACAAACTGTTGACATTCAATAGTCAAACCTGAAAAACAAATTAACATAACAAGCATTGTTGTATGCTAATGTATACGATACTCATTACATACCCGTATCAAAAAGGAATCACTCTACCTGAAGTAGAATGCAAAACAAATCTCCAGAAACATAGCATTATGGAGATAAAAATATAAATGAGTATTTAAAAAATATCACTTATTAATGTGAAAATAATTTCGAGGTAAAAACATTAACTCAAATTGTTCCTTGTAAGAAGGAATGAAAAAAAATTGATTTGTTTGCTGATATTAGAATGTAAAAAAACTGGAAAATTGCAAACAAACAAAAAAATCAGGCTACCGTTGTAGACTGAGAATACTCCGAGTTTAACGAATGAAAAAAATTTGTACAACAAAATTTTGTACAACAATTCATTAAGTGAATTTTGAAAAAAAAAACACTATACCAATCATATAAGATCGAAAATTAGTAATCCGAGTTAAAACGACAAAAAAAGAAATTGGATACATCCAAACTCAAAGTCATTAGTGAGATAAAATAAGTGCACAAAAAAATTAATTAAGACTTAAAGATTAGAAAAAAAAATTGCAAAACCATTAAATTATTGTAAAGGAAAAGCAAAAGCATAGGCAAAACATTAAACTTAGAAACTTAAAAAAACTGTACGGAACCTTAACACGCGAAAGAATCACAAAAATTAATCTCACTGAACCTTGGAAAAAACAATGCTTAGTAAAAAAACACAACAAAACAAAACAAGGCCTTGTAACATCACACATAGCATTGCCTAAACAAAATTGCTGAACAAAAATGTACAATTAGCAGATTCAGCATGAAAAATTTGTAAACAACACAAAAATAATTACAACACAAAATCATAAAAAAAATTATGATAGCCTGAGGTGTACATTTATACCTCACATATGCAGCGAGTATTCATACTCTGCAAAAATAAAAAAAAAGTATGTAATAAAGTTATGTATTATGACATACTATAAAAGGAAAAAAAAATTACTGTACAGAACTACAGGGTCGAAAAAAAGGGGAAAAAAATTGGCATTCGAATTCAAGTATCATCATTTAATTACAATTAAGTGTTTACGTAAATTTAAAAAAATCCTAATATTAACATGAAATATTAGTCAAAAAAATGTAAGTTAGACACGAACAACCAAGACCAAACGCGAACCCATAGTCATAATATTGGGAGTCGTTACAAGAGGGCACTGCTCATCATCCACAAATAGAAAACAAATCACTATTTGAATACCTCATTCACTTAAAAACACATTAGTTAAAAACTTAGCACTATTAAATAAAGTTACAAGAATTCTATATATATATATAGGGAAAAAATTTTTTAAAAAAATCACTGGTATTGCCTGACAAGCACTACAGGATCCCGCTGTTCCGCGGATATGTAATGACCAGCATCACACACAACGTTACCCATATAGCATTCACCACACATATCAATGTTAAATTTCAAAAATTTATGCCAGAAAAATTATTTGTTTCTTAAATTATAAGGACAAGCCTTAGGGTGAGTGACATCACAATCATTTACACTATGGGAGGTATCCAAAGCGGGAGGAAAAAGCAAATTTTGCTTCCTATGGGGACAGAGACGCAACCTATCAATATGTACAGTTTGTTTAGGTGCATTGGGGTTGTCTAAAATTTGAATAACATAATCCACATCATTAAATTTGGAAACAATGATGAAGGGACCATCAAATTTTGGTTTAAAAACATTAGTGTGCTTTAAATAAACAATGTCGCCTATGTCAAGTGATCTTAACTTGGCTTTTGCACTTTGTCGAGAATTTTGTTTGACTTGTGCTCGTTCAGAATTATGGTATGCATTTTCATATGCAACATTGAGCTCATTTAGGGTCTCTAACAAATAGTGAGATTTATCCAAATGTACTGGTTCAACACCAGTTTCAAAACAATAAAAAATTAAGGCCAAATTACGACCAAAATGAAGTAAATTAGGGGTGAATTTGGTTGAAGAATGGATTGAACCATTGTATATATTTTGGTGAATTAATAAACTAGTTGCAAATGATACACCCTTCTCATGTAAAGTTAAAACAGAAGACTTAATAGCTTGATTAATTCTTTCACTCATACCGTTACTTTGCGGACGAGCTGCACTACTATGTGCGAACCTAATTCCTAACTTTTTGTTGATTAATTCAAAAACTTCAGCTTTAAACTGAGTGCCAAGATCTGTTAAAAGATATAACATCCTACCATAATGAGAAATATAATTAATTAAATGTTTAGAAACAGTCTCGGAGGTTAAATTTACTAATTGATTTAAAATTAAATGGCGAGAAAAATGATCTATGAAAGTTAAAATATATCCACAATTTTTGATGGGTCCGACAATGTCCATTGAGACGAATTGTCCAGGCCTTTGGGGTAACCACATTGATTTTAAGGGAGCGGGTTTGCTCGCAGCTTGTTTATGCTTAATGCATAATTCACATGACTTCACATAATTAGTGGTATCACTATAGCAACCTTTCCAAAAATATCTATTAGACACTAGCTCATACGTCTTTTGAATACCAGAATGGGACACATGACAGATTTTTAACACTTTAGGTTTTAAGGAATTTGGAGCTACAATTCTATGTTTACGAGGAAAAACTTCAGTGGCATATATTAACACACCATCATTTAAAAAGAAATTTTCAGTTTTAGACTGACTAACTAAAGTTGGTTGGTTTAAAAGGGAAACAATTTCCTGAATATGTTGATCTTTACATTGTTCAGATTTAAATGTGTCAAAACATTAATTACATGGTCTTCATTAATGTCAGTGAAAGGTAAAATTAGTTCAGAATCATTCACATTTAAGGCAGGTTGACAAAAATTAGGATCAGGAGAACGACTAAACCAGTCGGCTAACACATTCTCATGACCAGGTATATGTATAAAATCAAAAGTATATTCACTTAAAAGCAAGAAGCCAACGTGTGATAATATCAGCAGGTGATGTAACCTTACGATAATGTTTTAATGGTTTACTATCACTCAAAATCGTAAAATTTCTATTGTACAGGTAAGATTTAATGCTGTAACACCCTTAAAAATGGCATATAACTCAAGTTTGATTGCTGGATAGTTTCGCTCTGACTTAGATAACGCCTTGCTAAAGAAAGAAACAGGGCGAAGAGATCCTTCGTGCTCCTGCATCAAAACAGCTGAAATGCCTAATTTACTGGCATCTGTATTAAGGAAGAAAGGTTTATTGAAATCTGGTAACTGAACAAAAGGTTTCGAAAAAAATGCGTTCTGTAATGCATCAAATGCCCGCTGTTGTTCTTCAGTCCATTTAAATTTAGATTGCTTTGTAGCAACTTTAGTTAACACAGCAATTAATTGGGCAAAATTAGGAATTAAATGGCGATAAAAGCCACACACACCTATAAACTTTTTAACTTGTTTAGCATTACGAGGAGTAGCAAAAGAAGTAATTTTGGCAATGTTTGAAGAAGTAAGGGTTATACATTTATGAGAAATTACAAAACCAAGATATTCAACAGAATCATTAAAGAAAGAGCATTTATTTGGAGCTAAAGTTAAGTTATATTTGATTAAAATTTTAAGTAAGGCTGAGATTCTATTTGTCATTTCCTCAAAAGAATTATCTCCGATGAGAAAGTCATCTTGGTAAGCATGTATACCTTTAATGCCTTCAGCATTCAATTCTTCAATAATTAAATCAACTAGACCCTGAAAAGTACTCGCTGCCGTTTTGAGGCCAAAAACGAGTCGCCTATTTGCAAACGAACCAAAAAGAGTGGTGAAAGTTAAAATATCCTGTAAATGTTCAGGCAACATGATCTGCCTATATGCTTCCCGAATATCACATTTTGTGAAAAATTTTTATCGAGAGATTTCATTAATGATTGTGCTTATTTTTGGTAATGGATAAGTGGAGCTTTCTACCACTGCATTAAGTAATCTTAAGTCTAAAGCCAAACGATACTTAGGTTTACCCTGATTATTCTCAGAATTTTTCTTTTTAACTAAAACTAGTGGAGCAGCTCAATGGCTAACATGCCTATTAATGATACCGGTTTCCACTAATTCATCCAATTCTTGTTTAATGTCATCCCTTAAAGCATAAGGAATCTCCAAAGGTAAAGTTTTTATTGCATTATCATTCTTTAATGTTAAAGAGGGAACTACACGATCAGTGCACCCAAGAGTCTTAATTTTTT
Source organism: Parasteatoda lunata (assembly GCA_949128135.1). Lineage (NCBI taxonomy): Eukaryota > Metazoa > Arthropoda > Arachnida > Araneae > Theridiidae > Parasteatoda > Parasteatoda lunata. The sequence continues at coordinate 649,465 of OX421972.1, forward strand.
TTGAAAAAGCTTCAAAATTTTCTAATAAAATGTTTTGAAGTATTAGTTTTTGATCCTCGTTTAAATGTCCTAAATCAAAATCAGTAGGTTTTAGTTCATCTTTCCTTAAATTTAAAATATCCTGAGAAGCAGTAATTAAATTACACTGTTCTGAATCATTAGCATCATTAAAATTTACATTATTTACATCACTACTATTTTGTACATCAAAATTAAAATTTACATTACCTATTTTCAAACTTTTATTCAAATGAACAGTGTTATCAGAATTATTAAGTATTATAGTATCAAAAGAATTATTGTCAACAACATTGATAGAGGGATGAATTATAACATTTGAATTATAAGTAGGTGTGAAATACACTTCCTTATTGGTTTGTTTATCAAAAGAATTAATTCTTATATGGGCAATGGCAGTCTCGCCTGGTTCAATAGTGAGCTTATTTTTCAAAACAACATGAATCTGCTCGTTAGGGTAATTATTTGAAGTTAAGTGATCAACCTTATTTAATGGAATACTAAAATTACTGAATTGTGCAGATTCATCTTTATAATTTATAAGAACATTATGTTTCCGCAAAAAATCGAAGCCGAGAATTCCTTGAAAAGTATCACTTTTAATGTCTGCAACAAAGAATTGGTGTCTAAAGGAATGATTATTGATTTTAAAAGAAATTTCAGCACAAGCCGAAAATTGTAGTTGAGAATTTACCGTTCTTATTTGGACTTTCCTAGATAAATATTTTAGTTTATTATGGGCCCTGATTTCATTAAAAGCATCTAATGTCAACAATGACACTGACGATCCACTATCCAACAAAAAATGTATGTTAACATTATGAAAATTAGATACAATTGTTGGAAGAAGAAATTCATGTGAAACAATATTTATGTGTTCAATATTGTCTTTATGATCACAATTCGTTAAAAACTCTCGAATGGTTGTGTTCGAGTTATGCATAGATTTTGACATGAACTAATTAATATCAAAAAGTTTGGATGGGGTTGTGGATGAGGAGACAGGGCCATCCCTTACTGCCTCCTGCGAGAGTTTAAAGGATTGTTACCCCTATTATTAGTAGTTTGACCCCTTGGTCTAAACTGTTCATTTTGAACAGGGAAAGGCGGTGGTGGATACTGCGGAGCAGTGAATCGGGGAGGAGTCATGGGGAACCATGGCGGAAAAGAATGCATCGCCCAGTTTGAACTTTGTCTTAATTGCCTTTGATATGTGCGACAATTACTCATAATGTGGCCAGAGCGTCCACAGAAAGAACAGGTAAGATTTGGAGTTTGGCGAGGTTGTTCATGTCCAACCCGATCCTGGTTCTGTACAGGGTTAACTAAAAGAGGACATAGTTTAGTGTTATGGGGCTCCTGGCAAATATTGCAGTTAGACTGCATGGTCTCAATTCTGGTGGTCAACAACTCTAGCTGTTTGACAATTAAGGTGAGCTGATCAGGTGCCGCAGAAGTGCACTGAGTCACTGAATGAGCTGCGACTAAAGAAGTCGCTGAACCAGCCAAAGATTGTTGAATCGTCATTATATGATTGGCCCTTTTGACCATCTTGCAGTAGTCTTGTATCCCCTCAATGAGAATGGTCTCCTTGAGCTGCAAAGGGATGGCAGACAAAAATTGCATTGCTTTTATTTTGGACAAGGCATTTTGATCATTAATGAAACTATACGCTTTATGGGCTAATGTATCGATACGATACGCAAGATTTTTTATAGTTTTAGAAGGCAACAGGCTTATTGCCTGAAATTTTGCCAAATCGGCTGAGGAGGAAACATCTGGTTGGAAAAAGTTTAAAAGAAGCTTACATGCCTCCTCAAATTCTGTAACTGCTCTACATTCAAGAGAATTCTGAAAAAATGTAAGGGCAGCACCGGATAATTTAGACTTTAAAAAATACAAAGCTGCATCATTATCATACGCATTTAATTTAACTAGGTCTTTAATTTGGTTAATAAACCACTCTATATTTTGAGACTTCCCCGAAAATTCGGGTATAGAAAAATTAAATTTTGGTGCTTGCTTACAAGCAACTATATCATTACTATTATTATTAGTCATTTTAGTAATTACACTATTAGTTCTACTTCGAGTGAGAATAGGGGTCATTCAACAAAATTACTATTGATTACTGTTAAAACCATCACTTTTTACCTAGACAGTACAACATTTGAAATAAAATTATGATATAAAATTAAACTCTTACAACAAACTATCATATATGCAAACCATATATTCAAAACATATTATATATGAAAAATGTAAACATTGAACCTTAATAGCATTCTATCAAAAACACCATTAAAAATTATTACATTTAAAGTTATCGAATTGAATGACCTAATATCATTATTATGAATCATATGACAATATAAACTTGCTTAGAACCAGTAACTTTAACTATTAGAAAAAATTAAAACATTGCTATTAATTATTTCAAAATGTAAATAAACACCACCAATTGTAAAAATCAATCAGTAATTCTCAATATCATTTAGCAATATAGAAGAACAGTATACACATTAAAAATTAATAATCTAGAAAAACTATTATTCCAAAAAATTTATCATTTAAAAAATACTATAACCACTGAAAAATCAACTTATTCAACAAGTAACTCTTGAATTCAAAACAAAAGTATGAGATTTGAACTCCATTAACTTTCAAGAATAAAAAAACTATTGTATCATTATATGCAGAACAATTAGTTATCTACCTTGAAACAAAATTCGAAATTACAAAACGGTATTAAACAATTGCAGAAAATTAGAAAAAAACTCAATTATTATTTACTCAACTTACAAAAATTGTCTATTTGGTTAATATATGAAACAAATTAGTAAATAACCAACACAAGATATTAATTAACCAATCAAAAATTAAAACTTATTAAAACTGATTACATTGCATAATTTTATTGTTTACTTGATTATTAAATTCAAACTATTGAAAAAAAAATTTGTTTATTGCCTATTGCAAACTTAAAAAAACAACATATTAAGATTTATTTGTATTTAAAATTAAATATCAACTTATTATTCTAATCATTAAAAATAAAAGCAAAGGTCCGCTGGTCAAAAAAAAAAACAATTACAAGTAATATACAACTGAAATCCTGGTCACGGCACCAAATGTTATAGTAACGTTCAGGTGTATATGGAAAAATAACAAATTAAAACTTAGAAGAGAAGAGATTTAAAACTTAGAATATGGCCGGATATAAAACATACATATATATAGTGGAGTGACAACTGCCGTTATGATAACCCATACTTAGTTGCAAATGATAAAAATTATCGAAGAAGAAAAACCAAGAAAAGAATTTTACAATTGCAAGGTACTGTAATGGCACATACCTTTTTGAAGAACAGATGAGGTGGCTTTCGTACTTAAAGAGTCATCCTTAATACCTAACTGAAAAGAAGGAGTTCCAATAATGACAGTCAAGAAAAACTATTTTTTTGGATCGTTCACACTCTTTATTTATTTTTGAAGACTTCGTGGGATTTTAGGGCACAACTTCATACATCATGAACCTGAGAGACACCAAAGCTTCGCGATGGGTTTCACAGGAAATAGCTGGTGAGATTTGGCAGACTCGAGATGACTGGCACTTAACAATAAAATTGAAGAGACTGTCTGAAAATCTCTTAGTAAACGGCAAGACGTCCACAACTAGATCATCAACAACATCAGCTGATCAAGTAGGCGGGAAAAATAAAAATGTTGGATGTAGATGAATCAAAAGTTTTGATTTAAATTAAAAATGAAGATTGAGAACGACAACCAGCCATGGCGTTGCTGACACCATATTCCGACCTCGGGGGTGAGGAGGGAGAAAAAAATGAAATCCCCGTTAGGCGGAGAGACGTGAAATTTGAGACGACTAGAACTCGAATGCTCGCGATCTTTCTTAGCGCACGATATTTATGCTAACCAAAAAAGTCAAGGTTAAATTCCTAAAATTATTGAGTTGAGGAGTTACACTTAACATTTACAAAAGGGTTCTCAATTGAAAGTGAAGAAACAAGATGTAGATTACTTTGCGCTGGCGTGGACATGAAAGGCACCGACAAGCAGGTGTTCAAAAAAAAGAAGTAAATTCTAGCAAAGGGAGGGGTCAAAAGAATGGAAAAGGAATTTTATGGGGAGAGTGTCACAATTGCCTAAAGATTAAGGGGCGAGAGGAAATGGATGAAATAAGGATTTGTATCAGCAATTAACTAAACAATTAGGATTTGGATTTAAAAAACCTGAAATTTAATTGAAATTGTGACTTGATGGCACAAGTAGATAGTCACGTATTTTTTGTTTTAACGTATGAAGTTTGTAAAAATTCGATTAAAAACTTAGTTCAAGTTTCTTTCTTAAAAGAAGATCACGTCGAAATTATTAATACCAATATTTTTATACTTTAACTGTACATAATTTTAAAGTTAGAAATTATTTTACTGAAACTATAAACTAAATATATCAATAATAAAAATACAACGAAATTCGCAATGCCCTACAGAGGAATGTTATAAGCCTTCGCAAATTAAAAAAAAAACCCTTTTTTTTCTTAATCACAGAATTGAAGTTTTTCAATTTTTGCTAGATTTAATTACAACGTGCATATTATAAATTAGCTGATTGATCCTCGCCAACGAAATAATAGCTTTTGCGATTTAACGTAGAGTCTGTGTTCTCAGCGTTTAGTTCTTGCTCGCGCACTCGCCAATGTACAGTCCACAAAAAAAAAAAAAAAAAAAAAAAAAACGAATCACCCTGAATAACTTTCGTTCTAATGGTCGGATTTTCACGAAATAAGTGTCAATCTTAATGGTTCTTGGGGGTGACCTCAAATATGCTAATTAATTAGTGCTAATTATAAATTAAGTTACGAAATCAGACACAAAAACGTACTTTCTCTGAATAAACATATATTTTTTTTTTTACATATTTGGAATCCTGACCGTTGAAATAGGGGAGGTAGACAAAATTTCGAAAAAATTTGGTCGTAAATTGGGTCGCAATAAAGATTTATATATATGGCGAAAGTTTAAAAAAATGCCAAATTACCTCGCCATATAAACTGAAACAATTTAAAACAACCATAAAGAAACTGAATGAATGACGAGACGTCTTAATATTGTGTGTCTGTGTTGCTATAGGCAACCAAGAAGAGAAATTTTGGATCTGATTACTGGACATAGAAGATAAAATTCGTTTTAATACTTTGAAAATAAAATTTGAATTTAAAATGAAGAAATGAAATTATTTTTGATTTTCCAATATTTCAAAATTTAAACGAACTTATTATCTGAAATTTTTTATTTTTTTAAAGATGTTATTTGAATAAAAATGTTGCACTAAAATCAAATTTACTTAAGTTATTATAAATTTATGATTTATGAAGAGTTGTAGGGCTAATTGCTTTCACACCTCAGTTCAAGTCTTTCAGGTAAGGAAGAGAAAAAAGAGATCCTGCAAAATATTTGGGACATGATTCTGATGCGCAATCAGAAGGTTTTATAAAATTCATGGTATTTCTTTTCGATGAAATTGAAATATATATATAACACGGCAAAAGCCGGAAGTCCGGCCAAATCGCGAATTGGCCGGACTTTTGACAAAGTCTGAAATTTTCTTGATTTCGGGAATTGGCCGACCAGATCGCGAAGTGGCCACGTTGTTCTGGCCAAAGTGCGAAATAATTGAAACGATCAGTGAATATTTTACTTTCGCAGCCTTCTATAATTATATAAATAATTCTTATAAATCTTCTAATTTAAAAATATGAAAAATAGAAGTTTTTAAATTGTCTATTAAATAATCATTAATTTAATAATCATTATTAAATTGTATATTTAATTGTCTAGTCATACATACACCAAAGGTCTAGTCATACTAGGTCTATTTAAGCGCCACTTCCCGGTATACATTTGCCCGGTATATCCTACACTGATGTTTTTTTAAGGTTCAGTGACACTGCCCGATATACATTTGCCCGGCATATCCTACACTGATGTTTTTTAAGGTTCAGTGACACTGCGTGGTATACATTTGCCCGGTATATCCTACACTGATGTTTTTTTAAGGTTCAGTGACACTTCCCGGTATACATTTGCCCGGTATATCCTACACTGATGTTTTTTTAAGGTTCAGTGACACTGCACGGTATACATTTGCCCGGTATATCCTACTCTGATGTTTTTTTAAGGTTCAGTGACACTGCCCGGTATACATTTGCCCGGTATATCCTACACTGATGTTTTTTAAGGTTCAGTGCCACTGCCCGGTATGCATTTGCCCGGTATTTACCTTCGAATCTATCGTCAGTAAGTATTAAAATATGGAATAAATGTAATCGATCGTCAGGTATCCTAAAGGTATCCACATACCGGGTGGTACGGTGGACACAATTTTTTAATATTTGTTTTATTAAGAAGTTTATTTGCTAATATTGCCCCTTTTATTTTCATTTTTAATTTAAAAATATAAATCTTCTAACTTAAAAATATAAAAAAAATAGACAAGTTTTTAAATAAAAATTTACACACACGTGTGTGTGTGTGTTACGGACATTGGCCGTAACACACACACACACACGCACGCACTCACGCACGCACGCACGCACGCACGCACGCACACACACAGAGATATATGTATATAATAGCAAATTTTACTTGCATTTTTATTTTATTGTTAAAGGTCATTTCATTCTGACAAATATTTTGGTTACATGTTTTTCTTAAATAAAAAGGATTTGCAAATAGCATCCCTATGTATAAATTCCGAAACTGACTTTTGCAAACATGTTTTTTCCCTAAGCTCTTCGATTGCGATCAGTTACGTATTTATCACCAAATATGGTAACTAAAGTTTCTTTGTTTTATTTATTTTAAGACTTATTACTTTGTTAAGACTTATTTTACTAATCTCATTATCACTACCGACATCTTATACGATAGCGTCATTTTAAGTAGAGTTCGTAAGGTCCTTAAAAAGTTAAAAATGTGGGGGCCAAACTAAAAAGATGTATTTTATTATGTTTATATTCACCACAACATTCAATATTTATATTTAAAAAATTTAATTTAAATCTTTGAAAGAATTGAAATTCATCAGAAGTTGGAGCCAATTTTACTTAGAGTTTATCGTTGTATTTTGCAGTTGTAGATTATTTAGAGATTTGCTAATTTTAAATTGAATTTTACTAGTTTTAATTGTTGAATTAGAGAAAATAATGAGATCCCTCTACCCTTAACTATTTCCAGCATTTATGCAAACAAATCCTTTCATTGGTATTTTTTTATTTTCTGAAATTATTAGGAGATGGACGCAGAAATTATAGATGAAAAAATAGCTTAGCAACAAAATTTAAAAATTAAAACTGTTGGTAGGAACTATTCAACCCACCGCTTTATATAAGGTAAAAATGTTTAATAAGAGAAATTATCTAAAACTTAAATGCATATGTGTTGGATAACTCTTTTAAGTTTTACTGAGTTAAATTAATAATTTAACTTTTTGATCAATAAGTCAGTGACATTCTTTGGTTAAATAATCTGTGGCTTAATAAATAGAAAACTATAAATAGAATCAAAATGTTTGAATTTCTTCCTATAGGATTTAAGGGGATACCTTTTAAGCATTTTGAGCATTGCAAATATTGTAAAGCATAAATTAGCTGAATGCCATAAAGTTTCTCCTTTTTAAATAAAAAATTATATAAAGCAAATAAATATTTTGTAAATTTATATTTTGATTATTTAATATAAACAATTTATTTAGTGTAGTATAGCAAGCTTTTATGTATTCTTTCCTATCAGTTCTTTTATTTCAGTTGCTTTGCAGCAGTTTCTTTTTACAAAAACTAATCAATTTTATCATCGAATTTTAAATTGAGGGGGGGGGAGTATTTAGAGGATAAACTAACTAAGAAATTGTGTTAAATTATTTTTTTATGATTCGCTGAAGTATTGTTAGAGATTCGCTCTCTGAAAGAATGAGTTCAAACTTTTAAAAAAATTAATTTCTTGAATTATGTTGATGTATGTAAATTGTAAAAAATATAAAAAATGCCAATATTTTGACTCAAATAAAAAATATTACAGCGAATCATAGAGTTTAAAATAGCAAGGTTAGAGAATTAAAAAAAGAAGTTGAAAGATAATAATTCATAATGATTTAGTTTTTGGCTGCTTACTAGGGTCTTCGTTTTTGCTTCATCATCGGAAAACTAATGGCCAATGTAAATAACCATTTAAAAAATACACATGCTTTATAACATTTGTAAAATAGCAAGTATTTTTCCGAATTAGAATTTTTAAAGAAGTTAGCTGCCTTCGAATATAAGAGTTTACTCCTGAAACTACTGATCATGCATGAAAAGACATGATTTCCGAATGATACTAAGTAGACTTGGTTTCTAGTAAAACGAATGGATATTATTTACATACTCATTTAGTTAGTTTATTAAAAATATAATTTAAGAAATTAAAAGAAAAGAAAATTTTGATTTATAATACCCCAAATTAAACAAGAGTAAAGTTTTCAACTCTGACATTCTTTTCATGAGATAACTTCTTTTGCCGACGATTTTGTCAGTTTTTTATTATTAATTAAAGTCAGCTTACGCATTCTTGTAATTTTTACATTTTATATTTGAAATTTTAAAGTTGAATGACATGCATGAAATGTCCCCTATTTCAAAGAGTCAAAGTTAAATAGTTGCAAGGCCGATTGTTTCGAAAAGAATTAACTACTTCGGTGCAATGAAACAATTATCAAAGAATTAATAATATTCTTGTTTCTTTATTACGAAATATTAGATCCAAATTTGCATTCATTATTTCTTCAAAACGTGTATTAAAACTATTATTATAGGTTATTTAAGTAGAGAAAAGTAGAAAATGTTAGAAAAAGAACAATTTTTGTGATGATGATTCTAAAAATAGCACGTTTTTCGAATCTTTTTAAAATTTTTTATTTCAGTAGTTGTTTAACGAAACAAGGCATATCAAACATTTTCCTGATATGGCAATATTTTTTTGAACTGTGCAAAAGTTGAGAAATAATATAAACAACTTTTTAAGCAGATATTTTCAACTTTTTAAAAGAAAAGGGTAACTTTCTTTAAGTTAGCGGGCAAGAATAACTTTGAACATCAAAATAAAATTTTATGTCCATATTTTTTTGTTCATTTAAAAAAAAAAAAAAAAAACAATCTGTTGTATGTTTTCTGTGCTCACATAAGCATTTACTTTTCATTACTCAAATAAACAATAAGCAATAAAAAAAAGAAAATTAATAATTTATCTTCATTTTTCGTAAACAATAGTATTCTTGGTAAATAGTCAGCTGTTCTGCATCGAATGATATTGTGTGTGATCGGCAGATTATTTTTTATTTCTTAACAAGATTTAATTCTCAGATAGCTGGCAATAATTCTAAGTTTTCTTTCAAAAAGAACTTAGCAATAATTTAAAAAGTAATTTTATTTTAAAGAAAAACATAAATTTAAATACTAAAACGATTGATTAGTATAGTATTGGAAAATAGTATAGATGGCAGCATAAAAAATAAGATTTTGCGTTAAAATTTAATTAAAAAGTAGGAAAAATAATTCTGCGAAACAAGCGCAGACAGATAATTTACAAATTTATTTTAAGATTAAGGCGATATATAAGATATAAAGAAGTTTTAAGATCATTAAAATTGCTGACTACGCATTTTTATTAATATTTATAAAATATATATTCAAGAAATTGATAAATATATTATTCCAAATCACTGCATGCGTATGTATATTATTGACATTGTTCCAGTTATTGAAAGACAAGATAAAAAATAAAAAAAAATTATCACATTAAGTAAGCACTATCTGGTGTATAATCATATTCTATCAGAAGCACTCTTTTATAAAACTAGACATTCGTTGAATAAAGTGTTTTTTATTCAAAATGTTTTATTCAAATTTTTTTACTAAATTGCAAATAAATTTTTAGACGACTAAAAAAGAAACATCGTATTTTATAGTTTTAAAAAAATAAAAATAAAAATATTAGCAAACGATTATTAGCGAAAAAAATATGAATGAAATTTTACGCTACGCGCGCGAAGTCAAGTTCCTCGCAAGTTAATCACATTTTAATATTAATCGCCCAATTTAATTATTTCTTTATTGTCGCCAAATTATTTTTTTAAAAATAATTAATTTTAATTTTTCTCAGCTTCTAATAAATAAAAACAGTTGAAACTTTAGATTTTTCAATTGAAAAATATGTAGATTAATATGGTATAAAAAAATTCATACCTTATAATTCAAAATTTTTTTATCCTCAATGTAATTAAATAATAAAAAATAATTAATAATTATTAAAAGTTATTTTTTTCCTGAAATTATCTTTGGGTAAATGAGTTCTATGAGTGGTTGCAATTTTCTTTGAATTGCTTTATTAGTTTTAAAAATATGACTAAAAACGTAAAAAGAGAAATTAACATTAAGGGGTACGAACTTTGGATCGCTCTCCTGACCAAACTATGGGGATCTTATTTTCCAGATTGCGGCTACCCCCTATACTTTGAAGGTTAAGAATCCAAATATGTAAAAAAAAATATATATGTTTATTCAGAGAAAGTACGTTTTTGTGTCTGATTTCGTAACTTAATTAATAGTTAGCACTAATTAATTAGCATATTTGAGGTCACCCCCAGGAACCATTAAGATTGACACTTAGTTTCTGAAAATCCGATCATTAGAACGAAAGTTATTCAGGGTGATTCGTTTTTTTTTTTTGCGGACTGTACAGCATCGCATAGATAAGTTTCAAAAGGTTGTTGTGGCAAGAAGCCAATAGATGGCAGCTTCATGAGCCTGTAGAAGGCCTTGTATGCAGCACTGATAGTTACAACATTTCAAAACTAAATTTAAATTATTTTCTTTGTCACAGTAATTGTTATTTGTTTATTTATTAATTTTATGTTTATTTATTAATTTTATGTTTATTTATTAATTCAATGTTTATTTATATTATTTGTAATTTATCTTATTAACTGCACAACTTTCCTTTATTAACTGTAACCACTGTAGATTGATAATTGATAAAAATAAGTTTTTGAGAAAGCACGTATGTTGTTACACTATGTAAGATCTAATTAATTATAATGCTTGAAATTAAATAACTGAAACCTTCAATAAATGTGCTAATGGAGTCAGAATAAGTGTATTTATTTATTGTCAATGAAAGTCTAGAACATTGGTGACTTCGGTCAATAAACACGCTCAGTCAGTAAACACGTGAACTTAGCGAAAACATGACTGAAAAAAGAGCGGAAGCAAGTGCTGTTAGCATCAAAATACCGCCATTCTGGGTTGAAAGACCAGAAATGTGTTTTTTTCAAGTGGAAGCTCAATTCCGGATTGCTGGCTTTGTAGCCGAAGAAACAAAATTTAATTACCTCGTGGTGCAGTTGGAACCACGCTTTATCGAAAACATATGGGACATAATCAAAGATGCAATCAAGTACACCGCAGCGAAAGAAAGACTTTTGTCTACATTCACAGAGAGTGAAAATTGAAAGACTGCTGACCGGAATGGAGCTTGGTGATATGGCGCCAAGCCAACTTCTACGCCAAATGAGATCCCTTGCTGGAAGTGAAGTTATTTCCGATAAAGTGCCTCATACATTTTGGATGGTTAAAATGCCGGATAGCATAAAAAGCATATTAGCTGTGAGCGATGATTCCTTGAAATTAGAAAAACTTGCTGAAATGGCAGATAAGATTGCGGAAATCAGTCCACGAACTCATAACATAGCGGAAGTGCAAGAAACGCCTACTGTTATGCAGTCACTTTTGGAAAATATTACCAGCCTTGAGCATCAGGTTGTAAGCCTGAAATAGGAGAGAAATGCTCGCGGATTTGTGAGGACTCAGAATCGTCACAGAAGTCGAAGCAAATCAGGTCAAAGATTTGATCCTAAAGGCAAGTTTTGTTATTTCCATTATAAATTAAGTAACAAATGTTTCCCCAACAAATGTGTACAGCCCTGTAGTTGGAAGGTGCCGGAAAACGAGCCTCAGCAGTAGACTCAGCGGCAAGTCCTACTGCCACAGTGTATGGCCATAAATTTAGGTTATTTGTCAAAGATAAAACGAGTGGTTGTCAATTTCTGGTAGATAGTGGTGCAGATGTGTCTATTATTCCATCAACAAATAGAGACATTAAAAATTCTGATTTTAAGTTATATGCAGCAAATGGTACAGAGATACCTACTTTTGGTATTAAGATGCTCAATTTAAATTTTTTAAGTAATATTTAATTTTTAAATAATATTTAATTGCTGATAAATGTTCATAATAAAAAATTAATAGATGGTGTTACTAACCTATCAGTCACAGGAGAAGTTACAGCTATACAAGAAGGAAATACTTTAAGCACTGTAAATAAAACATCTAAATATTTTGATTTATTAACCAAGTATCCTGATATAACCAAACCTAATTTGGTTAAAAAAGTCGCGAAACATGAAATAAAGCACCAGATAACCACAACAGGTCAACCTACATTTTCAAAAGCAAGACAACTGGATCCTGAGAAACTCAAGCTTTCTAAACAGGAGTTTCAATATATGTTGGACAAGGATATCATTCGTCCATCAAAATCTCAATGAGCAAGTCCTTTGCATCTGGTAAATAAAAAAGATGGAACATTAAGACCATGCGGTGATTATCGCCGACTAAATACACATATCATCCCTGACAGATACCCTATCCCAAGAATTGATGATTTTCATTTCATTTTGAAAGATAAAATCATATTTTCTAAAATTGATCTTGTGAAAGCGTACTTTCAAATACCAATTGCTGAAGAGGATAAAGCGAAAACTGCTATAACAACACCATTTGGACTCTACGAATTCAACGTCATGAGTTTCGGCCTGCGAAATGCTCCATCTACCTTTCAGCGGTTTATAACTGAAGTTTTGCGTGGATTAGATTTTGTCTTCCCATACTTGGATGACCTTCTAATAGCCTCATCATCACCAGAAGATCACAGACTACATCTTTCCCTAGTATTTGAACGTTTACAGAAATATGGACTTTGCATAAATTTAGCTAAGTCAGTCATGGGTGTTGACCAAGTTGAATATTTGGGATAGCTCATTACTGCAAATGGCTCTCAGCCTCTTCCAGAAAAAGTTCAAGCCATAACTGATTACAAACTACCACAAACGATAAAGGAACTTAGAACATTTCTGGGAATGATAAATTTCTTTAGACGTTACTTAAAAAAGGCAGCAGAAACACAAGCACCTCTACACGAAATGTTAAAGGGTGCAAAGAAGAATGACCGACGGCCTGTGCCATGGACAGATGAAACCATACAGTGTTTTGAAAAGTGCAAAACAGATTAGGCTATGCTGGCCTCTTTAGTTTTCCCAAATCTTCACTACCATTATCCTTGTGCACTGATGCTTCAGATGTAGCTGTTGGTGCTGTATTGCAACAACTAGAAGATGGTGATTGGAGACCAATTTCTTCTTATTCGAAAAAACTCAACGACACACAAAAAGGGTATAGTACCTATGATCGAGAGTTATTAGGCATATATCTGGCTGTGAAAAAATTTAAATATCTTATAGAAGGTCGTGATTTTTGTATATACACGGATCACAAACCAATAACATTTGCATATAAGCAAAAAAATGAAAAAGCCTCTCCCAGACAGCAACGCCAATTGCAGTACATCTCTGAATTCACTACAGACATTCGTCATATTGAAGGCAGTAAAAATTTAGTTGCTGATGCCCTATCAAAATTAGAAGCAGTGTCAGTCATCGATTATGACGCCATAGCTGATGCACAAGTAGATAATGCTGAATTGCAAAAATTGATGATTGATAATGTTTCACTTATATTTAAAGGATGTATTTTGCCACCAGGAAAAACTCTTTGGTGTGATAGTTCTACACTGAATATAAGACCTTTAATCCCAGAGAAGTTTCGAAAACAAATGTTTAATCAAATTCATGGGTTATCGCACCCTGGTATCAAAGCAACTGTGGCACAAATGACGAAAAAATTCATATGGCCTGATATGACTAAAGAAATTCGAGAATGGGCTAAGACATGTATCCAATGTCAAAAAGTAAAGATCCACAGGCATACCAAGTCTCAATTTTCTGAATATCAAGAACCAGATGCCAGATTTAGTATGGTACATATAGATTTAATAGGTCCTGTACCTCCTTCAGAAGGTAAGATGTACTGTGTGACATGTATAGATAGGTATACCTGTTGGATGAAGGCTTTCCCTATACCAGACATAACAGCGGACATTGTCAGCAGAGCCTTTTGCGAAAACTGGATAACCCGTTTTGGTGTGTCTACACAAATAATAACAGATCAAGGGAGGCAATTTGAATCACAACTGTTTAGAAGTTAACCTGTGATATGTGGTGCTTAAGTACAGCATACAACACCATATCACCCACAGAGTAATGGAAAGGTGGAACGTTTTCACAGAACTTTAAAAACAGCCATAAAGGCCCATTCCAACATCCGATGGACAGAAAGCTTACCTACAGTGCTCTTAGGGTTGAGAACGGTTGTTAGACCAGATACCAATTTTTCTATAGCCGAAATGGTCTATGGTACACATATTAAAGTACCTGGGGGAATTTTTTACCCCGCCAGAGCAGTACATGGACCCTGAAACTTTCGTAACAAGATTACAGCGTTTCATGGACCAACTTCGACCAGCCAAATCACCTGTTATTACTTCACAAAAAGTATTTGTTCACAAAGATTTTAAATTGTGTACACATGTATTTGTTAGGGTTGATAGAGTAAAGCAAGGTTTGGAACCTGCATATGAAGGACCCTTCTCTGTTGTGGAGAAATACGATAAGTATTTCTCAGTGTTAATTAAAGGAAAAAATGTAAATATTTCAATCGATAGGCTAGAGCCAGCCTATTTGTTAGCAGAAAAAGAACCACCGTATACAAATAACGAACCTGACAAAAACTCTCATAATGTACATAATAATGACCAAAATTTAATTACTCGTAGAGGTAGAAAAATTCATAAACCTGTAATATTTAAGGATTAATCATGTTCATGTATATCTACTCCAAATTTAATTAAGTGATATTAGTAAGTCACAGTGGCATGTGTGTATATAGTGAATTTTACTTTGTTTCAATTGTTGTAATTTAAGGCGATATCATCCAAATTATGAGAATTTTATTTAAAACTACAATTTAATTTATAGTTATCAATTTTAATTGATTTTTATGTTAACTAATTGAAATATGTGATATATATATAAAAAATAATTTCTTTTAACATTTTTAACCGTCTATTTTAATCTTCTAACTTAAAAATATAAAAAAAATAGACAAGTTTTTAAATAAAAATTTACACACACGTGTGTGTGTGTGTTACGGACATTGGCCGTAACACACACACACACACGCACGCACTCACGCACGCACGCACGCACGCACGCACGCACGCACACACACAGAGATATATGTATATAATAGCAAATTTTACTTGCATTTTTATTTTATTGTTAAAGGTCATTTCATTCTGACAAATATTTTGGTTACATGTTTTTCTTAAATAAAAAGGATTTGCAAATAGCATCCCTATGTATAAATTCCGAAACTGACTTTTGCAAACATGTTTTTTCCCTAAGCTCTTCGATTGCGATCAGTTACGTATTTATCACCAAATATGGTAACTAAAGTTTCTTTGTTTTATTTATTTTAAGACTTATTACTTTGTTAAGACTTATTTTACTAATCTCATTATCACTACCGACATCTTATACGATAGCGTCATTTTAAGTAGAGTTCGTAAGGTCCTTAAAAAGTTAAAAATGTGGGGGCCAAACTAAAAAGATGTATTTTATTATGTTTATATTCACCACAACATTCAATATTTATATTTAAAAAATTTAATTTAAATCTTTGAAAGAATTGAAATTCATCAGAAGTTGGAGCCAATTTTACTTAGAGTTTATCGTTGTATTTTGCAGTTGTAGATTATTTAGAGATTTGCTAATTTTAAATTGAATTTTACTAGTTTTAATTGTTGAATTAGAGAAAATAATGAGATCCCTCTACCCTTAACTATTTCCAGCATTTATGCAAACAAATCCTTTCATTGGTATTTTTTTATTTTCTGAAATTATTAGGAGATGGACGCAGAAATTATAGATGAAAAAATAGCTTAGCAACAAAATTTAAAAATTAAAACTGTTGGTAGGAACTATTCAACCCACCGCTTTATATAAGGTAAAAATGTTTAATAAGAGAAATTATCTAAAACTTAAATGCATATGTGTTGGATAACTCTTTTAAGTTTTACTGAGTTAAATTAATAATTTAACTTTTTGATCAATAAGTCAGTGACATTCTTTGGTTAAATAATCTGTGGCTTAATAAATAGAAAACTATAAATAGAATCAAAATGTTTGAATTTCTTCCTATAGGATTTAAGGGGATACCTTTTAAGCATTTTGAGCATTGCAAATATTGTAAAGCATAAATTAGCTGAATGCCATAAAGTTTCTCCTTTTTAAATAAAAAATTATATAAAGCAAATAAATATTTTGTAAATTTATATTTTGATTATTTAATATAAACAATTTATTTAGTGTAGTATAGCAAGCTTTTATGTATTCTTTCCTATCAGTTCTTTTATTTCAGTTGCTTTGCAGCAGTTTCTTTTTACAAAAACTAATCAATTTTATCATCGAATTTTAAATTGAGGGGGGGGGAGTATTTAGAGGATAAACTAACTAAGAAATTGTGTTAAATTATTTTTTTATGATTCGCTGAAGTATTGTTAGAGATTCGCTCTCTGAAAGAATGAGTTCAAACTTTTAAAAAAATTAATTTCTTGAATTATGTTGATGTATGTAAATTGTAAAAAATATAAAAAATGCCAATATTTTGACTCAAATAAAAAATATTACAGCGAATCATAGAGTTTAAAATAGCAAGGTTAGAGAATTAAAAAAAGAAGTTGAAAGATAATAATTCATAATGATTTAGTTTTTGGCTGCTTACTAGGGTCTTCGTTTTTGCTTCATCATCGGAAAACTAATGGCCAATGTAAATAACCATTTAAAAAATACACATGCTTTATAACATTTGTAAAATAGCAAGTATTTTTCCGAATTAGAATTTTTAAAGAAGTTAGCTGCCTTCGAATATAAGAGTTTACTCCTGAAACTACTGATCATGCATGAAAAGACATGATTTCCGAATGATACTAAGTAGACTTGGTTTCTAGTAAAACGAATGGATATTATTTACATACTCATTTAGTTAGTTTATTAAAAATATAATTTAAGAAATTAAAAGAAAAGAAAATTTTGATTTATAATACCCCAAATTAAACAAGAGTAAAGTTTTCAACTCTGACATTCTTTTCATGAGATAACTTCTTTTGCCGACGATTTTGTCAGTTTTTTATTATTAATTAAAGTCAGCTTACGCATTCTTGTAATTTTTACATTTTATATTTGAAATTTTAAAGTTGAATGACATGCATGAAATGTCCCCTATTTCAAAGAGTCAAAGTTAAATAGTTGCAAGGCCGATTGTTTCGAAAAGAATTAACTACTTCGGTGCAATGAAACAATTATCAAAGAATTAATAATATTCTTGTTTCTTTATTACGAAATATTAGATCCAAATTTGCATTCATTATTTCTTCAAAACGTGTATTAAAACTATTATTATAGGTTATTTAAGTAGAGAAAAGTAGAAAATGTTAGAAAAAGAACAATTTTTGTGATGATGATTCTAAAAATAGCACGTTTTTCGAATCTTTTTAAAATTTTTTATTTCAGTAGTTGTTTAACGAAACAAGGCATATCAAACATTTTCCTGATATGGCAATATTTTTTTGAACTGTGCAAAAGTTGAGAAATAATATAAACAACTTTTTAAGCAGATATTTTCAACTTTTTAAAAGAAAAGGGTAACTTTCTTTAAGTTAGCGGGCAAGAATAACTTTGAACATCAAAATAAAATTTTATGTCCATAGTTTTTTGTTCATTTAAAAAAAAAAAAAAAAAACAATCTGTTGTATGTTTTCTGTGCTCACATAAGCATTTACTTTTCATTACTCAAATAAACAATAAGCAATAAAAAAAAGAAAATTAATAATTTATCTTCATTTTTCGTAAACAATAGTATTCTTGGTAAATAGTCAGCTGTTCTGCATCGAATGATATTGTGTGTGATCGGCAGATTATTTTTTATTTCTTAACAAGATTTAATTCTCAGATAGCTGGCAATAATTCTAAGTTTTCTTTCAAAAAGAACTTAGCAATAATTTAAAAAGTAATTTTATTTTAAAGAAAAACATAAATTTAAATACTAAAACGATTGATTAGTATATTATTGGAAAATAGTATAGATGGCAGCATAAAAAATAAGATTTTGCGTTAAAATTTAATTAAAAAGTAGGAAAAATAATTCTGCGAAACAAGCGCAGACAGATAATTTACAAATTTATTTTAAGATTAAGGCGATATATAAGATATAAAGAAGTTTTAAGATCATTAAAATTGCTGACTACGCATTTTTATTAATATTTATAAAATATATATTCAAGAAATTGATAAATATATTATTCCAAATCACTGCATGCGTATGTATATTATTGACATTGTTCCAGTTATTGAAAGACAAGATAAAAAATAAAAAAAAATTATCACATTAAGTAAGCACTATCTGGTGTATAATCATATTCTATCAGAAGCACTCTTTTATAAAACTAGACATTCGTTGAATAAAGTGTTTTTTATTCAAAATGTTTTATTCAAATTTTTTTACTAAATTGCAAATAAATTTTTAGACGACTAAAAAAGAAACATCGTATTTTATAGTTTTAAAAAAATAAAAATAAAAATATTAGCAAACGATTATTAGCGAAAAAAATATGAATGAAATTTTACGCTACGCGCGCGAAGTCAAGTTCCTCGCAAGTTAATCACATTTTAATATTAATCGCCCAATTTAATTATTTCTTTATTGTCGCCAAATTATTTTTTTAAAAATAATTAATTTTAATTTTTCTCAGCTTCTAATAAATAAAAACAGTTGAAACTTTAGATTTTTCAATTGAAAAATATGTAGATTAATATGGTATAAAAAAATTCATACCTTATAATTCAAAATTTTTTTATCCTCAATGTAATTAAATAATAAAAAATAATTAATAATTATTAAAAGTTATTTTTTTCCTGAAATTATCTTTGGGTAAATGAGTTCTATGAGTGGTTGCAATTTTCTTTGAATTGCTTTATTAGTTTTAAAAATATGACTAAAAACGTAAAAAGAGAAATTAACATTAAGGGGTACGAACTTTGGATCGCTCTCCTGACCAAACTATGGGGATCTTATTTTCCAGATTGCGGCTACCCCCTATACTTTGAAGGTTAAGAATCCAAATATGTAAAAAAAAATATATATGTTTATTCAGAGAAAGTACGTTTTTGTGTCTGATTTCGTAACTTAATTAATAGTTAGCACTAATTAATTAGCATATTTGAGGTCACCCCCAGGAACCATTAAGATTGACACTTAGTTTCTGAAAATCCGATCATTAGAACGAAAGTTATTCAGGGTGATTCGTTTTTTTTTTTTGCGGACTGTACAGCATCGCATAGATAAGTTTCAAAAGGTTGTTGTGGCAAGAAGCCAATAGATGGCAGCTTCATGAGCCTGTAGAAGGCCTTGTATGCAGCACTGATAGTTACAACATTTCAAAACTAAATTTAAATTATTTTCTTTGTCACAGTAATTGTTATTTGTTTATTTATTAATTTTATGTTTATTTATTAATTTTATGTTTATTTATTAATTCAATGTTTATTTATATTATTTGTAATTTATCTTATTAACTGCACAACTTTCCTTTATTAACTGTAACCACTGTAGATTGATAATTGATAAAAATAAGTTTTTGAGAAAGCACGTATGTTGTTACACTATGTAAGATCTAATTAATTATAATGCTTGAAATTAAATAACTGAAACCTTCAATAAATGTGCTAATGGAGTCAGAATAAGTGTATTTATTTATTGTCAATGAAAGTCTAGAACATTGGTGACTTCGGTCAATAAACACGCTCAGTCAGTAAACACGTGAACTTAGCGAAAACATGACTGAAAAAAGAGCGGAAGCAAGTGCTGTTAGCATCAAAATACCGCCATTCTGGGTTGAAAGACCAGAAATGTGTTTTTTTCAAGTGGAAGCTCAATTCCGGATTGCTGGCTTTGTAGCCGAAGAAACAAAATTTAATTACCTCGTGGTGCAGTTGGAACCACGCTTTATCGAAAACATATGGGACATAATCAAAGATGCAATCAAGTACACCGCAGCGAAAGAAAGACTTTTGTCTACATTCACAGAGAGTGAAAATTGAAAGACTGCTGACCGGAATGGAGCTTGGTGATATGGCGCCAAGCCAACTTCTACGCCAAATGAGATCCCTTGCTGGAAGTGAAGTTATTTCCGATAAAGTGCCTCATACATTTTGGATGGTTAAAATGCCGGATAGCATAAAAAGCATATTAGCTGTGAGCGATGATTCCTTGAAATTAGAAAAACTTGCTGAAATGGCAGATAAGATTGCGGAAATCAGTCCACGAACTCATAACATAGCGGAAGTGCAAGAAACGCCTACTGTTATGCAGTCACTTTTGGAAAATATTACCAGCCTTGAGCATCAGGTTGTAAGCCTGAAATAGGAGAGAAATGCTCGCGGATTTGTGAGGACTCAGAATCGTCACAGAAGTCGAAGCAAATCAGGTCAAAGATTTGATCCTAAAGGCAAGTTTTGTTATTTCCATTATAAATTAAGTAACAAATGTTTCCCCAACAAATGTGTACAGCCCTGTAGTTGGAAGGTGCCGGAAAACGAGCCTCAGCAGTAGACTCAGCGGCAAGTCCTACTGCCACAGTGTATGGCCATAAATTTAGGTTATTTGTCAAAGATAAAACGAGTGGTTGTCAATTTCTGGTAGATAGTGGTGCAGATGTGTCTATTATTCCATCAACAAATAGAGACATTAAAAATTCTGATTTTAAGTTATATGCAGCAAATGGTACAGAGATACCTACTTTTGGTATTAAGATGCTCAATTTAAATTTTTTAAGTAATATTTAATTTTTAAATAATATTTAATTGCTGATAAATGTTCATAATAAAAAATTAATAGATGGTGTTACTAACCTATCAGTCACAGGAGAAGTTACAGCTATACAAGAAGGAAATACTTTAAGCACTGTAAATAAAACATCTAAATATTTTGATTTATTAACCAAGTATCCTGATATAACCAAACCTAATTTGGTTAAAAAAGTCGCGAAACATGAAATAAAGCACCAGATAACCACAACAGGTCAACCTACATTTTCAAAAGCAAGACAACTGGATCCTGAGAAACTCAAGCTTTCTAAACAGGAGTTTCAATATATGTTGGACAAGGATATCATTCGTCCATCAAAATCTCAATGAGCAAGTCCTTTGCATCTGGTAAATAAAAAAGATGGAACATTAAGACCATGCGGTGATTATCGCCGACTAAATACACATATCATCCCTGACAGATACCCTATCCCAAGAATTGATGATTTTCATTTCATTTTGAAAGATAAAATCATATTTTCTAAAATTGATCTTGTGAAAGCGTACTTTCAAATACCAATTGCTGAAGAGGATAAAGCGAAAACTGCTATAACAACACCATTTGGACTCTACGAATTCAACGTCATGAGTTTCGGCCTGCGAAATGCTCCATCTACCTTTCAGCGGTTTATAACTGAAGTTTTGCGTGGATTAGATTTTGTCTTCCCATACTTGGATGACCTTCTAATAGCCTCATCATCACCAGAAGATCACAGACTACATCTTTCCCTAGTATTTGAACGTTTACAGAAATATGGACTTTGCATAAATTTAGCTAAGTCAGTCATGGGTGTTGACCAAGTTGAATATTTGGGATAGCTCATTACTGCAAATGGCTCTCAGCCTCTTCCAGAAAAAGTTCAAGCCATAACTGATTACAAACTACCACAAACGATAAAGGAACTTAGAACATTTCTGGGAATGATAAATTTCTTTAGACGTTACTTAAAAAAGGCAGCAGAAACACAAGCACCTCTACACGAAATGTTAAAGGGTGCAAAGAAGAATGACCGACGGCCTGTGCCATGGACAGATGAAACCATACAGTGTTTTGAAAAGTGCAAAACAGATTAGGCTATGCTGGCCTCTTTAGTTTTCCCAAATCTTCACTACCATTATCCTTGTGCACTGATGCTTCAGATGTAGCTGTTGGTGCTGTATTGCAACAACTAGAAGATGGTGATTGGAGACCAATTTCTTCTTATTCGAAAAAACTCAACGACACACAAAAAGGGTATAGTACCTATGATCGAGAGTTATTAGGCATATATCTGGCTGTGAAAAAATTTAAATATCTTATAGAAGGTCGTGATTTTTGTATATACACGGATCACAAACCAATAACATTTGCATATAAGCAAAAAAATGAAAAAGCCTCTCCCAGACAGCAACGCCAATTGCAGTACATCTCTGAATTCACTACAGACATTCGTCATATTGAAGGCAGTAAAAATTTAGTTGCTGATGCCCTATCAAAATTAGAAGCAGTGTCAGTCATCGATTATGACGCCATAGCTGATGCACAAGTAGATAATGCTGAATTGCAAAAATTGATGATTGATAATGTTTCACTTATATTTAAAGGATGTATTTTGCCACCAGGAAAAACTCTTTGGTGTGATAGTTCTACACTGAATATAAGACCTTTAATCCCAGAGAAGTTTCGAAAACAAATGTTTAATCAAATTCATGGGTTATCGCACCCTGGTATCAAAGCAACTGTGGCACAAATGACGAAAAAATTCATATGGCCTGATATGACTAAAGAAATTCGAGAATGGGCTAAGACATGTATCCAATGTCAAAAAGTAAAGATCCACAGGCATACCAAGTCTCAATTTTCTGAATATCAAGAACCAGATGCCAGATTTAGTATGGTACATATAGATTTAATAGGTCCTGTACCTCCTTCAGAAGGTAAGATGTACTGTGTGACATGTATAGATAGGTATACCTGTTGGATGAAGGCTTTCCCTATACCAGACATAACAGCGGACATTGTCAGCAGAGCCTTTTGCGAAAACTGGATAACCCGTTTTGGTGTGTCTACACAAATAATAACAGATCAAGGGAGGCAATTTGAATCACAACTGTTTAGAAGTTAACCTGTGATATGTGGTGCTTAAGTACAGCATACAACACCATATCACCCACAGAGTAATGGAAAGGTGGAACGTTTTCACAGAACTTTAAAAACAGCCATAAAGGCCCATTCCAACATCCGATGGACAGAAAGCTTACCTACAGTGCTCTTAGGGTTGAGAACGGTTGTTAGACCAGATACCAATTTTTCTATAGCCGAAATGGTCTATGGTACACATATTAAAGTACCTGGGGGAATTTTTTACCCCGCCAGAGCAGTACATGGACCCTGAAACTTTCGTAACAAGATTACAGCGTTTCATGGACCAACTTCGACCAGCCAAATCACCTGTTATTACTTCACAAAAAGTATTTGTTCACAAAGATTTTAAATTGTGTACACATGTATTTGTTAGGGTTGATAGAGTAAAGCAAGGTTTGGAACCTGCATATGAAGGACCCTTCTCTGTTGTGGAGAAATACGATAAGTATTTCTCAGTGTTAATTAAAGGAAAAAATGTAAATATTTCAATCGATAGGCTAGAGCCAGCCTATTTGTTAGCAGAAAAAGAACCACCGTATACAAATAACGAACCTGACAAAAACTCTCATAATGTACATAATAATGACCAAAATTTAATTACTCGTAGAGGTAGAAAAATTCATAAACCTGTAATATTTAAGGATTAATCATGTTCATGTATATCTACTCCAAATTTAATTAAGTGATATTAGTAAGTCACAGTGGCATGTGTGTATATAGTGAATTTTACTTTGTTTCAATTGTTGTAATTTAAGGCGATATCATCCAAATTATGAGAATTTTATTTAAAACTACAATTTAATTTATAGTTATCAATTTTAATTGATTTTTATGTTAACTAATTGAAATATGTGATATATATATAAAAAATAATTTCTTTTAACATTTTTAACCGTCTATTTTAATCTTCTAACTTAAAAATATAAAAAAAATAGACAAGTTTTTAAATAAAAATTTACACACACGTGTGTGTGTGTGTTACGGACATTGGCCGTAACACACACACACACACGCACGCACTCACGCACGCACGCACGCACGCACGCACGCACGCACACACACAGAGATATATGTATATAATAGCAAATTTTACTTGCATTTTTATTTTATTGTTAAAGGTCATTTCATTCTGACAAATATTTTGGTTACATGTTTTTCTTAAATAAAAAGGATTTGCAAATAGCATCCCTATGTATAAATTCCGAAACTGACTTTTGCAAACATGTTTTTTCCCTAAGCTCTTCGATTGCGATCAGTTACGTATTTATCACCAAATATGGTAACTAAAGTTTCTTTGTTTTATTTATTTTAAGACTTATTACTTTGTTAAGACTTATTTTACTAATCTCATTATCACTACCGACATCTTATACGATAGCGTCATTTTAAGTAGAGTTCGTAAGGTCCTTAAAAAGTTAAAAATGTGGGGGCCAAACTAAAAAGATGTATTTTATTATGTTTATATTCACCACAACATTCAATATTTATATTTAAAAAATTTAATTTAAATCTTTGAAAGAATTGAAATTCATCAGAAGTTGGAGCCAATTTTACTTAGAGTTTATCGTTGTATTTTGCAGTTGTAGATTATTTAGAGATTTGCTAATTTTAAATTGAATTTTACTAGTTTTAATTGTTGAATTAGAGAAAATAATGAGATCCCTCTACCCTTAACTATTTCCAGCATTTATGCAAACAAATCCTTTCATTGGTATTTTTTTATTTTCTGAAATTATTAGGAGATGGACGCAGAAATTATAGATGAAAAAATAGCTTAGCAACAAAATTTAAAAATTAAAACTGTTGGTAGGAACTATTCAACCCACCGCTTTATATAAGGTAAAAATGTTTAATAAGAGAAATTATCTAAAACTTAAATGCATATGTGTTGGATAACTCTTTTAAGTTTTACTGAGTTAAATTAATAATTTAACTTTTTGATCAATAAGTCAGTGACATTCTTTGGTTAAATAATCTGTGGCTTAATAAATAGAAAACTATAAATAGAATCAAAATGTTTGAATTTCTTCCTATAGGATTTAAGGGGATACCTTTTAAGCATTTTGAGCATTGCAAATATTGTAAAGCATAAATTAGCTGAATGCCATAAAGTTTCTCCTTTTTAAATAAAAAATTATATAAAGCAAATAAATATTTTGTAAATTTATATTTTGATTATTTAATATAAACAATTTATTTAGTGTAGTATAGCAAGCTTTTATGTATTCTTTCCTATCAGTTCTTTTATTTCAGTTGCTTTGCAGCAGTTTCTTTTTACAAAAACTAATCAATTTTATCATCGAATTTTAAATTGAGGGGGGGGGGAGTATTTAGAGGATAAACTAACTAAGAAATTGTGTTAAATTATTTTTTTATGATTCGCTGAAGTATTGTTAGAGATTCGCTCTCTGAAAGAATGAGTTCAAACTTTTAAAAAAATTAATTTCTTGAATTATGTTGATGTATGTAAATTGTAAAAAATATAAAAAATGCCAATATTTTGACTCAAATAAAAAATATTACAGCGAATCATAGAGTTTAAAATAGCAAGGTTAGAGAATTAAAAAAAGAAGTTGAAAGATAATAATTCATAATGATTTAGTTTTTGGCTGCTTACTAGGGTCTTCGTTTTTGCTTCATCATCGGAAAACTAATGGCCAATGTAAATAACCATTTAAAAAATACACATGCTTTATAACATTTGTAAAATAGCAAGTATTTTTCCGAATTAGAATTTTTAAAGAAGTTAGCTGCCTTCGAATATAAGAGTTTACTCCTGAAACTACTGATCATGCATGAAAAGACATGATTTCCGAATGATACTAAGTAGACTTGGTTTCTAGTAAAACGAATGGATATTATTTACATACTCATTTAGTTAGTTTATTAAAAATATAATTTAAGAAATTAAAAGAAAAGAAAATTTTGATTTATAATACCCCAAATTAAACAAGAGTAAAGTTTTCAACTCTGACATTCTTTTCATGAGATAACTTCTTTTGCCGACGATTTTGTCAGTTTTTTATTATTAATTAAAGTCAGCTTACGCATTCTTGTAATTTTTACATTTTATATTTGAAATTTTAAAGTTGAATGACATGCATGAAATGTCCCCTATTTCAAAGAGTCAAAGTTAAATAGTTGCAAGGCCGATTGTTTCGAAAAGAATTAACTACTTCGGTGCAATGAAACAATTATCAAAGAATTAATAATATTCTTGTTTCTTTATTACGAAATATTAGATCCAAATTTGCATTCATTATTTCTTCAAAACGTGTATTAAAACTATTATTATAGGTTATTTAAGTAGAGAAAAGTAGAAAATGTTAGAAAAAGAACAATTTTTGTGATGATGATTCTAAAAATAGCACGTTTTTCGAATCTTTTTAAAATTTTTTATTTCAGTAGTTGTTTAACGAAACAAGGCATATCAAACATTTTCCTGATATGGCAATATTTTTTTGAACTGTGCAAAAGTTGAGAAATAATATAAACAACTTTTTAAGCAGATATTTTCAACTTTTTAAAAGAAAAGGGTAACTTTCTTTAAGTTAGCGGGCAAGAATAACTTTGAACATCAAAATAAAATTTTATGTCCATAGTTTTTTGTTCATTTAAAAAAAAAAAAAAAAAACAATCTGTTGTATGTTTTCTGTGCTCACATAAGCATTTACTTTTCATTACTCAAATAAACAATAAGCAATAAAAAAAAGAAAATTAATAATTTATCTTCATTTTTCGTAAACAATAGTATTCTTGGTAAATAGTCAGCTGTTCTGCATCGAATGATATTGTGTGTGATCGGCAGATTATTTTTTATTTCTTAACAAGATTTAATTCTCAGATAGCTGGCAATAATTCTAAGTTTTCTTTCAAAAAGAACTTAGCAATAATTTAAAAAGTAATTTTATTTTAAAGAAAAACATAAATTTAAATACTAAAACGATTGATTAGTATATTATTGGAAAATAGTATAGATGGCAGCATAAAAAATAAGATTTTGCGTTAAAATTTAATTAAAAAGTAGGAAAAATAATTCTGCGAAACAAGCGGCGACAGATAATTTACAAATTTATTTTAAGATTAAGGCGATATATAAGATATAAAGAAGTTTTAAGATCATTAAAATTGCTGACTACGCATTTTTATTAATATTTATAAAATATATATTCAAGAAATTGATAAATATATTATTCCAAATCACTGCATGCGTATGTATATTATTGACATTGTTCCAGTTATTGAAAGACAAGATAAAAAATAAAAAAAAATTATCACATTAAGTAAGCACTATCTGGTGTATAATCATATTCTATCAGAAGCACTCTTTTATAAAACTAGACATTCGTTGAATAAAGTGTTTTTTATTCAAAATGTTTTATTCAAATTTTTTTACTAAATTGCAAATAAATTTTTAGACGACTAAAAAAGAAACATCGTATTTTATAGTTTTAAAAAAATAAAAATAAAAATATTAGCAAACGATTATTAGCGAAAAAAATATGAATGAAATTTTACGCTACGCGCGCGAAGTCAAGTTCCTCGCAAGTTAATCACATTTTAATATTAATCGCCCAATTTAATTATTTCTTTATTGTCGCCAAATTATTTTTTTAAAAATAATTAATTTTAATTTTTCTCAGCTTCTAATAAATAAAAACAGTTGAAACTTTAGATTTTTCAATTGAAAAATATGTAGATTAATATGGTATAAAAAAATTCATACCTTATAATTCAAAATTTTTTTATCCTCAATGTAATTAAATAATAAAAAATAATTAATAATTATTAAAAGTTATTTTTTTCCTGAAATTATCTTTGGGTAAATGAGTTCTATGAGTGGTTGCAATTTTCTTTGAATTGCTTTATTAGTTTTAAAAATATGACTAAAAACGTAAAAAGAGAAATTAACATTAAGGGGTACGAACTTTGGATCGCTCTCCTGACCAAACTATGGGGATCTTATTTTCCAGATTGCGGCTACCCCCTATACTTTGAAGGTTAAGAATCCAAATATGTAAAAAAAAATATATATGTTTATTCAGAGAAAGTACGTTTTTGTGTCTGATTTCGTAACTTAATTAATAGTTAGCACTAATTAATTAGCATATTTGAGGTCACCCCCAGGAACCATTAAGATTGACACTTAGTTTCTGAAAATCCGATCATTAGAACGAAAGTTATTCAGGGTGATTCGTTTTTTTTTTTTGCGGACTGTACAGCATCGCATAGATAAGTTTCAAAAGGTTGTTGTGGCAAGAAGCCAATAGATGGCAGCTTCATGAGCCTGTAGAAGGCCTTGTATGCAGCACTGATAGTTACAACATTTCAAAACTAAATTTAAATTATTTTCTTTGTCACAGTAATTGTTATTTGTTTATTTATTAATTTTATGTTTATTTATTAATTTTATGTTTATTTATTAATTCAATGTTTATTTATATTATTTGTAATTTATCTTATTAACTGCACAACTTTCCTTTATTAACTGTAACCACTGTAGATTGATAATTGATAAAAATAAGTTTTTGAGAAAGCACGTATGTTGTTACACTATGTAAGATCTAATTAATTATAATGCTTGAAATTAAATAACTGAAACCTTCAATAAATGTGCTAATGGAGTCAGAATAAGTGTATTTATTTATTGTCAATGAAAGTCTAGAACATTGGTGACTTCGGTCAATAAACACGCTCAGTCAGTAAACACGTGAACTTAGCGAAAACATGACTGAAAAAAGAGCGGAAGCAAGTGCTGTTAGCATCAAAATACCGCCATTATTAAATTTAAATTACTTTCTTTGTCACAGTAATTGTTATTTGTTTATTTATTAATTTTATGTTTATTTATTAATTTAATGTTTATTTATATTATTTGTAAATTATCTTATTATCTGTGCAACTTTCTTTTATTAACTGTAACCACTGTAGGTTGATAATTGATAAAAATAAGTTTTTGAGAAAGCACGCATGTTACTGAATTATGTAAGATCTAATTAATCATAATGCTTAAAGTTATATAACTGAAACCTTCAATAAATGTGCTAATGGAGTCAAAATAAGAGTATTTATTTATTGTCAATGAAAGACTAGAACAAGGTCAATTAAAAATAGTGATCTGTGGAGGTGTTTAAATTCTCGGTGCAAACTTCCCGTCCCTGAAATGACAGAAAAAACATAAAATGGTTAGCATTTAAAAAAAACTTATTCGTGCCTTAAATATTTTTGTACAGTCAGCAAAAAAAAAAAAAGATATCACCCTGAATAATTTTCGTTCTAATGATAGGATTTTCACGAACTAAGTGTCAATCTTAATGGTTCCTGGGGGTGACCTCAAATATGCTAATTAGTTAGTGCTAACTATTAATTAAGTTACGAAATCAGACACAAAAACGTACTTTCTCTGAATAAACATATATTTTTTTTTACATATTTGAATTCCTTATCTTCAAAATATAGGGGGTAGCCGCAATTTGGGAAATGTGGTCCCCATAGTTTGGTCAGGAGAGCGATTCAAAGTTTGGACCCCTTAATGTTAATTTCACTTTTTGCGTTTTCAGTCATATTTTAAACACTAATGAAGCAATTCAAAAAAATATTGCACCAACTCATAAAACGCA
Source organism: Parasteatoda lunata (assembly GCA_949128135.1). Classification (NCBI taxonomy): domain Eukaryota; kingdom Metazoa; phylum Arthropoda; class Arachnida; order Araneae; family Theridiidae; genus Parasteatoda; species Parasteatoda lunata. The sequence goes on from OX421972.1 coordinate 679,438, forward strand.
TTTACCCAAAGATAATTTCATGTAAAAAATAATTTTTAATAATTATTAATTATTTTTTATTATTTAATTAAAGAGAGGATGAAAAAATTTTGAATTATAAGGTATGGATTTTTTTATACCATATTAATCTACATGCTTTTCAATTGAAAAATCTAAAGTTTCAACTGTTTTTATTTATTAGAAGATGAGAAAAATTAAAATTAATTATTTTAAAAAAAATAATTTGGCGACAATGAAAAAATGATTAAATGGGGCGATTAATATTAAAATGTGATAAACTTACGAAGAACTTGATTTAGCGCGCGTGGCGTAAAATTTCATTCATATTTTTTTCGCTAATAATCGTTTGCTAATCTTTTTATTTTTTTAAAACTATAAAATACAATGTTTCTTTTTTAGTCCTCTAAAACTCTATTTGAAATTAAGTAAAGAAATTTGAATAAAACATTTTATTGAATAAAAAACATTTTATTCAACGAATGTCGAGTTTTATAAAAGCATGCTTTTGATAGAATATGATTATACACCAGATTGTGCTTATTTAATTTGATAATTTTTTAGTTTTTTTCTCTCAATAACTGATACAATTACCATAATATACATACGTATGAATAGATTTGGAATAAAATATTTCTCAGTTTCTTGTATATATTTTTTATGAATATTAATAAAAATACGTAGTAAACATATTTAAGCATATCTCACATCATCGCAAATTTCTCAACATCTTATATATCGTGTTAATCTTAAAAGTAATTTTTTAATCACCTGTCCGGAAGTGTTTCGCAGAACTATTTTACCAACTATTTAATTAAATTTTAGCATTTTTAAAAATTTTATTCTTTACCCTACTACATTTATTATTTCTTCATTAATATACTAATCAATTTTTTTAGTACTTTAATTTAGATTTTCTTTAAAGTAAAGTTCCTTTTTACATTATAGTCAAGTTTTTTTTTAAAAGAATTATTGCCTGTTAGTTAAGAATAAAGCTTTGTTAAGAAATTAAAAACACTCCGCTATTTAAAATTATTTAATGCAAAACAGCTGATTATTTACTAAGCATACTATTTTTTTCGAAAAAAGAATATAAATCATTGATTGTCTTTTTTGTTTTGTTTCTTGTGACTTCAACATAGATTATCGAAAATAGTGTCCATGTTTTATAAGTCACTGCAAAGAGTATAAAGATACCGAAAATAAAAAGCTGTCAAATACGTAGCCAAAACTTTTAAGCGTCTTAAAATATCTCAGTATCTTAAATGATTCTTTATGATTCCATGTAGATATTTTTCCGGATAATATACTAAACTATTTTGTTCAATTTTTTACTTTAGCTCGATTCCCAAGATATTATTGTAGTATAATTTGTTATCAGGTACAATGCCTTATTTTGCTTAGCAGGAAACACTAAAAATTGAAATTTGTAAAAAGTTTCCGAAACCGTGCGAATTTTAGAATCATCTGATTTAAAAAAATGCAATAAAAAATACGTAAATTTCCGAACTTATTTTGATTAAAAATAAAAAAATAATAAAAAACGTGGCAAGAAGGCTAACATACTTTTATGAAAACCAGTTTTTCCTATATTTCGTCAAAAGAGGATAAGAATGATATTGCTCCAAGGGACCTACTCAATAATTCTGCTATTTCCAGAATGAAATCTGTTTGATCGAAACATATTTCCTTGAAAATAAAAACGGGGAAAAAATTAACTTTTATTATTTATCTAAGCTTATTCCATTCATTTAATAATAGCGGTATCAAGGTTAAGGATATGTGATGGAAACCCCGTTTACAATTATACTATAAATGCGTTAAATCATGTTGCTTGAATAATTTATTTTAAGCTTATTATTTAATAATTTTAAGAAAGTAAGGGTGTAAAAATAAACTCGATCAAAATACTCCGAAAGTATACCCTAAAATATTTGTAGAATAAACTTTGGAATCTATATATACAAAATACCTTTTCAAACAACTTCGAGTAGAAGGGAAACGCTAACTTGTTTAAAATAGTTGTCCTTGTAACTATTTAATTTCGATTTCTGGTGCTAGGGGACATTCCATTTTCACATTCGACTTTTGAAATTTCAATTGTAAACGGAATTTTTTTATCTCCTTAAATTAAAATGTTAAGGCTTGCAGCAAAAAAAATTGTACTGCATTGATTTTTTTACAAAATAGCGAATTATTATTTTTTTTAATCTAAGAACCTGTGCCTATAACTTAAGTAAAACTTTTTTTAATATCGAGTGAAATAATTTAATATATTGTGTAACTAAATAGATAATCCCAAGAAATTGAATTTTAAATATAAAAACTTCATTGATTTAAAAATTAATAGATGATGATAAAAATAGACATGTTTTGAGCACAATAATAAAAGTCACAAGTTATTCAAGCTTGACAAGTTTTGAGAATGGGTGAATATATTTGAACGCTCGAAACATGTCCACTTTTACTTCCCCCTTCTATATATTTTTTGAAGCCAGTTGAGTTTTTATCATCAATTACACTGTTTTACATTTGGGTCTTGATCATTATTTTGATAAGGATTTTACACTCATTAAAGTAAAAATATGCATTTTCATATTTCAACAGGAATTATGTGGTCTTTAAAAACATAAGAGCATCAATATTGTAAAAGTTATATTTAACTTGGTTTAAAATTAAAATTTTGAGACCAGATATTTTGAGTTAATGAAATTAAATATTTTATATTTTAAGTTTTCGTGTCCCCTTTCAGTATCTTAAGGACCTTACAAGCTCTGTTTAAAAACAGAGTATCATATCAGATATATATAAGAAAACAAAAATGATCATAGTATCAGTATTTGGTGGTAAATGTAGCTTATCGTAATTGAAAAATATGCTGTGCGATATTTTATGTTGAATTTGCGAACGTAAGTTTCTAAATGTATCGAAGCATAAGGATGCTATTAGTAGTTGGATAAAGGGGCTTCAGCATCAGGGATCCGGAGATCCCGCGGGTGTACTCTTGAAGGGGGTTGGGGTGATCCATCAAATTTGACAGCTACTATAGATGAGGGTGTTTTTTAATAATTATTTAATTTTAATAATTATTTTTTAATTAATTATTTTTTAATTAATTTTTCTTTAGTTAATTTTTTTTACTAGTTTTTATGTTGCTTTACCAGCCTCTTAATCATACATGCATGTTATAGCAGGTAGATTCAAGATAAATCAACAATAATCTCGCATTATTCGGCAATGTTTTTCTCCGCTAGAGGCGTTGCACTTTTATTTAGTTTCAAAATTTATCGCTATAGGCTCTGTGATCAACCAATCAGAAAGGAGTATTTAAATGTTATCACTATTTTTCAAACAATGAGCGTATGACGTTCAAAAACCATTTTTAAAAAATTATATATAAATAAATAAATGATATCATGCACATGCTTTTACTCTAATGGAATCATCTATACTAAAAATGTTAAAAAGAGAAATATTAATAATTCTTTATTTAAGTTATTTTAAATATAAATATAGTTGATATAAATGACTGTAATTATTATTATTATTAACCTATTCAGTATAACCTATTATTAACCTGTTCAATAAAAATTACACCCTTTGATAATTAATGCAAAAAAAGTTTCGGAAAAATATAGAGAATTTTCTGAAAAACTAGAAAATTTTTACAAAAATTGCTTTTAATGAAAGAAAACTGTTACATAATTAATTAATCTATGAATTAATTTATCTAATACGCAAATTATAACAGGACAGATGCTTTGGTTTCACCTAATTTTTAGTTTTGCTATTTTGCAAGAGCTCCAACACGCATTAGTATAGATATTTAAGAAATATAAATTTTATTAATTTTCTATAATATCATTTATGAAAAAAATTATTATCTAATTGAAACTAATATATAGCAATATATCTACAGTGTTTATTCAATCATATTTTTAAATACAAGCTTGTTTCATCTTTAAACTTATAATTTATCAACTAGATAGAGAGAAAGAAACATCCATGCCTTGCCCGGGATTCGAACCCAGAACCTTTCTGATGCAAGGACAGTTCCCTGCCCCCTCCACAGGCCGGTCGGCTTATATTAAAATATAAAAGTACTTATTTTTTAATCTCATGAAAAAAACATTTGAATTAATTTTATTTTCTATTAGAAAATGGATAACGACATATTTACATTATATTATCAATTATATATTAAATTTCCTTAAAATTTCAAATGAATTAATTTACATCTAAGAAACATATAATGGGAATTTTGCCGCTTTAAATTCATTTATATTCAAAACACTTTCATTTTGTTATTTAATAATGCAAATAACTTACTTTATTTTCAAATTAAAAGTTAATATTTTAAGCTCGAGTGGGGATCGAACCTACGCGAGTTAAAAAGTATCCATGAGCAGTAGTTGAGCTAAATTTTGTTAAAAAGTTTGAAATATTTTTACAAAACTTGCAGATTATTTATGGAAACAAAAAAAAATTTCTTAAAAGAGAAAATTTTTTTACAAAATTTTCTATTTTTTCAGAAAATATTTTTATTATTAGGGGGAATGTATTAATTTTCCAGTAGTAATGCCTAAATAAGTATAAAATAGTTTTCCTTATTGTATTACAGCAAGAATGTTTTCTTTTCTATATCAAGAACCTGAAAAAAAAATTTTTATTCTGAAAAAGAAAATTCATGCCTGCTGGAAAAAAAAATCTCTTTTCCTCTGAAAACAAAAGTTCATAGTAATTTTTACAAAATATAAAAATAACAACAAAATATTTTAAAACTTAAGTTATTTTATTTGCAAAAATCTTTTTTAGCAGCAGTTAATAAAGCATCTAATTTAATTTCTTTAAAAAAACACTTCACACAAAAAATCTTTAGAAGGGGTGTCTAAAAAACCTTCGTTCACTTAGTTCATTATAAAAATCCAGAGCAATATTCTCCACATGTAAGTCCAAGCAAGATTCGTTAAAATCGTGAACACTGCACACAACCTGGTCAAGAAAGTCAGCAGACCTGTCTACTGGCTCCAGACCTTTCTTCAGTCCAATGTGTTTATACAACACAATTTTCAGGCAATCTTTCATAACTGGACCCGCTTCGTCGATGTCAGGATTCTTTGGCACACCCGGACACTGTTGTTTCGTAGATTCTTGAAAAATGTTCAAAAAGTCCACTGACCTGTATTTTAAATTAATATAGCCGAATGTCACACTATCTCGATTCTTCTGTAGTTCTCTCCATTGTTTGAAACTGATTTCCGTCTCGTGCTTGTATACGCAGCCACTTCTGCAGGTATATTCGTCCACTAGTAGATACTTTCCCTCGTCATTCATCAGCACATAAAATTTTTTACGGAGATTAGCTGGAGGGATCTCTTCCAGAGCCAAGTTGATGTCTGCAATGTCGAAGATACATGTCGGTGGACCGTGACAGAAGCAAGCATTATACTGTTCAGGCTGTAGAGTTATACCATACGCTGAAGGATAGTATGAGTCTCCATATCTGTTAAACCTGCGTATATGAATGGCTGATTTCTTGTTATACGTGCTGGCCAAAACGAATAAGTCCTCACCAATTGGATAGTAAAACTCTGGAAAGTTTCCCTCCTGGAACAAACCTTTCCTCTTTGGTTCATCCTAATAAAATAAAAAGAAACATTTTTTGAGTCACGAAGAAAAATAACTAACAACATACAGTTAAATTGTTTATGATAATGCTCATAACTACTTTCGATTACAACGATTAAGAATTTATTTGATAAGTTTAAGTCTTTACGCACCTGAGTTTTGTCTAAAATAAACCTTTTTACAAAAACAAATATGAAACGTTCCTTTAACAAATAGAAAGTTAATTTAACAAATTTTAGCTTTATTTAGATTTTGTAATGAAAAATATAACTTTTCCTAATTTGTAACTAAGAAGATGAGTAACTTTTTTAACAAATAAAAATAATTAATAAAAATGGCCAAAAGAATTTACTTTCTCTTGGCTAATTAAAGATACAGATTAACACAGCTCAGCAGCTTAATAAATAATACTATTTAACATTATCAATAAACTATTTATCCTCCATATAATAAAATAACATAGTTATAAAATTTTAATAAAAAAATTTAGTACTTACTTGAATATCATCATGCTTTCGCTTTAGTATTGCATTTCCATCCATAACGAAGAGAAGAATCAAAAGGAACTAACGATTTAGTAAAAATAGAAAACTGAGAAAAAAAAAATATTTAACTAAAAACTTAGTAATTTTTAAAACTTAACAAAATTAGAAGACACGCTATTCCCCGAAATGCATGCTAGCAAGTGAAGTACTATCACTTGAGTGAAGATAGTTTAATTCAATTCGTTTGCGTCAGAGATCGAGCCCTTCCTTGTTTAATCTTGTCCAAACCGGACTTGTAGTATCCCCTTTCACGTCATGACAGATACGGTACATCCCCTGACATATTGCTTAGATTATCAACTACTGCTCATGGATACTTTTTAACTCGCGTAGGTTCGATCCCCACTCGAGCTTAAAATATTAACTTTTAATTTGAAAATAAAGTAAGTTATTTGCATTATTAAATAACAAAATGAATATGTTTTGAATATAAATGAATTTAAAGCGGCAAAATTCCCATTATATGTTTCTTAGATGTAAATTAATTCATTTGAAATTTTAAGGAAATTTAATATATAATTGATAATATAATGTAAATATGTCGTTATTCATTTTCTAATAGAAAATAAAATTAATTCAAATGTTTTTTTCATGAGATTAAAAAATAAGTACTTTTATATTTTAATATAAGCCGACTTATATTTTATATTTTAATATAAGCTTTTATATTTTATAATAAGCCAGTGTAGGGGACAGGAAACTGTCCTTGCATAAGAAAGGTTCTGGGTTCGAATCCCGGGCAAGGCATGGATGTTTCTTTCTCTCTATCTAGTTGATAAATTATAAGTTTAAAGATGAAACAAACTTGTATTTAAAAATATGATTGAATAAACACTGTAGATATATTGCTATATATTAGTTTTCAATTAGATAATAATTTTTTTCATAAATGATATTATAGAAAATTAATAAAATTTATATTTCTTAAATATCTATATTAATGCGTGTTGGAGCTCTTGCAAAATAGCAAAACTAAAAATTAGGTGAAAGCCAAGCATCTGTCCTGTTATAATTTGCGTATTAGATAAATTAATTCATAGATTAATTAATTACGTAACAGTTTTCTTTCATTAAAAGAAATTTTTGTAAAAATTTTCTAGTTTTTCAGAAAATTCTATATATTTTTCCGAAACTTTTTTTGCATTAATTATCAAAGGGTGTAATTTTTATTGAACAGGTTAATAATAGGTAAATAATAATAATAATTACTGTCATTTATATCAACTATATTTATATTTAAAATAACTTAAATAAAGAATTATTAATATTTCTCTTTTTAACATTTTAAGTATAGATGACTCTATTAGAGTAAAAGCATGTGCATGATATCATTTATTTATTTATTTATATATAATTTTTTAAAAATGGTTCTTAAACGTCATGCGCTCATTGGTTGAAAAATGGTGATAACATTTAAATACTCCTTTCTGAGTGGTTGATCACAGAGCCTATAGCGGTAAATTTTGAAACTAAACAAAAGTGCAACGCCTCTAGCGGAGATAAACATTGCATAATAATGCGAGATTATTGTTGATTTATCTTGAATCTACCTGCTATAATATGCATGTATGAATAAGAGGCTGGTAAAGCAACATAAAAACTAATTAAAAAAATTAACTAAAGAAAAATTAATTAAAAAATAAAAATTAAAAAAATAATTATTAAAATTAAATAATTATTAAAAAACACCCTCATCTATAGTAGCTGTCAAATTTGTATTGATCACCCCAACCCCCTTCAAGAGTACACCCGCGGGATCCCCGGATCCCTGATGCTGAAGCCCCTTTATCCAACTACTGCTATTTGCTAATCATCTTTATCCAAAGAAAACCTTGTTATCTAAATATCTAGCAGAATGAAGCGATTTTTGAAACAATGAATCATACTATAGGCAACATATTATTTCAATATCTTATTCTTAAACATAACCTATTTCAATGCTTTTAAAATACCACTAAACATTCAGCAATTCCTTGAGTTATAGGAAAAAGAAATATCGTAAATTATAGAAAAACTTGTGAATGCGCATTAGAATTACTATACAATATACATTTTATTTTTCAACACTTTTTTTTTCTTCGCACTTTCTTGCCTAGAAGACTTGATTAAAGCTGTAAAAGTAATTATCCCTAAAATTTTGTATTTAGCCATAATAAGTTATGTTAATTTGATTTTAGTATGAAATCCTCGTATAAATATAACAGAAACAACATAATCTAAATAATATCAGATAAAATGTTCATGTATTTAAATTCTAAATCTTAGAAAATCATAAATAATTTATAATCGATTCAAATTTTCTTTTCAAGGGAGATTAAAATAAAAAAAACTTTGCTTTTTGGACAGAAATCAGCTTAAAAATTGTCAATTGCCTAGAAACTTCGAGATATTTTCTATTAACTATTAATTAAACCTCTCTGAGTAATCACAGAGCATTATTTAAATTTTTTTTTTTCAGTCAGAGCTTGGTTGCTTAGCAACCTAGTAAAATTAAGCATTCTTCTTTTGAATTAGTCAATGGGTTATCTTAAAATATTCATTTGCGCTGGCGACTTTTTTTGGCGGTTTTCTGGACTATCGCCAAATATATAAACCTTTGTTGCGACCCTATTTACCACCCATTTTTTTCAAAATTTTGTCTACCCCCCCCAATTCAAGTATCTGGATTCCAAATATGTAAAAAAAAATATATGTTTATTCGGAGAAAGTACGTTTTTGTGTCTGATTTCGTAACTTAATTAATAGTTAGCACTAACTAATTAGCATATTTGAGGTCACCCCCAGGAACCATTAAGATTGACACTTAGTTCGTGAATATCCGATCATTAGAACGAAAATTATTCAGGGTGATATCTTTTTTTTTTTTTGCTGACTGTACATGCATAGAGACATTATGGAAAAAATTTACCTTTACCAACATATTTTTTGTTGCTTTTTTATTTCAAGGAACATTTTAGTTTTAGACCTGTTATTTTTCTCTAAAATTCTAAAGTATTATTTTGCATATACTTATACTGCATATATTTTTCAAAAGCTAAATTTACATCAATTAAAATTTTAATTACATACCAGATCGGTAATATTTTTAAAGTGCCTTAAGTCATTCATTGGATGTCTCTTTCAGCTGGATGTCTGAGGCCTTCCCTCCTCTCTACACGCCCCTGATTAAAGAAAACTGTAGTTGCAAATTTAATTTCAATTAATATGAAAGAGCAAAGAAAACTATCTGAAAAATAAGAAGTGTAACAGTTTTACCCCTCTTCTGCAAATTTTCTCTTTAAACAAGTACATGATTGTATGATAAACAAAACTTTACACTGAAGCTATTTCAGTACCTTAAACAAGTCTATATTAAGCTATTCTATTCTTCTTCAGACCTTCCCAAGACATTTCCAGACTAAACTTCTTTCTGCAAGTTTTTTGTCCACAGTACCAGCAGATACTTTTCTAAATCAACTGACCTTCTTAAATTTGGTCTTCATTTCCTTCAAGTGTCTGCCATACAAGAATTCCTTCATGCATCCTGATAACTCAGTCTATCCATTTTATGTTTAGAAGTTTAATAAAATTAATAGTATTTTGATCTTAATATCATTGGTATAGATCTTATTTGGTTACTCTTAGCCATACACCATTTTGTCTGTAAAGTGCAAAAAAAAAATAATAATAAATAAATAAATAAAATAAATAAATAAATGCTACACCTTGAAGGACTTTAGATCTAGCAATCAGATTTTCACGTTCTAGGACTCAATCTTAATGGTTTAAATGAGTGACCTTAAATAACCTAATTAATTAATGCAGTATTCGGAAAATAACAACTAAAAGATCGTATATTAAAGTATCGTATAAGGAAATACACTAAGAGAAATAATTTTTAACATTTAGAGATCCTGTGAGAGTTAGGCGCGCCTGTATTGGCGATGAGATGTTGAGTCGGATTGTATTTGTATATGTTGCGGAAATGAGAAGATTTAATAAATAATAGATTTCCAATCCTGGAATACTTATTTGCCACACGCTACAGACAAGTATACTTAGTGGAGACTCCACCGAGATCGGGAGAAAGAAGGTATGTGTTCTCATTTGTTTCACATCCTAGGCCATAATATTTTCGAATAAATTTTTCATCCTGGAAAAAAAATTTAACACGCCAGTGTTGCACAAAAGGGAATGTATTGTGAATGCATGTGTATAGTAAGTGTTTATATTACATGAATATTGATTAAGTTTAAGTTATTCCTAATGAAAAAGAATTAGTAATATCTTGGTATTCTCAACTAGAGAATTTTTGTTTTTATATGGTATTTGTTCTGATATTGTATTTTAATGAAGATAGTGAATTTCATTGATATAAAGGGATGTGGATTTGAATTGTTTATATGTGGGAAGAAAGTGATTAAGTACGTCAGTTCTAAACATATTCGTTTGACATTGCCTTAGATCAGTGTTTCCCAAAGTGTGGTAAGTTTATCCCCAGGGGTACAGGAACAGTTTAGCGGGGGTACGCGTTCTTATGCGAAATATCTTGCAACATATGAAAAGTTCAAAATTTCATATGGTTTCATATGGAAAATTTCAAAAATTCAGGATGGGTCAAACAGAAACTCCAAAAACTGTCTCATATTTGTCACCACCGATTCAAAATGAATTCTACAGTTCGAAATCAACTAATAAACGATATCAAAAGAAGTAAATATTATGGACTTTTGTTTGATTCATTTACTGATATCTCTCATCGAGAACAAATGTCCCAAGTCGTTAGGTATGTAGATGTTGATTTTATTAATAAAAAAATTTCCATCAAAGAATCTTTTTTGGGTTTTATTGAAATACATGCTAAAGATGCAGCCTCGATCGAAAATACAATTTTAGAGAAATTAAATTCTGATGAAATTTCATTAACAAACTGCAGATCACAATGTTACGGTAATGTTGCCGTGATGGCAGGTCACATATCTGGCGTTCAACAGAGAATAATGGAAAAAAAATCATAAAGCATTATTTGTAAATTGTGATAACCATTCATTGAATTTAGTAGGAGTTACTGCAGCTGAACAAGATCCAATCTTTGCGACATGTTTTGGAATAATTGAAAACATATATCTCTTTTTCTCACTTTCAACGTTACGATGGGAATTATTAAAAAATGCTTTAGCAAAAGCTGTTAAACGTGAATCTGAAACACGATGGAGCGCCAGAATACAAGCGGTTAGCGTTATCGTTGATGGGCTAGATAATTTAGTAGAACTATTAGAAAAATTAGCAGAGGACACTACCACTACAAGTGACACCAGAAGTGAAGCTTCAATTCTGTTGCAAAATATACTAACTTTTAGTTTCATAATTTTAGTTCACTTCTGGTAGGAAATCTTAAGGAGGATTGATCGTGTGCAGCTCAGATTACAAGATCCTGGAATGAATTTTAGAGAAGCGTTCCATGATCTTGATTCATTAGCGACTGAACTTGCCGAAATTCGAGACAAGCTCTGTGAAGAGGCAATAGAAAAAGCGAAGTCTCTTTGTGAAAAATGGGATATTGATACAACAATACGTGTAAGAAGACGCCGCAAAATGCCCGGAGAATTGGCTAGAGACGTTGGTCTTTTAGCAGAAAGTGAAATTTCTCGCGTTATGAAAAGCGTTCTTGATCGTCTCCAACAAGAAATATGTACGCGATTTACACGATTAAGTGATCTTAATTTCAAATTTGGATTTCTACTGGACGTTGAAAATTTATTAAACAAGGATAATGTTGATAACGACCTTGAAAAAACTTGTAAAAATTTGGGTGAATTTTATAATACAGATTTCAATGGAATAGAACTCTTTATTGAAATATGTGACTGCAAAATGTTACTCCGCAGTAGAAAAGAAATTGAACCTAAAACTCCATTAGAATTTCTTACTTTTATAATCTCGTATGGAGAAGATGTTTTTCCAAACCTGAGAGTGGCACTTCAAATACTCCTGACTATCTATCAGTATCAATTGCTAGCTGCGAACGTTCATTCAGCAAATTAAAATTAATTTCGATATATCTACGATCAACGATGGGACAAGATCGCCTAAGTGACCTATCATTTTTAAGTGTGGAAAGAGAAAAATTTGAAATGATCAACTTTGATGATATTATTGAAAAATTTGCTTCATCAAAAGAAAGGAAAATTTATACATAATAATTAGTTCTATTAATGTATTATAATCATATTATTATTAAATATATGTGTCTCCTTAGAGATAATAATTATTTACTTTTTTATTGTTTTAAAACTGCGTGTTTTTAAAATATTTCTTTATAAATATGTAAAATAAATAATAGGTATCTTTTGAACTAATTCTAGATGATCATATACATTTTAAAATCTAGTCTTGTTTTCTCAACTACATTTTTTGCCTCAAATTTAAAGCCTAGCTTGAGCCTATGATCTTATTCATTTTACTTTATTTATTTATTAATTTTATGAGTATATTTTACATATAATATTATAATGGTTTTCAAATGGGAAGCGCTAAAAAGGTATTGTGCCCCGGGCGCGAGTTAAGCTCGCTACGCCACTGACCTATAATAATAGTTTTAATACACGTTTTGAAGAAATAATGAATGTAAATTTGGATCTAATATTTCGTAATAAGGAAACTAGAATATTAGTAATTCATTAATAATTGTTTCATTGCACCGAAGTAGTTAATTCTTTTCGAAACAATCGGCCTTGCAACTATTTAACTCTGACTCTTTGAAATAGGGGTCATTTCATGCATGTCATTCGACTTTAAAATTTCCAATATAAAATGCAAAAATTGCAAGAATGCGTAAACTGGCTTTAATTAATAAATTAAATAAAAAAACTGACAAAATCGTCGGCAAAAGAAGTTATCTCATGAAAAGAATGTCAGAGTTAAAAACTGTAACAAGTGTTACTCTTGTTTAATTCGGGGTATTGTAAACCTAACTTTTCTTTTCTTTTAATTTTTTTAACTATTTTTTTAATAAACTAACGAAATGAGTATGTAAATAATATCCATTCGTTTTACTAGAAACCAAGTTTACGTAATATCATTCGGAAATCATATGAAGTGCGAATTCTTGAGCTCAGGTATAGAGTATAGTAGGACATTTCATGCATGATCAGTAGTTTCAAGAGTGAACTCTTATATTAGAAGGCAGCTAACTTCTTTAAAAATTCTAATTCGGAAAAATACTTGTTATTTTACAAATGTTCTAAAGCATGTGTATTTTTAAATGGTTAATTATATAATTTTCACATTGGACATTAGTTTTCCGTTGATGAAGCAAAACGAAGACCCTAGTAAGCAGCCAAAAACTAAATCATTATGAATTATTATCTTTTAACTTTTTTTTTAATTCTCTAACCTTGATATTTAAACTCTAAGATCCGCTGTAATACGTTTTTGTTTGAGTCAAAATATTGGCATTTTTTATATTTTTTACAATTTACATACATCAACATACTTCAAGAAATTAACATTTTTAAAAATTTGAACTCATTTCTTCAAAGAGCGAATCTCTAACAATACTTCGTCGAATCATAAAAAAATAATTTAGCACAATTTCAGAGTTAGTTTATCCTCGAAATACTCCCCCCCCCCCCTCAATTTAAAACTCGATGATAAAATTGATTAGTTTTTGTAAAATGAGACTGTTACAAAGCAACTGAAATAAAAGAACTGATAGGAAAGAATACATAAAAGTTTGCAATACTACACTAAATAAATTATTTCTATTAAATAATCAAAATATAAATTTAAAAAATATTTATTTGTTTTATGTAATTTTTACATTAAAAAATGAGAAACTTTATGGCATTCAGCTAATTTATGCTTTACAATATTTGCAATGTTCAAAATGCTTAAAAGTTATCCACTTAAATCCTATAGGTAGGAATTCATACATTTTGATTCTATTTATAGTTTTCTATTAATTAAGCCACAGATTATTTAACCAAAGAATGTCACTGACTTATTGAGCAAAAAGTTAAATTATAAATTTTACTCAGTAAAACTTAAAAGAATTATCCACCACATATGCATTAAGTTTCAGATAATTTCTTTTTTTAAACATTTTTACCTTATATAAAGCAGTGGGTTGAAAAGTTCCTACCTACAGCATAAATTTTCAAATATTGTTGCTAAGCTATTTTTTCATCTATAATTTCTGCGACCATCGTCTAATAATTTCAGAAAATAAAAACATACCAATGAAAGGATTTGTTTGCATGAATGCTGGTAATTTAAGGGTAGAGGGGTCTCATTATTTTCTCTAATTCAACAATTAAAACTAGTAAAATTCTAATTAAAATTAGCAAATCTCTAAATAATCTACGACTGTAAAATACAACGATAAACTCTAAGTAAAATGGACTCCAACTTCTGATGAATTTTAATTTTTTCAAAGATTTGTAACTCTTTTTTGTTTGTTTTTGATTTCACCTTTCATTTAAAAAGTCAAGAATCTAGTCCCTAATAAATTAAGAACACTGTGGTATCAGTATCGATCGTAATTATAAAGTTATCATCAAATTTAAAATTAAATTTTTGAAATTAAATATTGAATGTTGTGGTGAATATAAACATAATAAAATACATCTTTTTAGTTTTCCCCCACATTTTTAACTTCTTAAGGACCTTACGAACTCTACTTAAAATGACGCTGTCGTAACAGATGTCGGTAGTGATGGTGAGAATAGTAAAAGAAGTTGTTAAATAAAGGAATAAAACAAAGAAACTTTAGTAACCATATTTGGTGATAAATAAGAAACTGATCGCAATCGAAGAGCTTAGGGAAAAAAGTAGGAAAATAAAAGATATAATCTATTCATCCGCCCACACGATGATATCCGCAAAAAGGAGTGCTTTCTTATATTGCGGATATAATCGTGTAAGCTGATGAAAAGATTTAATCTTTTATTTTCCGGATTTTTTTTAAAAAAAATTCTCGTGCTTTTTTCTCCCGGTTTTTGTTATTTTTTTTTTTTATTATTATATTTCTCTTTTTCCCCTTTTTCCTTTGTTCTGTAATTTTTCCCTTGTTTTATCTACATTTTGAACTTGATATATATATACATAAAGTTCAAAAAGAAGATAAAACAATTATATATATATATATATATATATATATAAATTTCAATTTTATCGAAAAGAAATACCATGAATTTTATAAAACCTTTTGATTTCGCATCAGAATCATGCCCCAAATGTTTTGCAGGATCACTTTTTTCTTTTCCTTACCTGAAAGACTTGAACTGAGGTCTAAAAGCAATAAGCCCTACAACTCTTCATTAATCATAAATTTATAATAACTTAAGTAAATTTGGTTTTAGTACAGCATTTTTATACAAATAACATCTTTAAAAAAATAAAAAATGTCAGATAATAAGTTCAACGTTTAAATTTTGAAATATTGGAAAATCAAAAATAATTTCATTTTCATTTCTTCATTTTAGATTCAAATTTTATTGTCAAAATATTAAAACGAAAACTATTTTCTATGCCCAGAAAGCAGATTCAAAAATTCTCTTCTTGGTTGCCTATAGCAACAGAGACACACAATATTATGACGTCTCGTCATTCATTCAGTTTCTTTATGGCTGTTTTAAATTGTTTCACTTTCTATGGCGAGGTAATTTGGCATTTTTTTAAACTTTCGCCATATACATAAATCTTCATTGCTACCCAATTCACGACCCAATTTTTTCGAAATTTTCAAGGATCAGGATTCCAAAATGTAAAAAAAAAAATATATGTTTATTCAGAGAAAGTACGTTTTTGTGTCTGATTACGTAACTTAATTAATAGTTAGCACTAATTAATAAGCATATTTGAGGTCACCCCCAGGAACCATTAAGATTGACACTTAGTTCGTGAAAATCCAATTGTGGGGGAATACTAACATGAATTAAAACTAATATGAGCCATCGAATAACGAAATAAAACTAAATTGCAAAAATAAACTATTTATTAAAAACTTTAAAATAAAAACTTAATAAGAACATACTTCAATTTTCCAAAGCATTTGGGAAAAAGGCTCTGCGCTCTGAAACTCTTAAAGCCAGAGTAAAAACATGCTGTCGTGAAATCGCTAATTCAACTGAAGCAGGCAAAAAATATTCGAGTTAGCAAGAGTTTCAGAGCGCATGCGTAAGAAATAACAACTAAGAAAAGTTCTCTCCTCATAAGTGATAGTTCGATTATTCAACTACGGCTGAACACCGATCATTAGAACGAAAGTTATTCAGGGTGATTCGTTTTTTTTTAATTTTTTTTATTTTTTATTTTTTGCGGACTGTACCCTGCTTAAGAAAACGCTCGGTATAACTTTTGGTTTAATTATGAGATTTTCATGTACAGTCCGCAAAAAAAAAAAGATATCACCCTGAATAACTTTCGTTCTAATGATCGGATTTTCACGAACTAAGTGTCAATCTTAATGGTTCCTGGGGGTGACCTCAAATATGCAAATTAATTAGTGCTAACTATTAATTAAGTTACGAAATCAGACACAAAAACGTACTTTCTCTGAATAAACATATATTTTTTTTTACATATTTGGATTCCCTATCTTCAAAATATAGGGAGTAGCCGCAATCTCGGAAATGTGGTCCCCATAGTTTGGTCAGGAGAGCGATTCAAAGTTTGGACCCCTTAATGTTAATTTAGCTTTTTGCGTTTTTAGTCATATTTTAAAAACTAATGTAGCAATTCAAAAAAAAATTGCACCCACTCATAAAACTCATTCACCCAAAGATATTTTCATGAAAAAAATAATTTATAATAATTATTTATTATTTTTTATTATTTAATTAATTTGAGGATGAAAAAATTTTGAATTATAAGGTATGAATTTTTTTATACCATATTAATCTACATATTTTTCAATTCAAAAATCTAAAGTTTCAACTGTGTTTATTAATTAGAAGCTGAGAAAAATTAAAATTAATTATTTTTAAAAAAATAATTTGGCGACAATGAAAAAATATTTAAATGGGGCGATTAATATTAAAATGTGATAAACTTGCGAGAAACTTGACTTCGCGCGCGCATTGCGTAAAATTTCATTCATACTTTTTTCGCTAATAATCGTTTGCTAATCTTTTTATTTTTATTTCTTTCAAACATTAAAATACAATGTTTCTTTTTTAGTCGTTTAATAATTTATTTGCAATTTAGTAAAGAAATTTAAATAAAACATTTCATTGAATAAAAAATATTTTATTCACCGAATGTCTAGTTTTTTAAAAGCATGCTTTTGATAGAATATGGTTATACACCAGATTATGCTTATTTAATGTGATCATTTTTTATTTTTTGATTTTGTTTTTCAATAACTGATACAATTTCAATAATATACCTGCGTATGCTTAGATTTGGAATAATATATTTATCAATTTCTTGAATATATATTTTATAAATATTAATTGTTGTAGTTGTTGTTGCTTATTCCATTTGGCCCAGAACAAGGCTAGACCAAGTCCAGAAGACCGTTCACCGACAGAAAATCAAATACCATCGCCGGATGCTCCAAAATAAAATTTCTCTCCAGTCCCATACAGGACAGCAAATGATCAGGTGTAGCCTGGTACGCATTACATTTTAGGCATACAGGGAAAGTCTTTTGACCCTGATCAAATGTAAGTCCGCGGCATATATGGCAACGTTACTTTTAAAAAGTAACGAGTAAAAGTACAAGTATTTTTAAGAAAAGTAACGAGTAAAAAGTTCTTATTTTAAAGAGTAACGAGTAAAAAGTACAAGTACTAAGTAACGATTTAAAAGTACATTTCTAGGAAATCGAAAATTCAAAGCAACCAAAAATTTTATTGAATAATATTCTTATGTTCTTTAATGTTTTTGCAAAATTGTTGTTATTTATTTAATTTTTAATTTTGAAAGTTATGGACATTAATTTATTTTTAAATTCGGAAGAATATTATAATATAATTTTATAATATAATCGTATAATATAATTTTAAAATCAAATATAATTTTAAAATCAAATATAATTTTAATATCAAACTTTTTATAGATTTGCACGAAAAAGAAATTTTATTTATTGATTTTAATTTTTAGTTTATTTTTTTTATTTATTTAAATTACCATTGATTTAAAATTGTTTTACTCTATAGAAACGCGTTTTAAAAAGCACAAACATAAACAAAGCAAACGCGGGGTTTCAGATAGCTTTGTGATCTTTGAGCTAGTAACAAATAATTGAATGTGCAGTATAAGTTGAAACAGAACAGTCTACAGTTTTATTTGTAACAATGGCTAATGCTGAAGTCATACGAGAAAATCATTTTCCGAACATTTCTGCCTAACGGAATAGTTAAAATTTGTAAACGAATTTTAGTATCAGCGGCTCAATTAATACTTTCGAGTTTTCAAGAGTTAAAATAGCAATTATAATAGTTTTCAATAGCATAAATAGTTCTGAAGTTCTTAGAGATTTGACTGGGCGTTGTTTGACAAGGTCGGGCATAAACATAATTTTAGTAAAAAATGTACTAGGTAAAAATGTATTTAGTAAAAAATGTATTAAGACAAAATGTATTATTTATTAGTGAGTTCAAAAAGAAAATTGAAAAACGTAATAACAAAATCCAAAATTTTTTATTTAAAATGTATTAAATAAATGCATAAAACTCGAAAATGAATGAAAATAACTTGCTAATTAATATTTTTATTCATTTTGCAAAATAATTGCATTTCGAAAGTGGTGTCACTGAGTCTGCTGCGAGAATTTCTCAGAACGTGCTTAGCCACGTTGAATAAGCGCTCCACGGGAGCACTAGAAGGGACTGCAGTATTATATTTCACATATAATTGTTTTACGATTGGATATCGATTCAAAATTGACATGCTTTCCGTTTCAACATTTGAGCTCATGTATGCCATAAATTTTTCTGTCGCTGGTGATTGGCATGATGTTTTCAGCTTTAGAAAATTTAAAATCCCTGTTTTTTTTTCTGTAACGTTATTAGTTATAGCAGAGTGGTCTGCTTGGACAATTCTTTCCAATTTTTTTGTAGCCTCCTCCCTAGCTTTTTCTTCCAACCAATTAATTTTGATGCAAGAAAGCTTACCGAGTTTTAGAAAAAAGTAACGATTTCATTTGACATCTCCATTACAAATACTTGTACTTTTTCCCTAAAAAAGTAACGAAAGTACAAGTAGAAGTACTAAATTTAAAAAGTAACGAAGCACAAGTAAAAGTACGTACTTTTTACTTGTACCGGCGGTACAAGTAACGAAAGTAAAAGTGCTGCCATGTATGGTCCGCGGGTATGACCACTGATAAGTCTTGTGATAGCTGTCTGCAGTTTTCTATCACCCTTTAGCTTCAGGGCAGACTAGATGGAATCCTCCAAGTCCTATTTTTGTCGGCCTTTACTTTTGCATAGATTTCATCGTATGTTAGAAGGCCACTACGATCTATAGGATCATTGGAGCCCTCCTTGGCCAGTTCATCGGCCAGATCATTAAGGTGAAGGTTTACGTGGGAGGGGATCCACTGAAGATATAATATCATTGTAAGAAGAGTAAGTCTTCAAATATATATATTAATATAAATATTAATAAAAATACGTAGTCAGCATTTTTAATGATTTTAAAACTTCTTTACATCTTATATATCGCTTTAATCTTAAAATAAATTTGTAAATTAGTCTGCGCGTGTTTCTCAGAATTATTTTTCTAAACTTTTTAATTGAATTTTAATGCAAAATCTTATTTTTTATTCTACCATATATATTATTTTCCAATAATATACCAATCAATCGTTTTAGTACTTTAATTTATGTTTTCCTTAAAAATAAAATTGCTTTTTAAATTATTGCTAAGCTCTTATTGAAAGAAAACTTAGAATTATTGCCAGCTATCTGAGAATTAAATCTTGTTAAGAAATTAAAAATATTCTACTGATCACACACAATATCATTCGATGCAGAACAGCTGACTATTTACTAAGAATACTATTGTTTACGAAAAATGAAGATGAATTATTAATTTTCTTTTTTTTTTTATTGTTTCTTATTTATTCGATAATGAAAAGTAAATGCGTATGTGTGCACAGCGAAAAAATACAACAGATTGTTTAGTTTTTAAATGAACAAAAAACTATGGACATACAATTTTATTTCGACATGGAAAGTTATTCTTGTGCGCTAACTTAAAGTAAGTTGTTACCCTTTTGTTTTAAAAAGTTGAAAATATTTGCTTAAAAAGTTATTTATATGATTTTTCAATTTTTGCACAGTTCAAAAAAATATTGCTATATCAGGAAAATGTTCGATATGCCTTGTTTTGTTAAACAACTACTAAAATAAAAAAATTGTAAAAAGATTCGAAAAACGTGCTATTTTTAGAATCATCATCTCAAAAATTGTTCTTTTCCTCCATTTGACTTTTTTCTACTTAAATAACTTTTAATCATAGCTTTAACACACGTTTTGAATAAATTATGAATACAAATTTCTCCTAATATTTCGTAATAAAAAAACAAGAATATTAATGGTTCATTTATAATTGTTTCATTGCACCGAAGTAGGTAATTCTTTTCGTAATAATCGGCCTTACAACTATTTTACTTAGATTCTTTAGACTAGGTGTCGCTTCATGCATGTCTTTCGAGATTGAAATTTCAAAGATAAAATGTAAAAATTACAAGAATGCGTAAGCTGGTTTCAACTAACAAAAACAAGGGACACAATCGTTGGCAAAAGAAGTTATCTAATGAAAAGATTGTCAGAGTTGAAAAAGTATTGTAAAAACTGTAACAATTGTTATTCTTGTTTAATTAAGGGTATTATAAACCTAATTTTCTTTTAATCATATTTTTGAAAGAACTAACGAAAGGAGTGTGTAAATAACATCAACTCTTTTTACTGCAAACTAAGTTTACTTAATATTATTTGCAAATCTTATGAAGTGCAAATTCTTGACCTGCTCCTTAAAATAAAGTTTTATTTTAATCGTAGTTGAAGGAGTACGGATACGTAGTTAAAGGAGGTGTGTGACATTCGGAAAAAAAAGTCGTATGATAGAGATAGTTTTAAACAGAACGAATTAGTTCTTTTGGTTGAAATGCTGACAATATCATTACAGCATCTTGGTTAACAAGTGCCATGAAAGAAGGTTCTGAACTTAAAATATGGATTTTAATATATTTTCCTATTTACATGCCTTCTTGATCTCCGCACCGTTTTAATATTCTGTAAAGCATAAAATGAAATAATGTTGAATAAAAAAAGAGATTTCAAATGAAATATTTTATTTTCCTTAATACAGGGTATCTGCTACATTTTAGATTTTCAAATTCATGACTTTTCATGTCTAATTCCAAGAACTTTTCATGACTTAACGAAGTTACTATTTTCTCCGACAAAAACAGAATAATAAATTTAAAAAGCATTATAATCACATTAATTAAAATGATAGGTATAACCAAAACTGTTATACTCTGCATCTTCATATTTATTGATTTTAAATTTAAAAAACAGAGTAAAGAAAGAGTTGAAGCCATAAAGTAGCTGAGCAAATATTTTTTTTTCTTTTTTTCTGCAAAATTATATTCTAAAGTTACTTCTCTTGTTCATCAGAAAGGAAAAAAATACTCCTGATTTTTCTGTTCTCATTTCGGAATTTAAAAAAAATTGCCAACGACTGACTTTCTTCAGCTTGAATTTTGAATTGATAAACTGAAAAAAAGATGAATAATAATAATTCTGAAATCACATAAGTTTAAAAGATACTTCGCTCTAGAAATTATGTTTTTTCTTTCATTTTTCGAAAGAGCAGCATAATTTTTAAAGAAAATGATGCTCCTCACACTATTGTATTGATATGTTTTGTTTTGGCTATATTGATAAAATATTAAACGGCACTCTTTTTTGCGGATATAATCGTGTGAGCTGATGAAAAGATTATATATTTTTTTTTACGGATATTTTTAGAATTTTGTTTCCTTTTTTCGGAATTTTTTTCTCCGGTTTTTTGTTATTTTGTTTTTAATATTATTATTCATTTTTTCACCCTTTTTTATTGTTCTGTAATTTTTCCCATGTTTTTTTTTGTATTTATTTATTATGATATATATATACATATATATATATATATAATACATATATATATATATATGTATATATATATATATATATTTATATATATGTATATATATATATATATATATATATATATATATATATATATATATATATATATATATATATATATATATATATATATATATATATATATATATATATATATATATATATATATATATATATATATATATATATATATATATATATAAATAATTGTATAATTTAACAAAGAAATAATAAAAAAGAAAAACAACTTATTTTAGTAAATAATTTTAGCCACGGATTTGCCCGAAATGGATTTGCACATACTAATAAATTTCTTTGTTAAATTATACAATTTTTTCATGTGCAAATCCATTTCGGGCAAATCCGTGGCTAAAATTATTTACTAAAAAGATTTCTTTGTCAATTTATATAATTTTTCCATGTGCAAATCCATTTCGGACAAATCCGTGGCTAAAATTATGTGCAAAACTGGCAATTCATGTTTCTTTCTCTTTTCTATTTTTTTCTTAAATAAATATTTATTTTCTAAAATTATTTATAGTCAACTTCTTTAAATTATCCAGTATAATATTACCTCGCGCACATCCGTTTTCTGGCCCATCCTTGGTAACTAACAAATCAAACGCACTTCAGTAATGCAGCAAGAACGCACTTTAACTCCTCTAGTTACGCTCAATTTGCGCTTTTGTTTTCATAGTTTACATATTTTGCAATCTGGCAATCTTGTTACGTAAACATTTTAAATCATTCTTGAAAAATTTCCCGTTCATGTAAGTTCATTATATTTCACTATTCGCTTTATAGATATTGTTTGATTCTGCTCTTCCTTTATATTTTATTTTCTGTTTTTACGTGTTATTTTTACTTATTGTGTTTAATTTTATTTGTCGTAATTTTCGTAAAAAAATTTTTTTAGTGCTCCTCACACTATTGTATTGATATATTTTGCTTTGGCTATATTGATACAATATTAGAAAGCACTCTTTTTTGGATATAATCGTGTGGGCTGAAGAAAAGATTATATCTTTTATTTTCCGGTTTTTTAAAAAAACTTTATCCTTTTTTTTTTAATTAATTCTTTTTCTTTCCCAAGTTGTTTGTTTTTATTATTATTATTCCCCCCCCCCTTTTTTTTTTTTTCATTTGTCTGTAATTTACCTTTGCTTTATCTTCATTTTGAACTTATCTTATGAGTTATATTTACTTGCAGCTTATGCGCAATAAATGATACTTATTGTTTTTCTTAATTTTTTTCAGGTTTTTTTGTATTTATTTATTTTGCTGTATATATATATATATATATATATATATATATATATATATATATATATATATATATATATATATATATATATATCAAAATGCTTTTAAAATGCCATTTTATCGAAAATAAATACCGTGAATTCTATAAAATTTTGCGATTATGCATCAGAACAGCTATCTTTTTTCAGGTCCTCCTTTGCTTGATAATTTTTTTTCCTTTCCCTTACCTAAGAAACTCGAAGTGAGGTGCTAAAGCAATTAACCCTACAACTCTTCATAAATTTATAATAACTTATGAAAATTTATTTTTAATTCAAAACTGTCATACAAATGACGTTCAGCTTAAAAAATATAAATAATGTCAGATAAAAAGTTCAACGACAAGATTCTAAAATCTTGGAGAAGCAAAAATAATTTATTAATTGATTTTAATTTACTTTTTTAAAGGAGATTAAAAAAATCAAAAACAATTTGTTTTCGTTGCCCAGAAAGCTACTCGTAAAATTCTTTTGGTTGCTTAGCAACGAGAAGCACTATGTTTTTCCGTATTGTCATTCATTCAGTTTCCTTATGGTTGTTATAAGTTATTTCCCCTTCTATGGCGAGGTAATTTGGCATATTTTTAAACCTTCGCCAGATATATAAATCCTTATTGTGACCCAATTTACAACCCATTTTTTTCGAAATTTTGTCTACCCCCCCTATTTTGAAGATAAGGAATCCAAATATGTAAAAAAAAATATATGTTTATTCAGAGAAAGTACGTTTTTGTGTCTGATTTCGTAACTTAATTACTAGTTAGCACTAATTAATTAGCATATTTGAGGTCACCCCCAGGAACCATTAAGATTGACACTTAGTTCGTGAAAATCCGATCATTAGAACAAAAGTTATTCAGAGTGATATCTTTTTTTTTTTGCTGACTGTACTCAATCTTAGTATGTTCCAGGTCAAATCTTAAATATGCTGATTAGTGAGTGCTGCACAAAATAAGCATATTTTTTTTAAATTTCGATCAAACTACTTCGATTTACTTCTAACTTTACTTCAATTTTATTACTCCTCAAAATTTGAGGTTATTCAGGAAAGTGGCCCTTAATGTTCAAGTAATTTCGGCCCTTAAATATTAATGTTTTCTTCATTCATACTTCGTTTAACATCGAAAAATTTTCATCTCATCGAGTTTTTTAATGGGTAATGATGAATTCTCAAGATCAATTGCAGGGTTACAAAAAAAAAAAATAATAATAAAATAAAATAAAAAAAATAAAAAGCGATCGCTCCATGCTGACATACTAAAAACTACACTACTGATCATTAAAATTGCTTCACCAGGGAGGAATGCAAATAACAGAATAATATTTATTGGGCACATACATTATAGTTGGAAGACCAGGTGATTAAATTTTTATGATATTTGGATGCATAGATCCTGAGGAAGCAGTACTTAGAGCAGCCTCCCCTGGCAACAATAACAGCAGCTATTCTCCTGGGCATCGAGTAGAACAGAGATTGGATAGCATGGACGGGTACATCATTCCACGCAGCATCAACATTATGCCCCAATTCATCAACCGTAGTGACTGAAGAGTGGTGGTATGCCAGTCGTTCAGCAACCATTGACCAGACGTTTTCAATTGGTGAGAGATCAGAAGAACGTGTTGGCAAGGGCAACAGGCGAACATGTTCTGTGCTAAGGAAGTTCAGGACAATGCTGGCAACATGCGGTGGTGCATTGCCTGTTGAAACGTAGCGTTATGGAGGCTTCGGAGGTAAAGCAGAGCAACTGGTCATAACACATCAGAAATGTAACGACTGCTGTTCAAAGTGCCTGCAATGCAAACAAGAGGTGATCGAGACGTGCATCCAATGGCACCTCATACCGTTACTCCAGGTGATGGGCCAGTATGACGATGTCGAATGCAAGCTGCCAATGGGTGTTCTAAACGATGTCACCAAACACGGTAGCGTCTATCATGATGCTGTGTACAGAACCTGGATTCGTCTGAAAAGCTTTGACTAAGCTTTGCTATTAAACAACCTAAGAATAAAAAATATTCGTTCTAATTTTTTTATTAATTGTTTTCAATCTTAAAAAGCTAGTTTTTTTTAACTTAGTCAATCTAAATAAAAGAGTCTGAAGAGCAGTATACAATAATTATCGCTTATTAGAAGTAAGTGAAGAGACCTCATAGTTCTTGAAAAGAAAAAAACAGGTTTCTTTTAATATGTATGTTATATATAATGAGCAATATCTTGTACAATATTTTATATAGCAAAATTTTTTTCATTAAGTAATTAAAACATTAATTTATTTTCGCTATTTATAATATCATTGGAAACAGGTTTTATTAATACATATGCATTGATGATGTTCAATTACATACAAATTATAACTTAAATGCATTTATAATTGTTTCTTTATTTTTTAACTATAATGTGAACTGTTTTTCTAAGTTTAAGAGTTAGAAAAAAATACTGGCGTTTTTATTACTTTTTCTCACAGTATTTGCGTAAAGCAGGGATAAGCAACACGTGGCCCGCGGGCCGCTTGCGGCCCGTTAAACATGTTTATGCGGCCCGCCAAGCATTTCTAAAATTGAATTTATTTTATCGACTTTCTCCCATCGTATTGTTATACAATTAATTATAATAAAATGGTAGTACATACTAAACCGAAAAAATTTTTTGTGACGAGTTTCTCACTTGTCGGCGACTTGTTCCGGAGACTTGTCGGCGACTTGTTGTTGATCGGCGCAGCGTCTGTGCTTGTTTGTGTTTGCTTCTGTCACACAATCAGTCAGACTGGTAAGCTGTTAACTAGCAGTTTTAGCAATTCTTGTGTTTCTTGAAAGGCGTGAGTACAATATTAGTGCAATCCATGATAGCATGTCGAAAAAACAAACAAAAAAAAAAAAAAACGTAAGGTTGCGGATGAGCACAAGCATTTCCAAGAAGAGTGGAAATTTGATTATTTTTTCACTTTCGTCAAAGATAAAGCTGTATGCTTAATATGCTCAGAGACTGTGCCGACATTAAAAGAATATATCATAAAAAAGCATTACGATACAAAACATGAACAACAATATAAAAACTTAACAGGACAATTCTGGATAGATAAGTTTAATCAAATAGAGAAAAACTTAGGAAACCAACAGGCCATTTTTAAAATTCAAGCTATTTTATAAAATACGGCAGTAAAGGCTATTTTTGTTGTCAGTCAAATACTAGAAAAAAAATTAAACCCTTTGCAGATGGAGAGATGATAAAAGAATGTCTGATTGCTGTTGCAGAAATAGCGTTTCCTGATAAAATAAATATTATTTCAAACATTATTTTATCAAGATTCACCATTGCAAGGAGAATTGAAGACTTGTCAGAGAGCATAGCAACACCGCTTCGGGAACGCATTGCAAGATTCGAATACTGTTCTTTGGCACTTGATGATAGTTGCGATACAGCACAACTGACTATATTTTTACGTGGTGAAGAATTGTGTTCACTGATTCCAATGCAAGGGACTACAACCGGAAAAGACCTGTACGATGAACTAAAGTCTGTGTTGGAAATTTTTTCAATTTCATTAGAAAAGATTATTGGTATATCGAGAGATGGAGCACGAGCAATGTCAGGCATGAAGGTAGGAGTATCGGGAAGGCTATTTCAAGACATTAAGAAGGTTACAGGAAGGGAAATATTCGTTATCCACTGCATAATTCACCAGGAAAATTTGTGTGCGAAAAGATTGAGTTTGTCAAATATCACAGTACCAATAATTAAACTAATCAATTTTATAAAGTCGCGTGAGTTAAATCACCGTGAATTTAAAGAATTCCTAAAATATTTAGAGACTGAATATGGCGAAGTGGTTTTTAATACCGAAGTACGTTAGCTTAGTAGAGGTGCAATGCTAAAAAGAGTATACAACTTAAAAAGCGAAATACAATTGTTCGTGGATATGAAGGGATATGCCTTTCCTCATTTTGGTAATAAAGAATGGATGTGCGATTTTGGGTTTCTTATCGACATGACGACTCAGCATCTCAATGATCTTAATGTGGAACTTCAAGGCAAAGGACAGTTTATTCACAATTTGTATGATAGAGCCGCGATGGCTCAGGGGATAGAGCGTTCGCCTTCCAATGAGGCGAACCGGGTTCGAATCCCAGTCGATACGAATTCCGCATCCGGCTTGCACTGACCACAGTGCTGACGTGAAATATCCTCAGTGGTAGACGGATCATGGGTTAGAGTCCCCTTGCCGTCAGGCTAACCGTGGGAGGTTCTCGTGGTCTTCCTCTCCATGTAACGCAAATGCGGGTTAGCTCCATCAAAAAGTCCTCCACGAAGGCAAATTTCTCCCAATACTCGATCCAGGAGTTCCCTTGTCTTCTGGATTGGGTTCAAAATTACAAGGCTACGGAGTTGAACATTAGTAGCCGTAAACCCATTAAGTTGGGTCGGCTGTTCAACGACGGTTATAAAATAAAATTTGTATGATAAAATTCAGGGCTTTGAGCGCAAATTAAAATAGTAGAAACAGCATCTTTTGCAGAATAATGTTTCTCACTTTCCACATTTAGAAAAAGAAAACGTTACAACTTCTCAAAAATACGCACAATATATAGACATTTTAATCAACGAATTTCAATTACGATTCCAAATGTTCAAAGCTGAGAAGACAGCGGTTTCCATGAAAATGTTTTCCTCACCATTTAATATCCATGTGGATACAGTTCCCGAAGGCTTTCAAATGGAAGTGAGCACATGCAGAATAATACCGATTTGAAAAATGTATTTTTCTCAGTAAACATCGAAAATTTTTATAAATCGTATGTGAGCCCTGAGAAATTTCCGATTTTGACGAAAAATGCAAAGCAAATTATGTCTCTGTTCGGAAGTACGTATGTTTGCGAACAATTATTTTCAACCATTCAAAAATTACCACCGATCAAGACTCAGTGATGCACGATTAGAAAGCTGCGTACGTGTAGCTATCTCATCAATTCCGGCTGATATTGATCAGCTTGTATAAAAAAAACAGTGCCAAATTTCTCATTAAAAATGTCAAGTAAATTCGTTTTATTGTTCTTTTCTTGTTTGTTTTTATTTTGCATTAAAATTTGTATATGAAATCTTTACATTTTTTTTAAATTTTATAATTTTTTTATTCTAATGTTTATTATAAATAAAGTTTTGTAAATTATTAATAAGTGTTACTTTATGTGCGACCCGCCAAAAAATTTTAAAATTTTAATTGGCCGGTTGATTAAAAGGGTTGCTCACCCCTGGCATAAAGCACTATGCTAGGAAATATACTAACAACACTAGAAGAACAACAATAAATAAAGATAGAAAAAAGGCATGACAAAAATGTAATTTAAAATTTTTTTCCTAGCTTTTGCAGAAAGTAGTAGAAATTATTGACATTTTTTTTTAAATATTAGGGAGGAAATTTTTTCTGATAATTTAGATGTTTCAACATTGATATATGGATCAAAGTCTAGCAACAAAAACTTTTAAGTAACTATATCTAATCAATCTCGAAAATTGTTTAAAAAATAATTGGATTACCTAATGTGTAGCAACAAATTAGCTTTCTATGAAATCAAGAGTCATTGCTTTTTTTTTTATTTCAATTAAAAATAAAGCATTGATTAAATTCTAAATACAAATATATAAATATTTGAAAAATTGCATTTAAAAGAAGAACAACAATACGCATTTTAATGCTTTTATATTAATCGTTGAAATTCTTTCACAAAACTAAAACAGGATAGCTATACAATTCAATAACATTTCATTATTATTTTCCATTACTCATTAAAATGTCATAGAAATAAATAATCATTCATAAACGTATAGAAGTCAGCTCGCCATTCCACCGATTCAACAGAAAAGTAGAGAAATTTTCACGCTTTCGAATCACAGATGGCTCTGTAATAGTAAGCGTACTGAGAATAAACAAATAAGCTTCCTCTACAAACATTTTAATCATATCAACAAATAAAATTTCTGAAGATAAGACACTCTGAATAATTTATAAAGTGCATTTTAGAAAGATTAAAATAATGATAGATATGGGAAATAATAATAAGACTTCCACGATTTCAAAGAATACAACTGAAAGATTTCAAATCGTATTGCTGGGAGACTTAAGTAAGATCTTTAATTTATAAAAGGTTGTGACTTATTATCTAAGAGTAATAATTTATATTTTTACTTTCTATTGCAACTATAAATGAGTTTCATTTATGATAGTTTCATGATTTATTGTTGTGTCTAAAGTGAATATAGTAATATTATTGGATTTTCCATGTCTCCACAGTTAGAAGTTTACAAATTATTATTAGTTAATACAAAAATATGATATAATAAAAATATGTCAAAAATCTAATATGTCATAAAAATATGTCAATAATCTAAGAAATAAAATAATTTAAAACAAAATCTTCTGAATTTTTGACATACTGCTTCAAAATACTTTAAAAATAAACCATTAAGATTTTTCTCAAAAAACAATTCAACATTTAAAAAAGTTTTTTTTAATGGTTATAGATGCTAGGCTGCAGTGACGAAAAAAGAAATGAACAAGACTTAGGTAAAAAGTTGAAACCACTTACGCCTGAAATAAATCCTATTAATAAAACAAAAGTTCGAAATTTTTTTTACAAGAAATGGTTCTGTAAATTAAAGATAATTCATAATTATCAAAAAATTACTTACTCATGAAAAATCTACCGTTCAAACGAGAGAAATTGGCATTTAAGTCTATAGTGAATCGTTAGTGTTCTATAGTGTATAAAAATTGTGTAAAATTAAGGGAATGTGGGCAGCCAAGATTCCTGTTTTAGCAAAACTGTCAGATTTAGCCCATTGTAATGCATCATTCTCGAAGCGTTACAGATTTACTAAAATTTTTTAAATGATTTACTTTCTAGAAAAAGTCTGTTTTTATCACACTGGTGGTATGAATGTGTTAACGCTAAAGGAAATTTAAAAATACGAGCCATTCATTAGCAAATATTTCTATTTTATATGAATATTTAAAACAATTATACACTTATTTTACATTTGAGCTCAAGAGGGACCCGGTCCTTACTAAAGTGTTTATTAAGGAAAAAGAAACATTTTTTCTGCAGTCGAACTACATCAACTCGAAATCGCTTAAAGTGAAATATCGCTTTATATGAAACACACACCCGTGCAATCTATTATTATTGTATTTTGCATGTTAAGCATGAAATTTTCAAGTTAATCATTGCTTAACAGGAAAGGAAACTGGACACAGCGCAGATGTGAATAAAGTTCCAATTATTTACTTTGAAGAATGCTATTTATATTTTTAATCATTGTTAGAAGCAACAGACGGGCAAATTTAATAAAATAATTAAAATAAAATGGTTAAATAAAGTAGTTAACATTTTTAAGATTATTTTAATTTGTTTGGTACATAATTGCATTGTTCACATACATTCATGTAGTATATAATATGTAGTAATATAACGCAATAAATTATTTTTATGATGTATCAAATAATTTTGATAGTCCCGGCAATTTCGCGTTAACGAGGTTCGACGGTATCTATATAAAAACTACGCCCTCAAAAATCCTACAAAGTATGACAATAAGGCTTTTTGTGCTTTGAGAATGCGGCTCGACATTAATATTTTGTCCTGGAGTGTGTAAAACCTTTGTTCAGCTAAATTCTTCTTCCGCTGCCTGCAGCTTCCGTGGTGAGCCCAGCAGGGTGGGAAAGCACCGAACCGAATAGTGCCAGTTTCACCCCGAGAGCAGTGGTTATCAAAACGAAACAGAACAGGACTACTTATTGAACTACTTAGTGTCTGATTGGGTATGTATCTTCGGTAAACGTATAATAAGCTGGACTAAAATTATTTTTTATAAGAGCAATAAATAGGGCTAACATAAAAGCCGGAAAACATTAGAGAGTAAAACTAAATTATCTACACAGGTAATTACGGACAATAGGGTCCTTCTTCTTGACAAGTAAAGAGTAATTCAGTGCTTATCCGCTAGAAAACACCTAAACACCCGGTTTTCATTCACTCTCCCCTATTCGAACATTTATTTAATATTTTAACCATTATGGAAACAAAATGTGCTCGTTAGAAAAAAAGCATTTTTAAATTAATTAAAGCATATTTTTTCTATTAGTAAAAATTTGATATTGCAATGTATGCTCCTCTTGTTGCTCGATTTCAACTTGATTAATATCACGACTAGGTACCACAATAATTTCCCAAATTTTTGCTTTTAAATTTGTGCAAAATTAACAAATACTGTTCTAAATGATAATAATTTTATATTTCAGACGTTGGGAAAAGTAGTCTTGCCTACACTGTTCAAACGGGAAAATTCAATGGTAGGAAAATACGTTTTTTTTTAATTTAAAATGTTATTTTTAGATGGAACAATAATGTATGTTATGAAGAGAATGAAACACAATTTTGTTGAAATTTCTTTTAATGTTCTCTTCAAAACGATTTCCTTTCAGACACATCTTTTGAACGCAATTTTATTCACTTAATAATTAGTTTCATTGCGAATGTGTTCGATTAGTTTTAAATTTTGAGGTCATAAGTTTTCAAAGTTCAAGTAAATACGTTTTTCTTACTGTTTATTAAATACAAAAATGAAAGTGAAAGGAGAGGAAAAAGTAAACGTTTTCACTTTGTAATCTATTAATAAATTCCCATTGCCTTATAAAAAAAAAAATAAAAAAAAAAAAGAAAGAACGTAAGAATTTTATATGAATAGTGCAACGTTATCTCAACATCCGAGATAATCAAATGTATATATCTAACTTTCAATTCTGAGACGCATATTTAACTTTCATTTTTCATTTTATTACACTTGCCACTTTCTTACCCCTCTAGAACTAATTCGGGTGTATGAGGTAAAAAAAGCAATTCTTCTTTTAAAAATAGTTAAGAAAATACATGTTAGTAAAGCACATGTTGTTTCGGACTTTTAACTTACATCCTATTAAGTTGTAGCGTCCCAACCACTTCACGCTACCAGAACAGTTCATTTCGGATTGTCTTACAATTCGAACACCCACGGTGTTAACATAGATTCATGTCTAACGCTGATACTCCTTTTAAAATGAAGTAGGAAAAATTTATAACGTTATACATCTTAAAACCTTTGATTTATAAACATTTCATTTCAGTTAAAAACATAATGATTTGATTTAGATACATTTCGGTGATATTTCGAAATTACAACTTGAAAATATAATAGAATTTTAGTGTTTTAAGACGCATTTTTGAAGGACGTGCATAACCAAAGAAAAAGGTTTGGAAATGAAAATGAAGTATAGTAAAAAAGTCGATAAAAATGGTGGTAGTACCAGGGTTAATCTTGAGTCACTGAGAAATGTATTTCTAGTCGATCTCTTTCGATGATCCCACCTGTGCTAATTAATAGCATCGTTAGAACTAAGTTAAAGATCAAAATTATTATGTTACCTATGTTAGATAAATAAGCATAAATGAAGTGTATAACATAACGGTAAGTGCTTTGTAAACAGTAGATAAATTTCATTTGCTTTTATAATAAACTATGTAAAACCGTATATATCGTGTATGTCATATTGAAATAATAAATACGAAATTATAAAACAATATTAAGAAACGATATTATTGTTAAATAATGACTTTGAAAAAAAAAACAAGTGTTTACAGTAACCGAAAATTAAATACGAATTTTAAAAAAAATTTAAGATGAAGCCGAACTGGTTATAAAGCAAAATGTTCAAATTTCATTCCAGAACTGGAAATTAAACCTTTTAAACCAAGCCTGTTTTACGATAATAAAACGTTCCTGAATCTTTCATTTAAAATTTTTTTTTTAATTTTGATGTTACAATGTATTTATCGCCAAGAAAGGAAAAATTATTGCTTTCAATTAATATTAAAATTGAAAAAAAAAAAAAAAAAAAATTATGCTTTTCCAGTAGAATATTCACTTACTTAGTTCAGTAGATCTCCAGTATAGCAAACAATCCAGTATTTTATTCTTTATCTATTTGTTGTCCTAGAGTATATTTAAATCAAATAGGGATGGAAAAAATCCTCTTAAATCAATACTTGATGAGGAAAATATGAACAACACCACAATGGTTTTATACTTGGAAAGACAAACTTCAATAAATTTATAAAGAATTAAATACACTTCAATTATGAAGAATTCGATACATTTGTATAAAACAACAGAATTTATTTTGTAAATAATTTCAAATTTAAACTTTATGTTTCTTTTCTCTGTTTGGCGTTAAATAACTCATTTTTTTTTATTTATTTAGATAAAAAAAACGATCGATTAAATAGTTTATTTTATGGTGATGCCCTGATTCAGGCTCTTCCAGTGGAACTTGTAGAAGAAAATACGAAACTTATTAAGCTTTGAGGGGGTAGAGGAAGGACTTGGTTACTTCAACCATTTGAAACAATGGGTTCATGTTTGCAGGATACAAACTTGTTTGGCTTCAAAATATACTATTAAAATAAAATTCATGCGTAAAATTTAATACACATAATATTTTGTATTAAGATATTTTGTTTTAGTAGTTGGGCAAACTTTATTTTTATTTTTTTTGTTGAGAAATTCATTCTTTTCCTACTGTTTATTAGGAAAAATATCCATGTATAGAATACGAGTTATTACTGATTTCGTATTATTAATAATCTCAATTTGTTGTTAACTAGTGAACCACCACCCTCTTGATATAACTTAGCCTCCCTCAAACCTTCACAGGGTTTTAGAAGATTGCTATCCGTTTATCATCAAGAAACTAAAAACAATTTCTTACCAATCACCGGTTTTGTGAGAGCCAACCCGCAAAACAGCTTCCACTGTATTTTTTATTTATTTATTTATTTATTTGGTTAGCTCCAAGCTAACTGTACTCATTTACCAGATACTAATGCACAATAGCTCAGTAATCTTAGCTTAGATCAAAACTGTCTGACATTTCGATCGTACCCAGACAATTCAAGATTAATTGAAGGTAGCAGTTTGTAAAAGCTTTATTTCAATGACATTTGAGTATGTTTGCCAATTATAACTGACTTATCTATCCACGCTTCTGAGCCAGCGCGATAAAAAAATCTTTTCAATCGTTACCTTAGTAATTCTTTTTAAAGAAGCTTATAAGACAACTATGGTCGTTTCAAGACGCATATGACGTGACAAAACAACTATCCTTTTATTGCTTTAAATGGGTTATTTTCCATAAACACCTCCAATGGTACTAAACCAAGTATAGGTATAACTCGGGTTTGGTTAATATTGTTGAGCTCATCCGATCAATTCACAGACACGATCGTGTCTGTGCAGAGGATTCATTGAAGCGGTTTGCTGACAATATCGTTTCGATGGCTCTTTGCGGTAGTCATTAGTATGTTATTAAATAACTTGCATTTCAGAAAGTTTGCTGGCACCTGGGAAAGCAATTATTAGCACAGGAAAGATGTCCCCAGTTATTTGAAATAAAGTATATGATATCGTTTATTTTTTATTAAATTCTTGATTTATAAAATATCCTTATTTAAAAATTGATACAAAAATCTTTAACTAAAGGATCACAACAACTTTAATCTTTAAATCACAACACTTGGAAAATGTGTTGTGATTTTTTAAAAACATTTTTGTTTAAAAGAATCGTTCTGACAAATTATTCTGTTTAAAAGTGATGCGCGTAAGACATTCGCTTCTACATATTTATTATTCACGTGTAATTATAATATGTTTGGTTGGGAAACAATGGTTTAAGTCAGCAAAAAAAAAAAGATATCACCCTGAATAATTTTCGTTCTAATGATCGGATTTTCACGAACTAAGTGTCAATCTTAATGGTTCCTGGGGGTGACCTCAAATATGCTAATTAGTTAGTGCTAACTATTAATTAAGTTACGAAATCAGACACAAAAACGTACTTTCTCTGAATTATATAATTTTTATATTTATATTTTATTTAATATTTTTTTTTACATATTTGGAATCCTTATCTTCAAAATATAGGGGGTAGCCGCAATTTGGGAAATGTGGTCCCCATAGTTTGGTCAGGAGAGCGATTCAAAGTTTGGACCCCTTAATGTTAATTTCACTTTTTGCGTTTTCAGTCATATTTTAAAAACTAATGAAGCAATTCAAAAAATATTGCACCAACTCATAAAACGCATTTACCCAAAGATAATTTCATGAAAAAAATAATTTTTAATAATTATTAATTATTTTTTATTATTTAATTAAAGAGAGGATGAAAAAATTTTGAATTATAAGGTATGGATTTTTTTATACCATATTAATCTACATGCTTTTCAATTGAAAAATCTAAAGTTTCAACTGTTTTTATTTATTAGAAGATGAGAAAAATTAAAATTAATTATTTTAAAAAAAATAATTTGGCGACAATGAAAAAATGATTAAATGGGGCGATTAATATTAAAATGTGATAAACTTACGAAGAACTTGATTTAGCGCGCGTGGCGTAAAATTTCATTCATATTTTTTTCGCTAATAATCGTTTGCTAATCTTTTTATTTTTTTTTTTAAAACTATAAAATACAATGTTTCTTTTTTAGTCCTCTAAAAATCTATTTGAAATTAAGTAAAGAAATTTGAATAAAACATTTTATTGAATAAAAAACATTTTATTCAACGAATGTCGAGTTTTATAAAAGCATGCTTTTGATAGAATATGATTATACACCAGATTGTGCTTATTTAATGTGATTATTTTTTAGTTTTTTTTTTCTCAATAACTGATACAGTTACAATAATATACATACGTATGAATAGATTTGGAATAAAATATTTCTCAGTTTCTTGTATATATTTTTTATGAATATTAATAAAAATACGTAGTAAACATATTTAAGCATATCTCACATCATCGCAAATTTCTCAACATCTTATATATCGTGTTAATCTTAAAATGTAATTTTTTAATCACCTGTCCGGAAGTGTTTCGCAGAACTATTTTACCAACTATTTAATTAAATTTTAGCATTTTTAAAAATTTTATTCTTTACCCTACTACATTGATTATTTCTTCATTAATATACTAATAAATTTTTTTAGTACTTTAATTTAGATTTTCTTTAAAGTAAAGTTCCTTTTTACATTATAGTCAAGTTTTTTTTAAAAGAATTATTGTCTGCTAAATAAGAATAAAGCCTTGTTAAGAAATTAAAAACACTCCGCTGTTTAAAATTATTTAATGCAAAACAGCTGATTATTTACTAAGCATACTATTTTTTTCGAAAAAAGAATATAAATCATTAATTGTCTTTTTTGTTTTGTTTCTTGTGACTTTAACATAGATTATCTAAAATAGTGTCCATGTTTTATAAGTCACTACAAAGAGTATAAAGATACCGAACATAAAAAGCTGTCAAATACGTAGCCAAAACTTTTAAGCGTCTTAAAATATCTCAGTATCTTAAATGATTCTTTCTTTATGATTCCATGCAGATTTTTTTCCGGATAATATGCTAAACTATTTTGTTAAATTTTTATATTAGCACGATTCCCAAGATATTATTGTAGTATAATTTGTTATCAGGAACAATGCCTTATTTTGTTTAGCAGGAAACACTAAAAATTGAAATTTGTAAAAAGTTTCCGAAGCCGTGCGAATTTTAGAATCATCTGATTTTAAAAAATGCAATAAAAAATACGTAAATTTCCGAACTTATTTTGATTAAAAATAAAAAAATAATAAAAAACGTGGCAAGAACGCTAACATACTTTTTACAGAACTGTGAAAACCCGTTTTTCCTATAATTCGTCAAAAGAGGATAAGAATGATATTGCTCCAAGGGACCTACTCAATAATTTCGCTATTTCCAGAATGAAATCTGTTTGATGGAAACATATTTCCTTGAAAATAAAAACGGGGAAAAAATTAACTTTTATTATTTATCTAAGCTTATTCCATTCATTTAATGATAGCGGTATCAAGGTTAAGGATATGCGATGGAAGCCCCGTTTACTATTATACTATAAATGCGTTAAATCATGTTGCTTGAATAATTTATTTTTAGCTTATTATTTGATATTTTTAAGCAAATAAGGGTGTAAAAATAAACTCGATCAAAATACTCCGAAAGTATACCCTAAAATATTTGTAGAATAAACTTTGGAATCTATATACTCAAAATACCTTTTCAAACAACTTCGAGTAGGACAGAAACGCTAACTTGTTTAAAATAGTTGTCCTTGTAACTATTTAATTTCGATTTCTGGTGCTAGGGGACATTCCATTTTCACATTCGACTTTTGAAATTTCAATTGTAAACGGAATTTTTTTATGTCCTTAAATTAAAATGTTAAAGCTTGCAGCAAAAAAAATTTTACTGCATTGATTTTTTTTTACAAAATAGCGAATTATTATTTTTTTAATCTAAGAACCTGTGCCTATAACTTAAGTAAAACTTATTTTAATATCGAGTGAAATAATTTAATATATTGTGTAACTAAATAGATAATCCCAAGAAATTGAATTGAAAATATAAAAACTTCATTGATTTAAAAATTAATAGATGATGATAAAAATATACATGTTTTGAGCACAATAATAAAAGTCACAAGTTATTCAAGCTTGACAAGTTTTGAGAATGGGTGAATATATTTGAACGCTCGAAACATGTCGACTTTTACTTCCCTCTTCATATTTTTTAAAGCCAGTTGAGTTTTTATCATCAATTATACTGTTTTGCATTAGGGTCTTGATCATTATTTTGATAAGGTTTTTATACTCGTTAAAGTAAACATATGCATTTTCATATTTTAGCAGGAATTATGTGGTCTTTAAAAACATAAGAGCATCAATATTGTAAAAGTTATATTTAACTTGGTTTAAAATTAAAATTTTGAGACCAGATATTTTAAGTTAATGAAATTAAATATTTTATCTTTTTAGTTTTTACGCCTCCATTTCAGTATCTTAAGGACCTTACGAGCTCTGTTTAAAAAGAAAGTATCATATCAGATATATATATAAGAAAACAAAAATAATCATAGTATCAGTATCTGGTGGTAAATGTAGCTTATCGTAATTGAAGAATATGCTGTGCGATATTTTATGGTGAATTTGCGAACGTAAGTTTCTAAATGTATCGAAGCATAAGGATGCTATTTGCTAATCATCTTTATCCAAAGAAAACCTTGTTATCTAAACATCTAGCAGAATGAAGCGATTTTTGAAACAATGAATCATACTATATGCAACATATTATTTCAATATCTTATTCTTAAACATAACCTATTTCAATGCTTTTAAAATACCACTAAACATTCAGCAATTCCTTGAGTTATAGGAAAAATAAATATCGTAAATTATAGAAAAACTTGTGAATGCGCATTAGAATTACTATACAATATACATTTTATTTTTCAAGCACTTTTTTTTCCTTCAAACTTTCTTGCCTAGAAGACTTGATTAAAGCTGTAAAAGTGATTATCCCTAAAATTTTGTATTTAGCCATAATAAGTTATGTTAATTTGATTTTAGTATGAAATCCTCGAATAAATATAGCAGAAACAACATAATCTAAATAATATCAGGTAAAATGTTCATGCATTTAAATTCTAAAACTTAGAAAATCATAAATAATTTATAATTGATTCAAATTTTCTTTTCAAGGGAGATTAAAATATAAAAAAAATTTTGCTTTTTGGACAGAAATCAGCTTAAAAATTGTCAATTGCCTAGAAACTTCGAGATATTTTCTATTAACTATTAATTAAACCTCTGTGAGTAATCACAGAACATTATTTCAATTTTTTTTCCAGTCAGAGCTTGGTTGCTTAGCAACCTAGTAAAATTAGGCATTTTCTTTTGAATTAGTCAATGGGTTATCTTAAAATATTCATTTGCGTTGGCGACTTTTTTTGGCGGTTTTCTGGACTATCGCCAAATATATAAACCTTTGTTGCGACCCTATTTACCACCCATTTTTTTCAAAATTTTGTCTACCCCCCCTAATTCAAGTATCTGGATTCCAAATATGTAAAAAAAAATATATGTTTATTCAGAGAAAGTACGTTTTTGTGTCTGATTTCGTAACTTAATTAATAGTTAGCACTAACTAATTAGCATATTTGAGGTCACCCCCAGGAACCATTAAGATTGACACTTAGTTCGTGAAAATCCGATCATTAGAACGAAAATTATTCAGGGTGATATCTTTTTTTTTTTGCTGACTGTACAAGTATTGGTTCTGAATGGTTTTAGTAAATATTCATGGTATTAATTATTTTGTTCAAGGGAAAAATAACTGCATGACATATTTTATGTTTTATTTAGGCAGTGTTCTACGAACCTCTAAGGATTTGTGAAAAAGGTTCACCGAAATATAATTGTAATCACGGAGTTTTAAGTAAACTCTAGTAGTAAAAAAAATGATGAAATAACTAATTATAAGCAGAGCTGTAGACAAGAGATCAGATAAAGTGTGTTTAAACACACCCCTAAGCCGTTTGAACAATTATTTTCAATTTAAATCTTGTTTTATCAAAACTTTGAACTTTGAGTTTTTGAAACGAAACTTTAATAACTTTTGAACTTATATTATGAAAGAAATATGTGAAAAACTCAAAAATAAAGTACAAATTATAGCTGATGAATACTTCATTTCAAATTTAAAAAATCGTTACAGTTCTAACATTTAATAATTGCCCTCTCCAGATCTCAGCAATAACCAAATTTTGAAGAAAGTTAGTATCAAGATAATTTTTATGATCGCCGAAAAATAATTCATATTAAATATATATAAAAAAAATTCTAAATGTCTTTCCGCGATAAAATTTTTATAACAAATTAGACAGAAGATATAAATCAAAATTGAATTGATTTAGGTGTGTGAAATGAAACATTGGTGAAGTGATTATGTTGGCGAAATTAATTGACTGCGAAGTGATCATGTCGGCGGAATGAGTCACTTAAATGATCATGCCGTAAGCAGGCGGCGAAATGATCACCCATATAATCTCCAGATTATGCCTTAAAGTACTTCAGTTTTCTTGTTAGTTCCCTCATTAGTATTAGCAATGAAAAGTTTTGAATCCGGAACAGTTTTCCTAAAAGTATTCTATATACTTGCAGCTTAGGCGTAGTAAATAAAACTTATTAATTTTCTTCGTTTTTCTCTTTTTTTAAAAACCCTTTTTGTCCTTATTGTGCTATAACATATATATATATATATATATATATATATATATATGTCGTGCTGCTGCTCTCTCTCTCTTCTTCATCATAACTTTCGAGCCGAGTTTTATTTAATCATAATAGATTAAAATAGCAGTCTGTAGCGTTTGCAGTCATTGTTTTATATCCTTTTTTATAAGGAGGACAACATACTAATTTTTCTAGAATTTTATTGATGAAAAGAATAAAGAAATCTATTTACACTTTTGTACAGGTGGAGCAGAGCTCCAGGTTACATCTTCACGGTTTCATTTCTAAAATATAAGTGTACACTTTTTTAATCGTTACATCTAATATATCGTTCATGTCATGTGATCCACAACACCCAGACTATTTTTTATATCTCCTTTGTTAGAAGCGGGGTTCTTATCTTCGTTAGAAGTGCCGCGCCTAAGACCATATGGAGAAGGATTAATATCTCAACATAGTTCTTCACTTTTATCGGAATTCGGTTAGATCTTAAGGTATTTCGCCTTCCTTAAGATTTTTCATTTCATTGCACAGATTTTATGAATAAAGATTTCATCGCTATCCAATGAAACAGATGTACGCGAAGGGCCAAGTCAAACATGTGGAAGAGATTATTTGATGTTCTCATAAACCAGATAAACTTATCTGCAGATAGATATAATTCTTTTTAAGTTTAGTCTCAAAAGATCTTTTTAATTTTAAGCTATTATTTTAGATGTTACAATATCCCCCCTCTCAAAGGTGTTGATCCGGAGGTGATCAGGCTCCACATCACATCTCATTGAGGAAAGATTAAAATCCGTTCTTATCATCTTCTATTTAAACTATTTAAAATGAATATTAATCTGGATGATTCAGATCACATGACCTGAATTACAAAAGCAATATAAAATAAAACAATATTCAAAATGTTACTTTAACAAAACATATGAAACTACTTCAATTGCAATGGTTTCATACTAACTCTCAAAAATTTCAAAAATAGATTATATAGAAACATTTATAAAAACACTCAATATTCCAATTCTTAAGATGCTAAAATAACATCTAATATAAAAATATAAAAATAAAAATATAGTTGCAACTAAACATTAGGCCTTAAAAATTTTGCTACGTAGGCTTAAATCCTTGTGACATTAGTCAATTGATTTGAGGATCCATTAGCATGCTTATAAAACTTCATTTTATCCTAAATCTCTTACAAAATCTCTTAAATATTCATCTTACAAAACTTCAATATATATTCATATATTTTCTCTCTTCTGTTACTCTTTAAAATAGTCATCCAAAATAATTTCTTTAACTAACTCCTTAAAATACTTCACGTGAAAAAACTAATTCTCCTCTCCATTTCTATAAATCTCAAATATACTACTTAATCTCAGTATTCACTATTCTTTCTAGTACATACCTCACCACTACTTTTCTTATTTTCACGAATAATATTCATGTTTTAGAACTCATTTCCACTAACAATATTCATTTTTTAGTACTCATTTCCACTAACAATATTCATTTTTCTAGACCTAAAATTTTAAAACTCACTTTCTTAACTTTTTTGGCATCGTTGGCACTTCTCATTCTTTGTGACTACATGTCACTTTAACCTTAATAAAGTATAGACACCTTATAAAATACAAACATCA
Source organism: Parasteatoda lunata (assembly GCA_949128135.1). NCBI lineage: Eukaryota > Metazoa > Arthropoda > Arachnida > Araneae > Theridiidae > Parasteatoda > Parasteatoda lunata. The sequence continues at coordinate 721,853 of OX421972.1, forward strand.
AAATATAAAGTAAAGAAAATATAATTCAAAAACATAAATTCCACTTCACCTCATTTCACTTCACATTGGACACATTTGTCTTTAATTTGGAGTTTAGGATTCCAATATTTTTAAAGGGAATTTGCTTGATAAGGGACTTAGTTCCTCAAGAGGAGGAAAACAGTCTCGAATCACTGCAATCAGTGTTATGGAAGATCCTGGCAACCTTAATTGTGTCATCATAAATTATATGCATTTGTGGTTTAATATTTCCACAAAAACAAAAGAAGAAAAATAAATCTTCGCCCGCATAACCTGTTATCTAAGGTATGGGTAAACACTACGCTGGTTTTTACAAATTAAGGGTCGGGTCTTCCAGAAAAGGGGTAATATTTCTTATCATCATCATCAATATTTATGACAGTCCAAACTTATTCTTAATGCATAACAAAATTCATAATTTTTCTTGAATAATTCTTCTTATTAATATTATTTACAACAGTTCAGGATCATTTGTAATAAATTACAAAATTCAAATTTTCCTTACAATAAAATTACAAAAATATCACAACAGAAATCGACTAAAATTTACATAAAATGTACTCTTAATTTTTATCTTCCGGTGTTAAATGAAATTCTTCAGCTGGATAAAAGTATCTTAATTTGGAAGAGTGAACGATTTCAGTTTGATTATTATATTTATCTATTTCAAAGTTTACATTAGAAAGTTTCCTTAGTATTGCGTAAGGGCCTGAATAAGGAGAAGTTAATTTTCTAGTGTTAGGGTATTTATATTCTTCCATTATTACCAAGTCTCCTTCTTTAAAATCTGCATTTTTAAATTTTAAATCATATCTAAGTTTATTTTTCAAATGATGTTCCTTGGTTTTTTCGAAAGCTATTTCTCTGGCTTTTTCTACTGGGGGGTATAAAGGTTGATCAATAGGGGAATCAAACGGCAAGGAGCCAAACATTAAATAAGCAGGTGGAAAAGTTGTAACAGTATGAGGAGTATTATTATATTCTGACACAACCTGTTCAAGAATTTTAGGCCAAGGAATTTTTCTAGAAAGGTTATTTACTTTACATTTTAATCTAGTAACTATCGATTGTCCTACCCTTTCTGATTTTCCATTACATTGTGGATGGTGACTAGTTGTCAACAACTGTTTTACATTATGATTTCTCAAAAATTTCTTAAATCGACTAGAAGTAAAGGCTGGGTTCCTATCCGTTAATAAAGCCTTTGGGGCATAGGATGTAAATAAAGGCTTCAACAAATTCGAGTACACTTCTGATGTAATATTTTTGCTACAAAAGGCCCAGATATATCTGGTACAATGATCGATTACAATGTTCAAATATTTTTTAGAAGAGTTATAATAGTTAAAACCCCCTACAGAATCCAGTGATATTAACTCAAAAGGTTCTTTACAGGGTGGCATTGACTGTAACAAACCGTATTTTTTCAAGTGTGAGATCTTATTTAACTGACAAGTTTCACAGTGCTTAACATAATTACTAATGTCCTTAATAATATCTGACCAATAATAGTATGGGGAAATAATGCTTAACATTTTCTTTACACCTGGGTGACCATATTCTTCATGTACTTTTGAAATTAATTCTTCTCTTAAGGAGAAAGGGACTACAATTTTAATTAAACCCTTTTTACTTACAGTTAATACATCATTAATTTTCTTAAAATTAGGATTATTTACATTATCAAGCCTTTGATGTTCAATTAACTTTTCTTTTTGAATTAAATGTGTTGAATAACAATTATGGTGAGAAATTTTATTTCTAGAGAGCATATCTGCCTCATAATTAGTACTTCCTTTTTTATATTTTATCTCATATTCATACATTGATAACTTTAAAGACCATCTAAATAATCTACCTGTCAGATGTTTCACATTTCTCAACCAAACTAGAGCTGCATGATCTGTATGTATGGTGAAAGGTGTTCCATGAAGATAATGTTGATATTTATCAAGAGCATCTACTATTGCTAAACATTCTAACTCAGTAATTGAATAATTTTTCTCATAAGTTCTTAATTGTCTCGAATGGAAAGATATTGGATGCTGTGTACCATCCGGGTGCTCTTGTTTAAGGACTGCACCTATAGCCTCACCTGAAGCATCTACATACAAATGACATTTTCTTTGTGGGTTGAAAAGACATAAAACTGGTTTGGAAATTAACGCGTTTTTTAACTCTTCAAATGATTTTTGACAGTCTTCAGACCAAACAAATTATTGTAACATCTAAAATAATAGCTTAAAATTAAAAAGATCTTTTGAGACTAAACTTAAAAAGAATTATATCTATCTGCAGATAAGCTTATCTGGTTTATGAGAACATCAAATAATCTCTTCCACATGTTTGACTTGGCCCTTCGCGTACATCTGTTTCATTGGATAGCGATGAAATCTTTATTCATAAAATCTGTGCAATGAAATGAAAAGGCGAAATACCTTAAGATCTAACCGAATTCCCATAAAAGTGAAGAACTATGTTGAGATATTAATCCTTCTCCATATGGTTTTGGCGCGGCACTTCTAACGAAGATAAGAACCCCGCTTCTAACAAAGGAGATATAAAAAATAGTCTGGGTGTTGTGGATCACATGACATGAACGATATATTAGATGTAACGATTAAAAAAGTGTACACTTATATTTTAGAAATGAAACCGTGAAGATGTAACCTGGAGCTCTGCTCCACCTGTACAAAAGTGTAAATAGATTTCTTTATTCTTTTCATCAATAAAATTCTAGAAAAATTAGTATGTTGTCCTCCTTATAAAAAAGGATATAAAACAATGACTGCAAACGCTACAGACTGCTATTTTAATCTATTATGATTAAATAAAACTCGACTCGAAAGTTATGATGAAGAAGAGAGAGAGAGAGAGCAGCACGACAACAAATAAACCGTGAAGATGTAACCTGGAGCTCTGCTCCACCTGTACAAAAGTGTAAATAGATTTCTTTATTCTTTTCATCAATAAAATTCTAGAAAAATTAGTATGTTGTCCTCCTTATAAAAAAGGATATAAAACAATGACTGCAAACGCTACAGACTGCTATTTTAATCTATTATGATTAAATAAAACTCGGCTCGAAAGTTATGATGAAGAAGAGAGAGAGAGAGAGCAGCACGATTAGCATCTTTTTTAAGTAATTTATTTAACGGCAATCTTAATTTTGCGTAATTTTGAATAAAACGATGATAAACATTAATCGAACCTAAAAACCTCTGCAATGACTTAACATTATGAGGGGGAAGAAGTTTTTTAATTGTCTCTATATTTGCATCATTAGGAGAACATTTACCTTCTGAAATTTCATATCCCAAAAACTTAATACTTGTTTTACAAAAATCACATTTAGAACCTTTTAATTTGATATTTTCTAATCTACAAATTTCGAAAAATTTTTCTAAATGAGTTAAATGTTCTTCAAGAGAATTACTATAAATTATAATATCATCAAAGAAATTTTTAGCAAATTTAATGTTATGTTTTTGTATTATTTGGCGGATAGCACGCTGAAATATACTTGGGCTATTTTTCCAGCCAAAAGGGAGTCTTAACCACTCATATAAACCAAAATTAGTGGCCATCGCAAATTTTTCAGTGTCACAATCTCTAATTTTTAAATGCCAAAAACCTGAACACAAATCAACTTTAGAATAATATTTTGCATTCGTTAAGTCATCAAGAACATCATCAATTCGAGGAATTGGTTCAGCATCTGATTTTGTTACTAAATTTAATCGTCTAAAAACTATACAAAGTCTATTTCTTTTTCCCTCATCTTTTCTGGTTACCATTGTTACAGGAGCTGAATAGGGACTATGCGAAGGTTTAATAATATTATTTTCTAACAACTTTTTAATTTGTGTCTCAATTTCTAAATTATCTTGAGGAGAGCAACGATATGGACGTAAAGATATTGGCAATTCAGAAGTAAGAATAACCTTCTGAGGCTTTAATCTTATAAGCCCAACATCATATCTATCCTCACTAAAAATATCATTGTACTTTTCTTTTAATAAAGACAGTCTCCTATCTACTATTTCCTGTGGTGAGTTGCAATCCACAGATTCAAGTGATTTAGAATGTTTACTCGTTGGTGATGAGCAAAGACTATCCTTAACTACACTGAGACACAAACATTTTGAATGAGTTACAATATTTTTTGAGCATTTGAGTTCATTTTCACCCTGAAAAACAATTCTTTTATCAAAATCTATTTTAATATTGAATAAGTACATGTCAGGTAGTGACAGCAAACAATAATCCAAATTTGTATTAATACTGTACATTTTAATTTTATTTGTCAATTTACCGATACAAACATCTATTTCAATTAAATCAAAATCATTAATTGTGCCTTGTGTTTGCTGCAATGGCACCTTATATTTTTCTTCAATTTTTCTATATTTAATATTTTTTAATAAATTTGATGGAACAATTGATATTGTTCCTCCAGTATCACAAAGGGCCGGAATTTCAATTTTTGTGCCATCACTTCCAGACATAATCATATCACAAAAATATAAAGAATTTAATTGTCATTGATCATTAATACCATTTTCAACATTTTTATCGCATTTGTTTTGAGAGAGATTATCATTTCCCTTTTCACTCTTTTTGTCATATTTGTTTGGGGAAGATTTATCAGAAACAGTTCCATGATGAGTTTTTTCAGTTGATCGTTTCATTTCATTTCTATATTTAGAATAATTACTATACTGATTGAAACCAGCTCTATATGGGTAATTATAATTTCGTCCCATATAATGCTGTTGATCAGTTTGATTTCGGAACTGTCCTGGATTACTCTGATAATTATTTGAAAAATTTCTTTTTACTTGTGGTGCATTATATCCAACGCGTCTTTGCAAATTAGGAGAAAATTGTTTTGGTTTAGTACCTGTCTGCTTATTAATACCGATTCTTAAAGATTCAAATTCATCTAGTTTCTCTGCCAAATTTAAAGAACTATTCATAGAATTCCATGTATCAAGAAAATGATGCTTTACTTCATTTGGTACTCTAGTTTTGATTTGGTTAGCAATAATTAATTCCTTCAATTCTTCAAATGATTCTATCTTAAGCTCAGCTAACCAATCATTAAAGTAAGCAGATATTTCATTGCAAAAATCGCGCCAAGAATCTTGAGATTTTTTATGAGATGAAAAGAATTTAAATTTTAATTGCTCTGGATTAAGTTTATACCTTTTTAATAATAAGGTTTTTATATGTGAATAATCATGAGCCAATTCACCCCGTTCCCGTGTAAGTTGGTTAACAATATCATGGGGTAACAGATTTAATAAATAAATAACATATTCAGTTTCGGGAATATTGGCTAATTTGGCCTTTGTTTCGAAATTTTTTAAATACAAAAATATCTCATCTTTATGGGGGTCAAACGGTTGTGACAGTCTCATTAAAGAAATGTTTACATTAGATGAATTTACTCTTGAACATGTTTCCTTATCATTACTTTGAAAACTTAATTTATACAGTTCAAGTTCTTGATTTTTAGTTTTTAAAATTTGTAGTTCTTGCATTTCTTTCTTTTCTTCTAACATACGATTTGTAATTTCTTTAGTTAACTTCTCATTGTAATTCTCATCTGATGTTATTTTTTTCCTGATTTCGGAAACTGGTTCGGTATCACTTACTAATATTCCTAACTCATCTGCCAAAACAATTAAATCAGCTTTTACTAGTTTACCTAAATATGATATATCTTTGTCATTATTTTCTAGACTTAAAACCTTTTCTCTTAAAAGTTGTAATTCTGATTTTTCCCGTTTTTCTTCTAAAATTCTATTAACTATTTCTTATAGATTCGTCATAATTATCTTGCGTTACAATTTTATTCTTTATCTCTGAAACTGTGTTATTTTCATTTACATCTAAATCTAATTCTTTCGCTAAATTTACCAGTTCCGATTTAACTAGTTTCCATAGATATGCCATTTTTCACAGCATTAATTATCAATAACTTAAAAATAAGATGCTTATCTTTGCAATAAGAAAAATCAAAATCAATTGAAAACAAGAATCAAACTATTGCATTTTTTAAATACCAACACACTCTATATACTTTTTAAAATTGCAACACACACTATAATAAAATATAATTTCTATTTATGAAATAAAACTATCATAATAAAACTACTATTTGTGATACAATTAGTTCAACAAAATTATTTTCAAACTCACCAATCTTCATCTGTATTAAAAGGCGAGCGCACAACATAAAAATAACTTCTCATCATTCACGATTTTTCTCCTTCGAGAGTGAGTCTTTTTCATAGGACGTATCAAGAACATTCCAAGCAGGGGCGCGGAGAGGGTCATCATTTCGGCGAACACACAGGGGCAAACACACAGGGGGAGCGTAAGGTCATCTCTGCTTCCTTTCGCTTTCCAGAGGCGGCGAAATTTACCTGGAATCTCCACATCATCGGGGAAACAAATTTCCATCCTTCAGACTTTCCGTTCCAACCAGAGAAGGGGCCCATAACGGGAGTTCATCAGTCTCTTAAAATTGTATTTCTTTTGTTTAAAACAAAAATCTTGCGATAATCTTTAAATTCATATGCTATTCCATAGGGGCTCCGGGCAGAAAATGGAGATCCTGTCGGCATTGTTGTCGTGCTGCTCTCTCTCTCTCTTCTTCATCATAACTTTCGAGCCGAGTTTTATTTAATCATAATAGATTAAAATAGCAGTCTGTAGCGTTTGCAGTCATTGTTTTATATCCTTTTTTATAAGGAGGACAACATACTAATTTTTCTAGAATTTTATTGATGAAAAGAATAAAGAAATCTATTTACACTTTTGTACAGGTGGAGCAGAGCTCCAGGTTACATCTTCACGGTTTCATTTCTAAAATATAAGTGTACACTTTTTTAATCGTTACATCTAATATATCGTTCATGTCATGTGATCCACAACACCCAGACTATTTTTTATATCTCCTTTGTTAGAAGCGGGGTTCTTATCTTCGTTAGAAGTGCCGCGCCTAAGACCATATGGAGAAGGATTAATATCTCAACATAGTTCTTCACTTTTATCGGAATTCGGTTAGATCTTAAGGTATTTCGCCTTCCTTAAGATTTTTCATTTCATTGCACAGATTTTATGAATAAAGATTTCATCGCTATCCAATGAAACAGATGTACGCGAAGGGCCAAGTCAAACATGTGGAAGAGATTATTTGATGTTCTCATAAACCAGATAAACCTATCTGCAGATAGATATAATTCTTTTTAAGTTTAGTCTCAAAAGATCTTTTTAATTTTAAGCTATTATTTTAGATGTTACATATATATATATATATATATATATATATATATATATATATATATATATATATATATATATATATATATATATATAAGTTCAAAAAGAAGATAAAACAAAGGAAAATTACAGACAAATGAAAAAAGAGGAAAAAAGAAAATTATTTAAAATAAAAATACAATACAATAGTGTGAGGAGCACTAAAACTTTTTTTACAAAAATTACAACAAATAAAATAGAACACAATAAGTAAAAATAACACGTAAAAACAGATAGTAAAATATAAAGATAAAACAGAATGGAACATAAAACATAATCTATAAAGCAAGTAGCGAAATCAAATGAACTTACATGAACGGGAAATTTTTCAAGAATGACTTAAAATATTTTCGTAACAAGACTGCCAGATTGCAAAATATGAAAACAAAAGCGCAAATTGAGATAGCGTCTAGAGGAGTTTTATTTTAAAGTGCGTTCTGCTGCATTACTGAAGTGCGTTTGATTTGTTAGTTACCAAGGGTAGGCCCGAAAATACGCACTTTAAAATGAAGTCGACGCACTTTAAAATAAAACTCCTCTAGTTACGCTATCTCAATTTGCGCTTTTATTTTCATATTTAGCAATCTGGCAATCTTGTTCGAAAATATTTTAAATCATTCTTGAAAAATTTCCCGTTCATGTAAGTTCATTTAATTTCGCTACTCGCTTTATAGATTATGTTTTATGTTCTATTCTGTTTTTTCTTTATATTTTATTTTCTGTTTTTACGTGTTGTTTTTACTTAATTGTGTTCTATTTTATTTGTTGTAATTTTTGTAAAAATTTTTTGAGTGTTCCTCACATTATTATTGATATATTTTGCTTTGGCTATAGCAATACAATATTAGAAAGCACTCTTTTTTCCAGATATAATCGTGTGGGCTGATGAAAAGATTATATCTTTATTTTCCGGATTATTTTTAAAAAAAATCTATCCTTTTTTCTTCCTTCCAGTTTTTGTTATTTTTATTTATTTTCTTTTTTTTCCTTTTTTCATTAGTCTGTAATTTTCCTTTGTGTTATCTTCATTTTGAACTTATTTTATGAGTTCTATTTACTTGCAGCTTCTGCGCAATAAATGAAATTTATCGTTTTTCTTAATTTTCTTCGTGTTTTTTTGTATTTATTTATCATGCTATATATATATATATATATATATATATATATATATATATATATATATATATATATATATATATATATAAAAATATATATATATATATATATATATATACATATATATATATATATATATATATATATACATATATATATATATATATATATATATATATACATACATATATATATATATATATATATATATATATATATATATATATATATATATATATATATGTATATATATATTTGTTGAATTGTCATACTACATCCATATTGATGGTTGCATTTTGAGGAATTGAAAATTTTTATTTTCTATGAAATGTAAAATTAGATCTTGAGTACAAATATTTCACTTTAAGTATGATTTTAAAAACAATATTTTCCTTTATAGCTTTTAGGAATATTATTAACGAGATAAACCTTTTTAATTTTTAGCTGACTATAAACAACCAATTGGTACTGCATCTTTTAAGAAACGTCTTGTGATAAGAGATATAACTATTGATTTGCTTATTTGGGAGCCTATAAGCCACAAAATATTTCCAAATGTTTGGCCCAAGTAAGTATTATAATATAAAATGATTTCAGAATTACATTACATAGCATCAAAACTTTAAAGATTCGGAAAGAATTTACAGTTAGAAGAATTAAAAGCCCCCGTAAGTTACTATTTATGATAATATTGAGAAGTATATTGATTATTCTTTTGGGTGATTTAATAGAATTTAATAACATTCATATTTATTTTTAAATTTTGATTTTTAATAAAAGTTGAAAATTTTTTAGGATATTTAAAATGAGAGAAACCGTCATTAAATTTTTATAAATGCTAACTATTTCATAAAATTTTCACAGGTTATAGAGTTACATATTAAGAAGAAAAAATTATAAATATATTTTCAGCGTAATATTATAGAAAGTTACTGTATTGTAGTTTAATGTGATAAATATTAGTTTCTGCCCATAGAAGAGGCGAGTGTTGGAGAAAACTGTGGTTAGTTATCTGGTGTTAATTGGTTCAAAAATGAACAAAACTGATCAATTTAATGAACTGAAAAACTTAGGGCAAAGTGTTGGTAAGTTTGAGGTGAGTGACGATTTTCTTTTTCAGCATGACAATGATCCCGTTATGAGGCCATGTTATGTTTCAAAATGTACCAACCTGATTCCGTACAGCACCTCTAGAAATTAACAAATAGAATAGAGCATTTATCGGATTTATAGGAATGGAAAACGTCCCTACTTATGAATTTCGTAGAAAACTTTATACAAAATAACTGTAATAGAATAGTAGTAGGAATTCATTTACGTCGCAATAGAGCTGCATAATAGGCTATTGGCAAAGATCAAGAAAGCATCTGTGAGCAGGCAAGACGAAATTATTTCAGCAGTGCTTTGGTAGCGTATAAGAAGATCGTATATTGGATAAGACACTTGGCGATTGCTGTTGGGATTGGCGATGATTCCGTGTAAATGCGGTGAGAGAACGAAATTATACTAACCCTAAACCCCAATTCGTTTTCTCCCCCTCGGCTATCCTTGATAAATATAATAAAATAAAATATTAAATTAATTAAACTTTGCTTATGCAGGTGAGTAAAATTTCATTCAATTCAAAAGTATTGAAAAAATTAATGAAAATATGTTATTCATTCTATTTCTTTTAGAAATTAAATGAAATTATCTAGTTTTTTCAAGAATATATATATATATATATATATATATATATATATATTTTACTTGAATGTATGAAAAGACTTTGTAACTTGTATTATTCAGTAAGCTCGTGCTGTTTATCTGGTAGTTAATATATAAGTATGCGATGAATAAATTGTAAAAATAACTCATTAATTTCTTTCTGTAGGGAGTTAAAAACACTTAATTGTTAAGATCATACAAATACACTGTATTTATGTTTTATTAAACACATAACTATATTTAGAAAACTTTGTTCTTTGACATAACTCTTAGATTTAATTGACTTCATATAAATATTCAGATATGTTAAACCAGAACTGATTTAATTCTATTTTTATATTTTGTCAATCTTTTCATCAGGTGCAAAGTGCGGTACAGCCAAATACTGAACTAAGGTGGATATTTCGCAGTACCGCACTTTTTAACTGCTGTACTAGAAGTCAAACTAATTAATCAACTCACTTGAGAGTCTGTAACTGCCTTTGTAACTTACACATCACATTCACTCAAACATAAGAATACCAAATAAAAGTTAGAGAAAAAGTGCTTTTGCTATACTTTTAAAGGAATCAAGCTATAATTATTTCTTAAAAATACAGCGAGGATTTAAAAACAAATTGTGCAGAATATTTGCAAAGAAATAAAAATATTTTATTAATAAAACGGTATCAAAAAATAACTAACATTTTGCTAACATGTTTTATTGGAACAATATTTTGAAGAATTAATTCTATTGAACTTTTATTGTAAAAAAAGAAAATCATAATCTGTTTTAGTTTACAGATGTTCTTTCATTTATAACAATCTTAATATTGGGAACCTTTTTTATGAAGATGTTTTAAGAAGTCAACAAATACATACAAAAACAATATGTATTCTATAAATGTTATCTCCTTTTAAATTAAAACTTTCTTACAAACATGAAATAATTGATATTTTTAAAATTTTAAAGTTATTGGAAATTCGCTAGTGCCAAAATAAATGCATTTAAAATAAATCTAATGAAAAAAAAAAAAAAAGAATAAATTTCTCTTTCATGACTTATGTTGCTAGTTTTAATCTCTAAACGATATTTATCCACCTGAAATCTAATCTGAATCTATAAAAATAGCCGATTTTATATAAATGATGTATCCGATTTCATGCGAATTTATTGGAAAGAATTTAGGAAAACAGTTGAAAGTTATTATGTGAGTGTTGAAAGTTATTCTATCAGTTCAGTCTGAAAGCCTGAATCTTATGACAAGTTTAAAATGAAACTTTGTGAAAAGTTTAAGAGTGAAATGCTTTATTTCATTGCTACACTGTAAAAAATCTGGGAAAATGTTTAACCAATACTTGGTGCAAAGTTTCTAATTGCACCATAAATTGGATAAATGAAAAGTTATTTTATTTAGATTGCACCATAAATTGGTAAATATGATCAAGAAATGCGTTTATGGCGCAATCGATTGCACCTAACTTTCGTATTATGACAGGCACGAGCTTTTACCGTGACCGATAACTTATTTTGTAGCTGTTGACTAATGGCGGATTTTGTTGTCGAAGCTTGCTATCATCTCACGCCACTCACTTTAAAATCATCTATTTTTTTTTTGCAAGTAAATAAATTTTTCTTATTTATTTGCAATAATTTCAGTTCATTTCTTTCATGTCATCTTTAAAACATTTTGTTGAGTGTTTCGAAAGAGTTAGTTTCAAATTTCTTCTAGAAAACTGTATTCGTTGTGTGAATAATTATATATTGTAAAATCTATTTAAGCTCTTTTTTAATAAATAAGGAGATACATCCATTTTATGCGCACAGAAAGTGCAATACCAGTGACAAATAAACGGTAAATACAGCAATCTTAAGCAGCATAACTTTCCGCAAAATTTACTGATGAAAATGTTCTAGTTCCATGTTTTGATTGCATTCTACCAAACAAAAAATTTTTATGTACTTTCTCATAGGATTAAAACTTCTTATTAATATCTATGCTTCTGTTTTGATTTTCATGTTCTATATTGCTCATTTTCGTTTATAATGTTACATAATTACACGAATTTTTGTCTATACATTCTTAAATTCCTTTGTAGTGAAATTTTCAAAGCGAATTATATTTCCGTTCAAATTTCAAATCAGCACTTGAGATTTTTAAAAGGCAACCGTTGTCATGGAAACTGGGTTTCTCTTTGGCGCACGAGGTAGGAAAAAAAACAAAGAAACATATTGGCGTTAAGGAAATCAAAGCGCTAAATATTTTTTTATTCGCTAAGAATCTTACTGAAATTTGAACAAAATACCGACCAGAACAAGATTTGTTTTAGAGCATTTAGAAATATGCTGATTTCTTATTATATATTTTTTTGAAATAGATTTTCTTATTTATATTTTTTTACTAAGCGAAACAAATTTCAATTTGAACAAAATATCGTATTTAAAAAGTTAATAAATATATTTTTCATTAAATCTAAATAATAAAAAAATACTTAGATGCTCATAGATACTTTGCTATAGATACTTATTTTTCCATGAATTATTATTATTATTTATTTTTTTTTGTAATTTACCACATTTGCGTTTTGTGAAGGAGGGAAAAGACAATATAAGCATAAAATCGAAACGTTACTCGATCATGAAAAAGGTCATAAGTATTCTTTATAATATTTACAGTTGTTTTTTTTAAATAATATTTTTAAAAAGATTTATTTTAATAATAAAAGTAATTTTTTTTATTCTGAAATATATTTTCTTCTATGAAACAAAAGAACTTTAGGTAAAAAGACAATCTTCACAAACGATATACATGTGGAGGTTTATTACCATCCACATGAATACTGCTTGTGTGTTCAGCAGCAGCCATATCCCGCACTGTTAGGCTCAACACGAACTCTTTGATCCATCCAAGTGATGATCATATTGTTTATTAATTATTTTGAACAATAATTTAACAGTTGACAGTACCTTCTTTCAAATTTTTTGCGGGGTCAATTCAAAATTTATCATGAGGAGAAATTCTACTTGGGTGCTTTGGCGCATTTTAACAACAAATAATAATAATAATAATATCTTAAAATATCAAAATTTTCCTTTTCAGGATCTTTATGGGTCAAAGGAGTCTTAAGATAAAAATGTTTAAACATTTTTCTACATAAGAACAACAATTTCTCAATTTTTTTTAAATATTGTATTTTAAAAATAGTAATTAAAATACGACTTGCTTTAATTGATCTTTCTATGTTTTAAAAATGTAAGGGCTCAAATTTTGTTTCTTCTGTGAAATTATTTCAATTCCTATCCATTTTAAAACCATAAATTACATTATTTTTAATCTTCTTTCATTAGCACAAAGGCACCAGCAACTTCAATGCTTACCAGAATTACCAGAATTCTAGAAGGTTATAAACAGTTTTTTCAAATTTCAAAAGTACTAGTATCAAGAATAGCTTACGAACAAGGAATGTGTATAGTTTCAAGTTTTGAGAACGAAGAGCCTGTGTTTGTGGAAAAACAATTATTATTTTGTGAAAAGGCTCCAAAGTTTTATTTGTGTGTAATCTTTTTAAATCTTGTTGTGTTTTTAACAAGCAATAGAAAAATGTGATGTACTTAAAGTAATAGCACCAGAAAAATCTATAACAATGAATGTATAATAATGAATATAATAATCAACATGTAATAAAAAAATTGCTTTTTCTCAAATACTCACCACCATTTACTAATTTGTAAAAAGATGACAGTAATTTTTCCAAACTGAGATAAATTTTAATCTTTTTATCAAGTAGTAAATTATGTTTGTAAAAAAATAATTTAATTATATTGTAAATTTTAATTCAGATGAGGCAGAGTATATCAAGAAATTTAGTATTTTATTAAAATATTGAAATTTATTTTTAGATGATCAAACATTTCAAAACTGCAAGCATTGAGGCATATGCTAACATAATTTTTTTTTTTAAATTGCTGTAAATTAAAAATAAGTTTGAAATGAATGTACTCTCATAGTAACAAAATCATACTATCTATCATATTTTTGAGCGAATATTTTGTATTTTTTAATAAATGCTGTGATATGTGTAAAAAGTATAATATATTTAAATTTTAAGATTTTGCATAAAAATTATTATATTCTGTCTATGTATACAAATATCAAAGTGATTGTAAATGAATAAATTATGTTTGAATAACAATCTCTATCTGTATATTTTTTGTTCAAATTTCCAAGTTATTTCATTATTTTTACATTTCATAATTTACTTCAAATTTATTATTTCCATAAGCCAATGTAATTAATATTGAAATGTTTCCTTAGTTAGAGATTGAGGGTTGACTAATCCAATATTTGTCTAATTTTTTAAGTAAATTTTTATTTGTGAAAGTAATATTTTCATTTTTAAATAGTAAAATAATATCAAAATACATAGTAATAAGAATTTGCTTCAGCCTAAAATTAAAATTATTTTTTTCTTCTGTTTAAAACATTAGCGGTACTAACTATATATAGCATCTACTGGTGCTGTAACGAATGAAATGTGCTGTAACTGGTGCTGAAACGATTGAAATGTGCTGTAACTGGTGCTGTAACGAATGAAATAAGACATTGTGCATAGTCTTCTCTTTCTTCATAAATATTTAATAATGATGCTAACTTTCTATGCTTTTTGGCGCTTAAAAATAATTAATAATGGTGCAACCTTCATCGCTTTTAGTTCCCTTCAAAAATACCAAATCAAGGTGCAACCTTCCTCCGCTTTTAGTTCTTTTCAAAACACTGATTTTTCGTGCAATCTTTCGCTGCTTTAAGGTTCTTTCAAAATCCCATTTTTTGGTGCAACCTTCTTTCGTTGTTTGGAGCTAGTGAAAGCACCGATTTATAGTAAAACTGAACACCAATTTATGTAGCCAGCAAATGAATACCAATATTTGGCGCAACGTAGCTCGAAATTTTTTACAGTGTAGAATCCTTTATTGTAAAGCAATATTTCCTGAATTACTTTTTTTGCAATGAGAGATGTAAACAAAATATTCATGGAAAATTTATTTAATTCCTTTATATTCCATTGAGATAAAAGTCCATAAATACTTCATGTATTAAGGGGGTCATAGATATATTGATTCTATTGATAATATAAAAATAAAATACAGTAAATAGATAAAGCACAATTTCAAAAATATATTTTATTCACGCATATTGCCTGCAGGGTGGTTTCATAACGATCACACGTAATCTATATTTATGGATTCCTAATAAAAACAAATTAATAAATATACAAATAAAAAAAATAAAAAAATTTAAGAGCTTTAAATAAGTATTTAAACTAAAAAAAAATATGAAAATACTATGTAAAAAATTTCGAGCTACATTGCGCCAAGCATTGGTATTCATTTGCTGGCTACGTAGATTGGTGTTCAGTTTTATTATATATTGGTGCTTTCACTAGCTCCAAACAACGAGAGAAGGTTGCACCAAAAAATGGGATTTTGAAAGAACCTTAAAGCAGCGAAAGGTTACACGAAAAATCAGTGTTTTGAAAAGAACTAAAAGCGATGAAGGTTGCACCAATATTAAGTATTTTTAAAGCGCCAAAAAGCATAGAAAGTTAGCATCATTATTAAATATTTATAAAAAAAGAGAATACTATGCACAATGTCTTATTTCATTCGTTACAGCACCAGTTACAGCACATTTCAATCGTTACAGCACCAGTTACAGCACATTTCATTCGTTACAGCACCAGTAGATGCTATATATAGTTAGTACCGCTAATGTTTTAAACAGAAGAAAAAAATAATTTTAATTTTAGACTGAAGCAAATTCTTATTACTATGTATTTTGATATTATTTTATTATTTAAAAATGAAAATATTAATTTCACAAATAGAACTTTACTTAAAAAAGTAGACAAATATTGGATTAGTCAACCCTCAATCTCTAACTAAGAAAACATTCCAATATTAATTACATTTGCTTATGGAAATAATAAATTTGAAGTAAATTATAAAATGTAAAAATAATGAAATAACTTGGAAATTTGAACAAAAAATATACAGATAGAGATTGATATTCAAACATAATTTATTCATTTACAATCACTTTGATATTTGTATACATAGACAGAATATAATAATTTTTATGCAAAATCTTAAAATTTAAATATATTATACTTTTTACACATATCACAGCATTTATTAAAAAATACAAAATATTCACTCAAAAATATGATAGATAGTATGTTTTTGTTACTAAGAGAGTACATTCAATTCAAACATATTTTTAATTTATAGTAATTTAAAATAAACATTATATTAGCATATGCCCCAATGTTGCAGTTTTGAAATTTGGGATCATCTAAAAATAATTTTCAATATTTTAATAAGATACTAAATTTTTTGATATGCTCTGCCTCATCTAAATTAAAATTTACAATATAATTAAATTACTTTTTTACAAACATAATTTACTACTTGATAAAAAGATTAGAATTTAACTGAGTTTGGAAAAATTACTGTCATTTTTTTTTTCAAATTAGTAAATGGTGGTGAGTATTTGAGAAAAAGCAATATTTTTATTACATGTTGATTATTATATTCATTATTATACATTTATTGTTATAGATTTTTCTGGTGCTATTACTTTAAGTAAATCACATTTTTCAATTGATTGTTAAAAACACCACAAGATTTAAAAAGATTACACACAAATAAAACTTTGGAGCCTTTTCACAAAATAATAATTGTTTTTCCACAAACACAGGTTCTTCACTCTTAAAACGTGAAACTTTACACATTCCTTGTTTGTAAATTGTTCTTGAAACTAGTACTTTTGAAGTTTGAAAAAACTGTTTATAACCTTCTAGAATTCTGGTAATTTCGGCAGAATAAATATTTTTATTAATAGGCTTTGCACTGGTTATAACAATATTATTTCCTAAGCTTCTTTCTTGATAAAGAGCATTGAAGTTGCTGGTGCCTTTTTGCTAATGAAAGAA